>OZ010656.1:67652079-68902079 GCA_963932375.1 Phania funesta | reverse complement strand
ATTTCTATTTTTACTGACGACAATTGACAAATAAAGTGTTGACAATTTACAAAGGACGCGTAGAAAAGAATCAGCTTGAATATATGGAATGAATTATATTTATATAGATTTAAAAACAAGTTAATTTACCTGAAATACCACATGGTAGGTGCGAAAAAGTTTTTTTAGGCCAGACCTGTGAAAATATTTTTTTTTATTTATTTGATTTTCATTTTGACCATATTCAGTTTCTTCTATGTTTCAGTTTCTTAAATGAGTGATTTTGCGTTAAGGCAAAAAAAGTTGAAGTGACAACATTGTTCGCCAAACACAAATACTAATAATGCAACGCCAATCTTCCTATCAGCTGTTTATGACGTAGCTGCCGCCTTCAAGAAAATTAAGTAGCTGACTACAGGGCGGCATATGAAGTCAACTGCATTTGTAGCCATGAAGCTGTGTAGTCTGTCGTGGTCTATGTGTTTAGAGCATAACACTGACGGATACGCCAGCAATATTTTCATTTTTAATAAATCCTCTTTACCAGTCATTTTATTCAAATATCAACTTTCGGCATTATAAACGTTAAATTAATCATTACCAGCCATCAGGTAGCTGCATTCCAATTTAAAACGTTCCTGAAAATTCTTAGAAACGTCAAAATGAGATAATAAATAACATTATTTTAATATCCCTTGGAAATTAATTGAATGACTCATCAAGTATTCATTTCGTTTTAGATTTTCAATAGACATCATAAAAAGTATTTCCGAAGTATTGGAATCCACCAACATTCATTGTCTTTTGCCTTTAATAAACTTTTCTCTTTAAGAAATTAAGTGTACAAAATTTATTATCAGCAAATGGTTTCTGAAAGAGAAATTTTTCTAATAATTTCTTTTTCTTTTTGAATACATAGAACAAACACTTCAATAAAATATTTATTTATTATTTTATGTTGTTTACTTTTTTTTATTTATTTTTTATTTTGGCAACATTAACATGTAGATAGCGTCAAGACCCAGATATGCAAATTGTTTTCAACTGAATCGATCAGGTATAAGAACAAAAAAAAAACTGAAAATAAAAATTGAGAGAAACAAAATAACAATAAACATTAATAAAAAAAAACAACAAATTCCACGAATTGTACCGACACAGGTGCAACATGAATATAAATTGTTACTTGAATAAAATAAAAAATTAAATAAAAAACATTAAAAATTTTATTCCTTTCTGTTGTCATTTTTTTTTTTTAATTTTATTTCATTTTTTTTTGCTGCTGACAATTTAAATTCAATGATTTTCATAATGCATTTAGGTGCTTTCTGATACTTAAATACACTTAGAAAAATACAAGCGATAAAACAATTGGCAATACATGAAAAGGCGGTCCCAGGAATACTCGTCCTTGTGTATATGCAACAGGGCTTATAATTGCTGCTATATTAGTCATAATTTTCTGTGAAATGCACATATATATCAATCTTCATGTCAAAAATATGCGAAATTTTTTATATCCAATAATTTTGCTGCTACAAATTGTTGTACTGTGTTCACAAATTACTTTAAGAATTCTATGCTTGGCTCGCAATTTTTATCAGCACACACAATTATTATTCAGCCTTTTTCTATTGCAATATTCAAAATATATAGATCTGTAGCAGCACACATGAAGATTTTTGATTTAATGTCGCTAGAAGTTGTTTCTATTTTGCTTAGTGCTGCTGCGAACAGTAGTAACCAAATTTTTGTTTCTTTAACTGCGAGTAGCTGTGATTTGCTAAATTTGTATTGTAAGTATGTGTGCCTGTATGTGTGTAATGTATACTGCAAGGCGAATACAATACAAATTTAGCAAATCACAGCTACTCGCAGTTAAAGATACGAAAATTTGTTTCCTGCTGTTCCCAGCAGCATTAAACAAAATAAAAATTAATACTAACGATATTAATTCAAACATTTTCGCATGTAATGCTATAGCACCTAAATAATATTTCGGGAGTTTTGTGCTAATAGTATTTTTAAACACCAGTTAAAATTTTAGAACGAACACAAACATTTATAAGTAATTATTCTTGTGGCAGTATGATGAAAAATTAAAATGTTTTGTATATATTGCATAGTGGAATATAACACAGACAATGCTACTACTTCATATTCAAACCCTAACCTCCAAAGCCTCTTTAAATTAAATTACGATTGTGAATAGTAAAAATATAGAAAGAATGTAACTGACATATTTTTCTAAATTGACTTTTTAATGCACAATTTTTCCACAACCTCCATTCTAGTAAAATATTAAATCGAAAATAATAAAAGCTACAAAAACACAAGCCATTAAATTTTAACGTAATAAACAGCCACATATTTGTGTGAGTGCAAAAATAACGTAACTGACTTAAAATATATAAAAGTCGTCGAAGAATCAGCGAAATAAACGAATAAATTAATTTACGTATGTAACAGTTGCCAATCAGTTATTTTAATCTAGGGCTGACTGTAAATAACTTTTCGCTTACGTTCCTGCACTGTCCCGATAAAAATATTTCTTAAGGCACGGTCTTGTTTTACTTTTGCACACACGCATGTACGCTCATGTGATTATAATGAAAAATTAAACACGATCACAAGAACTCAAGCTCACGAGATACTCACGGATGAAATCAAATAAACGAAATCATTTTTATATTTTTACTATCAAAACTTATGCAAATATTTTAAACAAACTTGTTGCCGACAATGCAGCGCTTTTATTTGCATTTCATAATTTTCTAATTGTTTTTCAGCAATTTTCAAATGATAAATCAAAACATTCATGATTGCATGATGAATTTTTTATACTCATATTCATGCAGCATTATGTGATTGGAGCGAAAACTTACTCACGATCAAACGTGAATGCGAGCAATTGCATGTTTCGCGCAAATCACGTGATCTGTGCCTATCTCTACTTCGATTTGTTTTCTGTGAGTTACAAAATTAACGTAACTGACAAAAAAATTCTATACAGAGAATTGACGTACAACTTATCTTTACCTTGCATAAGATCAATAGTAGGCTACATTTTTATTAAAATTTGTTTTTTGCGAGTTACGTTATTTTAGCGGTTAATGCTCGATATTATTTAGCTCAGAACCACACGCAGTGAATACTCTCAGTAACAGAGTTAGTCACTTGTGGGTGGCAAAATTAAAAATACGCCATAAGAGCAGTGAAAGTAAACATCGGCATCACGCCAGATGTGCCGAAGGAAATGGTCAGATGTGGAAGATCACCCACGATAGCTGAATGCAAAACAGAAGCCGGGTTTTCTTAAACTCGAGTCGTGTAGATGTTGAAATTGCGTGTTTTGCCAACATACTTAGTTAATTCGGAACCGTGATATGACCATTTTGGCATGCACTAGGTGTTTCTTGTAGTAGTATAGAACTTTAAATTAAAATAAACCACAAGATGCAAGATTTTAATTGCCATAATTCTTTGCCATTTCGGGTGGCTCCTGGGAAGTCGAATTGAGAAGGAGCATTTTAGATCGCTTTTTGCAACACTGCAGGTCATATGTTAGTAAATGTCATTAAAAGCGTCAATCGTCTGTGGCTTACCGATGTAGACCAGAGACTTCACATAGTCCCACTATATATAATCTAGCGGTTTTATATTGTATTATCTTGGAGGCCAATTTACACAACGTTTCTTTCAATAAACCGATTGTTATACGCGCTGTGAAGTATGTTGCACAATCTTGCTTAAACCATAGCTCTTTCACATACAGGCCATTCAATTGTGTTGCAAAAGGTACCGGGATTATGTCGCTGAAGCGGTCACCAATAACCGTAACGTCGTGGCCCGCACCGTTTTTGAAGAAATGTCGAACAATTATTCTACCGGCCCATAAAGCCCACCAGAGAGTGACATTCTCCGCATGTAATGGTTTTTCTATAGTCGCTTGTAGATTATTTTCATTGCAAATCCAACAGTTTTACCTATTGCCGTAACCATTCAACCAAAATTTAGCTTCTTGTGAAATTCGCTATAAGTTTCTCAAACTGAATCTCTAAACAAACCAAGTAACAGCTATTAAAATGGCGCAAGTATTGTCAACTTAACGTTATATACCAGTAAAATAAACGCGCATTACTTCTACTCATTGGAACTTATTGCAGGGTTTGAGTTATGAAAACATTAATTTAAATTCTTGATTTGATATTCTGACATAGCCGATACCGGTTTGTCACTCAACCAAACTTGACAAGGGATAACGGAAATTTGTTCCAAAAATCTACGCCAATTTGTCAACTATTGCGAGCGCGGATTCCAACCTTAGCTTAAAGCCGTTTTACATTGTCGCGCAAGTATTATGATTTTTAAATTATTTTTGTAAATTACTACAAAGTAGTAGAGTACAAACGTAGTATTGTATGAAACTGTTCGACATTGAGAGAATACTGATGAAAATTCGATAGTCTAAACGCTCTCTTTATTTTTTAAATCATTTCATAAAATCAAGTTATTTCGTCAGATCAGAGGTGTATTTTAAGGTACACATATGCCGCCACCCACCTGTATAGAAAAGCAAATTGTAAAGAAAACTAATTAAAAAATTACATAATTATAGCTTTGCATTCAGCTGTTCCTTTTATTCTTTATTCTACTTGATTCTACAATGTGGTATAGTCTAAACGTAAAAAAATATATAAAACAAATTATTATTCAAATAAAAACCCTAATCAAAAATATTATAGTCTAATCATGGCTTTATGAGAAACAAATGATTTTAATTATTTCCTACTGAGGAAGCGTATAATTTTCCTCCTTTCAAGCGTTACAAGTGCCTCGATGCCAAAGGAATAGCTGGTCTGCTCGAAACTGAATCTGCTCCGCATCCAATGCGGAGTGAGTTTATAAAGTCATCACTGAAGTATATGAGACTAGAAAAGAGTATGACGATCGCAGGATAATCATGTGTTTCTACATTCATTGCAGTTCCGGGGGTACTAGGATCACCATCACAATCCGCTCAAAGACTTTCTTTTGATGTGATATTCCATAACTTTTGTTAATTTTCTAATAATTTTTTCAAGTGTATAAAAATGTTGGGAAAATAAAAACTATTTAATATGTACAACGTATGGCACTTACGCATAGTCCACTCAACGCAGTACGTGCACATTTGTTCAACTCTTTATTGTTTTGTTTACAACTGATTGTACGGCTTTAAAACTTTTTAGTTGTTCTACCTTCCACCACAGGCCTTAAGTTTGGCATTCTGTTCTGTTCATCAGTATATTTTTGTGATCCGATAAGAATATACATATATAATCCCGATCGTTAAAGCTCCAACAGGGGATTTAATAATATTTGCCCTTCTGTGCGGTGTTAAAATGAGAGTTGTGTCAGTCATGAACTAGTTCGTTCAAGTCAATTATTACAGAAAGCACTTTTACCCCAATTACAAAAACAACAAGCAATTTTATATGACGCACGAAAGTAAAATGTGTGTTGTTTTTGTAATTCTTGAAAAATTTCTAACACTTTTCTGAAATAATCTCTAAATTCAACGAACTAGTTCGTGACCGACACAACTCTAGTTAAATTGTTACTGATGTACAATTTACCAGCAGCAATATTCGTGCAGGAGAACCAAAAAAATAGATTTTTCGCCGTGCACCTGAAATCAAACTCTCATTGGAAATTGGACTGCGCCCGTACAAGATTCAACTGATTCGGGATATCAAAGTTAACGGAGAAAAATCATGTCTATATTATCAGCAAAATGCGGACGACGCCAACCGTACAGAGTTTACCAGGTGGCGATGCTTTGGCAAAAAAAAAATCATTGGTTCGTACTTCTTCTAAACTAACGATGATCCATCCGCGGCAAGCACTGCAAATCAGTAATAAAAAATAATTTATAGTTGCAAATTTCTATTGTACAGGGTGTATGGTGGCAAATTTATATTTTTAAATACGATTATTTAAAAAAGTTTTCAACGGTGCGGAGGGAGGGTGGTGCCGTTGAAATTATCGATTGTGTGGATTTGTCAGTCACGATGTCGCACTGGTCGAGTGAGCATCGCGCGTTCGCTGTGGAGACATTTTTGAAGAGTAATAATTCTTACGTAATTGCTCGTCAACAATTTTGTTCAAAGTTGGTGGGTGCAGAGATTCGGCGCAACTGCTTCGGCTATGAATGTCCCACGGCCTGGGCTCAGTCGATCTTCAAGGACTCCCGAAAACATTGAACTGGTTGAAAGCAGTTTACGTGAAAATCCGCGACTTTCAATACAGAAAAAATCAGCCTCACTGGGACTTCCAAGAGCGATTATTCATGAAATTTTAAAAAAGGATCTGAAGTTCCATCCTTTTAAAATTTAAATTGTTCAAGAACTGAAAGAAAGTGACTTTGATTTACGAAATTTTTGTGAAACTATGTTGGAGCGTTTTCGCACTGTAAATCCCATTTTTTGTAGCGACGAGGCTCATTTTCAGTTAAATGGCCACGTCAACAAGCGAAACTGCCGTTACTGGTCTCCAAGAACCCGCAACCCCCAATTGAATCATCCAAACCCATTGAATTGGTCCAGGCTAACTGTTTGGTGTGCCTTATTCACGCATAAAATAATTGGACCATTTTTTTTCGTAAATTCTCGACGCCAGGCGACGAATGTACGTGGTTTCAACAGGATGGGGTGACTGAACACACATCCAGAGCTTCGATGAATTTGCTTCGGGAAAATTTCGCCCAAAAACTGATCAGTGGCTTTGGGGACACCCCATGGCCACCGAGGTCACCCGATCTAACTCCCATGGATTTTTTATGGGGCTACTTTAAAGAGAGGGTGTATAGTGACAATCCCCAATCTCTTGTGACCTTAAAGGAAAATATTCGTCGAGAAATCAGTTCAATTGAACCAAGTTTACTGCAGCGTGTGGCGTAGAACACAAGGCTCCGTTTTGAACAGTGTGTTTAACTCGACGGAAGACATCTGGGTGACATACTCTTTAAATAAAATAAATAAAATTTGCATTTCCATTCCATCGCTCAATGCTCTTAATAAAACTTTTGTGTCAATTATTACGATTCTTATTTAAGTTTGAAAATATAAATCTGCTACCATACACCCTGTATATATTACCAATTAAAAGTGAGCAAAATAGGCTATTGAATGTCTATGGGAATGCAGTCTGAATACAACAAGTTACTTTGTACCGTGTTGTCAGATATAAAGGTGCAGGGTATAAGCGATTCGGTATATCCGCAAATGCAGGCCTTTTACTTGATTTTTGTTTTATATTTTTTATTATTTTTATTACAGTATTAGTTAACGCTAATACTTTTTTTTGTTGCTGTTGAAACAGTTAAAAACCAACCACAAACGCAACAACAGCAAAAACATATCTTTATCACTTTATCACTGGGGGAACTGTCAATGATTTCCAGTGAATCAATCATTCGTTACAATGGAACTGACTGACTACCTTAGAATTTACTGATGAATGTCAGCTTTTATTTTTAAACGAGTGTGTGTGCATATGTATGTGTGAATAAATATGTAAAGTAGCGAAGATTTGTGTGACTCTATGAGAGATCGACACAATCTACTGGCGTTCATTTTTAAAAACAGTTGCCAACAATATAAAGAAAACAACACAAACAAGACACTCCTTAGATCTTTCCACCGCCGCCAGTCACCCTCCCATAAAAACCAACAATCACATTTAAATATAGAAAATAGTTTCACAGTATTTAATTCCATTTTCCCCCCATTTTTATTTAAAGAAAGTTCTTGACATTTTGTAAATTTTTGTATGTAGATCTGTTTTTTTAGTTGTGTGTGATTTTTTTTCCTTACTGTCATGGCGACATTGCGTGCATATTGAAAATGGTCATTATGCGACCCAGCGCGGCACTCACTCGCTTGCCACGGTGCTCTAGTGTTTATTTATTTTATTAAGATACAACAAATAAAAAATCAGTGAACAAAAATCTTTTCATTTAATGTCACCGAGTTTAAAACCTCAATTGTTGTTGTCGTTGTTGTTGGCCTGTTTTGTTTGTTGGTTGGTCGGTTGATTGGGATGAATATGTGGCTGGTGGATTGTTTGGTTCACTTGTCTCTGTGATATATGAGCATGTGTAACATTCGCATATATTTTACTACTTATTGTATGTAACGCTAGACAACCCAATAAATATTTCAGTTTAAAAAATTTGCTCTACATCGCACGGCAAGAAGTACCGGCAAGTTGTCGACAATACTCTAAACTTTTTATTTGAATAATAAAATTTCATAAATTCGTTTTACAAGCATTTTATTCTTCCCAAATATGATTTAACTTATTCTTGTAGGCTTCCAGAAATTTTTTATATTACGTACTTTATTTTGTTATAATTTTAAGCTCTAATTGAATTTCTTTATTTAATTTATTTCCTTTGAATTATTTCTTTATATATAATTGTTCATCTTTGTTACAGGACAGTCTGATTTTGACAGTGAAACAGGAAACATCAATAAATTTTTTAAACTAATCGTGTGTGTGTTTTTATTCTTGTCTCTTATTGATCGGGAATTTTGGTCTCCGAATATTTTATTAGTTTCTATGGGAAATCCTTTTTTATTACTTATATATAGCAGGATCTCTTGGTTCAGATTACGTATTAGTGTCATTCCATACAAACAAGAGAATACCATTCAAAATTTATGTTGAAAGTTTAATGATAAACTAATTATTTTTCTATTTTAAAAACGTCTATTATGCTAAGAAACAGTTTTGCAATTGTGTTTTGTTCGGGTATTCAGCATAAACTTTGATCAAACTTGTCACGGCAGTTATCGGTAGTTAATTTATTCAATTATTTGTTAAATGTTACAATACAATTACAAAATGTATTTTCACCTAAATAACCGAGCGTGGTAATGTAGACTTTCGCCCGTTTCCCACGTTTTTTTGTTTCAAATTAAATAATTAATTTAATTAAATTTTAAATTACCCAGGAGACTGACCTCAAAATTTTAATATTCATTCTTATAGATAGTCCTTTTAAGACAGCCCCACTAGCAAAGTAATTTCTTGATACATTCAAGTTAAATAATTGTCTAATAACAATATTTAATTTTCAATCAAATTTTGAAAAATTGATTGAGAACTAACTTGTCACGCCGGCCTGTATTTTCGTTCTTACTTAGATAAGATAACAATTTATTTCCTATTTAAATTTCTAATCCCTTCTATTGTGCTTCATATTAAACACTTTTATTAAAAACTAAATGATTTGAAACTTTTTCCACACTAATTTTATTCAAATAATTCGTATAATAATAATTCAGTCAGAGTCAACTCATCGGAAATGAAACTAATTATGAGGGAGTTTCAGAAGTGTCATCTATATGATCAAAATACAAACTTATATATTTTGTCTATCACGTATTCAAGCTTTTTGATGAAAATTGTAATCTTTCACATGGGAAACCTTCTGCTAGAGTTTGACAATAAAAAAATTTTAAGATTGTAGGGAAGCAAATACATTATGTTAAATATATTAACAAAAATATCAATTCTATTCCTTATTTCGATACGTGATTAAAAAAGGACAGTAATAAAATTACTAAAAGTCAGTTATTTTAGATGGATGTATAGATCGCTGTCGGACGGATAAAGTTATATGGACTTGAAATGTTATTACGGTAACCTAAAATAAATTAATTATTTAACTCATAAAGTATTAAAATTATGTTTTATTCCGAAGCATGCTAAAACTTTTAGTTTGTGTAAATATACATGTCATATGACTATTGGCTATACAATATTTTTTTTAAACTTTAATTTTGTTTTATTGACTCTTTCTATACAAAGAAATTTACAATAGGTAATCTTATCTCTAATGTATTATTTATTAAGTATTACCAATGTTATAACTAGCTGTATATGCCTAAAAATAAAAATAAATCCATTGACCGAGAGTTCATATCGTTGACAACAAATGTTGCCTGTACTGAATTTAAGCGACGAATCGGGTTATGTTTACTTCACCACCACCTCTCTCCTCAGACTTATTGCCCTTATGTGCTGCGGTATCAAAACTAAAAAAAAAAGAGAAGCTGTACAAGCTCAACTACAGCCTTAGTGAAAACTAGTTTGCAAGCATAATTCTTTCGTGCAGTTTAGTTGATAGTTTTATCAGTCATTATTTCAACTACACATACAGGGTGTCCCCAGCGAAGGTATACTACTTTGTTTTGCCGCCATTTTGGTAAATATGAGTCTTGACATTTCATATTTGGCAGTCGTGAAGTAGAGACGTGGCAAATTTATTATGGAAAAATATTCGGTAAACCAACGTGTTTTAATCGTTAAAACATTTTATCAAAATCAATCATCGATTACTGTGACGATGAAAAAGTTACGTGAATTTTTAGGGAGAACACGACACGCTATTGCCAACACGACGCACTATTTATCGTGTAGTGAATGATTTCGAAGAAAGAGGGACTGTAGCTGATAGGCCCAAGCATGGACTACAACGTACTGCAAGATCAGCTGTAAACATTACTGCTGTTCAAGAAAGTGTTCAATATAATCCACCAACCTCAATTCGACCACCCTGCTCAGGAGCATGTTCTTCAAAAAACAATTTTGGCCACAATTTTGCACAAACATTTGCATTTGTTACCATTTAAGATTCAGTTGACACAAGGGCTTCTTCCAGAATACCATATACGCCGCCGTACATATGCCAATAGGATGCTACAGCTCGCCCATGACAACCCCGATTTTCATGAAAAAATCATAATGAGTGACGAGGCACATTTTCAATTGAATGGAAACCCCTCAAATTATTCATCAGTCACCTTTGCATCCATTAAAAGTGACAGTCTGGTGTGGAATTTGGTCAGGAGGAATCATTGGACCTTAATTCTTTGAAACTGAAAACGGCGTAACGGTAACTGTCAATGGGGAGCGGTATCGTGATATGATTGAATACTTTCTAACGCCACAACTGCATGCTTTGGGCTTGACTAACATGTCGTTTCAACAAGACGGTGCCACATCGCACACAGCCACTAGTACATTGGAATTATTGCGAGACCCCTTTCCACAACAAGTTATTTCAAAGAATGGTGTTTGTTTGTTGTCAAACAAAATATTCGTGATGAAATTAATGAAATACCTCGTGAAATGTGTGAGAATGTAATGAAAAATGTGCTCAAAAGGGCTCGCATTTGTGAGGCTAACAGAGGCGGACATTTATCTGATATTGTATTCCATACATAATTGCCGACATTAAATAAAACATTTATCAATATACGATCCATTCTCTTTCATTTAATCAAAAATTATAACAAAGATGTTACAAAATGTTTGTTGGGTAAAATTCTTTTGCATTTTGTTTGTCATTATCCGCCGTTAAATTTTTATTTTGTGTTGGAATATATATCCATGTGCATGTGTGTGTATGCGAGTGCACAATACATGGTCATTAGTATTTCAAAAAGCGTAGTTATGTTTATTTTATTTTTTATACAAAAAAAAAAAAAAAAAAATTTAGAAAAAATTTAACGTTCCCAGTAAACTCTCTTTGCATACGTAATTCCTTTTTCGAAATTAAAAGAAAAAATAATAGAAATAATGCTCGTACTCGTATTTGTACAAGTATAAAGCAAAGACAAATTATTTATTTCTGTTATTTAAATATGCTTTCGCATATGTATGTATGTGTGCACAACCATAGATAGGTTTGAGCATATAAGATTTGTTGTATCCCAATCTCATATTGCATATGGATGTGTGTATGCATGTGTGTATGTATATAAAGAAAAATGTACTAAATGTAAATATGAGCAGAGTATGTAAATACGTGCACATAGATTTGTATGCAAACAATTTGTGGGTTTTTATTTATGTATCTTGAGCTGACTGTCAGCCATTTTGGTTTATTTTAATTTTTGGTTGTGATTTTGGCCCCGAAATTATACAAATTTATGCGTTAATTAACATGTGTGTTCTCTATATTTTACTTATTACTGGGATTAAGTATTTCTTGCATTTATATACGTAATTAAAATATGTACTAAAATTTAAAAAACAAACACTAGGGAGAATCTCACCAGAATACAATATAACAAATACAAATATGGGTTTGTATATAGTGGATACTGTGAAAATTTCGACACTGTATCTGTAAAGATGTCCTAGATATTGCTCCTAGAAATGTAAAACTGTAAAAACTAATTTCTCGAAATCGCCAAGCTGCATTTAAAATTTGTTACAACCTGTTTTCGTAATATTTCGGAATTTCTCTTCAGTGCAAACCACTGTCGGTCGTACCGTGTTATAAAGGATTTATATTTAAAATTGTATTTGAAGAATTTTCCGCAGCGGCCTCTAAACAAACTTTGTTTCAAGCCCCTTTTTAAAGAAAAAAATTTCCCCCAAATTTACTGATAAATCTTACTATTGAAAACTTCAATGACTCTATTACAGCCTCACATTAGAATTTTTTTTTAAGGAGCACAGTAATATTAAAATTGGAAAACGAAGTAAATGCTTTGGACAGGTATGATGGATCCAGGGGTAGGGAAAATATAATATTTCTCTTTTCAATAATGTTTAAATGTTAACGCTTTCCTAAACGAGAGTAGCGAAGTGTCTTAGTTTCATTTAATTGCCTTCCCAAATACTCAAGCTGCATCATCGCCTGACTTTATAAGTATGTAATAAACAATTTAATTATGGACCCTGAAAATTTAAATACATATTTATATGAGTTTTCCTTTCTGACAAAAATGTTACATATATGTTGCCATTTCTGTGTTCCTTGCTAAAAAACGCGCAACATTTATGAAAAATAGCACCATCGTTTCTAAAAATGTTGCACTAAAAACTGGATAATTTGTACAATTTTTTACCCTCAACTTAAAGTTTAGGGTGAAATGCAACTATTTTTTCTCATATTTTTTTCCATTATAAACAATCTATTAAGATTTTTCTAAATTGTTTGATAGAATGAGAAAAATTTCGATCATTGTATGGAATAAACTCATTCCATATTTGTGCTACTCGGAAAGAGAATGAGCGACGCATATATAGCGTAGTAAATCTGGGATATATTAAGCCCCTGACTCTCACCGGGTCCATCCATGTGAATTTGTCTAAAAGATATTGTGGTTTTTCATATTTAAGGACCTTATAGAAGAATATCATATTGCGAGTGGTTATAAAATCTTAAAAATCTGTTCCTAGGAACCTAATAACATATGAACTGATATGATCATGATATCTTAGTCCATACACATACCGTATCATTCTATTAAAACAAAGTTTTGTTTTCCTCAAATTGTAGGCTGTCGTTCCACTATAAATTTCAATCCCATAAAGAATTAACGGCATTATTAAAGCATGTCCCAGTTTTTTTCTAATATGAAACGGTAGATAAATGTTTATTGAATACAGTCGTCTTAGAATCATAGATATACGACTGATAATTTAGTTAATGTGGCATTGGAAGGTAATATCCCGATCAATGTAAAATCCCAGAGTTCTGTAATGCTCAACAATTTCTATCCGTTCGCCCTTTATTTTTAATGGATATACCAGGCCATCCTAATTAAAGAACTTTGCTTTTGTTTTGTTCGGATTAATATCCAAAAAATTAATTTCAGACCATTTTAAAATTCTCGATAAATCTTCATTAATTCTGTGTACGAAATTGGATGCATTATTACAGTCCGAAACTCCCTATTAACTGCACATCATCAGCAAAAACATGAGCTGAACTAGATCTACAGCATTTAAATAAATCGTTCACATATATTATGAACCTCAAGGGTCCTAAAATGGATCCTTGAGGAACACCACAGTGTCTCATCAACTGCATTGATCTAATATTTCCACATTGTACGAATTGTGTTACGAAGAGTTCACTGTAAAAAAAAAACTTTAATGGTTTTGTCCCAAAAACTTTCGCAGAAAATATACCGTTTCAAGTCGGCAAATGCTGCTAATCCATTTGTTTTCTCTGTAAATTTAATTTTAATTATGAAAATGTGAGTCGTGTTTAGTTCTTTATAATGTCTTGATGACAACCAAAATTTATTTGTACTGCATATTATTAGCAAGATATGAATGGAATGAATGAAAATGCGTTTATAAAGAAATATGCAGTAATATGCACTAATAAGCCGATGCTAAAATTTACTTAGTTTTATCTGCATTGAACTAAGACTAATGAAAGTAAAATTTCTAAAACTTTATATTTATATTTAGAGTATTTGTCCTAACTCTACTTATTACTTAGCGGACTTCATATTTTTATTCCTATTGCCCAAAAACTTATAAAATTCATTTTACAAGCATTTATTTACTGCAAGTAGGTCACTATTATCGCTCACTGTGCATTCGAATGCTTTGTTGATGATTTAAGGCATCTGAGTCAGAACAGAAGATGACACATAGCTGAAACCGGTTTGTCTCCGAATATTCAGAATATATTGTTGCTTTGTTGATAATAATTCGTTGTTTCACTGCATTAGAAGAAGGTGACATTTTTCCAGAGCCAAGATGCAAAATTGAATATCCCTTTTACTCTTTTCCGCAAAATATTTGCTAAATACCAACATAATCCACAGTTGACGTCGTATTAATGTTCTCGAAATATATATAACATTACGTCATTGCATGTGAAATTTATTAAGAAATAAAGATGACAAACGAGAAATCTCGAATGTCCCCAAATATCCCGGGAACTTGAAAAATCAAGGGGTTTCAGGATTGTGAAAATTCTGGATTTATGGGTTCTTGAAATTTAATCCCAATTAGCATTTTTAGATGTGAATATGGAAAAGACCAAATAAGTAGTTGCCTGCCAACATTTGAAGCATGTCATCTCACAAAATCAGGAAATAAATATACTTTTCTCTTCACATTTACAGATAAATATGACATACAATTATTTAATAATTGACAATCAATTAGATCAAATTACAAATTAGCCAATGGTTTCTTCCGAATGCATATTAAATATTCAACAAAAATAAAATAAAAGTCTACTTAAATATGCCAAGTAATAAATACTCTTCTATGCACGTACCGCACAGCCAAAAATTTGTCATATTGCGACACACGAATGATAGACAGACTCTCAAAAAAAAAAGTGAATTAATTTAGTAAATGCCGAAAAAAAGAATAATAAAATATACTAATCAACTAAAGTACTCGTAACATGACGCACATGAACCTTGAGAGAGATATTCAAAGCAGTACGCACACACACCCAGTTGGAAGTAGGAGAAGAATATGCCGCTCTACGACTTCTTGTACAAATGCAGTAAATAATAATGATCCTGGATATATAATTTGAATCTACAATAAAACAGCCATAACGTTGCATAATTGAGGAACCATTGTGCAAATAAAACACTCAAACGGTGATTAAGTTACTCAGTAGAGGAGTTACCCTCAAATATTATTGCACACTGCTATTCGCACACAGGCATGTTTTATGCTTGTCGTAGGTAATAGATTATTTGGGGAGTTCACAGTTTATGTTGGAGCGGTGAGAAAATAATGTAATGAATTTTGAAAACAAAAAAACTGCGCTAGTGGAAGACGGTCAAGTAATTTCTTATATTTTATTGAGGGAGTCTTAAACAGCTTCGTGTTTTATATATGTACAACTATATTTTTTAGCAAAACTTATAATTTCTGCTTGTTTAAGATTTTGTCGCATGTTCTCGCATAACTTTTTGTGATGGGTGAATTATTCGGAGATTTTTAAATTGATATCACATGAATCGTGTTACACTATAACAATAATTAAGGCCAGTTCTATTTGTTATTGAATGTCTGACACAACGAACAAAAATTTGTCGGCTTTATTACGAAAATCAGCGTTCGACAAGAATATGCTTCGTGTGCTCAGACCAATTGTATCCAACGAATGGCATATAGGAAGCAAAAATTCGTTATACCAATGCCAAGTTTTAAAATTAATATTCGTCATGGAATACTCTACGGCCAAATAGGTCTGTAAGGTCTATTTGTATCACGTAGTACGGAAGATATATTGCTAGCAGTTGGAAGTGTAATACCGACTACACACGAGTGAACATTTAATGTTCCTTCGTCTGTAGCAGTGTTGCTTGTTGAAATTCATGTTCTTTTTTGGGTTCCCAAAATATCCAATTTTTTGATATTTTGTGTTTCTAAGTGGAATGTTCGCTCGTCTGTATCGATGTTTATTGTTTTGATGACTTAATTCGTTGAAAGCTGTCGTGCTGTGATGATCCTATTTACAGAATACTGCTTCTCTTCTGCGTATATTTTTTCAATAGTCTGTGTGATATTTATGCAGAACTGATGTTTCATTTATGGTTTCCTCTGTTTTTCCAACTCCGTCAAAACATGAAACTAGGTTTTTAAAATATGTTTAATCTAATGTTCCCTCATGCTTTAGCTGATGACAGTCGTTGCCGTATTTTGTTTAGAATTTAACTCATTCAAGAAATGAAAAGCTTGAGAGGTATCCCCTGTTTTCAAACAAAATTTTGGTTAACGATGAGACTTAATTACGGCTACTTGAATAATAAGCAAACAGACAAAACTACGCTTGGGTCCTTTGGGCTACTCAAATTATGAAGACCATATGAATACAGCAGACACGATTGGCGATCGTGAAAGCCAACATTGCTGCCGTTGTCCCCCAAATATCATTGAAGATGCACAAATGCATCAGTTACGGCCAACAATATACAGTCATAATTGAAAAAAGTTTAAATGTCAGAAAAATATACAATAAACACACCCGATACTATTAAACTGCTTAGAGTGTTTTTTGTTTGCAAATTCTTGTATAATTATACTAATGTTAATAATTTCAGTCCGTTGGATGAAAAACTTTATGTGACAACTTATTTTTTGGCAGTACAACAAACATTTTTTTTACAAAATAAATTTTCGTATATCCACAGCGATGTAAGTGATATTGTTCAAACCTATTGGTATTTAGTTTTGAAGGAATTTGCTTATAAATGCTTAATATGGGTGAGAGAGGAACGGTGTGGGCGTACGCATCCATTGCGGAGCGTTTGCAAAAAATTAAATTTATTTTGCAACATAATATCCTTTTAGTTTCAATAAAAAAACACGTTTTCTACGTACCTGTGGACCACTTTAAAATGAGTTTCTGTAAACGAAAGAGTCGTCGAAAACACCAATTTGGCAGTGACTGTGAACTACCTTTATTAGAGAAACATTATAACGCAGTACATATAGTCCCAACTAGTTGTAGATATACCTTCAATATCATTTTTGTATATAAGTTTCTACAACATGCACTTCCGAACCTATAAAATATAGATTCAAACCCAGATCCAGGGGGTACATTGATACAAATAATGTTTTTGATGAAACTTTCTCCCTCAAAGCCTCAAGCTGGATCTGCTTCTAATATATATACGTATGCATGGAGGGGGATTCCATTGAACGATCAACATATTTCCGTCTTTCCGAAGTTAAAATCAACTTTCTGAAGGCTCTAGACTACGACTTGAATATTGGTCCAATCAATGCGTTGGTATATTTTCTATTGAAATTAGCATCATGATAATTATAATTAAAATATTTCCAATTAAAATTACATGCAAATTTCGAAGTGAAGTTAAAATCTCTGAGCAGCGTAAAACTTATTTATTTTTTAAATTTATTTTTTATATTTCAAAAACTCATAATGAAATTTTGATTTAAAAAATGCGTCAAATTAAAATATGGCTCTTCAAGTAAAACCAGGTAACTTATTTTTTCACATAAACTGTGAATGCCCCTAATTATGTTCACTTTTACCACAAAAACTTTTATTTGACTTTGAATTTATGACTTTATAGGACGGTATTACATTTCCCTTTCTCGTGTCTATTTTGCTGTACGGCTTTTAAATCTTGAGGTAACATAGTCATACCAATAAGAGGAGAAGAAATAATGACGCTAAAAGATAATACAGCCTTCTTTCATTCGTACTATTGCGGTATTTTTACATTTAAATTATTTTTATTACATTTGGTTTGTCATTGTGTTTTATGATGCAGATGTTTGGATGGCTTTCGCTAAAGTTAAGCCCAGACGGTGAAATATTTGATGAACTAAGCGTAACTACTACATAATTTATACTCTCATTAAGTTTGAGCTTAATTAAATAAATAATTTATTCAGTTGGAACCTCATAGTTTCTCTTTTTTATTAAAAACATTAATTTTCCTGTATAAATGATCAATTAGTATCCTTGAACCCTATGATGGATCTGGAAGGGTTAGCTCTCAGAGGAAAACGTGTTCCTCGCGAAAAAGTAATAGGGGTCTTACATATATATTAACCTTCTTCGACCCTTCCTAAAATTGCAAGTATATATTTAGTTAAGGGTAGGACTTGGCCCCCACTGTGTTATAAAAATCCAACGGGATCTGAAAAAACTGACTTCAGTTCGGATTCAGCGATTCTTAGAATATGAAACGTTATTAGTTTTTTGTATCGTTTAACACGATTTCGATTGATACGATATTTCCTGTACGGTTTATCGAGATCTACCTGTACGACTATTTTTTGTAGAACTCACGATGTATGTTGTTAAATATGAGGTTGCTGACGGACTTCTCCATATAAAATCTACGGTATTTATAATATGAAAACGGCCTGTGTTGACATAAGTTGTTTTATCTGCACACACTTTTAGGGACTGTAACACATTTTTGTTTTCCTTGTTATTGTTCGTCATTAGCAACTTTCTCTTATTGGATTTATATACAATTTTCATCATTTCGACAAGGATTGTACCGAAAAAATTCAGACAATTTCACACCAAGTTTCTTGTAGTCGGGATCTTTCTTGCAAGTCGGGATTTTTTAATAAAATTGTATTATTATTATTATTATTATTATTATTATTATTATTATTATTATTAATGTATGGGGGGATATCGAAGCAGACCACTTACTTTCTGGGTCCCTTTTCTACCCCCATTTCGCTTCTCAAATTGATTTCAGGGAACCGATCCGTAATCACAACCACCTTACTTTCAATTGAATCTCGTGCTAGCCCTAGCCTTTACTCTTGACTAAAGTGATGTCAGACTGTCGACTGGTAACTGTCGACACTCTTCCTCATCACGGAGTCTTTTGTAATTGCTAGCATTTGTCTAAGGCTTAGTTCCCCCATGGCATTCACATCTAACAAGTGTCTGCTCGTGGTCTTAAGCCTTATGCTAGCCAGTGCTGGACATTCACACACAATGTGCGCTACCGTCTCAGCCTCTTCCAGGCATAGTCTGCAAGTATCATCTTCTACGACTTTCATCTTAGCCAGATGGTACTTGAAGTTTCCATGTCCTGTCACTGACGCAGTAATCCAGCTTAAAGTAGCCAATAAAATTGTATAATTAAATACGTAATGATAAAATTTGTAAATCGATTTATTTAATTTTCTGCAATAATACAAGAACAAAGAGCAACAAACAAATCTATGGAATGAAAAATGTCTTAATCTTTTTTGTCATCAACAAGAGTTTTGTTGCGCACTTCTTATGATATGCAAATAAAACACACTTCAGATTAATCTTTATTTTACACAGACTCTTTCAACTTCTATGAAAGCGGAAGATACCTACAAGTCATCGACTCAATCCAAAATCATCCACCAGCAACAACATTAAACTAAACAAATAACTAGACAAGCAAGTTCCCAAGACAATGAATATTAAAAAGGGTTAAAATTAGCATAATCACCAGATATGAAGACAATTCTGATACATTTTCATAAACAAATGTAAAAGAAAGGAGTAGCAAAATTTATAAACCAACAAGAAATCTACAAGTAAAAAAAAGTCAATTAGAATTTCTTTCATCAACAGTATTTGGGTATTTAAGATACGTGTTGCATGGCGGCTAAAAGTGTGGAAAAAGGCGCGTGTTGCCTGCTTTCAGTGCCAAGAACAACATTCCATTTAAAAGCTAAACATAATTTCCGGTTTCCGTTCAACACAAAACGTATTCAAGGCGGCAAGATTTCCAACAAAATTTTGAATGAACCTCAAGGGTATTTAAAATGAATTGGTGACAATGTTCTGGAACAGCAATTTCCATTTGTACAATTTAAAGCCCCCAAATTTGGCAGCACAAAAGGCAACTTTAAGAAAAATATTGTGGAAAATAAATAGAAAGAAAAATAGTGTCATAATTCATAAAATACAGCGCAAGAAAATGGTCATTTATCATGTGACACAAGTACAAGAAAGTATGTGTCATTGGAATCTGGCGAAGGGCTTCCGAAATAAACTACAAACAGCAAGTGGCAACAAATTGCAATATTGTGTATGGCTGCGTGTATGTGTGTGTTACCTAATAGCATTGTTGGATAGTTATAAAGGGTGTTTGTTTTAGATGTCGTGAACTTTGAAATGAAATAAAATTCAAATGAATTTATTAAGTGCAATTAAATTGGTTTCATTTGAGAAATAATTTTCTCTGATTACGAGTTAAATCAAATTTCGAATGTCGCCTACCATAGCGGAAAAAATTTAGTTCAATTTTTGCATCTTTCGGTGCCGTGCATCAGTGTAATAATGCGACAAACGTTGTTTTCAAAGTTGTTTCAGACTTGCAAGAACGAATTTAATTTTGATGAATAAATGAAGATTTTGAAGGACATTTTTTTAGTTTAGGGGAGATACCGAAGCAGACTGCTATTTTTAAGGGTCCCCTTTCGATTTTATTTCAGGTAACCGATTAGTAATTTATGACTATCTTACCTTTATTCGAGTCTCGTGCTACCACTGGTCTCTACTCTTGACTGTAGTGATGTCAGACTGTCGGCCTTCTTCCTTATCACAAGTCTCTTGAAATTGCTAACATTTGTCTAAGGCTCAGGTCCACCATGGCATTCAGATTTAAAAAGAGACTGCTCGTGGTCCTATGCCTTATGCTGACCAGTGCTCGACATTCACACACAATGTGCATTACCGTCTAAGCCTCTTCCGCAGGAGTGTCTTTGATGACTGACCCGACCACCCCTTGCTAGAATACCTCCATTGGTTAATAAACTCTGAAGTTCCTACAGAGATTAACCTCTCCACCTCTTATGAGGCATAACTGGCCATCCGTTTCGGAATATTACAGTCCAACGCCTTGCAAATACCTATAACGAATGCCCATTCTACCCTCGCGAGGCGGTCTTGTCCATCTCTTCTGGATTCCCCCCTTAACCAATTTAAACCAGTGGTTCTTCAGAGATTAATCTCTCCGCCTCTTGCAAGGCTTCCTAATTAATCCCTGTAATGGAGCAAAAGATTTCCGCCCACACAGAACTCCATATGCACGGGTAAGTCTGTATTAAAACTCTGGATCGACTGGTATACAGAGTTCGCATACCATTTTTGCCTCGCATGTAAACTTAGCTCTGTTCGACTCATAGCAGAGACATGAACCTTTTATCGACTCCCACCATGAAGAGGGATAAGTCAGAACTTTAGACATTGATCTCAGTTATGACAAGCCTTTGTGCCTGAGGTCTGACAGACTTGAAGGACATTAAAATTCTAATTATTTGGTGCGAAATTTATTTAATCGCGATGACGACTTATAATGTTAGCATTCGCATTTTAGTTTTTTCTTGTGAGCTTAAATCCGAATTTCAAAAACTGCGAAGGTGATGAAAATTTATTTAACATACGGGATAATTTACAGATCATGAAAACCCCGCAAAAAATCTGGGTTTCGTAGAAACAACTCACACGAACACATCATATGAGCACTAAACACACAGAGAACCAAATACCAACAACTAACACTTAAACTGACACCTCAATGTCTATCCAACATTCCACAAGGGTTTTAATTCACTTGCCCTCTCCCTGTTATTTTTGTTCCATAAGAAAAATGACCTGTTATTTTCATCAAATGTGTTTTTTTTCATATTTACCAAAACGAAGGGGAGATAGATTTCTCAAACTATTGGCCAAAAGTTAAAACAATAATTTCGTATGAAAATGTGTAAAAATATGAAAACAATCGAAATATCTTTTACAAACGATTTATAATTTATAGCTGCTGCTCTTTGACACACCAGGATGACATGTGATTTAAGCTAATTGTCATAAATCTTGTTCGCATCGGGGAAGTAGAGAATTTATTTTAGCTTTCGTTTGAAGGAAAATATCATCAGGGGCAATTTGTATGTTAATCTGGTCAATATTTACTTTGGCTCTGAAATTGGCTTCTTGTCATGCCAAAACTATATTTAATGTTCAAATTAGGCAGTCAAGAATGCGATTGCTGGAAGGAGACAAGATATTGTGTTGAAATTTTTACATCCATTGCGAGCAGATCAGTTTTGTGATTGTATCTTAAAATTACTTTTTTTCGCCAATTTGAGTGCTTAATTGTGAATAATTCACATACGAGCTTAGAATAATTTTAAAGAATGTGTAGCCCTTTAGTGACCCCTGAAGTTCGTTTACTCATTCATAATTTATTTTTTCTACTTATCGACTGACTTATCAATAATTTGTTTAACGAATAATTTGTTTTAATAAAATTCAAATTTGTCCCCATATGTTCTTTTAATAAAATTGCCAAATTTATATAGAAAAAAAACGAAATACAAAAAGTACAATAAATGTAAAATAAATTTTTTCCTTTTCAGTCAATTTTTTTTTGTTCTGCTTCCATTTCAAATGTTCTTTTCTGCACAAGAGGAGAAAGATAGAAAAAAAATGGATGGAACAACAATAAATTTCAATATTAAATGTACATTTTTATAAAGTACGAAATAATTTCAAATACATTTTGTTTTGTGTTGAGTACAAAAGAAAACGTACACAAAGGAGGAGAAAATTCCTTTGACAACATTTAAACTGCATTTCGATTACGACTTGAATGCCTATTGATAATGGCAATGGTAACAATGGAAATAATAAAGACTTTTTAAGGGATGTGCACGGTAGAACTATTACGAGTTGTGTAAAATTATGGCAGACTAAATTTCATATAACCGAAGATATTTTTTTTCGCAAAACCTTTTCATACATTCTTCGAAATGGCATTAGTGGGCGCGCATATGTGGATACATCAGTGTTAAGGAATATTTAATTTAATTAATGGGTGTTTTTATACATTTTGAATTTAAGATGAAATAAAACACAGGTACATTATTATTTTGTTATTGCAGTTCAATGTATTTTTCGCATGTGGTGGTCGCGGAGGAGCCCTAAACAAGCTTCTCATTAAAGAAAACTTTTCTCTCGCGCATGTTTTGTATCATAGACACGAGTGTCGCATTCCAAGATTGTAAAACATCGGCACTATATTGTAAACCAGGCACCATAGATGAATTGGAAGACAACTTTCGCCTCATTATTGACGGTTCATAATAGATGGTATACATTTCACAAAACCTCAATATATTACGAAATTTTAACAAAATCTATTGCTAAACATATATAGCAATAAAAGGGAATTTCGCCACAAATGGAGTATCATAAAGGTGATCGATTTTACCAAAAATCTAAATTAATCTGAAAAATATATCAAAATGCAATTTAACCATAATTTGTGAATTCAATAAAATTCACAATAAAACTTCTACGATATATTCTCAAAAGCGATATTAAATAAATATGTAATAAAATCTCACTTCACTTCAAATGGCGAATTCACTAAAATTTTCATTAAAAAGTTAAAAATTTACTAATAAATTTAAATATAGAAAATATAAATTTTGCCAAAAATCTAAGAAATTTCGCCCTAACTTGGGAATTCACCAAAATTCGAAAATTCATAGAACAAAAAATTATAATACAACAAATTTAAATTTAAAAAATAACAAAATTTTCCCAAAACTCGAAATTTTAAAAATCCAATTGCATCAAAAACTTCGAAAATCACAAATTTGGGCAAAATTTTTTCCAAAATTTAAAATAAATTATTGCAATATTATCAAAATATACCAATAATTTCCACATAAAACCAAATTCATCAAATTTTGGCATTTCACCACAAAAACGTTAATTTCACCAAAATTTTGGAAATTCACTGAAAAACCAAACAACAGGAATATCAACCACTCAAAAATATGTATAAATTACTTTGGATTTGAATGTCAGTAAGTGGTCAAAGTTAATAAAATTAATTCCACATTTTCTAAAAAAGCTAGATCTTTAGTTTTAATGTATTGCATTTTTTTTTTTTAATTAATCAATTTTCCCACCTTTGTTTTCGCAGGACATATTATTTTAGGACAATGAAATTTATGTCATGGTATCAGAAGGGTTCACTCTTCAAAATTGGAGATCAGCTGGCAACCTCTTGGTCAGTTAATTGTTTCATCAATGCCTAAAAAGTAAAGCATAAATCATTCCAATATCTGGGCTAATTTAAAAGCTAGAGAAGAATTTATAAAAAAAAGGATGTGATTGGTAAATTTTTTTTATTTAGGATGGCTACTAATCAGATGTTATAGGATTAAAAAGTCAAATAATGGCGGTTATGTGTTTCTGGAACCTATAAGATTATACTCAATTCTTTTTTATCGAATACAATAACCATGCGGCACACTTTTTAGCAGAAATTTGTTAATTTCATTTGGAATGACTAATAGGAGATATTAAAATCGTTTCATTAATATGTTCATGATGCCTTCAAAATTTTATAACTATTTTCTTAATTCGAAATTTTTTATAAAAATATTTTTTTTCGTGCACACTCTTCAGCTGCAAATATTTTCCTAGGGCTGCCTGTGCCATTTCAAAGGGTTTTCCATGTATTTCACATGTACAACAATTCGATTGACTTTTTGATTTGAGAGTGTTTGTGTAATCGAGTTTAAATTCTTAAAATTATAAAACGCACACATACGCATCACAATAAATGTGTGAATAAAAAAGAAGTAGTCGCATTTATTTATTGACTTTTAAGGAGGCAGGCAGTTCTCCACTACACATGAGTTCGAAAACATTAAAATTTTCAAATGTAGTAAGTCAAAAAATAATAAAAAAGACTTAATATTGTTTACATGAGTAGTGTGTGTGTGTATGTGTGTATGGTAGCGTCTTTCAAGCAAATGTAAAGTTTAAAATCGCAAAATAAAATGAACACGCGCACGTTTTATATGAATTTGAACGGTAATAATCGATCCCCGAGGCATATTAAAAAAATAAATCCGATTTAAAATTGTTGTGCCCTACTACTCCTTTCCAATCCAGAAGGCCTCGAGTGGGGGTTATTTAAGACATTTTTTATGAACGTAAGATGGGTTGGTTCTTTAGTTTGTTGCTGTCGTACCTTTAAACACTTGTTGTTTTTGTTATTATTTGTACACAGCCATTGCAAACATATGCGGCTTCTTGCTTTTATTGATATGCGTGTGTGTGTGTGTGTGTACGTGGATTTCCGTTTCTTGTTTGATTTGGAACTTTATTTGCAATATTTTAAAATCAGATTTTCGTTTTGGCATTTTTTGTTTTTTCTTTTGCGATGGTTATTTATGAACTTGAGCTATTTTGTTACTTCTTTTGTAGTTCTTATCTTTACGTTCCTTTATTTTTTTATTGTTCTAGCTGCTGTTTGTGTTTTTTTATTATTTGTTCAATTGCAGAAAATTCGCAAGTGCAAACAAATGCCGATAATGTCAATTTCTTCTTGTTATTTCTTTCCAATTGTACGAAAATTTATAGCATTTTAAGTTGGCTTTAGAACGTCATAAATTTTAAACATTTAATGCCATTTTAAAGAGCTTTCTATGTGCTTTAGTTTATTGCACTTCCCATAGCATATGTAATCAAAGTGTGTTTTACAACTGTCACTAAAATTATGTAGTCATTATTTTTTTATGTTCATGTGAAATATTCAAATTTTCATTTACAGCCTTTTAACAATGAATTTTATGAAAGTGACAGAATCAAACATGTTTTTATAAATAATATTGTGTTTGTGGCAGGTGTACGTAAAAATTAATTATAATATTGATTAATATTTTTTAATTGAATATGTGATTGGAAATCATTTTGATTATTTTGTTTCCTGCAGGAACCATATTTAGTTGAACGAAATTTTTGGTAGTTAAAGGACTATATGTCCTTGGAAAATCAGGCAGTATTATGCTGTATACAGTCTTGTATTTTTAGAGCCAACTTTATTTTTAGAGTAACAACAAATTCTTTCGATTCAGGCAATCGTGAATATTTGCATCTTCTGAAATTAAAAATAAAATAGTTCGATAAATTCGTAATTTAAAAATCGTAGGGCTCCACGAAACGTGTTTATTTCGTCGCACTTAGTTTTATACTAAAACTGCATCGACTAAAGAAGGGTATCAATAATTATAATTCGCACAGAAACATAAATTCAAATATAAGGCCAAGATGCTGTCGAAAAATTTCGGCCCTTAAAAGTACTGAGTTCGTTTTCCCTTGATGAACGTTGCCTCCATGCCATGTAATGGCTGCAGATATTTTCTGGAGCAAAGGATTGCTAACGATCTCTGATTCACATATTTTAGTAAAAATTTTGATAAATTTGCAATATTGTTGCTATTCACTTTTTTTGTTGCAATTTTTCAATTTTTTCCGGTGTATAAAACTTGTTTTAGTTGAATTTTTCATTTTGATAAAATTTCAATTATGTCATGAATTTTTGGTATTTTGAATATTAATAACTCAAAAATTATGTTTAAGTAAAAATTGTACGACGGATCCTATGTGCCTCGGCTTTAGTCCACCAAAGTGGGAAACACGACTTAAGAATGAAATATGGTTAAAAATAGTTTAAAATTTGTACCCACATATACGATATACCTACGAGAACTGTTCAAAATTAAACAGCATAATTTTACTACAAAAATGTAGGTTTGTTTAATTTGTTTGAAAGTGACTGAAATGACTGACACCGTCAAAACTTTTTTGGATTATCTGCAATTGCTCCAGGCATCTCACGAGTTTTCGCTTTCAAAATTCTATAGAAACTGGTAGGTTTTGCCATCTTTGATTCATTTGTGAAGTGGCTTTTGGCAATGTAAAAAAGTTACCTGGCGAGAAGTTGCGGTAATTGAGGGCTGCACAAGGCGGGGGCGTTCTGTATGTAGGCATACTAAGGCTTTGCCACTTATATCAAAGAAAACCTAAATAAAAACGCTAAATTCAAAATCCAGTAAAACTTCGTCACCATTGGAACCAGGCACGCGACGCCTAAAAGAATAGACGGATAGCCAAACTAACATTACAAAACTTGGTCATATAAATTTTTCTACTTTTCGGTTAATTTTCTACAAAAAATCACATCGGATGATTAGAAAAAAAGTGTTCTTTTAGTTCTACTGTGTAGTGACGGTCAACTGAAACTGAGGGAAAACTGAGTGGCAGTTAAGCGATGTTTTACTGTATTTCAAAACAGAAAAAAATTTCTTATGCAGGCTCCCTCATGCTTATCACGTTAGCAGTAAGCAGCTCTAATTTATACAATGGTCATCTACTCAATTCTTTCTTTGACAGGTAGTGAATTTTTGTATTTTGTAACTGATTTTAAGAATTTGTGGTGAATCGTAAAATTGTTGGTAATTGGTTTTATTTTGTGGTGCATTTTATACATTTTGGTGAATATTCGATTCATTATTTCAAATATAAGTTCGTTTTTTGTTGGTATAATCGAAAATTATTTTAAATTTTTGAATGTTATTTTAAAAAGTAGAAGTTTTTTTTTTATTTGGTTCTAAATATTGAAATTTTGACGATTTTTCGATTCTTGGTGTATTGTAAAATTTGGTCAGTTTTGTGGAGAATTTTAAAGTTCCAGTTGACTTTACGGTTTTATATGAAGTATTGATTTTTGGCTTTTTTTCAGCCATTATTCGCTTTTTTTATAACATTTATATTTTTTTTTATTATAGAGGTTTTTTTTCAATATTGTGTTGAATTGAAAATATTTAAACCCTTTCTGTGTTTTTGTCGAATATCTTCGACTTAATTGTGTACACTGTTTGTTTTTTTTTCTTATAGTATATAAAACGATTATTTTGCTACTGATAATTATTGTTTTAGTTGATTGATTTTGTCAATTTGTCAAAAAAAAAAAAAAATAAATAAAATAAATAAAACAAACTACTTTGACTAAGCTGGCAAAATTGACGAGATCTGTAGTGATACAGGAGTCATTATATGCTTTCTGGCTAAAAAAGTACGTAAATACATTCAAATTGCCCTTGGGGACCTTTTTTCGAGTCTCGAATATATGGGACCTTCAAAGTATTTTTTTTCAATTGACATGTTGGTAGAAATTACGTTTTATTCAGAACAAATGTTTAACTCAGTTTCCATATTCTGTTTGAACATAGTCAAATATGATTTTCAATTTAGTTGAGGAAATACTATTTCTGTTGGGTGTCCTAAAATTCTGCAAGAGGAATAACTTTCTAGCTTTCTTCACTGAGAACATGACACAAAAACGATGTTATGAGATTCGTTATAAATTACATATATGTAGTTGATATAAATGCATAGAGAACCGGATGCAAAGGTCGTCTCTATAAAGTGTTGCCCTTAATTGAACTGGTCAAAAGTCATTTATAACACCTACCACTCGATGCAACTCTGTGCATAGACGAATAAATTATCCGCTAATCAATATTTAAAAGGCAAACTATGTCTTGTGCTGTATAAGCGGAATGCGATATGATTTCATTGTCTACTAAGGTTCATTAACGCAAATAAAACATGTTGTGCTTCATTTGTCCTGAAGTTGTACAATTATATAATTAAAACATGGACGGCGTGAATTTATTGTATCAAATAATACAACATTATCACATAAATTTACGCAACTAAAAGTGGACATTACGAGTCATAAGGCACTTTGCAGATTTGTTCTTAACTGCGGCTGGTCGGTGCAATAGGCTTGCAACAAAAGCGCTAGAAATATAACGTGTTTCTCTGTGTCAAAAGTAAATCGAATTGTTTTGAAAATTTTCTCCAAAAGAAGTAAAATACATATTGAAATGAATTTGTGGTTACTAATTAACTTTGAATCTTATTATTAATTTTTCCCAATAAAAAATGTTGAATAAACGAGAAACAAAATTAGCTAGCTTTTACCTGCGGCCTCACCCACTGCATTGTGCCTGCTTGTAAGAAAATATATTATCAGTGTGTACTTTTGTATACGAATATGTGTTTTCAATTTCATCAAAATCGCTTAGATAGTTTCGGATGCAGAAACCATCAACTCTCTTTTCAATACTAGTTTTGGAAAATATATCGCTTATGCTTATTTTATACACAGATTGATCTGTATTTTAAATTTCAACAAATCCAACAAACAAACGAAACGAAAGTTACTTTGGCATTTATAATATTACCAAGGATTTACCGGACCGACCCTATTCTGAGCACGGGACATTACATATCTTATGTCCGTTGGGAGGTTCCACTCTACATTTTGCTAAAAGATTTTTTTTTAGAAATCGTTCGATCGGTAGTTCCGGAGATTCTTTTTTACAAACGTTATCTCGTTATAATATTAGCGAGTAGTAGCAATTCGCATACAAAATTACCAATTTTGATTTTTTCAGCTTTTTGTTTGTAGATTTTTGGAACGAATTTCCGTCATCCCTTGTCAAGTTTGGTTTGGGACAAACCGGTTTCGGCTATGTTTCATCTTCAGTGAATTTTTTTGGTTTACTTAAATATTTTTGTTTTTAATTTTACTAAAAATTATTCGAATCTTTCCATCCATTTTTAAGTTGTAGCGAGACTAACGAACTTCAATTGATTTTATAGACGTATATGGAAAAAGATAATTTAGGGCTGTAACATTTTATGAAGTTGAATAGGCTAAGGAGTTTGAATAACTTTTATAGTATAGAAAATTGGAAACATGGTATATTTCTTTTTTATTTTATTATCAATTCGATAGTTGAAAAATTCGAATTCCAGTTGAAACAAATTGTGATTGTCTCGAAAATATTGGTGGTACAAAAAAGTTCATGCTGTTTTAAAAGCGATGACTCCGATTGTGACACGATGACATACATTTTTATTCACCGGAAAGTCTAGACATCGCTTAATCATATTTATTACACAGCGAGTGGTGCAGAAAGTCCTTTCGTTTAAAAGCTGTAGAATTCATTTAAAGGACATTGGTAGCCACATAGTTTTCCACCATGACAAAGTGCTTCTTCAGTTGCCCGTTAGGACTCATTTAAAGGAAATTGGTAGCCACATAGTTTTGTAGTCCAAAACTTGATCCGTCTTACAATAATTGGTTTCGATCGTTGCAGAAACATCTGGCTGAAATACGCTTCCATTCTACCGGAGATATCAAAATTCGTTCTTTTTCCAGAATGATGGGGATGGTAAGTGAAAATATTGTTAAAATTAACACGTATTTTTGAAACAAAAAACAGCGAGAACTTTTTCTGTACCCCGAATATTTAATCAATTGTTAGGTTATAATTGTTGTAGGCTAAATTCGTGGCGCCAGCAATAAAACTAAAAACAAAGCAAAAATAGTTCCATATTTGTACCTCAATTTATGAAAAAAATTAGCAAATAAATATATATTTACAAATATGGCCACATACCGTGAAAACAACAACAAAAATCAAAGAAAACTAATAAATAAAACCCAAAACACAGAGTCAACAAGAAAACAAGTGTTCTGACACTCGTATACAAGTGTCCTTTTTTACTTCGTTACCAATAACAAGATGCTCAAAACCGTTATCTAAATTTACAACAACAACACAATTTAACAGGAAATTTATGAACTTCGTTTGTATACGAGTATCATACCAAGGCCATCATAGTGGTGCACCTATTTTAAGCCACACACAATAAACACAGGACATAAAAACGTCCCAAAAAAAGGAGAAATATTTTTCAAAATAAAGAAATCACAAAATCATAAATTTCATAAAGTGTCAAACACACAAAGGTGTGACAAAAGGCATCTTGTGACAATGTCTAATGTCAATTCTCTCTAGCACTTTGTTGAGTTAAATGTGCTAAAACAATTGTCCTTATCCTTGTCTATAGAATTCTAATGATTAGATGTGTAATCGAATTTAAATGGAATTGATAAAAATTATTGCCTTGGCTGACAACTCTCTGATGCATATTTTCTCATGCGTCCATCTCAAGATCTCAAGCTTGTTTGATCAAAATTTAGAAGATGCAATTTAGTAGCTTAAACTCTTAGCGATGCCTTGGTTATGTGGGTCATGATGCATTATTAATTTGTTTTGAGACTTTAATAAAAAAAGAATTTTTATTTATATTATATTTTTTTATTGTTTCAGTGCTCAGACGTAACAAGTTCATTAGCTCATTATTTAGTATAAAATTTTTTGTGTCGGAATACTTTATATCCCTCCCCCTTGATCTGCGCCTGATCCTAAGTCAAAACTAAAGAGAAAAGGTTGTGTTTTTATTTGAGAACGATTTTAAATAATATGATGCAAAAAAATAAAAAACAGGGGGAGCGTTAAATATGCATCAACAAATTTTAAAAATTATGGTCCTTGTTATGACTTGCATGCGACGTTCGATCTTCGCTGGCTATCGAACAACCAATATGGAAGGTCAAATTCGTATTATAGCTGCAAACACTGTCGACATTTTTGTTACGCATCGAACCTTCTGTAAAAAAAAGATGCTTGCTTCCAACGCTGTAGCGTAGAGTGCGAAAATCATTGAAGACGAAGTATTTCGGAATGTTTTCTCTATTCGATCAGCTCTATCGACTACTATCTTGTTGTAAATTTGCAAAGCGTTGGCTTATTAAAAGCAATTTTTAAGACAAAAATCCATATGGTGCAATAAGTAAAAACAAAAACAGAATTTTCATCTTCATTTTTGTATACAGTAAATTATAGATTTAAAATAAATAAAGTCGCATACTTGTTCCCGAAATCAAACTGAACTGTTTAAATATACAAACATGCCGCAGTCATTTTAAGTTACGCGATTAGTATATGTGATGACGGTATGCTATTTATTCTTAATGGATTAAATTCATTCATAATTTTTAGACCTCCCGACTTCACATAAATCTGGTTTTAATGAAACGAATTCGTCTGTATTTTACACGGCAAAAAATGGAAATCTTACTTCAATATATGACAGAAGTAGTAGATTCAATTTCGACAAAAGTAATTAAAAATGTTCAAGGAACATTAAATTATATTTTAAAAAATTACTTTTGAACAAAAAAGTAATTGAGTCAATTACGTAGCAATCCAAAGAGTTTGTAATTTTAAAAAGCGTAACTTTACTTTTCGCAGCTACATTTTTTTTTTGAGTGCCGTTGTAAGATCTAAATAAGTCTGTTTGTTCTACAATCAAACTTATAGTACATGCACCTTAATTGTGTAATTACGAAGTTTTCGCAATTAGGGCCTTAATGGATCTCAATTTATCGTACATGAACTCAATTAATAAATTGAGCAACTGTAGTTATTTGTCTCATAAATTGCCTATAATTTTCCCCTGGTGAAGTGAGTTTAGTAAGCTGAAAATTCTGTGAAATAAACACAATAAATGTAATAGGCCACTTATTTAACCCAACAATTTACAACAACATTACTACGGTTATATAAATGGGACAATAAATCTTACCGTTGCTAATTTAGTATTTCTCTGATATTATGGTTTTGTACGTAAAAACGTAAAAACACTTGATTACACGCCTTTCTAAACACCATTTTAGGGTCATGAAAACATTTTCAGCTTTCAATCGTTTACTGAGTAAACTAATTTCCATATATGTGAACACCAAATTTTGTAACTCAATTTAAAATTTAATTGAGTTAATGAATGTGCATGTACACACATACTCTTTTTACTTTATTTTAAAAAGAGTGTAAAACAAACTTTCATTTTCATTTCTTTTTCATAGCTGTAATGATGGGCTTTAATATGCAAACATATTTCACCTTATCAATACTAATCGATTTTACATAATAATACTTATTTTCCAATAGAAACAAATTTAAAGCCCAGTAAGGAACCCCTTGTTGTTTAGCTTGTCTTTTACAAAAATGAAAACAAATTTTCTCTAAATGATAGACCATTAAATATAACTGCACTGTAATTTACATAATTTTATATTCATTAGATAATTTTGTCAATTTTCAATAACGTTTTGTTCCTTTTTGTCAGTTTTATTTTTATTTTTATTTGAATGCAGGGATGATTTGTTTAGAACGTTAGAGAAAAGCGGCTAAATGTAAGGAAAATTTTCCAAAAACACATATTACAATCAGTTGTCATTAAGAACTAAATTGCTTAATTTAATACCAGCAAAATGGAAATTCGAAAAGAAAAACCTTACGGTTATTTGAGACACTTTTCCTGGCTTCAATATCGTTCCTACGTTGGTCGCTTTTGTTGCGCATTAGTTTTGCCCTCTTTAATATTGTTAGAATATCAAATATTATTAATGACTTATTTACGCTCAATATGTTTAATTTTTCTGCTCTATTGTTGCCCTTCGTTTCACAAACTCGTTCTTGTCTTTTTTTTCTTACTTCAGCTGATAATTTGTCTGATGAGAAATTGTTTTGCAAAAGTTTATTTTTGTTTATCATTATTATTCGTGTCTTTGTTTATGGTAAAATTTCTGCTTTCTGGAAGCATTTTTTTGGATTTCATTTGTGATATAAAGTGGCAGAAATAGTAGTCATATTTGTGGTGGATTTGTGTTTTATGCCTCTCAAATATTTTCGGCGCACAAATGTATCTACTGCCATTCATCATTTGCAAAAGGGAGTTTTTTTCTCTACGTTTTGTCATGCCTTGATTTTTATCGATACAAGTATCTACTCGTATCGTCGTGTTCTATTTGTCGGTGTTGAAATTGTTTGCAATTTTTCATTTATGATAATTTGCCATATTTGTATTACGACGTCCTTGTTCTCTATTTGGCATTTGGTTTTGCCTAAATATGATAAGAATTATGGGACAACTGTTGTTTTATGGTTTCTTCTTTGATATGTAACAGATATGACGGTTACGAAAAAAATTGTTAAATTACAAATTTTTGGTAGGCATATTTTTCTTGCAAATAAAACAACATGAAACTTAAGAGAGCAACAATTTTTGTGCATTGACAGCTATAGTAGAGTTGTGTCACAAACTAGTTCGTTCAGTTGTGAGATTATTTCAGAACGGTTGTAGCAACTTTTCAACAATTACAAAAACAACAAGAAATTTTCAATGCTTGTGTACAACACATCAAAATAAATCGTGTGTTGTTTTTGTAATTGTTGTAAAACTGCTACCACCTTACTGAAATTATATTTCAATTCAACGAACTAGTTCGGGACCGACACAACTCTAAACTATAGGATCTTGCGTTTATGAGGAAAAATTCCGAGAACAGCAGCTATTGCTTTTTAAAACCCGAAAATAATGACTTTAGTGATCTTTGCGAATAATACTAAAACACCTCTTCGTTAGTTTCCACATTTGTTCTCCATATTGCCCCACATAATGGGAGATATTTTGGATTTATCTGTTCTTCGCTTTAAGTTTCGATATTAAAAATATGATTTGTGGAATTAAAGTTCCTACCCAACTTAAGTTTTACAAACAAGTGCGATGAATTAAAATTGGACTCCTAGAACCAGCCACATTAGACAAATCGAGAGAAATAATTTGCGGTACTTTAAAAATTGGCACAGTTGATCCTTGTCGTATGAAAGCAACTAAAGTCACCTGGTGGTAGCGGGTATGCTAGATGGATAGGACTATTCTTAAGCAAAAATTTGTCTAGTTTTTTGCTTATGCTTCATATAAAACTTAAAGCTGATAGAATTTCCTATAAAAATGTACTTGATCAGTTTTAGCGTAGGACCAACCATTTCGGAGTTATAAAGCCAAGAAAATTGCAAAAAATTTATTTTTTATACTTTATTGTAGTTTTAAATTTGTGCAGGTTTCTCCTTGTTTCTTGGCTTTATAACTTCAAAATGGTTGGTCTTATATAAATAAAATATATGAACTTTTTCATAGGAAATCTTATAAGCTTTAACCTTTATTTGAAGCAGTTTTTACTCAAAGTTGCAGTTTTAGATCTATTAGAAAAAAGCTAAAAAATGTTACCTTTAAATGGCTCCCTCCATCTAATTCGCCCCGTCACCACTAGAAGTTATTAGTTTTTTTTAACAAATATATATAACAACGACCAATTGCGCCTATACTTAAACCTTGAGTTGTTTAATTTGACTCGCTATTTCAAACTAATAGGGAGAAAATTAATTTTATTTGAATAAAAATTGTTCAGCAATTTGATTGAAATTAAGAAGTTCTACAGAGTAAACCAAGCGGGTACAGAAGTATATAGACGGTTAAAGAGGTCATATAAACCTTTAGTAGTTCTAACACAACTGTAAATGTTAAAGTGGTCGCACACACCATCTCGTAAAGATCACAATCTTACCAACCTAGAAAAAAAGGGAGCAGCCCAATATCGATGATAGTATGCGAGGAATGATAATTTCTTTCTGATCAAATATAAATAAATTTCCATGTTTCTAAAATAATAGAAAATAATTGTGTTAATCAGCATGCCACGGTCCCAATGATATGCTCACTATCAAATGACATTGATGGTATGGAGAAGGGGATAGTTTATGTAATTTTTTTTAAAGTGGGCCAATACGCAGTCAAATTTTACAGTGGGTGGATATGAATGAATACAAAATGTAGATTTCTCCAGAAAAGTGAAAGTAAAAAAATTTGAGTTAATACACTTTTGTTGCGCAAGAGCGATGTGTACCAAGAACTTCCTGCGCCAATTTTCATAACTCCTAGAATTATTTTCTTCGACTACGTCTCATATTTGACTGAACTGTTTGGATATTTGTATACAGAGTAAAATTAGTTCAGTAACTAGAAACGAATTATCAACTATTTCATTATGACTTCAGTTCTGACTTTAGAGCACAACGACACATTTAGCTGCAGATCATTTTTTTAGTGAGAAAGAAAAATTACCACTGAAACCGGAAAATCAATAAGTAATTAAAAACCGTAATTCGAAGATAACTTTTGATAAATTGAACGCAAATATAAGATATGGTTAATCCTAGAGCAACCAACGTATGATTGAATTCCATATTTGTAAACCACTTCAAAAAGTTACTGGCCATCGAATACTTAAGCCACAGCAGACCCCATACTTTGATTAAGTACCAGAAGTGTTTTGCATATTCAGTCTATTAAGATCATTTTATAAATAAAGTTATTATAATATTTTTGTATAGTTAAAATATTTAATTTGTGGTTAGAATTTTTGTAAAAAATTGTATGGTTCAACTCAACCATGTTGCAGTTTTTATGAATGGAAATCATTTAATGATTAAATGTAAAAACTAACTTGTTTATCCGCAACTAAAAAAATGTTTAAAATATTTTAAAATAATTATTATATGTTTGCCACAACAAATATATTGTTGTAGAACCTGTAATATAGTTGTACTAATCATGACCCAATCATGTTTTTTCTTTACGTGTGAGAGAAACGTTTTTTTTTTTCTTTTTAATGGGCAAAATGGTCCACAATAAAATATATTTTTGGCCATAAACATATAATATGTACAACCTCTTGTTGTAAATTTTTGAACTTAGAAATTAGTTGTGAAAGTTAATGGTGAAAAAATGCCGCCACCCCCATCTACCTAAAACACAAAGGGATGATTTTAATATTCATCCTGAATAACAAAAATAATTATCTTCAATATTAATAACGAATTCAGTTTAATCAGAAAACACCTACTAAAACTTTTGAATAATTAATGTCACAAAAAGAAATTTATACTCTGAAACTCGAAACAATTTGCAACAACAACAACAACAACACATGTGAACATGATATGAGTTTGCAGTTGGACAATAACACAACAACAATAGCAAAAAGTAACGATAGCGCTGGAAATAACAAATCATAATTCTCTGGTGGGTCATAAAACAATTTATTGATTTGAACACACCAAACCGAATGAAAATGGTCAGGCACATACCTCTCAACAGTGAGACAAAAATACATACAATTCTCTTAGATACAGATACGTTTATATTTAGTTGTAATGGCCATTAATAGAATGTCATTAGTTGCTTATCTTTTAATTTGCTCATTAATAAATTCATTGGAAAATAATAAAAATACGCCAGAAGTAGACATTAAAAATTAATGAGAGTTTATAGAGAATCAAAAATAGAGTAGAGTATTCTAAACTTCATAGGTACGATTTTGTTAGTACTTTCTGAAACTTGTGGCCGAAATTTTGGATTTGGTCCGATATATAAAGGAACTCCTTCTAGCAGAACTTCGTTTTTAAGTGTAAAGTTCGTTAGGAATTTTAGTTAAAGTGGCCGCATTCAAGTAAATATTTTAATTTTGGTTTGAAGTACAAATTAATTAATAACCACCTTAGCTTAACACACCTTTTTAAGATAACGGCGCAATGCTGGTACTTTCCGAAAAACTATTGCCTCAAAAGCATTTTTATTCCAAAATATCATTTTAAAATAGGTTTACTGTAGGTGTCTAACCACGTTATACCTTCCTTAAAATGCTTCGATAATAATTATTTTAGAATATAGTTTTACTTAACACTACTTTGTAAAGCTTTGTTAAGTTTTTTGCTTACAGCCGAAGGTCTTTAATAAAATTCTTCTTGTAATATAATTTAATTTATTGTATTCGATATCTCGCGAAGCCTTTGTGTAGCTGCATCAGGAAATAAATTATATTAAAAAAAAAACTTCAAGCAATAAAATATGAACAACTTTGTCATAAAGCAAAGAAGAAATTTTTTAAAATTTCAAAAACAAATACATACATACAAAACTGAAAATACCCTGTAAGAAGCCTGAGTTCAAGTGTAGACAAGTCAACACTTTGTTCACCATTTATAATGGCAATGTCAGCAAAAAGTCTACACTTGGTTTTGTCGCCGTCAATATAAAGTCATCGGCTTCTTTCAGTGGCTGTATCATGTGTTTTTTGTGTTTTTTAAAATAAAATATTAAATACTAGTGAATATCTGGTCCCAATGTCTACATATGTCCCCAAGTGGAGTACTGAGTCAGTAGTTCCTTTAGTACTAGTTCATTCTCAATGACATGCACGTGTTTAATGTCTATAGCACAGCGCAATGTAAAGAGTGTAGTATGTCATTAGTACTGGTGACAATGTCAGTAGTGAGTCAGTACTGATTCACTATTGACAATTCCTACAGGGTAATTTTACATTTATATTTAAACAAAACTTATTGGTAAAAACAATAAGCAAATTTTTTAAAATTGTAGTATGTTATTTTATGTATGAAATGCTTCTATATGAGCAACATTATCTCTATCTGCCCTGTAAATAACTCTTTGTGATATTGGTGTTTTACAAATGCGTAGCATTTCTAATATGTATATAACGTCGCTTATAATTCTTCTAGAAATTTAAAACTGAAGCACTTGCAAAGATAGGATAGTGATTTAATTTCTAAATCGTTGGTGCGACTTATGTCCGGATATTCTAGTCCTTAGCATATTTTTCGTTGTACAAAATTATTTTTTATTGCACCTCTCCCGATCATATTAGTTACAAGGTGTTTTATATATTTTATTTGATTTTACCTAAATAATCTACTTAATGTACTGTAAGACTTGTATTTCTGTATTTATTATTAAAATTTTTGAACTTTCCAGTCGCTTATAAATCTTCTTCTCTATAATCTTTTCTTTATTCTTATTGTGGAACTCATTGTCACTTACCGTTAAAACTTTCTGCCAAATATTTAGCTGCATTTATAAAAATTTATTTAATAAATACTTTACTGTGCTTAGAGAAATAGTTACCAATACTACCAGGTGCTATTGGCTTTTGATCACAATCCATTATTAAAGTGTGGCCTCGTCTTATTTTTAATGTATCTATATATGTGTATTAATTTAGCGGGGATATAGAAGCAGTTAATTGTATGGGTCCTTTTTCGATCAACTTCTTTCCTTGAATTGATTTCAGGCAACCGATTTGTAATTTATGACTACCTTACTCTCATTCGAGTCTTGTGCTACCCATTTACACTTGACTGTAGTGATTTCAGACTGGCGACTGATGACTGTTGGCTTTCTCCTTCATCACATAGTCTCTTGTAATTGCTAGCGTTTGTCTACGGCTTAGGTCCACCATGGCATTCCATTAAGAAGTGTCTGTCCGTTTTCGTAAGCCTTATTCTAGTCAATGCTGGACATTTACACACAATATGCGCTACAGTCTCTTGCGTAAGAATATCTTTGGCGACTAACCCGTCCACCACTTTCAGGGTTGTCTTGGCCATCTCTTCAGAATTCCTCCATTGCCCAATAAACATCGGAGTTCGTAGAGAGATTAACCTCTCTACCTCTTGCGAGGCTTCATTGTCCATCCCTATTGGAGTTTCGAAATCCAACGCCTTGCGAGGCATCCTTGTCCATCTCTTCCGTATTCCTCCCTTGGCCAATTAAAACCGAAGTTTCTTCAGTGATCAACCTCTCCGCCTCTTGCGAAGCTTCCTGAATTATCTTTGTTATGGAGAAGAAGATATTCCTCAATTTGCACGGGTAAGATCGACTGATATCCAGAGTTCGCATACTAGAGACGAAGCACCCTCTTGGACACGCATCCCTGGCGTATGCTCTGCCACCGCGGATTAGGGACTTTTTTATAAGAGAGAGTTAACTTCTTTCCGCTCGACTTATTTAGTCAGACTCCTTGCAGAGGCAGAAACCTGTTACCACCGCCACTACAATGAGGTATAAGTCAGAACTTCTGACAGTGCACTCAGTTACGGCAAGCCATATCTTCGTGTCTGCGAGTTGACGGCCAGTGTTTCTATATCTGAAAGTTTGGAATGAATATGGAAATGAATATGGAAATGAATATATCCTTTTTGTAAATTTAATGTTTTTATTAAAGGAATTCAGTGTCTCATTGTTTCTGGCTTATATCGTTATATTAATGGAGGGGGATATCGAAGCAGACCTCTTACTTCTTAGATCCCTTTTCGACCCCCTTCGCTGCTCAATTCAAGATTACCTTACGTGCATTGAGTCTTGTGCTAACCCTAATCTGTACTCTTGATCTTAGTGATTTCAGACTGTCAACCCTCTTCCTCACGGAGGGTTTTTCTTAGACCTAAGTTCACCATGATATTCAGATTTAAAAAATGTCTTCCCGTGGCCCAAAGCCTTATGCTAGCCAGTACTGGACATTCACACACAATGTGCGTAGGATGGTGAAGAAATTGGACTCTGGTTTGTGAATCTTAAGAAGACCATAAAACCTAATAGCCGTCGCTATGTTTGCTTTAAATTTCTATTTCACAAAAATTTCAATAATTTTCTTCCTAAAAAAGTTCTACCAATTCATTATTTATCTTTTGCAATTTATTAGTTGGATCCTCACCTACTAACTGATATCTCCTACAGTATTGGTAATTCTAATGAAATTATAGTAAGAAGAATAAAAATTCATTAGGAATTTTAATATCACGTAAATAATTTCGAACTGAATATTTAAAAGTATTAAAGAGAAAAGAAATAAAAAAATCTTTAATTTATGCATCGGTTCATTATTTATGGAAATCTGTAAACTTTTTTTCAAAACAAAATTCAATTGCCGAAAATTTATCTTGAGCAAACAAACAAACAATCAAGAAAATAAAATTGTTAATAGAATTTTTAGCAAAGTTAAGTTTGCAAAAAATCTCAAACATTTTCCTTTCCTACCGCACAAGAGTAACGGAAGGTAAATAATTTTAAATCCTTAAAGTCAATACTTAAACAAAGATGTGTAGTTTTTTTTTCTATTTTTTTATTTGAAATACAAAAGAAAGTTAGAAAAAAGCAAATCATGTCACATGTCGCATACAGATTAGAAACAAATATAACTCTAGCAAATCGAAAAGAGGAAAACTCTGGTGTCCAATAAGGAAAACTAAGTTGAAAATTAAACCTTTGGGATGATAATGAATGAACAGAACGAACACTCGCTCCAAACAGTAGAATAAATACAACAACAGAAATAATAGTTGGATACGAATCCACAGATACAAACCAACATCTAGATACAGTAGCATATTAATATGGATGTTGTTTTCATAAACACCTTGTTTACTTAGATATTTTTTTATTCTTACATTGAAATAGATGGAAAAAGTTTCGTGTTTGATAGATAAAGTATAGAAAAAATAATTCTACTTTTTCAACACCTTCATCTTCTTGAAGCCAGCCTCAGTTGTGTGTGTGTAAATTGTTGAGTTACTAAATTTTTAATGAATGAACACAAAATACTACAACAAAAATTGAAGTAAAAAATGTCTTAGAAATCTTTCCTTGTTACCACTGGCAATCTTTTTGAGTATTCATAGTTAATGATATTCAGTATCGTTCTTTTTTTTTTGTCTATAAAAAGTATCTAGTCAAAGAAGTCAAGATACTTATCGGTTTCTTTTTTTACCAAGTAAAAATACAAAAAAGTTGTGATTATTTTAGGCACGCACCACATTTCCGTTTTCTCATCTCTTATTCGTTTTTAGTTTAGACTTTTTTTATATTTTTATTAAGATTCGTTTTATTTAAAAATATGTTTTTTTATTAGTTGAAACCAAGGTGTTTTTATTTAATTTGTTCTTTTTTTTGTGATTTTATCTTTGGTGGCATTGCACCTTTTAAAAAAAAAAAACAAATGGTACTTTTATTTTAAGAAAATTCTTTGAAAAGTTTTTTTTTCTATTTGAGTCAAACCAAAACGTGTTTGTCATTTCAATTATCAATAAAATGTTTGAACATTAAGAGCAATAACGCCATTTTATCAATGAATTTTTAATGAATGAAATTGGTTTTTTTTGACTGAAGAAAAAAACTTATAGTAACTAAAACAGTTCTCAGTGATCGACAGGAAATAAATAAATAATTAAAACGATCTGGGAAATATATTGAAATGGAATTATTAATAAAATTATTCATTTAAAAATGAAGAATCATTTGCAGAAATCTATTCCTGTGAAGCAATTAAAAAAAATATATTTATTAGTTTTGGACAGTGGCGTGTTAGGGAGGGGGCAAACCTATTTACCAAGCATCGGGTATAACTTGCTGTTGGCAGGGGGTTTTTTTAGAAGTGGAGCGGAGAGACACCTTAACAAACATATGCACAGGGTGTCTGGTGACAAATTTATATTTTTAAATACGATTATTTCAAAAAGTATTAAACGTTGCGGATTGAGGGTGTTGCCGTTGGAATTGTCGATTGTGCGGATTTGTCAGTCACGATGTCGTAGTGGTAGAGTGAGCATCGCGTGTTCGATGTGGAGACATTTTTTAAGAGTAATGATTCTTACGTAATTACTCATCGACAATTTTGTTCAAAGGTCGATATTCGGCGAAAACGTGATGGACCGAGTGTAAATTTAATTCGTTCGTGGGTGCAGAGATTCCGTGCAACTGCTTCGGCTATGAATGTCCCATGACCAGGTTTTTTCAGAGATTTATTTTTTCGAATTTGGCGAATCTTGAAATTTTTTATGATTTTTTTTTGTTCCAATTTTCGGTTTATGGTAAAATGTTGAACATTTTGGTGAATTTTCGATTTCTAGTAAATTTAAAATTCATTAATGACTTTATCAAAAAATATCGAAATGGGAAATGTAATTTTTTAGATAATTGTTTATTGCGTTTATCAATTGTCTGCTTATGTGGCGAATTTCTGATTTTTGGTGAATTTTAAAATTGTTACCATATTTCGGGTTAGTTTAAATTTTAGGTAAAACCTATTATTTTTATGATTTTTCGGCGCATTATTTAAGAAAAAAAAATTTTGTAATGTTTGAAATTTTCTAAATTTTGATTAATCTTTGATTTGTAAAGAAATTTTATTTCGTTTTTAGACTTTTTGTGGTGAAATTATAAAATTTGGCGAATTTTGGGAAATATTTTTTTTTTTTTTTTGATAATTCAAAACTTCCTTTGCTTCCTTTTTTGTGGGAATTTTTGCTGAGTTTAGTGTTATTGGTGAAATTTTGTTAATTTTTTGGTGAATCGCTCGCTTTTGCAATAATATAGATTTTTTGTAAATTTTGTTAAATTTGTTGTCATTTTTGGTGCTCTTTTGTTGTGCTGCCTTTACATTTATATTCGTTGGTAATCTGATAGTAAGTTCGGTAAGGATTCAGAATAGTAATAAATCATGAGATTTACGGATAAACATTTCCGATTAAATAAAAAGAAGAATAATTTTGTGCCTCTGCAATTCGTAGACTGATCACCATTTCGCCGAATACTCCGATCAAGGATCGCAGGTCTTAAAAAATTTTATATCAACTTCGACCAGAATCGAGAGTGGCAAAATATTTTTAACACAATTTAATGGCTTTTTTAAATATCCATTATTGTTTAGAATTAGGAATTTTGTTAAGAAATTTCGAAAGTTATTTAAGGTATGACCCAAATATCCTGACATAATTTCAAAATTTATAAAGAAAATTTGTATTTGGTTCAAGGTGCAAATGTATAAATTTTGCTGGATGTGTCATTATCCAACAGTGTTGATTTGAAATAAAACTTCTCAATGCTGGTGTGTACTCTATTCATTTGTTGACCCAAACTTTTTGGAAGGTTTTTCCTTTATTGAACGCTCTCTTCATGTATTTATCAATACGAATTTTATAGACACAAAAAACATAAATTCCTTTAGCAATTTTCTGCAATTAGTTCACAAGAATTCTTTAACAAAATAAAGCCGAAGTACAAGAATTTTTTACGTTAACAAAAATACAATACGAGCACAACTAAGCACTTTTCAAATTCAATTAGTTTTTCGTGCAATGTCAGCTCTAAAGGGACCTCATAAAATGTCAAACAACACATACTCTTACAAATTGTCGAAATGTATGTGTAGGGGTCATATATGCTCAACACAGCCACTAACACTCTTAAGGCATTCGCAGCAAATGTTTGTAAGAATACAGTCTTAAGTAAATGTTATTTCATCCAAGTGACCAGAGACTCAAAGACTCAAAGTCATCATTGAAGTCATCATTAAGAGCAGCAGCAATGAAAAGCAACATTCTCTAGAGGATTCACATACACACACACACACTTGTATGCAATAAAATTTTATACATTTTAAGCTGAATGAACCAACAGTGATGAAAACCATCAAAATGTCCGATACTATTAGATGGAATATCTATATGGGCTTGTTTGAAGCAGTTGGTTAAGAAAGTTTTTTTTTTACCCAGAGAATATATCAAAATATTCCCAATTCTTATTTATATGAAACATTAATTCCAGTCTTCGAACGAGAGTCGGTTCGTAGTTTAAAGCGGTCAGTACATTGTCTGAAGACTTTTACCACACTCTGTGTTTGCGAAAGAAATGTCATGTGAGTTGCAGGGTCAGAGAACTACAACTACTTACGCCTTCTATTCGTAGAAAATTGAAGAGCTCAAATTATCACCACAGATGATGTAATATTAGAAAGTTTGTTCTTATTATTGTAATTTTTTTTTTACTTCCATAAGTTAATACGTTTCATAGTCGTGTTCGTGTGTAAACAACAGTGACCAAATGGCTTTGTAAATGTATGGGTGAGTATGACCAAGAGGCATACAACACCATGCACTGACACTTTTATAATTTACAACTTTTTTGTTATTGCATTCAAAAGGTTCAAAGTGGTTGTTTTAGCTTTTTAAGCTGCCTTAGTTGGCCTAAGAGTCCTTCTAACTCGAGTGTCCTGAAAGTGGTTGTTTAAGTGTGTGAGTTTTTTTTTTCAAGACATAAGTGTGATAATCATGTTAACCTGGCATTTGGGCACATTTTTTGTGCCTTACCATTGTATATTCTATTAAATATGTATTTTTGTGCTCTTTTTTATGTGAATTTTTATGATCGATGGTATTCCCAAGTTGTTGAAATATTTAGACGTGCGCATACATACGTTTGTGCTTTGTATATGTGTTCATGTTTATGTGTAAGCAAATAAAACATTATTGAACCCATCATTATAATCATACTTATCATTTCCTCCCTATTTTTCCGCCTTTGGTCCATCATTGTCTTCCTAATATCTGTTGTAACTTCATGTATTTGTTGCCTTGAATTGTAGGCTGAATGTATTATTCAAGTGCTTGGGTGTTGTTACTTTTTTATTTACACATCCCTGCTGTTTTTATTGCCATTATCCTTGTGCCAAAAGTTTTTGACCTTTTGAATTTTTTAATACAATTATCGCAAACCTTAAGAAATAAATAAATACGAACTACTTTTCTATGAATACTGTGTAGTACTTCATTTACCGTGACTATATAGAATCTTGGGTTGAAAAGAAGTTGTTTCGAGAGGATGCGTTAATTTGATAATTTCATTTTTTAATTTAATTTGTGTAAAGCGTGACTCTGTCTTAAAACAATACTTTGGGTTTAGGTTAGGCAAATGGCAGGTGGCACTCGACTTTTGTACACATGCATACCCTTATGCAATTATTCCGCCTGTTGCTCGCTCTCCATCTGGAAAAGTCTTCACCCTCATAGGAGCTATGTTCCCTGAACCAACCTCCTGAGTACTTGCCAGTCAGTGCGTCTCAAATGTGACACGACCGTAAAGTGTCGGCCGCGAAATATAGGACATTGGCACTGGAAGTGTTCCATTGTTTCGACGTCCTCCCTCTATGCCCTGCACGCGTTACTATGCGCACATCCTACACGGTGTAGATGTACCCGCAAGCCCGAGTGAGCCTTCAGTACACTCGTCATCTTACTAATTTCAGATTTTATCAGTCTCAGCAACCTCCTCGTTTTGTCGCCATGTTTTTATTCCACATTGCTTAAGCTCACGTCCTGTATCTAACGCTATCGTTGTTCGGCTATTCGTATAAATTTGAGTCTCCAGAAGCCCGCTCAGATGTTATGATCCGGATATATTTAGGTCTTCGGTTCCTCAATTAAAATCCCTAAATGAGGCCTATGACCTACCTCCGAGCCATCTGTGAAATAGCGGATTCCTTCTGTAAGTTGAATATGTTTCCATTACCTACCAACTGATACATGCAGGATTACCAAGGTAATCTGGCCTAGATTACACCGGATTCACACCAGGAATTTACTATGATTTTTTATGACACAATGAAGGGATATCCTGGCAACGGCTATTGGACATTGCAGGATATGGCACTCACGCGAAGAGAATAAGGTTGCGAGTAAATGACTACTCGCAAAAAAATAACATGGTTGTGTCATGGTCACGACAAACATATTATGTGCCCTACAACAATATATTCTTGTGACTAAAATGCAATTAATTTAACCATTATAGCCATGTACAAATTATTGTTTATATTTAATCTATTAATGACTGCCACCCATAATTTTCACTATACAATTTTCACTAAAATTCTGACCACAAACTTAACTGCTTAATCAAAGTATGAGGGTGCTGTGACTTAGGTCGTTAGCGAGTTGACTATTAAACAATTAATGGCTTTAGTCGCGTGTGTACGTATCTCAGTCGCTACGTATCAGTAACATCAATATTTCCTAACCATGTAATTCAATCATATGTTGCTCAATTGTATTTTTATCTTTGCGCATACTTTCGAATCTGTCTTAATGTGGTGGATGAGAAGACAGTATTTCATCTCCTGCGCTTCTGTCCTGCCTTAGAGGACGACGCCAGATTAATCTATGCGGAAGCCCATTGTCCTTTATCAGCTGCACCGGACGTCGTCAGCTTCTTCTTTGTTAGCTTCTGCGAACTATCGAAGGTCGAACTATAGGGAATAAATTCGTTTATTAGAAGTAGTAATTGAGTTAGAAATAATTCCATATCGGGACAGTTATAGTGGAAGTTCAAGCTTTTCCTCCATATACCTTGATTCTCTAATCTTTTTCACTTTGCAACTTTCGGTCGGCCTGTACACCTACCCAACATACTTATGTTGTAAGTGCAACTACAAGCTTATAATGCAAACTAAGAATTCATTGAAGGTCCATCCAAGGAAGTTTGAGCAATGTGCTCCTTCGTGCTTAAAACTAACGAATGATGTATAGAACCATAACTGCTGTGAGGAAAAAATTGTAGAAAGAAACACATTCCGTAAATGAGAAAATACTTTTACTCCTAACAAACAATTTGAAATATTCTGTAGCATTTGCTTAGAAATGTCTGTGTTATCTAAGAGCATTTTATTACTTACTTAAGGCTTTGGCTTTGTCTTACTGTTTGTTTTTTTTATTACTTCCTGCCTTCGATTATTTTGAGAATTTTGCGTCTATGTTGGTGCATTTGACCATTTGTATGTTACTTTTATTTATTTTGGAATCTGTTTTTGACCGTAGTTATTGGTATCCTGTTAAACCCTTAAATTGCGTTTAACCGCAATTACATTTATCCCAGCACATCCTTAAAAGTTGGTCATGACTCCTTCGTATGTATCGATAAGTAAGAGTTCTTATCTTGTTTCTTCCTTTCTGTGGCATAAATATTTCCAATTTAATGATTTCGAAAATGCACATGAGTTTGTTCTTGTTTTAGAAAGCGTCTTTGCGTTTGTAGTTTATAAATATTTTATTAGATGTTAAGTCCGGTTATGACTTTGACCGCCAGCCATTGTTTAGTTATTTTAAATAAAATTTTTACTGCTGCAAGAGACTGGGGGATGGATACTGCTATTTGTTTTTATAAGGGTCAAGTTTTATCGCTTGCAAATAAATGTTCAAAAAGTCTCAGTAAAGAATAGGCAGCATAAAATTTGTGAAATAGTCATTCAAACACAAGAAGCGTAAGATGAGGTTCCTGCTTTTCTTCAACAGAATGTAAAAATTGTCTTCTGTAATTTTATTAAAGTAATTTGATAAAATATTCTATGAAGTGCCTAATGATATTTTTAGTAAAACTTGTTTTCGTAAATCTATAAAAATTGAGTTTTTTCGAAAAGGTACTTCTTAGAAAATACTTTTGTTGAAATATATTTTCTTAATAATTACCTACTTGTAAAATTTACTTTTAGGTACTAGGTACTTTTTATTGTAAAGGGTACTTTTGTAACAGGTACTTTAAATCAGACTTTTTCGTAAAATGCCAAAAAGGTTTCTATTTTCCAAGCTATTTTTTTAAAGAGCACCTTTTTTTATTTTAATGTATAAGTAATAGGCAATTATCAAAATATTTGCTTTCTTTTAACAAAAGGTACTTTTCATAAAGTACTTTGTAAAAATTACCTTTTAATATGAGGATTTGTAACAGTACTTTTCGTATCAGTTTTAGCTATTATTTTTACGGTACATTGTGGGAAAAAGAACTTTTTTGTAAAATGTTTGCAAAATGTTCTTTATAGCAGCTTTTTCAAGAATAAACTTTTAGTAAAGTGTACAGTTGATGCACGTATATTGTAAGTCCAAGCCAGAAAATGTGTACTGCAACCTTGAGATAGGTACCTGATAAGGCATTAAAACACATTAAATATTAATGTTTAGTTTACGATGCATTTTTTCTAACATTAGAGTTATACCCAAATGTGTCTCATCATAAATAGGGTCTCTTCTTGAAAATCTTTGCAGCCTTTCTTTAAGTAAAGTTAGCAGAGCATTCAACTTCTTCACTCTCATTCTCGCTGCTTGAATCATCTCTTGGCTAGAGTTTTGCGAACCCGATTCTATTAAAGCCAAGATATTTTTTTTAGCAACGTTAGCAGGCCTTGCCCACCATCTCTTTAATCTCTGCCGTGCAAAAATAAATACTTCTACCTTCCTAATATTCCATGATATTGATAACTTTAATAAGCGCAACATTTTTTGATTTATATTTTACGAATAGTGATTCAATGATTTCGGGCGATCACACAGGGTCTAAGCGGTCTCAGGCGTACTGACAGGCCTGTGGAGGCTAAAGTGTTCACGGAGAGCCAAACACCAAAAAGGGCATCAAGGGGTCGCAAAGGGTGCATTAAATGGCAACTACTTAGAAGGTTTTTACGGGGAAGGTTGTATGAGGGTGGAGACCCTTCCGGAATGGATAGCGCCGAAATACTGGCCAAATACTGACATCTATGCCTACGGACAAGGGATGAATTGTCCCCTTCCCTTAACCTAACCTATTTAATAATTTAAACTGAAGTTAAAATATGGTTTTGTCGTCCTAATTGCGTCTCACTCGGCAAATTAGCGTAAGGAATTTTTATCGAATACTTCGTCGTGCTGTGCGAACTTCGTCGTTCGTCCCAGTTGCAGTGTTAAAAGAACCTTTATTAGATGCATTCAAGTAAGTAAATTTATAAATATTCTTGAAAAGTAAATTTAAATTAAGATAAGTTTTCTACAGAAACAAATATACATCATACGATGCTTTAAATAGGCGAAAGAAGTTATATATGTATATTAATGTCAGGGAGATACTAAATCTCGTGCTAACACTAGTATTTACTCTCAACAGTAATGATTTCAGACCATCTACTGGTGACTGTCGACCTTCTTCCTCATAACGTAGTCTCTTGTAATTGCTAGCATTAATCTAAGGTTTAGGTCTCTACGACCTGTCACTAACGCAGTAGTCCTGCTTAATGTACTCGAATTATATCTAAGCACCTAACTGGCCTTTTTGCCGAGGGGGTCTTTTAGTATCCTTCGAGCCTGTCTACATGTGATAGCAGCCGTCTACCTTTTCAGGTTTAATTAGTCTACCATTCCCCAGTGCAATTCTGAGTTCTGGTCTATAGAAATTTACAGCAGGTCCCCTTTTTGCTACTTCCTCTGATGCTTCATTCCATTTAACTCATATCAACGTTACTTAGTTCACTGCGCCGATTTTTTTTAGTTTTCGAATACATTACAGCACTAGTTTAGAGTACACGTTCACTTGTCTAAAGCGTTTTATAACCAACTGATTGTCAAGTGAAATTGTCAGCACCGGTACTCCCCCGCGAAAGAAGTTAACGAATTTAAAAAAAAAAAAATCTGCAAATTTTTGAAAAAGAGACTTTTGTAAACATTTTTTTTCGAAATCACTTGTTATTTTATTTCATGCAGCTCATTCCCACTTTAACAAAATTAAAAAAAGAACAATCTGATTTTCATAATACTTTTATTTTGATTGCATATCACACGCCCAACAACAATAAAACATATTTTTTTGTGAATTTGTTTCACTACAAACAAGCAATAATTCTTGTTGTACATTTTTTTGGGGCACTTTTTTTTTACAAAATTTATTATCATAAAGGGAAATCCTGCAAAAGAACAACTAAAAGTCATTCAGAAAAATGATTTAAGACTATTGAGGGGGATGAATTGTAATGAAAAAAAAGACAGGCGAATATTTTTATTCCTGCAGGACGTATTTTCCTTTGGCTTTATTCCATCGTAGCAATAAAGCAATTGTTTGGTGCTGTTCTGCTTACAAGGGCAGGTACAAATCTACTTGTATTCAAATCTTTGTTGTACATTTTTTTCTTTTATTTTTCGGTTTATTTTGTCGTCTGCCACTTTTATATCTTGGGATATATTAAATAACATTAATACTGGCATACGAGAATAAAGAGGGGGTGTTGTTAAGAACTGTGTAAAAATAAATTTTTTTTAAAAACATTAATGTGAAAATAAGGCAAAGTTCCTATACACAACTTTCGGCCGTTAAAAGTACTGAGATTAAAATGACGACCAAGTTCTTGATATGTACACTACCATCGCATTTCTAGGTAACCTGGCTAGTTCGGTAACATTTTACATTCCATTAAAAGGTTGCCTAGAAATGAGGTTGTATTGTGCATTTCCTCGTTTTAATCTTAGTATTTTTAACGGCGGAAATTTTTTGGATAGAAACTTGGCTTTAAATTCACATTTATGTTTTTGTGCGGATCTGATCTGATTTTTTTAAAGTAATTTTTTTAAGTTTACAGACGGTTGGGTTATACCATTTTTTAGCTCTGTGTCGACAGTGAAAGTGCTCCATACCAACAAGGGGGCACCCAAGTACCCGCTTTCAGATTTTTATGAATACTCATTCGCCAATACCTAACCTGTTTAGCAAATTTCAGCTCTATAGCTATTGTGGAAGTGCCCCATAATATTGATGAATAAGGCACTGAGTCAGTGTACTTTTTACACCTTCATATCTCGGAAAGATTTTTTGGTAAAAACCACAGCTATAAGGTTACCTATGTGTAGATTTACTAAGTTTCAAATTTCCTTACTTTATGTTCAAATGATGCAAAGTTATGAGGGGGTAAAAACAGTGTGTGCTAAGGCCTGGTTTTGATTTTATTTCTCGTATTTTAATCATATATCGTGTCATGTCCGCTTATTATCAAATAGAAAGCTTCAGATATCGAAACAAAGGCTTTTAAAGCAATAAATATCGAGAAATTGAGTTGTATCTCCTGTAGTCCGTTGTAGTAGAATTAAGAACCAAAATTTATTATTTTAAAATGTCTCCACATATCAGCTTATTTTGACACATTTGATCGTATTTAAATCTCCAAGAATGATGGTCTTTTAGTTTAATTTAATATAATAACACTTCTTTTGGATGTACCCTTTAAAACACCAACATTCATATCGACTTTAACACAGTCATAATAGTAGTGTCATATTTTAATATTTAAATACTTTCGTATCCATTTAATGCCGAATCCCTACCATCCGAGACACAAGTTAAAGTGTAGCAGCTTAAACTCGCAGTCGTAAATACAAATAAAAGTTAATAATTCACAAGAAATTACACAAAATTGCCAAAACCATTTACGTTGACATTATCTCAAGAGACATTTCTTTCTTTCTTTATTTTCCACCAAAATTTCAACATTTTTCTTTTAGGGAAAAATGATTAATTAACTGGCAGCAGAAACGTTTAGAGCAACGGCCTTATCCTTCTCTGTTCGTCCTTTCTACGATTTAGTGGCGTAAGAGTGTGTATCTGTTGCGTATACGTGTGTGTGTGTGTGTGTGGCTGAGGTAAAAATGTCATAATTTTTATTAAGATTTTCTTCACTACTTTTTCTTTTACTGCTGTGACTTTGTACTTTATTTCTTTTTGACTTCAAACAACTTTATTAAAATGATACAATTCGTATTTGTGTTATGAAAGTATCACTTTCTTGTTTGCATAAAACAAAACGCATGGAATGAAAAGTTGTCTAGAGTTTTGTAAATTTTTTTGTTTGTATATAAATTATCCTTGTTAGAATTTGTCCCCAGGTACATATAAGTCTTGTTGTCAATGTTTTGTTTTTTTTTTCTTCTACAAATTACATTTAAACAAATAATCACCCAAAAAGTTTGTTTGAAAAGTACACGCAAAGTTTGCTTAAATAATTAACAACTTTATTTACAATTAAGGTGTTGAGTAGTTTTTTTTATGCTTTTTGAAATGCGGAAAATGACAGAAATGAATTAATTATTAAAAATTTGCTTACAATAGCGGAAATTAATCTTCGTTGCATATCTGCAATTTTTGCACACTTGGTATGACTTTCTGTCACAATGCGTGAGCGTCTTTTTTAAGTGTTTAGCAAATTTATTACCGAGTTTCATAAAGTAACTTTGCCGTATGTAATAAGCTAAGCCGACGCCAGTATATAAACGCTAACGCCGCCTCTAAAATGTTTAAGCAAAGAAAGTATTTGGTCTGTGTCTGTGCATTAATTTTCTAAAAACTTTTATCAATTAGCTTCAGTTTTAAGTCTTCCCAGGCAGTTGTTGAGACGGTTCTACCGCCGTAAAACTTTGTAAGCACAGGTGTCTAGTTGCTTTGATTTTAAAAAGAAACAAATTACCAATCTGCAATGATTTTTGCTATAGCATATTTGCTCAAGTGTAGCAAATCTTAGTTTCATATATTTTGTGGTTATCGTTTTGCGAAATGTAGCATATTTGCTAGACTTGCTACATTTGCAAGGTTTGCAAGGGTTGTTTACAACCAAGAGTTAGTTCACCTAATATAAATGATCCAATTTTTTATCAACAACAATCGTGAGTTTTCCAAACATTTAATATAATTATACACTCTCCAAGTATATATTCCAAGTATATATTCAAATAAATAAGAGTGTTATATTGACCTGTGCCGAATCTTGTTTATCATTTATACAACCGTGAGTTAATGTTGCCAGAAGTGCAAATTTATTCGTATTTTGCCGACTTTTTCCCCTGCAAAAGGTCAAAATGAACACTTGCAAAACATTTTTGATTTTAAACTTGATTGTGGTATTAATATATTTTCGAGTGTAAGTTTTATTGTAATTTCGGTTTCTTCTTTCTTTTGAAACGAAAAATATCAATCATTCGCAAATGAAAACCGAAGCCAAAAGAATAAGAGAGCAACAACTTAAAGTGTCGGCATTTTCGGTACTAGATGAGTTTTTTCTGCGAGTAGTACCAAAAAGTAGTTCAACAAAAGTTTACTCCACAGGAAAGAACTATCTGGCTTACAAAATCGAATTAAGTTAGTGCCAAATATGAATCTTTAGTATCTCCGATCTCTTCATCATTTATACTTGACGAAACATTAATTTGTCAATAATTAATATACGAGGGCGGATCAATAAGTCCGTGACTTTTTGAATGGAACACAGTTTTTTTTGCAAAACAATAACTTATTTTTCAACATAATCTCCTTTTAACTCAATACACTTAGTCCGACGTTTCTCCAGTCTTTGTATCCCTTCCAAAAACAGGATTTTTCAAGGTCTAGATTTTTGGAACGAATTTCCGTCATCCCTTGTCAAATTTGGTTTGGAGACAACCGGTTTCGGCTATGTTCCATCTTCAGTGTCATTTTTCGTTCTGAACGAATGACGGAAATTCGTTCCAAAAACCTACATCAAAACACCCTGTCGGAATATCAAATCAAGAATTTTTCAAGGTCCTTAAAATAGGTATTTGTTTGGTCAATAATTTCATCGTTGGAGCTAAATCTCTTTCTACCGAGCCATTTCTTTAGGTTTGGAAATAGGAAATAGTCACTAGGGGCTAAATCCGGAGTATATGGTGGATAAGGTACGAATTCGTAGCCGAATTCATAGAGTGTTGCCATTGAGACTGCACACTTGTGCACCCGGGCATTACCTTGATGAAATAGAACTTTTTTCTTGGCCATATGGGGTCGTTTTCTTTTTAAATCCTCATTAAATCGGTCTAATAAGTTGGCATAATATTCGCCGTTTATTGTTTTTCTCTTTTGAAGGTAATCGACGTGGATGATAATAATGTTTAATGAGCACTCGAAATTCACTTTTTTCCATTTCTATGCAAATGCACGTATGTTTGGAACAGCTGTTAAACGCAAAGTAAATCACGGCACTTGCTCAAAATTTGACAGTAGTCTATTAACAGGTGGTACTTGATGCGGACGGAGTTGCATTTCACATAACTACGAGGGAAGTTCGAAAAGTCACGGACTTATTGATACGCCCTCGTATTTATTAAAACTAATGAAAATACAGATTTTGGGCTGAACTAAAGAAACATAAATTTTAGCTTAATTTTTAATGACGTTGAAAGCCGCACAGAACATTACACGCAAATGAACTTGTCTGAATGGAAAGTTATGTAATTTTATATGAAATGCAAGCAAATGCGTTTTGAATATTTTTTTCCATATTTTTAAAATTAAGATGCAGATCTTTAAGATTTTTCATTTAAAAATCCATGATTTTCGCGGATTTGACCTCTAAAAAATCTGGCAACACTGAATTTAACTTTCTGTATGTTGTGTTGAATTAAGATTTTTTGTTGTATTGATACTTTTTGCTGCGACCACACCACAGTAGAGGTATTGCTTTAAGCCTTAGTAAGAAATCACAGACATGACGTAAAATCCTTTTCAAACGTAAAATTTCCATGTCGCCTTAACAAAATTAACTTAGAAAGAAAATCATCACAGTTGAAGGCAATTCTGCCTTAATTAATATATTCACAATTAATAGATTTAAAAAAGATTATTACACCAAAATCCATACAATTGTTTCACCCAAAGAATTTACAAAAGAAATCGTTATCAGAAAGAAAATGCTAAAACAAAAATAACACTTCAAAAGGAAATCACAAAAAATGGAAATAAAGCAATAAATACTTAATACGGATTATTCGCACCCTAAAAAATAATATTGAAAATCCATTAACCACAAAACACTTGCCAGAAAAACTTACAACTAATGCCACATATACTTGCAACACATACTAACATGCAAGCAAGTAGCACAAGCCTTTAGCGAGGGCAATAAACAAAATTGTAACACTTGAGAGAACAAATCCCGTAAATTGCCAGTCATTTTCATTTTTTATTCAATGTTGGCGAATTTTTTTTCCACTTTAACAAGTACAAACACTTGGTGGATTTTTTTTTACTGTGGTTGCCCTTATGAATCCATAATAAAGGAGCTGAATAAATAATAAAAAATATCCTTAGCAGGGCAAGAGATTATGGCAAAGGAAAAAAGGGTAATTGTGCTTTCTCTGGATCAGCAGGGTTCATAAATAAAAAATTCTTGGCATATTGCCGCGTTTCTAACGCTGTTGATGTTTACTCTATGGATTTGCTACATGTGTGCGTTCTGTGGTTTTGTTGTATTTACAAAAATCACATCAATTCGCCTCTAATTCGTAAAAAGGTGTCTTCGGAGCACAATTGCGGGTGGGAGTTTTGCTTAGTTGTGCAAAAAACGAAGAAAACGTATTTGCCAAAAATTGACAGCCAATCAAAGAAAAATTATTTGCATAATATTTTTAGTAAATATGTTTTGATTATAATCATTACAAGGAATTTAAATGATTTTGGATTTTTATCATTTGCACAGAAGAGTATATTTTAGGTTTGTGCCAATGAGTACAGACACAATAGCAACGACAGCGTATTAGCGGCTAAACAAAAAGTTGTTAAACGAAGAGAGTTTTAAGCTAAAAAAAAATCTTGTGAAATCGTTTTATTTCTTTTAACAGCAAACATGTTAGCTGCAAGCAAAGAAAAATATGGTCACACAAACCATATTATATTCTCTGCAAAAATATATTGTTTTGGCAAACATATAATGGTTATTTGAAAACATTTTATACATTACTTAAGCTGCGATAAACAAGTTATTGTTAACATTTAATCATTAAATGATTTCCAACCATAAACATTGCAACATGCTTAAGTTGAACAATAAAATGGCTACTAAAATTATGACCACAAACGGAGTATTTTAATTATACAAAAATAATATAATAACTCTAGTCGTAAAATAGACATATTATTTAAAATGGTTCTGGTGCTTAATCAAAGTATGAGGGTGCTGAGGCTTAAGTGGTTAGCGCATTGGACATTAAGCTTTCGATGGCTTTAGATACCAGTGTTCGTATCTCAGCCGTTGCCAGTCAGTAACATGCATTTTGTGCTTTTCCATCTATACGATTATCAACAATAATAATATGATTTGTTTACAACCATATAAATTAATCATAATATGTTAGATTGTGGCTACCTTAGGCATGTTTTTCTTTGCGTTAGAGATGTTTTAATGCGTCAAGTACACACTTACATATAAGTGAATGTTGCAAATATCTGAATTCCAGTCGTAAAGCAGTTCTGGGTTGTAGAACAACTCTCGCGTCATTACCATTATCGTTAAAGAGGAATCAGGCCTGTTTTTATTGTACGGTCTTCGAGAGTTTTGCCTCCCCCTCTCGCATGGATTAATGGTTAGACTTCGACTAACTCTCCGGTTCTTTGTCGTTTTACCATTGACCACATGATGTCGTTTTTTGTTTTATAAAAAAATAAATAAATTTAAAGTAACTTTACTGTAAAGCAACACGACTTTTGCAAGTCATTCCTCTCTGTACTTGCAGTTTTGAAGCTGCTTACACATTTGAAGGAACAATACCCAGGACATTTTTTATCTTCCTTTGTTTACGATTATTGATGGCATATGATTAAATGTCTGGAGGAGAAACATAAAAGCTCAAGGGAGAGGCTTTTAAAACTACGGAAGACGACTCATGTTTGGCATATCTTGCTAGGAGCCGCATACAGAGTGTACAGGTATAAGTTGATCAAGAAACTTGACATTCGTGAAGACCATAACACTCTGGCGGTGCTTTTTGGTACTAATTCTTCCTATATGAAGGTATAAGTCGATACCAGTGCTGAAAGAGTGGCCTGACTGTATATACCTTGGCAATTTGTTTGCTATAAGTGCAAGGCCAAAAAACCTGTATTCCCTAAAAAATTATAAGACAAGCAACGCTATTACTATTTGATACAGAAGACATCAACCTAAATCAAGGTGTCAATTTGTGTTTGTATAAACCTAACGACAGCTGATTAGCAGCAGGTTCTCAAATTGCTATTTAAGCCTGTCTCACACAATTTTACAAGTATTTAAATTTTCGTTAGATTTTTGCAGAGTGAAATCTAATGATAATCCTTCATTACATTGTGTGTCTACACTGTCACACTGTAAATATTATGAAAAAGACATGTTTGTTTAATTCGAGCAAGTAGCAGAGAAAGAAGCAGAAATTATACTTTCGGCTGCATTGGCTGATCAGTAGGGAGCAGCGGCGGTGATTCTTGAGAATTTGCGGCGGCTTAAGGTTGTTTTGATAGTTTTTTTTTGTTATAATAAAGTAGCCAAATGAAGTGATAAAAGAGTGCACAAATGTTTAGCACTAGATTGAGCAAAATACATTGATAACCGATAAGTGACAGCAGCAGTTTTTGTGCCGGTCGACGACTTGCTTACATATTTCTTCAACAGCTGTTTTTGTATTTTCTAAGTTTGTTTCTGTAAAAATGCAACCTCTATAAGACTAAAAGTCGCAGCGTTTAGAAACATTTTCTAAACGCTACGACTGTCAAATTCCCATCCATATTTTTTGACAGTCTGATAACCCATTGCTTTCACACTATAATTATTTCTCATTTTACTTGGATTTTGACTAGTCGTTTTACTCGACCTAGTAGTGTTTATAAGCATTTCTTTAGCAACGTATTCAGCGGATCGCATGCATTATCATTTTGTGTGAAATTTGAAATATTTTATACAAATATGAAATTTCAATGGACTTTTTTTTTTTGGTGAAAAAAATGTGGGTTTCTGACTTCTGACCTCAAATCAAATTTTTTATAGAAATTAATTTATAAAAAGCTTCTAAAGGTTTGACTGTGGAAACTATCAAAATCATGTACGGTTTTTTTTTGTATGTCAGTCTCCGCTTGCAACATCATGAACTGAAGAATGTTTGGTTTGGAGAAGAAAACCAAACTTAAAAGAACAATGCTGTGCTATGAAGATTCGTTAGGGTTAAAATAGAGTCCGAGCTTTCTGTATACATTTTTTAGTGTGATGGCAGAAATCGCATAGGAAAATTTACAAATACAAGGAAAAAACTTTTGTTTGTGGAGTAGATTAACACATTTTAAGGGACGACACAAGGGGAATATTTTAAAATTGTTACGCGTGGCAGAGCGTGAGCGTGCATGATAAAAAAAAGTATATTCGTGAGAGTAAGTGATGAACAATTTTGAGGGCCCTCAAGAGTGAGTCTTCCAAAGTTCAAAAAAATCTGTTAAATCGGTCTAGTTGTTTGGTTGTAATTAATTTTTGGCAAAAAAAGATGTCAAATTATCTAAAATGCACTGATGCTACAGTGAGCTGTAAACTTGTTTGATGTGCAAAGATTAAAAAACCTAAAGTTTGCTTTACAAAACCGTGGCAAATTATAGAAGCCTCTTCTTGCCGGTGTAAGATATACTCATAAATCTCGTGATGGGAGCAGGAGGTTTCCACCAAATACCATAATATTTCTATATCCGAAATTTTGGAATAGATACAGGTGATTCCACTCTGTTGCAAAGTGCGAAGCAGAGAAAATAATTCTAGCCGTTACTCTATCACGGTTAGTCTATCACGAATTGAAAATCTGGTTTTAAGAACTTTTTAAACGAACATTTTCTTCAATAATTTCCTTGTTAACTTATTACGAGTTTTATTTAATTGAGCTTTAACATTATTTATTCCAAATGTAGAGCGAAACAATGAAAGATTAATAAACTCAAATTATTGAAATTGAATATATCACGTCGCTTGTGCAATGGCTATTTTCACACGCAGGTTTAAATCTGTTTTTTTTTTCGAATATTCGACTTTAAAATCACACAACGAACCAACACACTTGTCATCTACAGTTTGTCAAAACAGTGGCAGTGGAACGAATGTGTTTTCTTGGACTTGGACAGGTTTTCAGCACAATTCACAATTCGCAATTGTGTTTTTGGATTTTAGTTTTGGGTTTTTAGCGAAAACAAAACCAAACGAACGAACGAACTAAATAAATAAATACGTATTAAAACAAAACGGTAGGAAAAAATCAATAACAATGAATGAATGAATGAATTGCTAGTACGACTACGGTATCGATTGTATGGATGGGTTTTGGTAGATGGATGTTGAGGATGGATGGATGTTGATTGGCTTGGATGTCGATCGTAGTGTGGTGTTGGTGGTGGCAGTGCCGGTGGTTGAATATGTCTATCACGTACCTCGTTAAACATACGAGTTGTACATGTTAAATAATATTTTGTTTGCAGTTGTTATCAAAAACTAAAAATTCAAAACTCAACTCGGCTGACAAATTTGCCAAAATGTGTGAATTTTTGCAGTAATAATTATTATTTTTTTTATCATGTAACAGCAAATATTAATTGTGAAGAATCTACTTGTACTATTTATTTCCTTTTAAAGATTTAATCAAATGTGTGGGGAACTATTAAAATTTACCTTTTACAAACCTTCAGGCAATCATAGAAAATTTATAAAATAGACGAGTATTTTTGCCAATTATCAAGGAATCTGTTGCAGCGATGATTTACAACATTTTTCGTTTAAGACAAAAAAAAAAACTATTTTTTAAGCCAGACAAAAACAATGCAAGAACATTATTCTTCTTTGCCAACTTCACTTAAAGACACTTTAAAACTTGTCTCTGTTTGTTTAATATTGTTGTATTAATTCTATAGATAACAAGGAATCATGTAGCAACCAGTTAGATGGCTGACTGACTGAATTGTTGTTGCTGCCTGGCTGCCTTAGACTGGTCTGCCTGTTAAACAGTATGAGTTTACTTGGTTGGCAGTTTGGCTGTTTTGTTTGGTTACATGTAACTGATTTTTCTTGCTTTTTGACTGACTGGTTGACTGACTGACATCTTTTGTTGTGTTTTACACCATAACTGCATGCCGTTCGTTTAAAAAGCTAATTATGTAGAACAGTGATCGGTTATTTAAGGTCCTTCATATCCAATTAGTCGCATAACACACCAACTCACAAAAACTCAAATCACAAAATCGTTTACGAAAAAAGGAGCCTGCAAACACAACATTTACACATTCACAAAAAATTGGAAATAGTAAACAACAATTGACCATAAATAGTCAAAAGTTAAATATCTAGCAAAGCGTTAACCAAACACTCGCTATGAAGACAGACATTTAAAGTATGAGAACTTTAAAATATTCATCTGAGATCACATTCTCTTTGTCCTTGGGAGATTTTAAGTAGACCAATTCCTTTAAATGGAACCAGCTGCTGATTTCAAGGCTAAAGTGAAAAGAACACATTTACTTCAAAAGTAGATCAGTGGAAGCAGCTTTAAGTGAACTGGTATCATGCAGGCATGCCTTCAACAGTTTGACGGCCGAAGTATTTATCCAACCCTTAAAGCCGTTCAGGATTGACCGTACCTAAGAAATACACAATTTCCTAAGGAAACGAAACCGAACTCAGTAACAAAAAGGGCTAAGGAGACCCTTGACATACCCTTAAATCGATGTTCAGCTAAAAACCTTGAACGTATAATAGAACAAAACTGTGGCAAGTTCCTCGACGAATTTTACAATAATTACGAAAACAACACACAACTTATTTTGGTGTGTTATACATACTACCAGTATGTTGAGACCTGTCTTAATTGAAAAGAACTCAATAAATAAATTGAGCAATTAGTACTCAATAGCACCATTGGTGAAGTGCGTTTAGTGAGCAGAAATATCTGTCTTCAATGAGAAAATCAAGGCACTTCAACAAGATTACTGCAAAACCAATACAACTACGTTTTAATTTTCATGGCAGTTGTCAAACTCTACATATGTATAAAAAATGTAGAGGTAAAATTGACGGTTAGTAAATATCAATACGTTTTACACAATTTATTTCTTTTCAAAATAATTAACTTCTTTAAAAATTGCCTTTTAAAGCCGAATTTCTCTCCATTTTCCCAAATTCGCAAACACACGTTTTCCTGAACAAAATGATCACATTTTCAGATGTCAAATGCTAATTGAGTAAGCTAAATTGCATATGTGTGAACACCAAAGTCTATAACTCAATTTAAAATGTTATTGTCTTAATTCAGGAACATGTTTGAATATAGTTTTATACGCAAGAACTAAAAATAGCTTTTCGTTCTTGTAATTGTAGTAGCACCGTTATCTCCTTATGAACGAACTGTGGCCGATACAACTCTGATTGTCATCTATTGGCTGATGTGCAATTATAATTAATAATAAGGTAAAGGTACTACATTTAAATATGTACAAACAGGATACATATGTTATATTTAGTATGCTAGAAAGGGGGCGACTTTGAGCTCTCGTTATATATGGGGAATAGTAAGAAGTGATCGTAAGAATAACAGCGATTAAAAATACCGTGTTACCTTATCACCAAACAACAATAAATTCCTTAAATACTCTGCCTTGATTTGATTTAGATGGATAGATGGATAGTTGGTTGTCTCAAAACTGATGACAAAATCTGCGCCCAGACACACGAGCCATCTAAAAGTTCCTTATGGATGGATAACGCATGTACGTCATTGTGGCATCATCACTGATCATCAAACGTAATACAACTACTAGCAACATAAACAACAAAAACAACACCATACGATCATCATCATATCAATCAATATAAACACATTGAGTTTTATATTTTTTTTTTAAGCAAAAGGAAAGGATGTTCAGCTTTGTGTAACTGTGTGTGTATGTAAGTGGCAGTAACGCACTGTTCAGGGCTGATAATGTTATGTACGAGTATGTTGGAACTTTTTGGTTTCTTAAAAATATCTAGTACTTATTGTTTGTAAAAACTTATTATTTGGTCATTTGAAATAAACATTGCCCGTACTCATCGTCATCATCATCATCATCATCATGATCTCGTCTAATCATTTGTGTTGTTACAATGTTCAACTTTGCTTAACAACATTTAACTGATTATTGCATTTTTGTCCTAAACTTATGGCTGAACAATAAATGCAACTGCAGCAGTGCCAGCAAACATTTTTTTAAGTTAAACTACAGTTTAGTGTTGTTGATGAAATTGCATGAAATCGATGAGGCATTAGAAAAACTGACTAAAAAATGTTGCTTGCAACTAAAAATCCATTGCAGTTAAGCTGCAACAATCTTCTTAGTGTTGAGCTCTTCTTGAAACAAAACTTTGTAAAAGAAATGAGTTTAGAAGCAACTTACGTCTAATTTGAAGGTGCGGATGCAAAACTTTAATAAAAAAGAGAGCAATACTCCCTCGGGTACCTTTGCCATACGTTAGTATGTTGCAGTACTAGTGTTTTATGTTACGTAAAAACTGGAGCTGAAATTCTGCTTTTTCTTGTTTTGTTTTGGATTTTGAATTTTGTTTTAGTTGAAGTACTTTACATAAATTATTTGGTACGTTTGTTTGTAAAGACTTATTTCAAATTTCAACCCTTATGTTGGATTCAACGATCTTCCCGGTCTTAATATAATCTTCGCAGAGATCTTGGAAATGTACAGTCTTAAACATGAACCCATTTTTTTCTTACTCCCTTTCGAGAATTTCGCTATTGAAAGTTTCCAAAATCGTGGCATAAATGTTCGATATGTGACCAAAACGATTTCCAGTGCAACGTTGAAATCTGCTGAAAATAATCGAACTAATGTGTCATATTGCAAAAACAAAAAGCTGACTTATTTGCATTTTCATACGTTTTGAATAGCTTACAATAATAATTTAACGATACTGAAAGTCCTAAAGAATCTACTCATTCTACCATAAATGATGAAACGTAATAACTGCGTGAGATATATTCCATATAAACTGTTTGAAGACAGTTAAAGATACCCATACACGACACGACGCGTTGTTTACGTCTGACTTTCGACTTTGTAAAGGCACCATTCGACGATATGTTTTTTTACATCTGACTTGTCATTTGGAAATTCCATATGTAATTCCTTATGTATGTCGAAGTTGCCATTTTTATATATTATCTTATAATTTTTGCGTATAATCGTACATCTTGATATAACCTAAAAATTAAATCGCTTTTTATCAACAAAATGGCCGACTTTGTTGTTCAGCACTCTTTTTAGCGCTATTTGCTCTTTTTAGTGATTTACAACACGGCAAACCGAAAAAGAATAAGATGAAAACGCGTTTGCGCCGCTTTGTCAGATGTTTTGTCAGATCAAATACATTCTGAGACGAACGAAGGAAAAATGTTACTGAAGGTGCTACCAAACAAAGGATGACGGAAATTTGTTCCAAAATTTTACATCAAATTACCCTGTAGCAATATCAAATCAAGAACCATGTGCAAGTCCCCATGTCTGTCGAAATTTGTTATTTTACAGAAGAATTATAATATTCGGTCACATTACTTCTGACATATCCCCTTTTTGTTTACAACAGTTCTTCTCTCACAGATATCCAATTCGTTCGTCTGCAAAATTGCTTGCTTTTGTAATAAAATACTTTTGTTTGCACCACAAAATTACTGACGACTCAGCCATTTTTATAAGTTCCTTCTTCTCTAAAGTCGGGAATGTAATTTTGAATTAAATAATGACATATGATTTATATAATTGTTTTTAAATATACAAAGCTTGATAAAAGCATTTCATATATTGCTCTTCTAAAATTTTACATACAGCCGGCTACCGTTAATTGTCAATCGCAACTGGATTGTTTTTCCACGGCATAGATTTCTGAAAACACGTTTTCTCATGAACCAAGAATAAATCATGAAGGCAACGAAACTTAAAAATTACAAAACATTCACAATGTTCATTTTCAAATATAATTATTATATGACATCATTTTCATCCAATTCGGACCTACGAATAATGCTAAGCTGGGGTACATCTTAAGTTTTAAACGCTTTCCAGCTTTTGTTTTATTTACGTTTACGTGAGGAAAAATGTTGTCTAGATTTGTCAATTTATGTATGAAAATCATATTTGGCTTGAACTTACTGAGAAGCAGCGCGTTTGGGTGCAGATATATCTTTTCAAACATTTACTGAATCTATTTTTGGATCATATACAGATAAAAGTCAAAAGGTGCCGAAGTCAATACCTGAAACAAATCTTTAAAATTTTTAGCAAATTTTTTTAAACCCAACTCATTTTGTTATTAAATAATGCAATTTAGTATTGAGAGTGGATAAGCTAGTCTCTTGGCGCATTTCGCTGGTTCCTTACGCCAGCCCATCAGCAAAGCTTTTACCCAGCTTTTTAGAAGAATTTAAACACGTCTTATGCTAGACATTCTTTAGACCAAATGAGAAATCCAAAAAAAATTAAGACAAAAACATTAAAGTTCTAAAAAAAATAGTTATTTTATTTTTCTTACCTGCCGTCATATTACATTCGGTTGCTTGTTTGTCAATTCTAAATATAGCTATAAGCCGTAAAAAATAATCCGCACAAAAACATCAATGAGAAAACGAGGCAAAGTTCCTGTCTAAAAATTTCGGCCGTAAAAAGTACTTAAATCAAGTGGAGGAACGTGTTCCTCAAATGTACAATCCCATCCCATTTCTAAGAGGTAACACTTTTCCCATTATCCTTTTTAATATTAGAAAGTTACAAAAAATTTTGCCATGCTCCCTAGAAATGGGATAGTATTGTTAATATGAAGAACTTATTCCACATTTTGATTTTAGCACTTTTTACAGCCGAAATTTTCGGATAGGAACTTGGCCTTATTTTTACTCGACAGAATTATTAAAAAGCTTACGATTTAAAGGAAAAGAAAGGTGTAAACATAAAAATATTAGGGAATTCAAGGTTACGGTGATCGCTCTTGTTATGGCTTTATTATCTCTCTCCCTCTCTCAGCGACAAATGGTTGGCGCTACCATTCTGTGCCGTTTTACCACGTTAACGTTTTCACTTTTGATCTTAAACTTATTCTACCCTCAAAAATCAAAACTTACAGTTGCCTGAATCAGCAGCAAATTTTGATTTCAATCTCGTAGACTAATTAAAATTTCATAATTATTAAACCAATCAAACCAGCAGCTAATAAGTATTTCATTTTTATATTTCCCTAGAGTCCCTTGCTGAATAAATATTGCAGTCTTGTTGAAACTCTCAAAGACATTTTCAATCGCCCATTGCTGCCAGTAAATCCACTTATAATTCCATCAATTTATAAATCAATATAACTTCCTGATACTAATTTTCCAGAGATCAGTTGACTTTTTTTAACTTTTTAAAATTATTTTTTATATTCTTTTGTGATTCTTCATCTGATTTATAATACAAGTTTAATAACACTTAAAGATGAAAACTGAAGACAGCAACAATCACAGGACGCAGAAAAGAAGGGAAAAAATTGCAGACATACAGATGACGAACCGTCACAAAAAATCAATGATTATAAAATGAAAGTAACATGTATTTAAAGATTCCTGGGGGAGTTCAATAAAATACAAGTGGAAATAGACGCAAAAAAAAAATTCCAGGTCAGAAGAAAAAACAACCTGAACCTCAATTGGAATTACTTTAAATCGAAACGTGCGTATACAGAGTAACGAATTCAGTAATAAAAATCTTTATTTTAGTCCTCTTCTGAGTTGTAGCTGTGTTCTTGTGATCAAATTGGAGATTGATTTTTTCGTGTCATTTTTTCATTTTTTTTATTGCATTAATGAGGCTTAAATGTTGCTATTAAAAACTATGCAGAAGTTTAATTTTTTATTGTTGAGATTTAATAAAAAAATCAGCACGAGGTGGGAAAAATAAGGTACTCTTGATAGGGAATTGGGATGGCTTGGTGGGTTTTAAGCGCCACTTTATTTCAAAGTTATAGCAGGTAGTAATTTATTTGTGAAATGCTTAGTTACACAGAAATACAAGCCCCTTAATTTTAACATAAATGACATCCTCCCTTTTGTGTGACCGAAAAAAGAACGTAACTGATATGAATGTGTCGTCGAAGGGTTAGCGAATTAAAGGGCAATAAATATTTACATATGTAAGTAAAAGTAATCGATCAGTAATTTTGATCTAGAGCTGGAACCGCGAATAACTTTTCACTCACGTTCATGTACGCTACTGCTAAACATATTATTAATGCACGGTCTTGATTTTTTTTTTTTGCTCACGATCACATAAACTCATGGTCACGAGAAACTTATGCATTTTTATATTTGTACTATCAAAACTTATCCAGTAATGCAACACTTTTATTTGTATTTCATAATCTTCTTAATTATTTATCGGAAGTTTCAAATGACAAATCGGAAGGCTTCAATTACGTAGGAATCGCGCGAATTCTACTTATGTACTGACGCCCGTGCAGATTTCTTATACTCACGTTCATGCACGACGACGCAGTGATTAGAGCGAAAAATTACTAACGTTCAAACGTGATAACGCGTGATCTTGCATGATTTACGCTAATCACGTGATCTGTGCCCAGCTCTACTTTGACCTTCCTTTATTTTCGTTGTCCGTTAAAAAATCTGCGGTTGGTTGGACGTGTAAATTGGAGTTATACCGTAGTGACAATGAGCATTTGGACTTCAAATTATAATTGCATTTTATTAAAAATAATTTTCGTTTATAAATTTACACAGAATATTGGAATATTGGAATATTTCCCTACAAAATTTGGTTTCTGTGGGTTACGTTATTTTCGCGGTCACAGTTTAGTGTAAAAATGTTGGCGACAAAATTAACGTAACGTAACAAACAAAATTTTGAATATCTTTAAAAGTTTTAACAAACACTACAACAAACAAAATTGTAATTTAATTTTTCATACTTGCCTCTTATTTTATTTTATTTTATTTTATTTTATTTTATTTTATTTTATTTTTCAAGACATCATTTTTTCAAATGGTAGCAATTTTGGATTTCGGATTTTTTTTTTTTTTTTATGGTAGAACCCGCACTCAGGGTCTGACCCCTATTCATGCAATGCGTTGTGCTAGAACTAGGAAAAGAGGTTATGGGAAGGAGGATAGAAGGAGTAGTGTTTATTAACATTTGACTTGAACTTTTCCACAGAGAAACTGGAAGGAAAGACCTCTGCTGGAAGCTTATTCCACATACAAATGGTCCGGCTAAAGAACGAATTCTGTCTGTAGTGCGTTGTGCGATCCACTGGCCATTCGACCACAAATGGATGTGCTCTTGATGAGGTACGTGTGGTGCGTATAAATGAATGGGTTTCGGGAATAATATTCCTAATTTCATCAGAGCACAATCCATTGTAATAGTGATGGAACAGTGAAACACACCCCACATTGCGTCGATGCTCGAGAGAGTCAATAGAGTTGCATACCCTACTGTCACCGATGAGCACCTTCGCTCTCTCCTGTACGCGGCCGAGTAACTCCAAAATAGACTTGGAAGCACCGGCCCATACATGAGAGTTGTATTCCAATTTCGGTCGGATATAAGTGCAATAGATAGTTAGGAGATCGGATGCGGTGAAGTACTTCTTACACAGTTTGAGGAATACTGAATGCTTCTTTCGACACTTGAAAGATGTGTTGGGTCCATCGGACATCACATTGAATCTTCATGCCAAGAACATCAAGAGCTTCTGATTCTTCAATATCTATACCACCCATAACTACAGATGGAGCAGCAAAGTCCGTCGTGCGTCTGTGTGTTAGCATACAAGACTGGGTCTTATTGGGGTTAAAATCAACCCTATTCGCACGACCCCATTCTGTGATCGTCACAAGATCACTATTTAATAAATCATTCATGCTGTGCCGCATAGCCCCAACCGCTAAGAGGCTTCGTCTGTTGATGAATGAGTAAGAATGGCATATGCTGCTGTCATCTGCAAAAGTTGGGTTGGAAGTTTGACGAAGAAGATCATATAGGAAGATAAGAAATAGAGTAGGAGAAAGAACGGAGCCCTGTGGTATCCCTGAATTGATCTTGAACTCGTCTGATGACATCCCATCTACAACAACTCGTATAGTGCGATCTCTGAGAAAGCTCGATATAAATCGAGAGAAGTTATTACTGACACCAAAAGCAACAAGTTTTGACAAGATTGCGCCATTCCACACCCTATCAAACGCCTTTTTTTTTTTTTTTGGAATACTCGCTCTTTCTAGTTATATAATCAACTCTTTGAAATTAAGGACACCTTTAGCGAAAACGACACCTTAGTTTAAGAAAATAAATACGCGGCCTCGTAATTAAATTCGTATGTTAAATAAAATTAATTTCACAGATTTTTGAAAAGATCTATAAGTTTGTTTGTGTTAAAGTTGCAATATTTTGTTGTTTAATCAAAGTACTTTAGTTGTCTGAGTTCCTGCCTCCGCCGCTGCCAGTCAGCAACATAAATTTTTTTACATTTCTATTGTTATTAGAGCATTATATTATTATTTACAATTATAATATGATTTGTTTACAACCAAATATGTAATTCGGTCATAATATATTAGATTATGGTTATCTCAACCATGTTTTGTCTTGGACATCCAAGTCAAATCTTACAAACTTAGAATAGCGCAGCAGAAAAGTGTATGAAAAACCCCCTTCACCCGCCATTCAATTACGGTTAGTACATCCCAGTCTAGAACAATTTAAAGTTTTTTTTTCGGTGCAATTCGTTAAAGCAGCATGTGCAGTGTCTGCTACTGTAATTTTCTGTCAACTTCTGTTTATTTTTTTTTTATAACAAACTACAACTGCTGTTGTTGGTAATGAAATGATGTTACGATAGTTGATGTGCGCATCCATCAAAGATCATCATCAACGTTGAGACCAGGAACAATATTAAGTTTTTTCCCCCAGTTAGTTTCACTGATCAAAACAAACAAACAAACAAACAATCGATCGATCATCGTGTTGTATATTGAAAATATTCAAGAAGAAAAAGTAACAGAAAAGAGTGCAAAAAACATGGATTTTTCAAATTGGAGATCAAATAAAAGAAAGGAAAACTAAAATCACATCATCACACTGTTTTAGCACAAAATACTCGTAACAACAACGATCATCAAGAACAACACAAGTGACACACATACATACATTGAGAGACATAAAGTTGTAAATTTATAACAAAAAAATATCACAAAATCAATTTAAACTGTCTTTTGTGTTGGGATTGGAAGGTTCTTGTTTTTTTATTTTGTGAAATACTATTGCTGCTGCTGAGTTTCAAAGCGTTGCTTATTGTATCGATCGTTGCTGGAAATTACCAAAAAGTTTTTCCTGCTTTTATTAGGTTTCTTGAATTTTTTTGGTTTATTTCTTTTCTTTTTGTAACCCACACTTATTGTCATGACTGAAGTCTTCGTCATTTTCAACTCAAGCTGCTCATCATCTGATGCCTAAGCAGCAACACTGCAGATCATCGTTCATTAAAAAGGAGTCTGTTCCACAGCCAAAGTGCCCTCGTGTACAGGAGCAGTATTATTTATTTGCCGCCGCAATGTCACTTGTTTGTGCAATTCGCCTGGTTGCGATTTTAAAATAAATATAGCGAACGATCGCAGGACTGACCGCCAACTTCCACTCATAGTTTTACTCTGTTTTGGTCGCGATTTTTATTGGAATTTCTGGTATTTTTGTTGCAACATTTGTTTGTCTGCTTGTGTGTGCGTTTCCCTTTCATATTCAACAATTGAAAAATGTTGAACCAACCCCACAAAAAAGGCTGAAGTTTAAATTATGTCTGAGAAAAAAACGTTTAACTTTTTTTTATTCGATTGCAAAACAATTTTAAAATCTGAAAGAAAATAAAGAGCACAATTTTGGGAAGCAACCAGCAGCGATCGGCAGCCACTGTGCTTCACTCCATAGGCAGACGCATGAAGTGCGTTTGACCGCACGAAGTTATTTTTGGTTCAAATTCTAATAATTCTTTAAGTGCGTCGCGTCTTTTTAATTTGTGGCTAAATTAGATTTTTTAAATATTTTTTTAAATAAATAAATCTCAACATGTTTTTAGCTGCAAGTGGGTATTGTTGAGATTTCACCGTACGACCATTCATTCATGTCGTGGCCACAATAATATATTGTTCTGACAAATATATAATAACTATTTGGAAACATTTTCAAAATTACTTTAGTTACGACAAACAAGTTATTGTTTGCAATTAATCATTAAATGGTTACTATCCGCATAAACTGCAACGGACCATATTGTGATTGTGTACAAAATAATATGGTTTCTTTACAACCATATCGTTGAATAATCTTAGATTATGGATTACTCAACCATATTTTTCCTTTGCAGACACGTAACTGCAATATGAGCATTATGAATTCCTAAGATTTTGACATAATAATTCCGACAAACTAAACAAGTGCCTCGGTTTTGTAAACAGCGTCAGAGATACTTGACTATATCTGAGATATCTGCTCTTTATGTGACATATATTTAATTGTGAATATAATGCAAATCCCTGTGCTTCAATATCTATTTTGGCGTTACTTCAGCGCGAATAGTGGGGGATGAATGTGTTTATCGGTGACAGTAGAGTATCGAAGTCTATGGACTCACTGACGCATTGTACGCTTTACTCTGATGATATTATGGAAATAGCTAGCTCCTCACACCCGGTTCTACGCTCTTTATTATCCATTTGAAGTAGATTGACCAGTGTATCGCACCTCACTCTACACCAAAACTTTGTCCGTTATCCGTTAGCCTTGCAGAAGTGTTTCAACCATTTTGCTAGTTGCTTAAGTTGAGGTAATCCCTGAGTGATGGTAGACCACCTCTGTTATCTCTATCGTTATTTTATACATTTACATTTTATTCAGTGCTCAATGCTTAACAATAACTGACTCTCAACACTTCAGCATGCTTCGCGCTTGAGCCAAGAGAAGTTTGATCAAATCAGATTGAAAATTGGTAGCAACGGACTTCGTTGCAAGCCGAGGAGTGTGACTGTCTACCATTTTTGTTCCCATAAAACCCTTTAACTAATTTATGGTAACAAGCGTTGCACATTTGTGATAGTTTAGTGGGACAAAATATATTTGTTTATATTTCCGAGTTAAAATCAAGATTTGAGAGAAAGTTCTTAAAGTTCCCCAAGGTAAAAGGTTGTATAGTAAAATATGGGGCGTGCGATCAAAAATGATGGCAGAGTAAGTGCCACACATTAGCTTTAGGAATGATCACAGCATCTCGCAGTTAAATGGACGGCAGCCACTGCGACCTAAAGGAGGGCAATCTTACAGAGCATGCAAGGATTTTGAACGGCATCGAAACTCTCCATGTCTCCCTGTCTGTGGTAACATGAAAGTTTTCCAACCAACTTAAAGTGATCATCAGTAAACGCTCAGCTTGGGAAAGTAATGAGATAATAGTAGAACAGGTCTCACAGGTATGGTACACGGATGGATCCAAGGGCAGTGCTAGGCCGCAAACTGTAGGGCTGGATTGCCGAAAACCTATTGCAATGGGAAAATTGGCTTCCTCTCTTACGACGGAGGTTCATGATTTCTCTAGCTCGGTGCTAGAGAGTGTCTACGTAGGAACACTCGCTGGAACAAAATGTTCATTCTCTTGGACAACCAGACAGAATTAGAATCATTGGCAAGCTAATCATTCCAATCAAAGTTGGCTTGAAAGTGCTTCAAACTTCTACATACCATAGCAAAGTGTGCAGAAACTACGTCATGTAGAATATAAAATAGCTTTGCAAATAACCCAATACGCGAAGGGATAAAATGAGGTATACTCGAATACTGCAGGCATGCGGCAGTCATGCCGCGGTCGAAAAGACGGTTGACCCGGAAAGAGTTAAGGTAGAGGCCATTCTAAATCTCACCATAAAGGTATCAAACTCCACACTGAACTGTTAACACGACACTGCAGAAATGGACCCCTGTAGACTGTGTCAACAGGAAACTTCAGAATATGTTCTATGCAGTAGAATACATGTTCCGAACAACCTACTTAAAATAAAGCCCACATGATTGCAAGATTTATTAAAAGCTGGGCACGAGGCTGCCCGATAGATTCTTCAGGTCGCGGTGCTAATATAGTCTTAAACTAATATTAAAAAATAATAACAAAGATTCTCAAATATCACGCTTAATTCACGTAATTCAATTTCATAGAACCCACTTAAAAATAATATTTCATTCTAACTCTGCATATGCATTTGCCTACCCATACTCCAGCTCAAATATTAATCATTTTCTAATTAGTGGCCATAAATTTTACAAACAAGAACAAACAAGAACAAATCCACTCCACTCCCTGCCTTCAAAAAAAAAAAAAAGGATAATCATGGAAGTAAACAGTAAAAGTCATATGTGGTCTTTTATGGTCACAAGTGTTAACTATCGTTTTTCGAAAATTTATGTGTATGAAGGATTCTAAGGGTCTGGGTTAAAAATTCTCATACTAAACCAACCACAAAATTAAATTATATTGTCCTTTTTTCGTATTTTCAAAAAGTCTTTTAGTTTATGTTCATTTAAATGGCCATAAATTAATATTTGGAAGTTTGCTTCATATAATAGTGATTTCTAAACAAACATTTGCTGCTCTCCACTTTCTGTGAATCAGATGTAGGCCGGCATTATACATAAATGTTTTATGCCACAAAAGGAAAGGAAGGGGGGGGGGGGGGGGGGCTTGCTTTAGTTTCCTTCCTCCAACACGCCATGTAATTGTGCCCGAATGTGGGCAAAAGCTAATAAAGCATTTTTCCTTGTGGTTCGTTTTAATATTATTTAGAGACAATATTTGTTGTAATTTGTTGTAATATTTATTGTATGTAACATGTTGGTTCTGGTTGCCAATTTGTTGTTGCTTTACGTAAACTGTATGGAGCTGCCTAATAAGTTGAGTAAATATTAATTAAGCATCATTGTTGTATCATGTTGCTTATTTAAGAAAGAATTAATGTATTTAATATTTCTAGAAGGAAGTGGAAGGGTGGAAATACCTTTAATAGAATGTCTTTCTATTTAAATAGACGAAATTATGTTTTAAAGTATTGGTGTTTTTTTTTATTTTTTTATTTTGTGCCACTGCAATAAAGTATAAAAATATTTTACCAAAATAAAAAGGAATTATAAATAAAACAGTAAGATAGATTATTTTATTGGGGATTTTTATTCACTAAACCAAATTGAGAGAAGAAAGTTCTGATGTCTGAAGTGAGATGAATTCCTGTGAATGTCACCTTATTCGGGCCAGTATTATTATGTAGCATATGCCATTTACTCGTAACACTAAATATCGATTTGATTTTAATTTATATTAATTTCAGATCTTAAGACATTTTACCTTTTATTATTATATCATATCGGTATTTTGATTGCACGAAAATTTAAAGCTGTTATTAAAAATTAAATCCGGATCTTCTTCTCTCAATTAAGAAAGACAAATTGATTTTTATTACTAAGATAACTGTAGAATACTGAAAAAGTTAAGTATTTTCCGAGCCGGGTCGCACGTAATCAGCATTCTCTGTGACATCTATTTAACCCAGCAAATGATGAAAATTGAACACGAGAGTTTCTCATATATTTCATATCTTTGACAATTTTTCTGTTGGGTTAGAACGAAGTTTGCCCCCACTGATACTTTATTCATTGTGTTCTTCACCAGCCAGCTCTCATTTTAATTAACGTTATTTCTTTTTAATTAATTCTGTTGCAGTATCAAATTTAAGGTTTTTTCGTTTCTAGAAAAAATTTTGAATTTTTTGCCCTTTTGTTATACATGAAATAAGTTTACGCCCACAAAAGGTGGTGTCTCTTTCAGATTTTACCCTTATATGGTCGAACATGTGGAAAATATAAGAAACTCTCATATTAAATGTTTGAAGTAGCTCTACTTAATTTAAAAGCTGGACAATTTGATGGCATCTGAACTCTATACCTTAAATTGATGCGTTCTAAGGTAACTGCGTCTTGTAAGCCACCCCGCAATTAGAATCCTGTGTAGCTTTCCTCGGGACAGCGTAATGAACTGCTTTGCCTAATTAGGTTCGGATATAGCTCTCTAGAGTCGTGCTGGACTGACTCAACACAGGAACCTGATTTCTCAACAGCAGAGCAGCTATTATTAATCCAAAAAAAGTTTCGGTGCCATGAAGATCGGTTGCGGTCCTCTGGTTACTAAGCAGTTCATTCCCTGCTTGGCTATTCGACATTATGAAGATTTTTATTGCTCTTTTATTCCTTAGGCATTCCCTAGTATTCTTCAACTTGAAAATTTGTTGAGTATATTCGCGCCCCAATGTGATCATTTTTCTGTTAGAGGACCCCTCTTGACCATCACCCAGATTGGTTCAACCACTGCTTTCTTCTTGATTTGATATTCCGACAGGGTGTTTTGATGTAAAATTTTGGAACGGATTTCCGTCATCCCTTGTCAAGTTTGGTTTGGAATAAGTGCTGTATTATTCCCAAAAATCTTCAGCTTTGCCACACTAAGGTCGGATTTTAAAAGCTCAGATCGTATTCGCAAACAGTTTAAGTGTTCTCATATGCCGTATCATATTTCCAGCTTTCAAGCTGGATATGCCATGTAACCAAAGGTCACTTTGACAGACATCCTTCTGCACATAGATGTGTAAGAAGAATGTTTTCATCGCCCGAGTGACCGACAGAAAAATGCATCAATAGACCTTGTCAAGCACTGTTGTAGCGTCTTTTATACTTTCGACCGCCACACCAAGCCGCATAGGTCAGCATTGTTATTTTTATCACAGTGACTATCATATCCACTTCATGAAATGATCTGGCTGAGAGCTCCAGATCACAGACCGAATTCAAACTACACTAAAAAACTTTAAAAATTTACACGCATAAAAATCCAAAGTTTGCAAATATTGAAAACTCAAAAAAGTATAAATTATACCAAAAAACCAAGATGTTGCGAAATACGTCGACATGTCAATAAAAAAAATCCTGTAACAACTTCTATTTTACCATAAATCACGAATTAGAACACGAATTGTAACATCGCCTAAAAAAACAAGACGTAACGTAACCATTTTACCAAAAACCGTAACAAAATATAAAAATAGTAAAAAAATTTAATTTCCTCAATAATCCGAAAAAATTAAAAATTGCGTAAGCTTACAAATTCACATCAAGTTTTACACTGGCGCAACAAAAAGTTATTTTTTAAATTATTTGAGGCGCTGAATTTAAATCTGCACTTTGACTTTGTAATAATTGCTTCTGGTGCCACGATATGTCGTTATATCCCACTAGAGTGCGTTATACGAAATATATGAGCGTAATACTATACCCTGTATTTGAGGCAATTAAATTTTAATTTGACTTTGGTGTTTACACATGTGTAATTTATCTAACTCAATGAACATTTGACAGCTAAAAATGTGTTCATTTTATTCGTTGAAACTTTTGTTTGTAATTTTGGAAAAATGTAGAGGAATTCGGTTATAAAAGAAAGTTTTTAAATAAATTAATTATTTTAAATAAAACATTAATTATTTTAAACGTATTTTCGTTAAAAATTTCAAGAAATTTACTTTTAAATTTTACCTGCCATTTCATTTTACATTTGTTTTATTTTCTTTTTATACAGAGTTTGACAATTTTAATGAAGAATAAAATACATTCGCATTGGTGACTTAGCCACCTTGTTGGTCTTATTATTGAACAGAGTTTTTTCAGCTCTTTCATAATTGAGATCTTGGGTGAATGAAGTCCTTAATTGCGTAAATTTTCTAATTACGCAATTAAGGTGCAAGCTATAATTCACGAACGGTTTGTCCTATTAAATAAAAAAAAATCTTAAAACCGCATTTAAATATAACCTTTAAAGATCACAATCCAAGTTGCTGAGAACGGCGGTAGTTCTACTGGTGAAATTACGTGATGTAAGAAAAAACACCCTAAAAATATCAATGTTTCGGCGTAGAGTGCAAAAAATCAATGGCATACGACGTATTAAAGTCAGTCCATTTCGTATACACTAAGTGACTCCAAACTTCGTTATTACTCATCTGAAGATTTCCATTGTTTAAATCCTTTTTAAATATGTTAAAAATCAGGATAATCCCTGACATTTGAAATTTTAGCCATAAAATATTAAACAAATTTAAATGGGGTGTTAATTTGAGAAAACGTGACATTGTGCAACGAGAAATGATTTTCTAATAATTATTTGCTTTGAAAATCCTTTTGAAATGTGAAAATGCAAGTGATTTATGGTGACATGTTAACGAAGTCTATTTAAGTAACAAAACCACATGGTTGATTACTTCGATTTTTCCAATTAAAGCCAAGAAAATATAAAGATTTATGATTTAAAGCCAAATAATTTGCAATCGTTAGTTATGAGTTATAAAATGAAAGCCGCTTTTATCTTTATCACATTTTATTTTAATTATTTCCACAACGTGAACTGTTCAATGGCCGTTAAAAACCAACAACTAGTCTGTTAATTTTCAAAGGAAGTTCATCAGTATTGATTTGTTGAAGGTGATTTCCTTCCTGCCGTCCGTTATTTTTTGTACGATTAATTTTTATTCAAAACGTCTGACAGTTGAAGACGACAACGTCATGACAGCCGAATAAATAAACAACAGAAAAACAAAACAAGAGAGTGTTGATTTTGGCCCTAAAGGCACATGTGTCTGACCAACAACCGAACAGTAGTGACCAAATGTAAATAAAGCCCAACATTTAATTTTGCACACTTAAGCAAACGTTTCAAGTGTGTTGTGGGTGAAATTGGCGTGATATGTGGAATTTAGGGTGGTGGTGGTGGTGGTGTGTGTGCTTGTGTGAGTATTATGGAAATAAACAGTTTTAGTTGCTGGTATAAATTGTTCAGTGAAATAACCATTCTTCTAATCTATTAGTTCGTCCTATCATCCATCCATCTGTTTGTTTAGATTTGCCATCGAAATGAAAATGTTTTATTCATTAGGGCTAATCAAAGTTATCTTGAGCAAAAACTTAAGAAAACAAAAGTTGTTTAATTTCAGATACGAGTGTATTCTTGATTAACTTACAAATATTTATAAGATCTCGCTTTTATTTTCAATTAAAGCCATAAAATTTTTCAGTTCTCTTCTTAATGAAAATAATTGTAATCAAAAAAGAAAGTCTCTTCTTGAGTCAATTACTTTCATTATCTTCTTTATGTTAAATTACAAGAAGCAAAGAATTTTTATAATTGAAACTTCAAAGATAAAAAGAATAGAGTAGACAAAGATTCAGCTGAATAACCGCGTAGGTAAATCTTATTTTAAAACCTCTGTATCTATTTCAATAATAAAAAACGTGAACCGATTCCGCATTTTTGTAGCAAAAAACAAAGTAATCTCTACATGTGAGCCGTTTATTTTGCAAATGCCATAAGTCCCTTTTTGAAAAAAAAATCAAGTTAAGGATAACATTAATTGTAAATTACTGGTATCTTTTCATTAAAAAACATGTCTATCAACATGTTAAGAAATAATCAGGTTTTGATCGCGCGAAGTTTTGCTACTTAACGGTATAAGGAACTTATTAGCAGGGCCTAGGGGAAGAGAGATGGAATTATTATTTTATTAAAAGTGAGAAAAGTGCATCGGAAGTATTGTTTTGAATTATTTTCAGTATTTTTGAAAAGCTGTGGGCAGTGCGCACATATTGTTACAAGTGGGAAAGAAGAGCGCAATTTTATAAATTATATTAGAGTGACAATTAATATCTCATACATGATTAGCATTATTTTATTAAAATTACTTGTACGAGTATATGAGGTGATAGTGATCAGATAAGACATACTTATTTTAGTTAGAGAATTGTTATTTTATAGAAAAATTACTTGTAATGCGAAAAACTGTTAACCCTCGGTAAGGACGCTGGTGACGGTGACTTCCTCGAATACAGAAGCAACTTCTATGGAGTCTTGAAAAGAAGAAAACAAAATAACACAAGCAGCAAAAAAAAGGAGCAGAAACGAAAAAAAAATATATTCTGAAGCTTACTAAAGTCTAAAGAAATTCCTTTAGGTTTTTGATCCTTTAATAAGAAAATATATTCATAAAGAGTTATTAACAAATATATATTTTTGATTTTTTATTCAGGCAACACACATCATCACTTTTTTAAGCTAATGTTGCACAAATGTTTGTGTTAACTGAAATTAACAAAAAATAACTACAACTTGCTTTGGTAAGAGATACAAGTTGTATTCGAATAACGAGCCTTTTTTATAAGTTTGGATTGTATCCTATTGACAATTTATTGCAAATGTTTACCTACTTCAATTCTTCTATAATAATGATTTTTGAATAAAATTTGGCTTATTACTGGTTCATATGCATGTCGTACATGTTATGAATAAGACCGATAGTGTTGAAAAATATGAATAGCAAAATTAAAAGACATGTTGGACTTGTTTCTTTGCATACCGCATTTATTTAAAAATTTGTAAACACAATGCGATTCCCGAGGACCTAATCACTACCATTAATAACGACGATTAAATCGAATTGATGTAGTTTGTACGAATGTACCAATAATTTTTGTATTTCAGGACGATTAAAACTAAAAATGGATTATTAATATTTTGTTTCTGTAGGTATAGTACACCAAGTCCAATTATCTCAAAATTCGTTTTTTTAACTGTTGGAATGAGAATTTTTTTACTCTCTCCATAGATAAATTCTATCTAATGTAGAATTTAGGATAGAAAAAGTTAAAAAAGACACTAAGTCGAAGGAGTTTAGCGGTAAAGAATACGAAGTGTTTACCTCTGAATTTGTATACAATAAGTTGAAAGTGCTTAGTGGCAAAGCACATCAAGCGCAAGTAATCTTTGATTTTCTAGTGTAAAACTTTAATAATTTTTATAAGAGCACAAGGTAAGGTTGAAAAAAAATTGTAGTAAGGCTTGTTTAATTTTCGATAAATAGCAGACCGTCTGTTCTTGGACTTGGTGCTGTATGTTTCAGGGGGAAGTGATACTGGTCAATACCATCTTGGAAAGTAAAGTACACCAAATCCTTTTTCTAATAATGACGTTTTAATGACGTAATTTTATTAAGACATAAAGACATAATATTTGAGTTATATAACATATTGGAGTTAAGGCAAATTTTTAGTGCAGAAATATGTGACTTTCAGCATGTTTTTGAGGTCTACTGTAAATTTCCCGTAATGTGATTTGATGTAATTTACCGCTCACCTTCAGATATATAATATATTCCTAAAATTTTTATATCATTGTCCTTTCAAAACACCACTTCAGTTAAAAATATGGGTGTTTCTTTTCGCGTATATTTCTACTTCTTTTGCTGGAGTATGTCGACATGCGTTTGGATTCTGATACTTTATTTACGCATAAAAACATCCAGAACCAAATACTTTGTTACTTGTGAACATTAAAAACAATATTTTTTTTTTTAATTTTCAGTATGAGGGCGCTGTAGCCTAATTGGTTAGCGCGTTGACTGTTAAGCGTTCGATGGTTTTAGTCATCTCGTGTTCGTACCTTAGTCGCTGCCAATCAGTAACATAAATTAGTTGCCTTTATATCGTTCTAAAAGGGCCACATGTCTGTAATTCATTTAGTATACTCATAATATGTTGCACTTAGATTATGGTTACCTCAACCATGTTTTGTTTTACCAGCGGACGGACGTTTTTTTTTTTAGGGGATGACCCCTATTCATGCAATGCGTTGTGCTAGAACTAGGAAAAGAGGTTATGGGAAGGAGGATAGAGGGAGTAGTGTTTATTAATATTTGACTTGAACTTTTCCACAAAGAAACTGGGAGGAAAGACCTCTGCTGGAAGCTTATTCCACATACAAATGGTCCAGCTAAAGAACGAATTCTGTCTGTAGTGCGTTGTGCGATCCACTGGCCATTCGACCACAAAAGGATGTGCTCTTGATGAGGTATGTGTGGTGCGTATAAATGAACGGGTTTCGGGAATAATATCCCTAATTTCATCAGAGCACAATCTATTGTAGTAGCGATAGAACAGTGAAACACACCCCACATTGCGTCGATGCTCGAGAGAGTCAATAGAGTTGGATACCCTACTGTCACCGATGAGCACCTTCGCCCTCTCCTGTACGCGGTCGAGTAACTCTAAAATAGACTTTGAAACACCGGCCCATACATGAGAGTTGTATTCCAATTTCGGTCGGATATAAGTGGTATAGATAGTTAGGAGAAAATCACTCATTTCAAATACACAGAAAAACAAAATAAATTATAAAAAATCCAAACAAATAAACTCAATAAACAACAAAATTTATAAGTAAAAAGCAATCCATTTTAAAACAATGGCTTTACAAAATTCAACTTTCCATCATTCATTTTAGATTTATTGCCAGTTCAAATCAAGACCACTTACTACAAATGCACATGCTTTCATACACACATATTTGACACATAGTTGGTAACATTTATACAAAATAAAAACTGTAACTTTGATTTTTATCAGTTCAGTTAAAATTCTTGTCTTGTTAGTTGGTTACACACATTACCAAACTGTCAAAATGACCATTATTTTAATTTGATTATAAAAAAAGTATGTTAAATTACAAAATAAAAATAACAATAAAAACAAAAATCGAAAAACTTTTAACATAAAATGACTACCGAAAATTAGCTGTCATGTACGACTTTTAAAATAAATAAGTTGAAACATAAAAAGGCAAGAAAGTAGGGAAAAATCTTATCGTTTGAGAGAAATCGTAAGATCTACGTTTTATTATTCGTCTACCGTAGACAGACATCATTCGTTAACATTTTGAAGCCATTTTGAATACTTTGTACCAGTTACTCGTGCACTAATGCAATCAGTAGCTGAAAAACACCATAAAATATAATTTAGTGCTTACATACGTTTTATTTAAAGCTCGTTAAATTCGAAATAAAGCAGCTAAAAACGAACATTATCACGGTTTTTCGAAAGTAAAATGTATTAATTCTGGCAACAACAACAAACACAAAATGATTGCAGGTAGCAAAAGTGTATCTTGTAAAGAAAAAAGTAATTAAAAGTTTTTTACTTTTATTATTTAACGAAATGCAACATACTCTAGTTGCTGTCAAGACAACAATGAAACAGCTAATAAAATGTTTATCAAGTGGGAAGCAATGGACTAAACTCTTACAAATTTTTTTGAATTAATGTTCAGAAGCCTAACATTGTTAAAGTGAAACTTTCATGAAATGTGAAAGATTGTGTTGGAAATTTGTAAACTCTTATGCTTTTTTTAAAAGCTCTAGAGAAATTTAACAAAAGAGCAAACCTCTCGATATAAAAGAACGCAAAAATTTATATAGACAAAATAGTTTATAAGGTTCTATGCGCTTGTCTGCGTTGTCTATAAGAAAGCTTTAAAAGTTTTCTATTCGAAAAGAATATTTTAAAAACTTTGTAGAAAATCTTTCCATAAATTTTATATACAAAAAACTGAGTTTTCTTTAATAAAAGGTGTTTGTATGACACGCAAAGGTAAAACCTGGTTAAGGTAACCATAGTCGAAAAGCGATATATGATTAATGAGTTTTTGTTGTAAATAATAATAATATGGACCGCTTAGAACGATAGAAAAGTAAAAATTTATGTTACTGATTGGCAGCGGCTGCAGTTGCAGCACCCTCAATCTTTGATTAAACACCAAAAGAATTTTACATATTATGGCCATTAAGAACATTTTATGGTTAGGCTTATTAAATGGTGATTTTTTAACCGTTGGAGTCTTAAAAATTGAACAATTTGCCATCCTGGTATTCGTTTTTCAGTATTTCAGCCGGCATCTCAATAATGACAGCTGTAATGTTGTTTTCCAGGGCTGAAATTGTTGCTCTCTAGTCCCTGTACACGAGAGATTTCACGTATCCTCGCAACAAATAGTATAGCGGTGTCAAATCGCGAGATCTTGGCATTCAATGAACTACTCCAAATTACTCACCAAACTCGCCTCTCAATAAGTTAATGGTATCGGGTGCCGCGGATATATGGCACCGTCTTGTTGAAACCACATCCCAATTCTTCCAATTTGGTCAACAAAAAAGTAGGTAGTCGGTACCTTGCTCCATTGACTGTAACGTTGCGAATTTCATTGTTCTTGTAAAACTACAGTCCAATTATGCCACCAGCCCGGAAACCGCACCCAGCAGTGCATCTTTCAGCGTGCATTGGCAGATCTTGAACTGCCTCTGGCTGCTCTTCACATCAAATTCAGCTTCTGTGTAGTGACGTACCCATTGAGCTAAAAATGAGCCATCGATGACGACAATTTTCGGATAGAAAAAACATTTCTCACACAGCACAAATTTGCAAGCGCTCGTCGTTCGTCTGTTGGTCTCTTCATGGTGAAATGGCAAATCTTACTGAGCATTTTTGGCACTGCCACATGTGACTGAAAAAATGTACACTAAAAAAACTAAATAGCAAAACAATCACCCAATATTATAATTTTTGTATAGTTAAAATACTTTGTTTGTGGTTAGAGCTCATCTCAACCATGTTGCAATTTGATGGAAACCATTTAATGATTAAATATAAACAATAACTTGTTTATCTCAACTAAATTAATGTGGAGAATTTCTTCAAGCAACTAGTATATGCTTGGCACAACAATACATTATTGTAAAGAATATTATATGGTTCTTGTTGTAACAATGTCGCAACCATGTTATTTCTTTGGACGAATAGGTTTATTTACAAACAAAATATGTTCGATGAATTTCCTTCACAAGAAAACTTTACCAACTTATCTCTTTTATTTCCATTTTCATGAAGAAGAAATTATACTTGTATTTCTGCGTGAATTTCAGAGCAGAGGAATGTTCATTAAGGAGCACTTGCAATCTGCATGATTTGAGTAATTGTGAACAGTTCCATAATTTCTCAATTAGTTTAGACATTATGTGCATTGCGGCATACACTTTGTGGTTCGTTGCTCCGTGTTTATTTCGTTTAATTTAGGCCAAAAGAAATTGATTACTACTGATCTAAGGCGCTTGCCGTCAACAGTGATAGCCTCACCAACATTACTTTCAAATAATGATCTAACGGGGAAACAATTTTCAATAAAAAGAAAATTACCACTTGGTGAACCATGTGTCGGTTAGAGTCATACATATACAGAAAATTCATCTAGAATTAAGGACCTATTCCATGCGATTCTTGGTTATTCTGCTCAAACGTGTAACTTTTTACGGTCATGATACATTAGTTACTGAATAATAAATAAATCAACATGGATACCCCAGACTCTCAACATCGATCCGCTCTCATGGGATAATCTTCTCCACGATTGGTAAAGGGATTAGGAAAGTTTAAAATTAGAGAATAAATTTATATGGAATAATAATTTTTATACTTAATTAACTCATTTCACGAGTAAAAATTCGTCAATGGGACAACAACAAGCCACAGGCTTTAATTTTCTGTTTGGCCCAAAATGCGTAGCGATATATTTCTTGAAAAATATTATTTATTGTATGGGTACCTTTTCCACCCCTTTCTTTCCGCGAATTGATTTCAGGCAACCAATTTGTAATTTACGACTACCTTACTTTTATTGAGTCTCGTGTTAACACTAGCCTTTACTCTTGACTGCAGTGATTTCAGACTGTCGACTGGTAACTGTTGGTCTTCATCCTCATCACGGATTCTCTGTTAATTGCTAGGTCCCCCATGACATTCAGATATCTCAAGTGTCTGCTCGTGGCCCTAAGTCTTATGCTAGCCTGTGCTGTACACTTACACACAGTGTGCGCTAAAGGCTCAGTCTCCTCCTTAGGAGTATCTGAAGACTAACCCGTCCACCACTTGCGAAGTCTTCTTGTCCATCTCTTCAGAATTCCTCCATTGACCAATAAACACCGGAGTTCATACAGAGGTTAACCTCTCCACCTCTAGCGAAGGTTTACGAGTATTGTCCATCCCTTTCAGAATCCTGCGGTTCAACGCCTTAGGAGTACCTTTAGAGATTGATCTGTCTTGAAAAGTAACTTTCGATTAATAATCCATTCCTAGAAAAGCGGACCTATTATTTTGATAATGTTATAATAGGTGTGTGTTATCGTCTTTTTAGTTTTTATTGGCATCTCTACAAAGTTCGATCACGATAACATTACTGCAGATTGTTACTTATCCATTTTGAGAACAAACAATTCTAGAGTTTTTTACGGCCCGAGCACTTTCAAAATTTTACTTGAATATAAGATGATTTCTAGCGGTTTCCTTTTATAGTGAAAAATCATGGAAACCCAATTTAAAAGTCAGTTTTATATTAATGAATATAAGCCCGTGATAGCATTAGCTTAAGTAGGAAATATGCTCATATATGCACCTAAAATAATTAATATGCAGCTACATATGTCGCTAAGTTCCTTGTTATTTATGAGCAAATACATTTTAAGTTAAACTTCTGTCCTTTCGGCTTGTGGGCCATTAAGTCTATTTCTACGAATGAATGAATGAATGAATGAATGAAAATATTATTGTTGTAGTAGACTCATATTTTAATATGGATTTTTTTCTCATCTCTGTTTATGAAATATTTTTGGTATTAAATTTAAGCATAGACAGCATGAATGAGTGCAAAGGCGGGCTGAATGTTCACTATTAGTAGGAAATAATGTTTAAAGGATACAAAGGATGAAAGGAGCAGGAAGTTTTAGAAAGGAAAATGTTTAATAGTAAAAGCAAAGGAATACAACCAAAAAAAAAACAAAATAAACAGAAAGAGTAGTGGAGTACGCACGTGATAAGAATTTTAGAACAACTACAATGATTATAAATACTCGTAGTATGTGTTACTCGTCTTTTTTGGTCTTGTTTTTGAGCGCCTTTTTCCTTATTTCCTCATAAAGAATTGTCTATTTTAGCCAGTTTTCTGCTTAAATTTTTCTTCATGTCCTTTTTGGTTTTGTTTTTGTCTTGTCGAAGGGATATAAAAAGAAATTCTTCTTACAATTTGTTTGTTGACGACGTGTATGGAATGCAATTTTAAATATTGATTTTTTTTATTTATTTTACTTAACGCCAAAAACATCAAAAAATAAAAATACTAAATGATGAAAAATTTAAGTACAACAGCAGTAAAACAAGAATTGTATTGGAAAACTCATTAAAGTGCTTGCTGAAAAATTTAAGCAATTTGTTTTCTTTTTTAGTTTCAATGGAATTGAATATATTTTAAATTTAATACACAATTTGACAAATTTCCAGACATTGAAGTGAAACATTTATTTGATTTGAATTGAATGCATAACTAATGAAGTTTCCAGTCATTTCCCTGGTAGATTGTATGTTTTGTAGGAAAATAGCGTAGAGATTTCTATCAACTCGTACAGTGTCCTTTTTCTTTCGAAATCAATCACACATGCAAAAGTTTGTGCTGTTCTGTTATCGATTCTATGAAAAATGCTTCAATTTATTTTTCCACATCAAATAACAATCGATTGTCAATATTTTGTATTTAATGAAATGGAAAACTGTTTACCCTTTTGGTACTTTCTGTGGGTGACTATTTATATGGTACTAAAATGACTAATAATAATAGCAGCTTCCAAAGTCTGTAATTAAATATTATTTTCTCTAAACGAATTTTAAATTTATAACGAGAAGATTTACAAAACGAGCGTGTACTGAAACCCTGATCGTGTTTCTATTTTATTGTGATCTCTGACAATTGAGCGAGAAATTATGTTTCTCTTGGTTCACTACACAGACCTTAAACTTTCTGTCATCTTTGTTCCTATAGAATTATCTTCAAGTTTAGGTTAAATTCTAAATAATTCAGAAGAACTCCGTCATATCTTGAATTTTTCTAGAAGAAGTTTTTTACGCTCTAACTTAAGCAACTCAGATGCTTCAAGGAGAGCAAGTGTGCTCACATGTAAATCATGGGAATTCTGGCCATGTTAAGTTAGGCATGCTGCAAATCACAAGTCCAACAAAATTCCTACTAAAAACTCCTCTTAATTTTTCCACCAATATTTTAAAATTCGGGTATGAAGAACCTTTTTTTTTCGTATCATTAACCTCGAAAACCCAAAAGATTACGCAGGTGACATCGGACATGCCACAGGGATGAATATTTTTCAGTCCTGCAGTTAGTCTACAACATATGAGTATGTCCTTATCGTTTCAGTTATTAGGGTGGTTGATTTTTCAACATTAAAGAAACCGGTTGACGAATAGCTCTAGTGCTTGAAACCTAGAAACCCCGGTTTGGGTTTTTAAAAAACCCGGTTATGTGGTTAAGTAACTTCAACATATGTTTATTTGTTGCTGTTTATAAGTATGTTCTGCCATTTAGTACAATTATATATATCTCGAAAGTACAACTTTGAAAAGCCAAGTTATCATCGATATTTAAATCGCTAGCTCCTTGGATAAGGGTATTTATTAGTGGCACTGCGAGTGCTATGAATTGAATGTCAAGTATTTATTGGCGTACTAAAAAATATAAAAACCCTTTACACTGGCAGAAGAGAACTAGTATAAAGTGTCCAGTTGTGCACCTTGTAATTCATTGCTACAATAAATTGTTTGATTCGCAGATTGGCAAGTAGCGCGGTCGTTCTGAGACCACTTGTTGCCCAGATCCTTGCCACAAGTAATCCTTTATCATGTTGCTGTAACGAATGCCCTTAACAGTCACTGATGAATTGATGTTTTAGGGGTTTCAGAGACACTCTCGTTTACAGTACTAAAGTTTTTAAGACAATGTCACTTTTCGAGTTGTGAACACATTAGGTTAACATTCTCGACCACAAATTTCGTGGAACGTGCGAGCGCGTTATTTTTTGATGTAGCGCTCCATTTTAATTATTCGGAACCATCATAGTTAAAAGCAGTTAAATATCAGAGTTGCCACTTAGCCGAAAAAAAGCCACAAAATTTAAATAATGCATTCATGTTGGGACTCCCTGTACTATACAAGTAAAAAAAATTGATGAATAAAAACCGATAACCTGATTATTCGACCGCTGCAAACCCGAAAAAAAACAATTGAGTAACCGGTTGAATGGTTTCGTGGAACACCCTAATTGTTATCCACAAATAAGGACAATAAAAAATGATCAAAATCTGCTCTGGGCATTTTGATAATTTTTAAATTTGTGCTATATAATAATTTTTAGCAAATAACCTTTTTATGTTTTTTCATAACATTCTGTGGCGGCCATCTTGATCAAGCGCCCGCCGTCTGTAAAATCGATGGTTTATTATTCATTCACTAATGCTAAGTTACTGTAGCAAGTTGCGCTGCAGGACAATACGTCTAAATTATAACATTTTATTATCAAAAAGGGCGTTTGAGTTACCAAGCAATGTGTCCATCCTCCAGTGACCAGTTCAAACAGCCATGAAATGTACGTAAAACACGCAGGAGTGACCGTCTGTGATTGAGTGGACCAGAACTCGTAGTTACGCAGACCTTGACTTGGAGAAGTTTGCATCGGCACTTGGGACTGCATCCCTAAAGATCGAACTGGCCCCAGAACTTAAGGTTTAAGACCATAGCCAATGCAGTTTGTTTGCTGCGTAGGGTCTTCCCTCCCGACATGGCGAGAAAGAGCACTTTCAATGGTTGGCTATGTTAACAAGTAATCGTATCTTATATAGGACGACGAAGTTTACCAGGTTACAATGCGCGGATTTAGAACCGATCCTCCATACATCTTCGAAAACAGCGTTCTTGAGGCAATCACTGTCAACGACGAGCGCTGATAAGCGATTTCATTAGAATTGATTTATACGGTATCGTCATCTCTCGCGAACGTAAGGTGAATTCGTGCGATTTGACCAAACTAGATTTTTCCTTGTTGGAGTTTCTCTCTGGACGATCGGGTACCTCTTGGATCTATGCCACCGCGGCGGGCATTCATATATCAAAGCTCCGCAAGCTTCATATTTTCAATGATTTTTCACTTTCAACTTAAAATTTTATAGAACTTAAGAAATTTAGTTCAATCTACTATTTTTTTGTTTTCCTAAGCTTAAACCTATTTTTAAACGCAAATCAAAACCTAATTCAAGAATTAAATTAATTCGAGTTTTTAAATTCGAAATTTCGAAATTTTCACGAATTTAAAATTGCAACCTTGACGCAACGAAAACATATCAAATACTCGTAATAATAATTCTTGTTCTTATTCTTGTTGTTCAACTGAAATTTGCATAATCGTATTTGAAAATTTTATAATATTCATTAAACTTTACTTAAGATTTGTATTGTTTATACAATTTCCCCCTCCCCACCAACCCCCCCTGATGTCTGCTAATTTCCTTTATAAAGTTTTTATTTTATTTAACCTCAACCCAGCAAGGAGTCACAAAAATATGTTTTTCTTCGAATGTCCCGCTCTCTGCGATGCCTTTTGTACCAAGGAGGGCTGCAGTAAGTAAATTTATGCAAATTTAATTTTAGTGACACTTCCGTTTACAATGCCTCCAGCCTCCAGCGATGTCATAATTTTTGTTTTTTGTTGCAAGACCAGAGAGTTAAGAATGACAAGGAGTAGAGACGCAATGAACTGGTGTTAAAATTTAAATTTCGTTGTAAACACAACTGCAACCCCATTGAAGGGATTCGTTGGCATACAAGACATTGACTTGAGCCTGTCAATTGTGAGTAGAAGATGTTGTTGATGATGGCGGCTGTGGTGGTGGTAGTGGTGGCGGTGGTAATCATTATATACCACTTCATATTATTTAAATTACCATTGGCTGTTGTTGATCTTGTTGCTGTTGTTTTTGTTAAGTTTTCGACTTTATGCCAGAATTAACATTCTATTGTTTTTTGAACATTTCCGGTACTTAATTTAACATCACTGTTATTTTTTGTTGCTCATAAATTAGACTTATGCTTTTCTAATAGTCTGAAGGAAATTTTAGCTTAAGAAGTGCATGGATTTTGTATTGGAAATGGTAAGGATTGTTATTGAAAACTTGAAGACAACAGTCAAAAGCAAAGTTAAGATTAACTCAAGAGAAACAATTTTTGTTAGAACAGTGAACTTGTGTCAATGGAGCTTTAAATATTTTTTTTTCATTCTTCGCTTATTTAAATGAGTTGTTGTTCACCATGTTATACGTTCACTATGAAATTAACCGAAATTGCGTTTAATAATTGGCTACGTTGCACACTGGTCTAGTGCTCTAAGGCGGGCGGCCAAATTTCATTTATTCACGAATAACGATTCAAAACCTAATTTATTTTAAATCATTTTTAACCGACTTCAAAAAAGTAGGAGGTTATCAATTAGACGTATGTACTGGTAACTGAGTGCACTGTTGGAAGTTTTGACTTATAGCTCCTCCTGGTGGCGGTCGGTAACAGGTTCCTGTCTCAGCAAGAAGTGTGGCTAAATAAGTCGAGCGGAGAGAAGTTAACACTCTCTCATAAAAAAATTCCTAATCCACGGTGCAACAGCATACGTCATGGATAAGTGGCCAAGCGAGTGTTTGGATTCTGGTATGCGAACTTTTTAATACCAGTCGATCTACAGTTTTAATACAAATTTAACCGTGTAGATGGAGCTCTGTGTGGGAGGACATCTTTTTCTCCATTACAGGGATGACTCAGGAAGCCTCGCAAGAGGCGGAGAAGTTAATCTCTGAAGAAACTAAGGTTCTAATTGGCCAAGGAAGGAATCCTGAAGAGATAGACAAGAATACTTCGCGAGAGATGGACGGGTCAATCTCTAAAGGTACTGCTAAAGCATTGGACCGAGATATACATACATATAGGGATAGAAAATGAAGCTTTGCAAGAGAAAGAGAGGTTAGTCGCTGTGAGAACTTCGGTGTTTGTTGGCCAATGGAGGAATTCTGAAGAGATGGAGAGAAAATCTCGCAAAGGGTGGATGGTCCAACACTGGCCAGCATAAAGCTTAGGACCACAGGCAGACAATTGTTTAGTATGAATGCCAAGGAGAACATAAGTCGTACTCAGTTACCTTCGACAGTCTGAAATCACCACAGTCAAGATTAAAGGCTAGTGTTAGTGCGAGACAGAATGAAAGCAAGATAGTCGAGGAAAGAAAGGGTTCCGTAAAGTAAGCGGTATGCTTCGATATCCCCCTACGTTAAATAACGAAATTTTACAATTGCATATTTAATTCAAATTAAAAGTTTTAAATTTCAATTAAAAACTGTGTTAATAATTTGTTATTTCAGGTATTTTCTTGAACGAGTTATGAATGCATCTGAATAAACCAAAAGCCTTTTGAGCAGGTCTATATGCGACAATACTCGCAGCATTTTGCGGATGTTGTCGCGCCGATATGATTTTAGTTTTGTATTTGATGACTTTGTTTCCTTAGAGAGTTTCTCTATTGAAAGGGAACAATTATCTCTAATTTTCGACCCGTGAATTAAAATTTTTGAAGAGATGCAGGCATGTAAAAGGGGTAAAAGGGTAAAGGGCTGAACTAATTGTCGAGCATTTTTGCACCAGCCTGATGATAGACATTGCAAAATTGTGCAGCATCTATCTATTAAGATTTTGTCAATTCCGGTCCCTTTGAATTCTGAAAATTTTTCCGGAGGGTATTTCCGTCATTCGATGTGTGTATGTTGCTTCCTCCGTTGCACGGCTGTTTGATAAATAGACCTCACTTATTTCCATTATTCTGATGGATAGACCTTTTTCCTTCGTGTAAATGAAAAAAAAAACGATAAGTTCAGAAGCTATGCGTGTAGAGGAACAGGCCAAATTAATATCAATTGGAGTCAATTGGTTTGCTTAAACAATTGTCACGGTCATTCGTTCGGGCTTGCTGAATAAATAAAACATCTAGAAGTAGATGCATCAAACAGAGCAGTACATACTTCGCCGTAAGTTATGGTTAACGCAGTACTTTTATTTCGCGATCATTGGGGTCATTTACAATTGTGGGCAGTGAATTCCAAGTTATATTTTTGAAACAAGCTTCTTTCTGAGTGGATAATTCATTGGTTTTCTTTAAAAACTAGAACTTAATTAGTCTATATCTTGTAGAAGCAGGCTTTCCTTATCAAAAACAAGAATACCGAAGCCTCTTAATTTTTTGTGCGAAAATCGTAAAAGCGGGACGAGCCTTAAAGTAGTACATAATAAAAAGTAAGTATTAATTAGGTCTCCCTAATAATGCACTGAGTAGCGAGATCAAACTTGTGCCACCATACTGAGTTTTATCCCTCGCATTGTCTCCACTGTTGGATCAATTTCGTTTTTCTCAATCAAGGACTTTATTATACGAAAAATACGTGAGCTTAAATATTTCAATCTGTTCAGTGTGACAGTTCTTAGTCATTAAAAACTTTGCGTTAACTTTCTATCTACAGTCTAATTCTCAAATACTTGAACCACTCTTAACTAATACTACAACCACTAGCTCCAAACGATCAGCTTTAAATTGTAAATTAAGCTTCTTTGAGACCAGCATAAAGATAACCCTTTAAAGCAAACTTTACGCAAACAGCTTGATAGTGCTTACAAATGGTTTGTGTATTAGCTGAAGCATGCTAACTACACACTGAGTATGCATGGTGTTTACTTAACCACCTCATTCCACTTCTCTTTCACGCAATAATCCTATGAAAGTGAGTTTTGCCTCAGAAAAGTAAAACAAAGTATGGCGCCAACTGAGAAAAGCTAACTATCTCTCAGTTTGTCTGTTTAAGAAGAAACTTTGAGATTCTAAAGTATCTGGTTTTTAGCAACTTACAGTTAGTCACACAGAGTATCTTGTAACTAGTAGATGTGTGAGCGGTGTTGGTTGCGAAAAGTTAATTCGAAAATAAACAAAACAAAAAAGGAAAAATATGTTGTAGAAAAAAAAATAAACAAAATAAAAAGGTGGCTTAAATTGTAAAAAATTACCAAAATTGGAGGAAACAAAATACGAGACTTTAATAAAAAACATAAAAACAAAACCACCAAAAACGTGATTAATAAATTTGAAAAAAAAAACTCTGTGATGAACAGAAAACTGGAGATTCCAAATGGACAAAAATCATTTGTATGTAAGTTTATGCATATGTGTGCATGTATGTATGTATGTATATATGCACATACACACATACATATCGGTCATTTTAAGGAATCTTGTTATTGGTGACTTGTTTTTGTTGATTTTGATTCTTGGCCATTGCCATTGCGCCAATGCTGTCCAGATATAAAGTCAGGCAGACAGAAATTCCAATACTTTGGCCTGAGAGTTGCTGGATTTTAAAACTTTTTTATTTTTGTTTATTTTGTTTTAATTTCCCTTAATACGGAAAGAAGCAAAAATAAGTTATAATTAACGATCGAAACAAAGGCCTTCAATAAAGTTTTTGTTTGTTTGTTTAATTGTTTGCTAATAGAATGCGTGAACCTTGATTTCCACCGCTAGTTCATAGTACATGGTGTTTTTTTTTAAGTGTTGATTTTTTAAAATTAAAAAAAGAAATAGTTTTTTTTTAGCTTTTAGTTAATTTTAAATAATTCCACAAGAATTTAGTAAAGTTAGCTGGTAGTACACTGTCAGCAATCTGGCTTATATCCGCACGTTATGGCGGCCGGTAACAGGTTCCTGTGACTGCTGAAAGTCTCGTTAAATAAGTCGCGCCTAGAGAAGTTAACACTCTCTTACGAAAAATCCCTAATTCACGGTGAAACAGCATACGCCAGGGATGCGTGGCCAAGAGAACGCTTGGTTTTTAGTATGCGAACTCTGGATACCAGTCGTCTTGTGTGGGTGGACATCTTTTTCTCCATTACAGGGATGACTGAGGAAGCCTCGCAAGAGGCGGGGAGGTTAATCTCTGAAGAAACTACGGTTTTATTTGGCCAAAGGAGGAATCCGGAAGAGATAGACAAGAGTGGTGTACGGGAGATTTTGATAGACCTCTTGCGAGGCCTTGCAAGAGGTTGAGAGGTTAATCTCAGTAGGAACTCCGGTGTTTATTGGCCAATGGAGGAATTATAAAAATATAGACAATAAAACCTTGAAAGAAGTGGGCGGGTCAGCTGTGAATATGCAGCACTGGCTAGCATAAGGCTTAGGACCACGGGCAGACACTTGCTAAATGTGAACGCCATGGTGGACCTAAGCGTAAGATAAATGCCAGCAATTAACGAGAGACTGCGATGAAGGTCGACAACCTAAAATCAGATCAGTTGGAACGTAAAGGCTAGTGGTAGCATGAGACTTGAATGAGAGTAAGATAGTCATAAAATCGGTTGCCTAAAAGCAATTCGCGGAAAGAACGAGGATAAAAATGGATCTCGAACCAGACCGCTAATGCTTCGATATCCCCCCTACATCATAAAAAAAAGTAAAGGGACTAAAAAGTATCTCCTACAAATTTTTTTCACAAAACGCAATAACTTATCGCCTGCGCTTTTTGATTTTGTTGTCAGTTTTTAAAATTTGTTTCTAATTGTTGAACACTTGGTGTCAAATATTTAAGACTTATTTCCTTATTAATTTTTTTTTAACAAAAGTATATAAAAATTGCAGTTAACCATAAAACGTGATGTGTTCTTGTGCAATTCAAAAAATATTTATTATTTGCATAAAATTTCCAACTTAATTTGAAAACCAAAATTATTTAAAAATGTATTTTAAAGCACAAAACACAAGAGTTTGTTTAAAACTTGGAACTTAAGGATTTCTGGCCGTATATAAAAAAAGCTTAACAAAGCTTTATGAAACATTTTTAAGCAAAACTGCATTCAAACGCGATTTTTTTGGATATTCAGGATAAATTGATAACCTTTTTCGGTTTCGAAAACAAAGTTAAATAAAACACACACAAAATGTGATTTCGATGAAACTTTTATTTCATTATAATGCTTGGACCTTTCCATTACGTACGAAATACAATGTAATTTAAATGACTGCCTTTAGATTGGTTGCAGCGGTCGATCCTTTTGAGGTAGTTTTCGATCACTTTTTTGTAAATTTCTTGCGGTATCTAGGCGGTAACTTCACGAATGTTGGTTTTCGAATGCTCCAACATTAGTGCATTATCCGCGTACAAACGCTCTTTAACTTCTCATGCAATAAACCTAAAATCGGTAGTGTTGTTTGGCTCCTGGCACCGTCTTGTTGAAACTACAAATCGTCCAGGTTATAATTTGTCATGCCATAGCGTTCTGGATTGACGGCTCTTTCAGCTTCATTTTTTAAAAAATCACAATGGGCAGCAAACAGTCACTTTCCGGATGCAATAACTTTTCCACAATCTCTTCTGGGTTCTCGGAGCCCCAACTGCGACAATTGTTTGTTGACATAGTCCCCAAATGATAAATGAGCTTCATCACTGAAGAAAGTTTTGATCGAAATATCAGCGTTGAAAGCCTGCTGCTCTAGCACCCTATGGGGCATATCCATGGCGTTATTAATGGTCAGTCGACATTAATTGTTGCTTGAGTTCGATTTTATACTGATGGAGGTGTAAATCCAAGTTTAAAATACGCCACAATGAGGCGTAAAATAGGCCTAAAAGCTGAGAACGCCGTGGAATCGGCAAATTCGGATTATCCGCACACATTCACTTACAGAAGCAACTTTTGTTAGAGTACGCACATTGCGATCACGCACAGGCCTGACCACATCTCTAAAGCTTTCAATCTCTCAAATTTCTTTTCACAGTAGCTCAATTATGACGACCATAATCATCCCGGAGTTCGAAAAGTGATCTCGTCTGTATAGTAATTTTTAACTATTTTTACGCATTTTTCGGTTGTGAAACGTTTGTAAACGGCAAAATTTTCTCAAAATAAATGAGGTGACAGAGATTTAACACCTGACAGACAGCCTTGCCTGACTGGCGGTCTTGAAAGCACTATATTGCTAACCCGTCAGATGGACACCTACAGTTTACTTACTTTAGATTAACATTTTTATGAGATAAGATTGACCAGTTCAAATGTTTCCTCTATCTACTCCGTTCCAATTTCTACATCTGTATAAATTTAAAGTCGTTGTTTTCCCTAAGCATTTCAAGTTCTTTTATTAGTTTGTCGAATAAGTCATAAAAAATCAATGAAAATATAAATATAATTTTGCTGATGAACATACGATCACAACGAATAGAAAGCCGCGTTATTCGAATAGAATTTTCATCCCTTACAAAAGTCAGTTGTGTGAATTGTTATTCAAGCATTTTATTTTGTTAATTTTACTTCTTACAAAAATTTATGTGAATTTTTAATAAAAAAGAAACATCAGCTACTTTATTTTAAAACAATAAAAATTTAGTTATAGATTCGACTATCCGAATAATTCGGAACAGTTTAATGTATCGTTAGCTTTATTTTAGGATGGTGTTGCTAGCACGTATTCACTAAATCATAAAACCCAAATATTTTTGGAAATGTAAAATTTATTTATTTGAGCAAAACTACGCACTTCACCGATAATAGTGCTTACAGACTTCACGTCAACAAAATCTAGTGCAGACTTATTGGTTAGGTGTTGGTAGAGAGTCGAAACGAAAACTTCTACTAAACATTAGCACATTTTTAACACCTGTCAGGCTTCACAGCAGAAGTATGAAAATTGTCAAACGAAAATACTTGACGACAAAAAGTTACCCTATAGTTTAAATGAAGGTTGATTACTACCGCCACTTGCTAAAAGTTTAGGAAGCAGAGAAATAAGTTTTGTGCTTGTGCGGAGAAATGTGGCTCTCATTTCCCTTCTTGCCTACTGAGGTGCAATAGTTTAAGCAAAAACAAAAAACAGCTGTTGCAATAAATTTATTCGTAAACATTAGTTATTGTTGTTGTCGTTTGTGATTGCTATGCTATAAACAAATAAGAAATAATTACAAACATTTTGTATTCATTTGTTTTCGTATTCGATATCTCGTGTATTTTTTGTTCACGATTAAGTTTGTGAAATATTTTGTAGTTGTTGCTTTTGTTATTGTTGTATCAATCAGCTGAGCGTTTTGCCATTCAGTCGCACAGGCGAGCCTATTATAAATAAATAAAGACTACAAAATTTCAGTCTGTTAATTCGCAAGCGTCATAGTGTCTCCATTCTCATGACTCATTTATTAAATTTTCTGGAATTGGTTTTTATTTATTTTTTAAGTTATATTTAAGCAATATGGTTTGAATATTAAAACGAAACTGATGATGTACGAGTATTTAAATGGCAGGGTGAACCTAAGGCACGTCCAATTGTGAATTCAGTTTAACCTAATGGAATGGAAGAGACTTTTATGCAATTTTCCTTTGAAATATAATTTTTTATGAATAAAAATTACTAAAGTGTGAAATTTGTTTAAGATTCGAAAACCATTAGAAAGTTATCTAACTACTTAAAAAAACAAAACAAAGCAAATAAACGAAAATCATTCCAAATATGAGAAGAAAGTTCTCTAAATTATTGTGCACTTTACGACAGGTGAAGAATGAAAATATATTCTCTCTTCGTCGTTATGGAAAGGAAAATCGACTTAACGATGCCCCAGTATGAGTAACTAACATGTCTGACACGCAGAGGAAAAACGTGGTAATGACAGTACATAAACACGTATGTCTAAATGAAGTTAAATTATATAATAAGGTTGATATGTTGCCCCATATAATATGTTTAGACATGTACCTTAATTGACTGAATTAAATTGAGTTACAAATTTGGGTGTCCACATACATGGAATTTAGCTTACTCAATTAGCATTGGATAGCTAAAAACATTGACACGTAGACATGTGTTACGTATTTTACGTACAATATTTCCAATTACCACCATAATATGAAAGAGATAGCTAGATTGGTTTGTGCAAGTTGTCGGGTCTAGTTAACGGTCTATTATATTTCATGTCTTAATTTTTCAAAATTTTCTGCATTGTGAATTTTATTCAATTTATGGTGCAATTAAGTTCTAATTGCTTAATTTATTATTTAAGTTATTGTAAGGTAAATTGAAATCAATAAAGGCCCTTATTGCAACAATTTACTAATGGCTCAATTATGGTATATGTGTGCACACAGTATATGACCCATATCCGCGTAATCCATAATCACAAATAGGCAAATGCTGTTATTTATGAAAACCACAGACCTATATTAAAGCCATTATATTGAGCATTTTGAAGCATATATTTGCAAACCCTCACTACCATCTGTTTCATAAATTTTATGCTCATAAATTTGTGCTTTGCTAACACACTGCTCAATGAAAACTTAGTTCATTTAATAACATTTATATTATTTGTATTAACTCTTATTTCAAACCTACCCCACTGTACGTGAATAGCGGCTTAAAAGCTTAAAATTGTAAACATTAATCTCTATCATTTTTTGTTTATTTACTCGTTAATAAACAATTTTTAATTTAAATCAACTAGTTTTTTGTCGTTTGTGTCGCTTTTGTCGTTTTTGTGTAATTGCCTGACATAAATCATGTTAATAAATCGTTTTAGCAACTGCATGAATTAAAAAATATTTTCCAATAACATTCGTTCATGTTGGTAATGTTATTAATGAATTTTGTTGTTTTTGTTTTTATACGAGTAGTGGGCGCTTGTGTGGTTTTGTTACAATTTTCCGCATTTGTTTATAAGTGTTTTCCTAAGTTCATAATCAAACTCCCATACAAAATTATTAATTATTTAAATGCGAGTAAACAATATTGTGGAATAATTTTAATAGAATTTAGTGGTTTTTACTTTGTTTCGAACTTCGTTGCGGAATGTATAGATGAATGTTGTGGGAAACATGCGCTTGAGTAGTAAAATCTAAAATTAAAATCTTTTTTAGTTATTTCGATTACAACCTGTTTTAGCCAAATGGTCAGTCAAGTTAGAAATGTGTTGCGATTTGACATTTTAAAGGTGGAAATATATTTGATACTTGTTTCAATCTTAAACAACTTGCTGCTTTATAATATTAAAGCATCCGATTATTAAACAATTTAAATGTTTGATAAAAAACTTGACCAACCTCAAATCTTGGTTTGACTTTTGTTTTCAGTAATTGTTTTCACAAATTTTATAAAACCATCAAAGTACGACTCAATAAACCAGATTTCGGAATTAATTTTATGCAAAAATTTTGACATAATTGTGTTTTTAGGAAAACAGGAAATATTTGAATTATGTTTCAATCAAAGTAATTTAATGCAAAATTATTAACTTCTTAAGACTTCTTGCAATTAAGTACTAATTGCTTAATTTATTGATTAAGTTCCTTTATCGTAAATTATGCTCAATTAAGGCCTTAGTTGCGTAATTGCGCAATGAAGGTGTATGTTTGAATATACAGGGTGTCCGCCAGGAAGGTATACTACTTTGTTTTGCCGCCATTTTAGTAAACATTAGTCTTGACAGTTCATATCTGGCAGTCGTGCAGTGAGACGTGGCAAATTTATTATGGGAAAATATTCGGTAAACCAACGTGTTTTAATCGTTAAAACATTTTATCAAAATCAATCATCGATTACTGTGACGATGAAAAAGTTACGTGAAATTTTTGGTAGAAACAACGTGCCAACAAGACGCACTATTTCTCGTGTAGTGAATGATTTCGAAGAAAGAGGGACTGTAGCTGATATGCCCAAGCATGGACCACAACGTACTGCAATATCGGATGAAAACATTAGTGCTGTTCAAGAAAGTGTTCAAAACAATCCATCAACCTCAATTCGACACCGTGCTCAGGAGCTTGGTCTTTAAAGAACAACTTTGGCCACAATTTTGCACAAAGATTTGCATTTATTTCCATTTAAGATTCAGTTGACACAAGAGCTTCTTCCAGAAGACCATTTACGCCGCCGTACTTATGCCAATAGGATGCTACACCTCGCCCATGACAACCCCGATTGTCATGAAAAAATTATAATGAGTGACGAAGCACATTTTCATTTGAATGGATATGTGAATAAACATAATAGTCGGTCCTGGGCAATGGAAAACCCTCAAATTATTCACTAGTCACCTTTGACCTTACTTCTTTCAAACAGAAAATGGCGTAACGGTAACTGTCAGCGGAGAGCGGTATCGTGATATGATTGAAAACTTTTTAACTTTTTTTTTAAATGATTGAAATTTCCCTTGTCAAGTTTGGTTTAGAGACAATCCCGTTTCGACTTTGGGTAATATTTCGATTTCTCTGCAATCGATTACATCAGTCTTTAAATTACATTACCTAGAAAATATTGTAGCGAATTTAATTCATAATTTGCGCTTTAATTCACATACTATGGTCACGTCATGTGTTCTCCAAAAAAGGGACAGCCATAAATCACATCAAATGTCATGTCATCACACTGTGTGGAGGAAGTGTTACGAAGTTCTAATTAAATGTATCAGATGATTACAATTGACTTTGTGTACCCTTGAATGATTTAAATTCAAATTTATGTGTTTTAATAACTGGCAACTATTCTACTCGTATTCTCAATCTCAAAATAGCAAATCTTTGTAAAACTTATTGGCGGTTTTTTCTTTATATTACGCGGTTTGCAGTATCATGTTTTTGTTTAAAACATTCAGCTGATTAATGCTTGCTGCAGCTTTTAATAGTTTCTAATTAAAAATATAAAGTATCTAATTAAAACACACACACGCACGCACACGGTTACAACCAAACGAAATTGCTCACATCTATAAAAGTGTTTTAATAATTATTGTAGGCTGATACTTAAGCTCTAATAAACATTCCTTGAAGCAAAAAAAGAAACATTTGTTTTGTAATTGACAATTTAAAACGACAAAACAGAAAATTTATTAAAAATTGTCTTTTTCAATCATGCTCCAATTGCAATATGACAGCGTGTCTTGTACGAGAAGCCCAGTGAAAAATGTTTTGCTTACAAATCGAGTCCATTAAATGTTTTTGTTTTTAAAGAGAAAAAAAAGAAACTCAAAACAAATGAATACTGTTGTGTTCAAGAAAACTGTTTGTGTTGCCTTAAAAGGTTACTTTGACTTCTGACTTTACACACAATTGGTACAAAATTCAATTAAGGCAACGGTTGGTACACTGCACCCACTATTAATACATGCTTACATGCTTGAACACAACACTGAGCACTTTGATGACGGCCAAAATATTGTTTTTTAACCTTAAATAGATTTTGTAGTGTCGTGCTTTTCATGTATCATTTGTTATAGTTTTTACCTTAAACAATTAAATTCTCGTACTTCGATGTCATGTGAGACAATTGCTGAAATTTTATTTTATTACAAAGATTCCAAATTTAATTTTATGGCCGTATATTAATTAATATTAAAATTCTGAGTGGAAAAATAATTTATAAAAACAGGTATGGATAGTTATTTAATATTTTATTTGTTGTCTGGAAAAACCACGGGGATCTGATAAGTCCGAGTGGAAAAGTTTTTTTTTTATTTGCTTCAACCACTGTTAGACGCAAAGAAAAAAGTTCACTAAAAACTAAGAGCAACACATTATGATTGAATTATATGGTTGCAAACAAATCGTATTATTATTGTAGATAATAATATGGTCGTTTTAAAATTATACTTTGGATAAACACCAAAGGAATTTTACATATTACATCTATTAGGAACATTTCATGATTAGTGTTATATTATTTTTGTATAGTTACAATACTTGGTTTGCGGTTAGTATTTTGGTAAAAATTTAATTGTTCGACTCAACCATGTAGCAATTCTTATGGATAGAAATCATTTAATAATAAAATGTAAACGATATTTTGCTTATCCGCTATAATTATATTATAGAGAACATAATATGGTTATTGTGACCATGTTTTCTCTTTACATTTATCAATAATTTTATATTAAATTTTGAAAAATTTTTTCATTTTGTATAAATAGTAAGAAATCTTTAAAAGCGCTTTATGAGGAATTAGAACTTTTATGGTAACTTTTTTTGAATATTATGCTAATAGCTTTTTACGCAAAAGAGACTTCACAAAAAGTCGGGCCTTCTATTAAAACGTGAAACTTTTTGTAAAAGGTACTTTTCGAAAATTGCATGTTTACTCTTATACGAAAATGTTTCTAAATGTTACTTTTTTGATTCTTTTTAGGTTAGGGTTACGTTAAAAGTCAAGGCCTACAGTGCAAGCCCACGTGGGTCCGCTAAAACTATTCCTTTGAATTACCTGATCAGAATCACCTGATTAGGATCACCACATATGTAGGAGTTATTACAGAACCAGTTGGTGCTCCTTATGAAGGAGAATAATTCCAGCATTGCGACCTCAGATATCTCGGAGAGATATACGAGTATATTGAATATTTCTATCAATAACTTTAACTTTTTCTAAAAAGATTTTTTTAACTTATTCTGTGAAAAAAGGTACTAAAATAAAATAATGATTTTTATACAATAAGTTATTTCTGTTAAAACAAATTTTTTTTTGTTCGAGAAGTATTTTAGGAAAAATTTAAATAATTTAGTAAAGCGCATATCCAGCGAAACGATTACGTTAAAAAATTAATTAGTGTCTTCGGTATGAATTCCATACATAAAATAAAGTTCATTTAACAATTTTTAGAACGTGATAGCAATAGCACAAAAAAAAGATATTGTAGTATGCTGTAAATGCCAGCAATAGCAATAGTAAAAATCAACAAAATTTGCTGTCACAAAAGAGTTCCTCTTTTTTCCTTTAATCATACTATTGCTATGCTCAGTAACGAAATCAGCACCAGCACAAATACGACAGCAATCCCATTGACAGCATTGTGAAATACTGCACTCTTAGCTAGCATTGAAATTAATAAAATTAAATGTTTCTTTCTTAATTGAGAGAATAAAATATCAACTTGAGCCTGAATAAATTATTCGCTTAATTATTAAAAATTTCATTGAAATTAATCATTTTAACTTATTAAAAAAAAATGAGTTTTTAGGACATTGAAACTTTGTTTTAAAACTGCTTTTTTAGGCAAAGTAAAGGACTCTCCGTAATCGACACTATTTTATAATATTTTCTGCGAAAGTTCCTTGTATTGATATTTTTTAAAATAAATTTTTTTGTAAAAAAATAAATTTGCTGTAATTTTGTCTAAAGCTTCATATTCATATTCAGCAAGTGTCTACCCGTGGTCCCAAGCTATACGCTAGCCAGTGTTGGATATTTACACAATGTGCGCTAACGTCTCTGCATCTTTCTCAGGGGTATCTGTGTCCACCACTTCCGACGGCCAGAGAATGGCATAGGCACATACTTTTTCACATAAAACATAGAATATCTAATGTCTTGAGTTAAGCGATAAAAATAGAATAATAAATTCGAATCATTTGTTAAGCATAACTAATAACAAGTTTTTAATCATTTCGTATATTATTTTCTTTGCAGAGTTCTTCAATTAAAAATTGACAAGAAAATTAAAACAAATCCCAACAGGCAACAAGAGCACAGCTGAATAAATACAATTAAGAAGAGCACGAAAGGCTAATAAGAAAGTTGATAAAAGATATTTTTGCGGTTTGTTGTTGTTAAAAAGAAGGCCAATACAATTTACGTTTCGACTTCATACGGAACGTGTGAAATGCAAATATAATGACGGCCTTTAGGTTGACCGAAGTGAAAGCAGACTTATTTCACGTATCACAAACATATTCACTGGCCTACAGTTGCAATGCTGACTTTGGTGCAGAAAAGGGAAAATTGGCTTGGAAGTTTGGCGTTATATTTGGCCAACACGACGATTTAGGACGCCAGTATATCTGCAGCGGCAATGTAGCGGTACTGGAAGACAATAATCGATTCATTTATTCTCTCGTTACCAAAGACAGCATGTACCACAAGAGTACGTATGAGAATGTTGAATCGGCATTGATATGTTTGAGACATCATATGGTAAGTTCATTATTTATTTCTTTTTTTTTAAGAATGTCAGCTATAAAATAAACAAAATAGTGTTTTATTGCATATATTACTTTAACCTCGTATCTGCAAAATCATATTTTTTTGGCGAATCAATAAAAACTTGTATTATTACTTAACTCATGTAAATATTCTAACTTCTTTATGGCGCGTGGAACAGTTTAACCCATTTTTAATTAACATTTAATACATTTTTTCTAACTACTAAAATAGACGTATTTTTTTATATTATCACATCGTGCAGATAAGGCCGTATGATTTTGCTTTATTTAAACTTTTGTTATGGAGGAAAATAATAAAATATAATTTTTAGAATTACAATTGTCTATGTATAAAAGGAGGGCAGTTGGGACGTCTAAGTTAATAACTAGAATTTGAGATCAAGACCAATTATACGTATTTTGTTTAATAACTTTCTGAAATTTTTATTTATTAGTTACTTAAATCAATTACGAAAAAGTTTGTTTAAATGTCCGGATAAACTAGTCGGGTGGCTGGAGACGGGTGGGACAACTTAAAACAAATAAGGAAAAATCTTTTTATTCTGAATTTTATTTTACAAACAAATATTAAGTTTAGGTTTTTGGAAAAAAACAGAGAAACCCACAACAAAAACAGTTCCTTTTATATTTTTCCTTAAGTATTGTCATTTACGAATGTATTGCCTCTGATGCTGAATATATATGGATTTCATAGGGTATTAATTGTGAGTTACTATCGCGAGATAATAACGGACTTGTGTGTGCAGAAATTGAGGATATGGACTTGGACGATATGTGGTTCCAACAGGATGGTGCCATGGTGGCCGCGTTATCTCACGTCATCACGATGTTAATTGGCCGTCACGATCATGTGATTTGACACCATTGAACTTCTTTCTTTGAGGATATTTAAAAGAAAAAGTGTACTTCAATAAGCCAAGAGCAATTCAGGAGCTAAATGATGAGACAATTCGGCACATTAACGAAATTGATCCTCAATTATGTCTAAGAGTCTTTAAAAAAATCGACCATCAGATAGAGGTATGCTACCGGAGCCGTGGCGAGCCGCCGAAACATATTGTGAGAGCACTTATCCGCCGCCGATATGTGTTGCTTATTACGACTCAAATTCGTTGTTTTTGTTTTCTTTGTTATTTTGTGAAATTAAATTTTCACCTGTTTTCTCTGGCTTATTTGCATAAAACTGCATGGAAAGACCACCAAGTCAAATGGACCGATTCAGATTTTAGGTTACCGTGCTCATGCTAAATAGCTGATAGTACTGATATTTTTATCTAGTTCATAACTTCCTTGGCTACGTTTGGATTGGTATCGTCGCAAATCACACAATTTTACTTGTTCACGCACAAGTTCGTTTGAAGTTAAGTGTCGGCGTTCAAGTTGCATTTTTCGCTTTTAAATTAAAACAACAGAACCGCCTAAATCTACCAACCCCTTAGAGAATATTTATTTTAAGATATTTTAGGATTTACCTATGTACGAGTATGTTAGTAGGTGTTTAAACAAGATATTCAAAAATATTAATTTTAAACCAATGAAAACTCTTCAATTTTGCAGCATAACCACAATGCCCACAAGGTTGCCATGCCCCGCATTTGCTGTGGCAGCGATGAATTAATTTGGTCACGTATCAAAGAAATCATTTTGCGGGTATTTGCCAATGAATACAATACAGAAATTATGATTTGTAATTACCAACCACCAAAGGTAAGAAGACAATAATAAATAATTTACTTTGAACATTTGCGCTACAACAACATTTCATTCACTCAATACAACTGCCTCAGATTGTAGATCCTAAATGTCGCATAATAGAACAACGTGGCCACAATGTTACAGCCCCGAAAAACTGTTCGCTGGTACATGCGATAAGCGCGGATTTTGCAATGTGCAGTGGCATTGGCATGCAATTCAAGGGCAAATATGGACCATCGAATGAGATGTTGAAACAATACAAACACACAGGTAGTGTAGCGGTAATGAAGGAACAGAAACGCTACGTCTACAATCTAGTGACCAAAGAACGTAATCACGAAAGATGTACTTATATTGCCTTGTTTTATGCTCTCACAGCAACAAGGGATCATATGGTGGCTATTTAATATTGCCAAGTTAAAGATTTGTTTAGAATTCTATTTGTTTTCTTTTCTTCTTCTCTAGCGTCAACATGGTGTCAAAAGGTTGGCCATACCACGTTTGGGTTGTGGCATTGATCGTCTCGATTGGCTGCGCGTGAAAACTATTCTGGAAATGGTTTTTGCAGAGGATGAAGTAGAAATAACAACCTACTCACATGATCCCCTATTGTCGGTGCCCAGTCGTGAGAAACTGGATGTGCATTGTGGTTTATGCAAGAGGGCCTTTTGACACAGAACTATGAATTCTAAAGCAAAGAATTGCAATAATAAAACAATTAACAATACCTGAAAACAAATGATATTAAATTTATTTACACCATTTCTCAAGAGAAAGTTGTGCTTAAACAAAATTAAAACATTGAATTGCGAGGTAATGAAATTCACGATTTCTTTAATAAATTCTGCTTGGAAATGGTGTAACATACGATTGAAAATAATTTAGTTTAATTTTATCTGTAAAAAAATGTATTCTATTGTTTCGTAAAAAGCATAAATATGTTTTATTTTTAAATTATTTTGTTATTGTAAATTAAATAATTTTCGTTCATTTTCGGTCAGTCAGTGTTTATTTAGATTTGAATAAAAAAAATGTTTAATATCACGTTTCCACAAAATTTTGCATTAAATGATGTCACTGTATTTTATAATATTTATTTACGAGTATTTTAACTCTTCTCGCACCTGCAGCAATTAACAAAACAAACAGAATAAAAAATAAAAGTTATTGTTATTTAAACAAAAATTATAAAAAATTTGATTTTATGTTTTTCTAGTTAGCGGCTCAACGTTGACAGTTTTCATTATAAAACAAACAAACAATTACCAAGTGAGTTTAGTGAACAACAGGTAAAAATATATTTATTTTATTGCCAAATAAAAATATAAAAAGGACTGGTTTTTTTCTAAATTTAATGCGTTGTATCTTGCGACATGGTTACAGATTGACGAAATATTAAAAAAATGTGGGCGAACTTAGTTGTCCGATTAATATTTTTTTGTTTGTAATGAAGACATTCATATAATTCTAATTAATCAACTCTGTGGTTGTCAGGAATATCGGCATATGTCCATTTTTGTTGACTTCAGTCTTTGATGGGTCTAAATATATTTGAAAAAATATGAAACAACTTGGATTTTTTTTAGTAAATTCTAATTTATTATTCAGCACTAAAGAACCATGTTGGCTTGTGACAATTATTTTTCAATTAACTTTAACATTACAAGAACTCGTTTGAGTTGGTTACATTTGTAACACTTTTGTTTAGCAAAAAAGCATTTATATTGGCTTAAGTTTTATTTATCAGAAGTAGTTGTAGAAGATGATACTTCTTGCAGACTATGCCTGGAAGAGGCTGAGACGGTAGCGCACATTGTGTGTGAATGTCCAGCACTGGCTAGCATAAGGCTTAAGACCACGGGCAGACACTTGTTAGATGTGAATGCCATGGGGAAACTAAGCCTTAGACAAATGCTAGCAATTACAAAAGACTCCGTGATGAGGAAGAGTGTCGACAGTTACCAGTCGACAGACTGAAATCACTTTAGTCAAGAGTAAAGGCTAGGGCTAGCACGAGACTCAATTGAAAGTAAGGTGGCTGTGATTACGGAACGGTTCAATGAAATCAATTTGAGGAGCGAAATGGGGTCGAAAAGGGACCCAGAAAGTAAGTGGTCTGCTTCGATATACCCCCATACATTAATAATAATTAAAATATTTATCAGAAGAAAATCTCAAAAAGTGCGCTAAAGTCGCTAAATTAAAAAAAACAATAAATAAATAAAAAATAATTAAGTCCACAAAAAACCGGTTACCAAAATCGACAAAAATTGAAAAGGGAAAAAATCGCCACATGCATAAAAAACGTAAGAATCAAAATTACAGTTTAATTAAAGAAAACAAATTTCAAGAGATGATAAAACACAGTAAGTCGTTTTTTTGTAAAAAATTACAGAATTTTAAAAGCGAAAAAATGAAATAATTAAAAAATCTCTAATACTAAAATTATAATAAAAATAGGAATGTATAAAAAATTAACGTTTTCTTTTTAGCAATAATATGGCACACCTTGTTAAAAGGTGCATATATAACACGTTTAGCCGTCCGTCTTATAATGCTATTTAAATTTGAACATTTCCTCATCAGACGGCGAGCATCAATCAATTACCATTTCTGCACATACATTTACGAGTACAAGTGATAGTCTCCATATTTTCGTCACTGACATAAAAATAGGAGAGTTGCGGAAGCATTAGCGAAATTAACAAATAAATTAATTGCAAAGAACAATTCACATTTACAAAAATATCTAACAGTTGTTAATAAGTTATTTTGATCTAGAGCTGTAATCGTGAATAGGTTTTCACTCACGCTCATAAGCGTTCACGATAAAAATAATACTATGCGCGCAATTTTTGCCTCACACGGATGAACGCTCACGTGAATATAATTAATAATAAACCACGATCACGAATACTCTTGGTCACGGAATACTCACAGAAAAAAATCAAAATAATCAAATCATTTCTATATTTTTACTATCAAAACTTTTCCAAATATTTTATACAAACTTGCTGCCAATCATTTATTTATATTTTATATTTTCTAAAAATTTTTTAAAAACTTCAAATTAAAAATCAGAAGATAATTGATGACAAAACAATCACGCAAAAAACCGTTTCATGCTCTATCACATATGCGAATTTTAAGAACTCACGTTCATGCACGATAACGCGATTGGAGCGAAAATTTATTAACGAGCAAACGTGATCATGCATAATTCAAGCAAATCACGTGAGCGGTGCTCATTTCTACCGCCATTTTCTTTGATTTTCTTTGTTCGTTATAAACTTCCTTAGACCGTAAATTGACTTCAGTGACGTTGAAAATTTTGACTTTAAAATTATAAGGGCTCCAAGTTGACGCAGAAGATTGGATGCTTAAGGGCACTGTAGGCCACAATGAAATTTTTATTAAAAAATTCTGAATAAGATTGAAAAAAATCGACTGTAAAATTTGTTCACCCGGGTTACGTTATGGTAGCGGCAAGGGCTCCATTTGCAGCCACTGCGAATGTTTCTAATATGTGTTAGTTTTGTTTTTATCGTCTTGGCACTAGTACTTATTTATATCGCAGCGCCCTTTTGCGCCGGTAATAATCTGTGGCACTAAATCAATTAACGACTTTTATGACATTATTTTTTTCTTAAAAATATAAAACTAAAAGCGGATTGTGATTAGAAACGAGTGTTGTCTCATCATCGTCTCATAATTTGGCAGAGTTTTTGAATCACAATACAGTGATGGCTCACCTGTAACGAAATCTTGAAGTGATGTTAGGAAGATACAATTGCATTTGATTCTCAAACAAGAAACCTGAGTGTTTTTCATATAAATTTGAAAATATGGAAAAGCTCTAACTATTTGCATTCCTGACTGTGACATATTTTAAAATATTGTGAAAACTCCCTGAGGAATTCTCGTTTTTATCGAGTTTTCTTATTAAATAAAATATTGTTTAATTAACGCATTTAAATTTTATGTCCTCAAATTTATTTAATTGAGTAAAATAACAAAATTCTGTTAATTAAACTCAACGAAAACATACTTCTGCGAACGAATGTTTTATATGGATTCCCCTAAGCAATTCCAATGAAATATGAAGTTATTAATCTTGCTGAACAAAACGAGAGCAAGACGTGGATAAAAGGGTTCAAGAAATTAACATTTTCTTATGAAATACAACGATTTCAAATAAGAAAATCATAAAGTTTTTATTTAATCTTCTCAAGCAAAAAGAGCAGTAAATTTAAAAAGGCGCGTGCATAACTTGCAGAGTAGCAACTTAGCAAGTGTTAAGATAATTTCCGTTTCCTTTTTGTTGTTGTTCCTACTACACATTTCTTAATTTTTTATTATCCTACAAAAAGAGAAACAATATAGAAAAAGGGTTAATCCTTAAGAGGACACATTAGAATGGCATAAAACTAATGTTCTGCAACAATAAACAAGCATCAGTGTACAAGGATTTGGAAATATCAAGCGAAGAAGTAAAAAATCGAGGCTTTTGTATGGACAAAGACGAATATTCAGTACAGTACAGGTTTTGGAAAAAGAAATACGTTATGGAAAACGTTTTTGAAGAATTTCTTTTTAGAAAAATTTTTTAAATACCTATAGAACAAAAATGTTTACAAATGTAAAATCATAAATTGAACAACCGGGACGACACGACCCGGTTCAATTACTGCTTTATCCGATATTAAAAACAGCAAAATACTTGTTCTGAAATATACCCACTACTACTGCAAATGTGTTCACACCAATAGCAATAATATTTAATTACTAAGCCCCAGAGTTTGAAATTAAAACCGTATTATGGCCATATAATAGTGGTAAATTAATTTACGAATTTTTAGAAAAATCAGTTTACATAAACCTAATCTAAATATATCCCTGGGTCTATTATGCCAGAAAAATACAAAACTGTAGAGTTAAGTTCGCTATCCATACAACTCAACAAGTTATACCCTTTCCGAAATTGCATATTCAATTATAAAACAGCGAGCCACTGTGTCGTGGACAAACAATATTGATAAGCTTATTGTCAATAACATCTAGGCAATGGGGCATTCCTGTTTTATATACAAAATATTATATTAATGTGCAAGGTAGTGTGGCAGACCAAGTTCAGGCCTATGCACACGGTGAGCGTCTTACTCAAAACCATTTCCGCAGTTTTTACCCCCCTCAAAACATTACTTCATCTATATATATAAAAAATTGTTGCAAGTGCATTGTGACTTTTATAACTCGCGAACGGTCTAACCGAATTCGATGAAATGTTTAGGGTTTGTTCCTATGGTCGTGTAGATGGTTTATCTAAATCGGTCGACGCGTTCGCGAGTTTTGACTTTTCATGTCAACATGTGATATTGTTCATATAAAAAAACAACAACAAATATGTATTCGACAAGACCTAAAGATCGCGAGCGAAATAGTAATTAAATCAATAGTAGTTTGATGTTATAATAGGACTGTTTCATTTACAAATTTTAAACATACTTATATACTAAAACTAAAATATGCTTATCTTACTAACAAGGCAGGTAGCAACGTGTGCATTTGCATTTGCAATATTGTATACACTATTGTATTGAATTGATTTACTTTTTTTCATTATTTCCAAATAAAAAACAAATAAAAAACCAATGAATTTGATTCAATGTTAATATTCATGCGCAGCGAAGCACGCCGGGATCCGCTAGTTATTCATAAAATATAGGCAACCTCATAGGTGGAGTCTTAAAGTTTTATCAATAACTTCCAGAGATATGTGAATATAAGGTCGAGTTCCTATCAACAAATTTCGTCCGTTAAAAGTACTGAGATCGAAATGAGGACCATCTGATATCTAGGCAACCTTCTAATTAGACAATTAATTTTTAAATTATGGAAAAGAGTTATGAAAAATCTTTTACCAAACTAGCAGGTTGCCTAGAAATCAGATGGTATTGTAGATATCATGAACTTGGTTCTCATTTTGGTCTCTCTGGGCCTTATTTGCAAATATTCTCATTCGTAACATGTGTTAAAGTCAAACATGCTTAGTGCTGCGAAGACTTACACAAGAAAAGTAGGACAGCAGATGTTGAAACTCATTAAAACAATTTATGTGTTATACACCAACGTGTTTTTTTGTTTAATTTAAGAGGCCCACAAATCACATTATGTTCCGTATGTGCCATCATTCAAACGATCGACAATTAAGGAACCACCCAACACGCACCAATTACTCAACATTCTCTCTTACTGTGGTGAGTCTTACTATGCCAATGTGCATATTGGTTAGTATTTCTTTAAAGGGTACGATGATAACAAGAATAATATTACAGCATTGCTATTTGATGATCTCGATTTTGTCTTTTTTAGGAGAAGTAGCAAATAGTCAATTAATATTTGTTAATCCTTATATGGAGCAAAGAAGACAGATGGCGACGTAGGTGAATTCAAAAGGTACGATATTTTGCACTTGCACTTTTGCAATAACATTTGCACCAAACTCATAATAAAAATTATATTAGCCGTATTCAGTATACAGCTAATATAATTATTTTTCTGAGTTTTAATTTAATTTCTGGAAAATAACGAAAGGTAAAACCTTTCAAAGCAGGGAAATTAAAGGTCTTTGGTGATGATAACCCAGGCTTGCAGAAAGGCGGTGGATTTTTGGTTAATAAAACAACATTTCCAAAGTACAATTCGTATTAAATTACCCGACATGTAAAGCAGAAATAGACAACAAGAAACATCTATTTACACTCATTCGTTTTGTATCAGTGCCGTATAAGTTCCGTTCAGTATCAGTGATAAATAAAGTACCGTTGCCTTAGTTTGAAATAGGCCTGCGTATACACGACCCTTTTCGCCGTTCGTGCTGCTTCATTGTACGTTCCGTGTTTTTTTTTTTGTAATAAGAAAACAACGATATTCTTTCATTTTTCCCTAATGCATTAACGGTATTTTATTGCGAGTTCAAACATTTCCTTAAATTTTTATAGGTATTTTGAGTATCAAATTAGTCAGCGGGTACCACGGTACTTTTGCACTTCCTCGACGTCCCTCTTTTCGACCACGTGTCTGTTGTCTTGAATTCAAAATGGACGCAGATCATTGGATTTGTAATCTTGCTATAATTTTGTACGTGTACGTAAAAGTTGTGTATGACATGGAGGAAAATAAATCGAGTCGGTACGGAATTATTCAGAATTATATGATTTGTCACAGATAAACATACTCGTATATGGATACCGGGTCTTAAAATCATATTTGAAATAATACAGAAAAAGAATTAAAACTAGAACGTAGGATTTATTCTTTAATTTGAGCAAGAAATAATAAACAAATTCACAATAAATTCTTCTTCAGTTTCTCGTTTTTGTCCAACCCTTGTGAATCCATTTTTGCTTTTTTAATTGACTTTTACTCTCGTCTAGAGCTATGGCGATAATTGACAATTCGTTAACCATAAAATAAGTCATCTTCATTCACTGAAAACACCAGACGTACAACGGATGAGTGTAAATCAGCATCAGATTTTCGCTGATACTGAACGGAGACGGCGCTGATACGGAAGGCGTGAGGGGTAGTAGACCATTATAATCTTTGATTTCTTAAGAACATATTTCTTGATATTTAAAAGCATAATTTCAAGTTTCCACTCCATATTTAATGCGCATAAAACAGTTTCTCTGATCCTCAGATAATTAGTCTTCAATGCGCTAATCACTAAAGCACCCGAAATATAAGAGCTGCTCGGAATTGATATATGGTTTTGGAAAGACGGTACGGTTACCATACACAAGTGAAATAATGGATTTATTTTGACGTGACCTCAATAAGCAATTTACTGACAAACCATCAATAAATTCAGTTAGAAAATTATTAGCCAGCTACCAACCACAATGGAGGAAAAAGTGAATGGCTTTAATTTAAACAAAAACAAACCGCTTAAAAACTACTCTGTGGTAAAAGAGTTATTATGACAATTGCGACTTCACTAGACCCACTACAAAAGACCGTTCTTATATAATTAAACTCTAGTGATCAGTGTTCTACTAAAAGTCTCCTAAAAAAAATAAGTTGCAGCAGGATGAAAGATATTTCAATGACAATTCTAAACTGTCCATTATCATAGTTCACCATGCTCATAAATACAAACCATTTTGTTTTTTGTTTATTGTTTGTACATTAAAAAAAATAGATATTAGGAGAGAAGGAGCCAAGATACCAGAAGTGATATCAAAAATTTTATTTTTTTAAAAAACAAATTTTGGAGAGAAGAATATTTATAAATTTATATTTTAAAGACCAGCAAAGTTTGCACAAAATTGGTCTTTTGGGGGAAGGATCCGCGATATCAGATCTCGTATATAGAATTTAACTAGTAAGGACGAAATTGAACGCGTTTTCAAGTAAAATAAGATTGCATTTTCAAACCATTAACTACGATATGGTCTATTTTGTGATCAGGCCTAAAATGGCGCCACAATAAGCAAAAAAGCAAAATGGGCTGTATTAAGGGGTGTGGCAAAAAAGTTTAATGGCCATTTTAGAGTCCTCATTAAAAGATCTTTCATCCTAGGGGTTGACTGGTGCAATTTTCGACCTACTTTACGGCACCTGCAACCAAATGCACATGTAACCCAAACAAGTGTAGGGTACTAAATTCGCCAATAGAAAGAATGAATCTTTGGCAATTGTTAAGGAAAAAGCAGCTTAGTGTCATAAGACACACATAATGCGGAGATGTATGGATAAAAAGAGAGACGAGAGGTCATTTATAATGTGACATAAATGGTATAGCGTAACAAATGATTCAACACAAACACTAATATTATGCAACTACAGTAAAACTAAACGTAAAGGGGGGGTTTACTTACATGTGACTTTAAACGTATGTGTGTGTCCTGACAACAATCACTCATACATACACAACTAAAAGGTCTCAAAAGACTGTTTAGATGAAAGCAACAACGACAACAACAACGACAACAACACACACACACACTCACAAATATCTACGAGTTTTGAAAAATGACTTTAAATCTTAAATATAAAAAGCAATTTCATTACGTACATAATTCCCATATCCAGAAAAAAAAAAATCTTTTTTATTCTCCTTTGCTATTTTCATTTAATGATTGAAAGCCTTCCAATCATAAAGACGGATGTCATAAATCTTGATAATTTTGTAGAACCCCACAACACGGCCGGCCATTCAATGTTAATCCATAAATCACAACAAAACAACTGCAATTGTTTCGATTGCAATTTTGATTAATAATTATCCCTTCATTTAACGTAAAATAAATGGCTGCAATTAGAAAATATTAAATTTTTTTGCTTTTTGTTTTTTATAAATTTTCTTCTGCAGAGTCAAAAATTACTTTGACTTCTTAAAGATATTTGCGGCTACTTTAATGAACTTTTCTATCCCAATAATTTCAATATGTATCTTGTCTAGGGTTTCTTTAAAAAATTGCTGCAAAGTTGATTAGATTTTTGTGATATTGATTTTTCTTCTTGCCAATCGTTGATAGAAAACGTGACTGAAATTATAAGTTTCAAAATTAAACTTTTCCTGTCTCAACTGTGTTTGGTTTTGGTGATTTGTTGAAGAATTTTGCTTTTCTTTGGCTTTGGATTAAAGTTGTGAAAATGTTCCTTATTTTACTTTAACAAATAGTTTTAATTAAAAGTTTTCTTGGGAGTCTGTATTTTCTTTTTCTACATAAAATGGAAGACAACTTTAAGATAAATAAATTATATCAAAGGTTTTTTTTTACTAGAAGTTTCTACTGTCCAGTAAAGAAAGTAGTGATCCATCCCAATCTTGTACGCAATTTACTGCAATTTTGATGGTCACCAGAGGCTAAACAAACTGTCACATTTAACCTGCCGACACGGCTCTCCCTAGACAATAGTAGATAATTTTTTTATTATTAAGATTTGAATACAATAAATTAGTTTTCACATTTGTGATAATAAATAAATAATATTTTAGTGATAAGTTTTGAATATTTATTGAGCATTTATTTGGGAATATTCAATAAAAGACAAATTAAAGCCTAAAAAAGAGTTTTAGAATAATTTCTAAAATATCACTAAAGTACACTCCTGCTTGAGTTTAACGGAAAGGCAGTCTTACTTGTCATGATGCTGGACGCCGTCTGGAACTTTCCATGTCTCGCTATCTCTAATAAAATGAATAGAACATTAAACTTTTTCAGACTCTTTGAAATGATCATTAGTGACCGCTGAGCTTGAGTAGAACAATGAGACGGTACTAAAAAAGAACGTAAAGTTATGTTACAAGGATGGGTCCAAAATGGCAGATGACAGTGCTGGTGCGGAAATTGTAAGGCAACATTTCCGAAAAGGAATTGCAACAGGAAAAAATAGCTTTCATTTTCCATGCGGAGGTTATACACTTAGAGCTCTGTGCTAGAGAATTCTCCTTCCCGTTAAAGTTGGTTTGTGATCCACTGTAAGGTTGGGGGAGGAGTATTAGCGAAACGAAACATTTCTTAAATATTTCTAAATTTTTTGTATGGTAAAATGTCAGTTTTGAATACTTTTGGAAGTGAAATTTCCCTTTTAAACCCTCCGCTCTGGATCCGCGCCTGGTTTTATCCTCGATACCCTAACAGCGGGAAATTCAATTACTCTAATTTGGTTATCGTGACATTAGCGGCATGTGAAGTGACATTACACAATTGTAAACTTGAACTTATTTATCGTAATTAAAGTAGTGTTTAACATATTTGAAAGTAACCATAATCTGTTTGCCAGAACCATATATTATTATTAAAACTAAAAATAATCTTTTTAACCGTGCGAAGGCCATGTTTTTTCTCTGCTTGCATTAATCACGTAAGCAAAAGCCCAGAGGCGCCTTGAAAATGCGGCAGATTGTTTCAGGGTTTATTTCCATAATATTCACTCATATTGTCTCTCTTGGTCTAATAGCACATATGTTGTTGGAGCTGTGACAAGAGCTTAAGCGGCTGTAGCATGTATGTATTTCAGGAAATAATCACCATTAATTTTGAATTTTCAGTCAGGCAGGGCAAATACCGCGAAATACGAGTAACCACTATTTTTGGCAAAACCACTATTTTTTAAAAATCGTGATGATTTGTTGCCTCTTATGCTAAGTAGACACTTGCCTCACTTAGTGAATATTTTTTGAAACAAAAATACAATATAAATATTTTAGTGGCCATGCCTAAAGGTAATAAGGGCTTGGCCAAGTAGCCTATACAAACTAGTAACTGACAAACACTTGATGTCCATCAAGTCAAAAACAGAGAGAATTATGTTTTTCGCCTCAGTTGTGGACTGGAAAGTGCTGCCGTGTTGCGGTACAGTACAGCCTTTAAATTCAATAACCTTGCACATGTATCTCAAAAATGTGATTTAAGAAAACCTAAATTAATTAGTAATTGAAGGCAAGCAACCATTTACACTTTTATAGCCTCTCAGTATGAGGCAGACTAAGAAAAACCGTCATTGGAGTCTTTGCCTACTTAAAGTTCACTTTATTTTGATACACGCTGCTACGAATTGTGTAGCAGTCGTTGCATTTGCATTTTAGTTTTTTATATTCGTATCTGATTGCATTTTATTGGCGCGGATTGACTTATTGGCGCTGAATTTTATATTTTCTTTCACTTTTCGTTTCAATATATTTCTTAAGTAGACTTTTATTTTCCCGGACTTTTTCAGTTTTCAGTAAATCTGGAAATAAATTGACATTTCCCCGGAATCTCCCGAATTTCGGTTCCGAATAAGTTGATAAATTCATTTCATTAAAAAATTTCAGTTATGCGATCTATTAAAAAGAAGAGCAACCCATAGAAATAAATTCAGTTGTTAATTAGTAAAACATAGAAGATCTTAAAAAACTGAAGCAAATCACATACAATATCTAACATTAGTTTGTAAGTGCGTTTATGGAATCATCCAATAGTCTATTTCTAATTTTAATTAGAGAAAACACACGCTCGCTTCCTACGAATGTTGGCCGCATTGTTAGCAAAGCCTCAGAATGTTTTTTAATACTTTCTGTTTTTTCCTTGAACTCGAGGTTGCCTTTGCACTCTAATTGGGAGTTTCATTAAAATTATTTATTGCATCATTTAAAATCTTCTCTAAAGTGTTATCTTGTACAATAGAAGAAGTTCTAACAATTATGATAATTCAGCTATATTCTCGACGGAAAACCTCTAGGTCTTAGAAAGAATTCTAGAGATTTTTTTTTAAATATGTGGATGTCTAACGATATTTGATAAAAAAGCTACATTCGTTGGCTAAAAAAATTTCACTAATTTCCTGTGATTTCGGTATTGAATATTTTGTGGAATCCACGTGAAAAACTATATTCGAAAGACTTCTAACTTAATGAGAAGAGATTATTATCGAAGCAGGACGCTTACTTTATGGGTTCCTCTTCGACCCCCTTAATGCTTTCATTGTCTCACTTGCTAACACTAGCCGTTACTATTGACTGTAATGATTTCAGACTGTCGGCAGGTAACTGTTGGCATTCTTCCTCATCATGAAGTCTTTTTCAATTGCTAGCATTTATCTAAGGTTTAGGTCACCCATGACCTTCATACTTAGCAAGTATTTTTCCGGTGGTCCTAAACCTTATGCTAGTCAGTGCACATCCAAACACAATGTGCTCTACCGTCTAAGACTCTTCTGCAAAAGTATCTTTGAAAACTGATCTGTCCAGCCCTTGTGAAGTTTTCTTGTCCATATCTTCGAAATTCCTTCATTAGCCCAGACACATCATTGTCCATCCCCATCGAAATCTTTCGATCCAACTCCTACGTAGTACGTAGAGATTGACCCGTCACCTCCTCGCGAGGCATTATTGTCCATTTATAAACTCCATATGGACGAGTAAGCCTAAAGATCAACTGGTATCCAGAGTTTGCATAATAGAGACCAAGCATCCTCTTGACCACGCATTCCTGGCGTGTGCTGTTCCATCGTGGATTACGGAATTTTACAAGAGAGTGTTAACTTCTCTCCGCTCGACTTATTTAGTCACACCCCTAACAGAGACAGGAACCTACAGTCAGTACACAGTTACGGCCAACCATACCTTCGTGCCTACCATCTGATGGCCGAGAAAAAGAAAAGATTTTAAATCCAGATGCTTTTTATATAACAACTATTTTTCTAAATGTTACATAAATTAAAAACAGACAATATTATTTAACTTCTCTTGATTTTCATTTCAAATAAAAATAATTTTTTTTTATTTTACAAAAATTTACAGGCCATTTATTTTAAAGGACAACAAATGTTTTCAGAGTGTAACTAATTAAATGAAAATTTACATTTACAGCAATTTATAACAGACTAATTTTTAATTTGTTTTACTCAACATTTTACAGAAAAAAAAAAAACATTGAATACAAAAAACTGCGTAAAAGCACGAACAAATATCCGAAAAAAAATTCCACAAAATTTCTCAAAGAAACCCCAAAACAATAAAAATTTCTTTGCTACAAGTGAAATGCAAATTTTATTATTTTATTGTAAAAAAAAATTCATCAAAAAAATTCAGGAAAAAAACAGAAAGAAACGTTAAATATTAAGAACCATAAAAATAAGTTTCACACCTCAGGATAACAACCATTAAACAACCACCAGGATGATGGTGGAAAAAAAGGAGGAAAAATGGGAACGAGGACATCGCCACCTGTTTCCTTATTCTTTTTTATTTTTGTTTTTTTTTTGTTCGTGTTCTGTTCTACGTATTTTCAAATTATTAAAGAAAATGTGTTAAGATTATTTGAAAAAAGTTTATTTTTCATTTGAAATTTACATAAAAAGTGCATGAAATTAGTTGCGCACATTTCTTTTATTTTCAGTAGATTTATATTGAGTTTTGTTTTTTGAACTTGATTTTTTTTTTGTTGTAGTTGGGAAAAAGGATTGTTAGAGAAATGGCATGAAAATAAAAGGAAATTTATTGTTATTGAAATTGTTTTTTTTTTTTATATTTGCAGTTTCTAACATATTTTCACGTTGTTTTGGTCCAAAAAAAAAAAAGAAGAATCGTTAAAGCAACGAATTTAAGAGTTAAAATGTTTGACAACGACGCAAGGTAGCACCTGTGGGAGTAATAATATCCACCTTATAAACTGCACTAATTACTCTTGTCAACATTGTAGGACGATGTTCATTAGAGTTCGTTAAACATTAAGTCAGATACTAAAAGGAATAATAACGTTTTAGAAAAAAGTCTAATGGGCTTGTGTTTTGAACTGTGAGAGAAATTGAGAGAGATAAAAATTATGCACTCATACTCCGCTTTTACTTCGTAACTTAATTTAATTAAGGCATCTGTGAAGGGCAACAATAGTTATGAATCGCGTCTGACTACATGTTCTTGTCTTTAAGGTTTCTAGACTTTCGTATCAGTGTTTGTAACACTCATGTGTCTTCAACAGACGTCAATTTAGAGAAAATGGAATATTCTCACGTGGGCATCACCCTCGAATTTGCGAAAATTTCAGTAGTAATAACTGAAGCTTAGCCGGTGCCAGGTCCAAACAAAGACGCGCATTCTTTCGTAAGACCAATTCTTATAGAGGTTACTAAAGTAGACGACTTTGTCGAGCTAGCCGATTTGCCTTTAATGAAGTAATTTGTCAAGTACACATACATTTACTGACACGTTCTTGGCTCCAATCGCCAAAATATTAAATATTGTTACGTTGAACCTTTTTAAACATGTTTAATTTTGCGCACGTTCTTTTAGTTATAACGTTTCCTTTAAATAATACACGATGGAATTAAGCCGCCCGGTAGTGCGTCAGGTCAAGTTAGGCCTAATGTACACAGTCTGCACATTACACGAAACCATTCGAGTTTTTATACCCCCACCTAACTCTGCTTCATTTAATCATAAAATAATGAATCTTGAAATATAAAGACTCTATAGTTCAAGTTTGCAAGTTTTATAGTAAAAGCTTCCCGAAATACGAAGGTGTAAAATGTGCATTATTGAGTACCTATTAACTGACTCAGTCATCAATATTATGGGGCACTTGCACTACATATAGAGAGCACTACATCTAGTAATCAAAAAAATCTAAAAACGGCTATAGAAGGACTAGGGTGCCCCCTTATTTGTATGGGAAACTTTCACTATACGTAGTAAGCTGATATTAGATATCACCCAACCGTCTCTAAACTATAAAATAACAGTAGTTTTATACATACACACATACTTACATATACAATTTTAGCTCTCTAGCTATAGTGGAGGTGTTAAATACAAATAAGGTGGCATCTTACTCCCCATAAATAGAAGGTGCCCGATCTAACTGTATATCAAATATTATCACTCTATATATAGTGCAAGTGTCAATCACTGAGTCAGTGAATAGGTACCCAAAAATGCACTCGGGAAGCTTTTATGGTAAAACTTTGCCTATTTCATTATTGATTGTAGGATCAAAGGAATCAAAGTTATGATTTGGGTAAAAACAACGCGAATAATTTTGTGTAATATACACACTATGAATTTGGCCTGGGGTTATAAAAGAAGAGATTCAAAAACTCTTAAAAACGCTAGAAATCAGCAAATAAAATGTTTAATTTTTGAAAAAAATTTGGTGTAAAATTAAAAATAGGACTTGAGAAAACAGTTGTAATAGAGTATTTGAATCTTTCGTAAGTTTTAATCATTTTTATTTCATAAAACACACCCTTTCCGAATTCAAAATAGTGGACTTTAAAGATTTGTTCGTGTTTAATGAATGAATCGCAGTCCACTTACTGGCGTTGGGTTGCCTTGGTTTAAGAAGACAGCTCAGTCTGTTACGAAAGGCTATAGCCTTTTCGGCTTACAATGCCGCAATAATTTGTCAGTTCTGGCATTAATTTCACTATGGCAGAGATATAGAATAACGCTTTTAAAGCGTTGGTTGCCATTTTTTCAAATGCTGGATTAGTCTCTCAAGATTTGTATCACCTTGGGGCCCCCTTAGAAAAAATAGAAATATTTGGCAGGTAAAGATTTACAAAAGTAACCTGAGCAAGAACAACTAAAAAGCACTAATAACATACTCATAAAGCACCCATATGGTAACACTAAAGGGTGGTTTACATTGTCACACAAGCCTTACGACATGTCAAATTTTTGTGTAGAAGAACACGAATGGTATCGTCCAAATATAATAAATGTTATAACAAAACTGTACGACACTGAGAGAAAATACGGATAAAAATATGAAATTTTTCAGAAAACCATCATATCTTATTAAATCAGGGAAGTATTTTTCTGTAAACAAATAAAAACTGTTAATAATATATCGACTGCTACTCTTGTATATTGTATTTTCATATGATTATTTTACGTGGTACGCTATTTGGTACTTTTGTAACAACAACTGCTTTCAGTTTACCATGTATTGCCCTATTATTTTTAAAACGCGGATAACCACCCTTAACAATTATTTCTTTATGCAAGATATATTCTCGTTGCTTGGGTAAAAATATATGTATATGCAGTGCGTTGCTTGCATAACGTACGAATTGAATACTTTAAATATCTGATGTTTCTTTTTAAGTGGTCAACCCTTTTCACAGACCGTTTAACTTGGAAATATTTAAAGTAGAACAACAACGACGGGAAATTAGCGTAACTTAAATGCTTTTAAAACAACAACAACGGATTTTTGACATTTAAATTGCAACCCTATTTCTAATTAAAGTACGTAGTAACAAATTGTACAATTGTACTACGATTTTATGTAAATTTTAATACCAAAAAAAAGTATTGAGTAGCAATCAGGAGACATGAAAATGCAGGAATTCATTTCGTCATTGTTTTCTTTGTAATAATAAATTAATATGCTAATAACTTTATTATAAATATGTTGACAAGTATTTTGACACTTGACATGAATACCTTTTAACAAGTTTACATTCGCAATCTCTACGAGTATTCACAAATATTTACAACACGCAACTCACACATACTTTTACCAACAATTTCTGAATTTATTCAGAATAATAATTTCAAACAGAGAAGAGAGAAAAGAAGGAATAAATGCAGATGTCATTTAAAGTCAATATATCATCTTTAATTTTCTTTTATCCCATTCAGCTTGTCTGTCTCGTATTAATAAAGTCTATAATATGAATTCTATTTCGACATCACAAATTCCATTTAAACTTTGGCACGCGATTGTCTCTATTACTTTTCATGCTCTCGATATTTTTCCTACCGCACAACCAACCATCGCCAACGCAGATTCCTATCGTTTTGGGGAAGAGTAAGAGTGTGTGTCTTGAGTTGCTTATTCACTTCATTGGTGCTAAATTAATGAATATTAGAGAATTCCAACGTATTGTAAATCATTTTAATCCGACATTATTATCATCAACATATTTTTCGAAAGAATGTTGGCAAAAGTAGTAAAATTCTTTAAGGGGAGTTAAACATTCTTTTTTCTTTAAGTGAATTTTGTTGTCAAAGTGGTTCTTTGAGCTGAGCAGAGCAGAGCGGCTTTTTATACATTTTTTAATTGAAATTTTTTCGCACAACTTAATGAACAATAAATGACAGAAATGAAATGTTTCGTCGCAAACTAACTGTGATATTTAAACACTGTTTAGGTGGTTTAGTAGTAACAATTTCACTGAAGTGATTTTAATTAAAAAAAACTAATTACTAACAAGAAAGTAGAATGTAAATTAAAACTTGGGAGTTAAAATATTATTAAACAGTTTAAGTCATGTCGTGCTATTATTCTAAATAATCCATATAAGTTATCGACTCCGAACTTATAGATCTATTTTGCAGCCTTGTGCGCAGCTTAAATAACTCTAGATGTTTTATAAATCTCGTCATCATTGTACCCTACTGTCTAGTTAGTTAAGGTCGTGTCCTGCCACCGCAATCGCACCGAACATGTTCTGATCTTTCCCAGCCTTTTCGACATAATCTGCAGGATTCACTTTCTCCCGCCTCTATTTCATTCATGCGATAGTTAAGTGTGCAGTGTCCAGTTAACAATGCAGTGTAAGGTTTAGTATTATTTCTGCTAAGATTTGGAATATTCTCCACCTTTGTACTTTCGAGGTCAATGAGTCTTTTCGAACTTCGCTTGCCTGTTTGGCTCTCCAGTAATTGAGTAGAGATCGTCTTTCCCTTTTGCGTATAAGATTGTTTATGAAGCTTTAGTTTATCCCGCAAAAGGGTTCTGGACTTATAAAAGGAGTGTCATTTCATTGCCTTCATGACCCTCCTGTCCCGGTACACTATTTAGAGTAACTAAATTCCTGGCTGCTAGGGTATTTAGTAAATTATTAAATTCGTAGTATGCTAATTGTAATGCATATTATGGTACTGCGAATTTACATACATACACATTATATAGCCTATAGCTTTAGGAAGTGGATCTTCACCAGCATTCCAAGTGGTTTTCTGATATGTGGCCATACATTTCCCATCTCACCGCTGCCATTTTCCATCTTGAATCCATCTCCAAACTGAGACTTTACTGATGGTCACTTTACAAGATCTTGGAGAAGTTTATGTTAAAGATCAACTTAGCCTCTAATTGCTCTATATTTGGCCACCATTCTAGAGAGGCATAGATGAACATTAGTATCTTTATGGTTTGGTACGACTATGCAATCGTTTTCGTTTTTCGTTTGTAATCACCATATCTAGATATTGACCCGACCACCCCTCGCGAGCCGTCTTTGACCATCTCTTCCTTGGCTAATTTGAACTGGAATCCTCCATTTCAAAAAATTGATTTAATATCACGAATAGAGTAAAATTTATTCACCCATATGAAGGGGCAAGTCTGAGTTCGCATACTAGAGATCAATCACACTCTGGACCATGCTTTCCTGGCGTACGCTGTTTCACCCTGAATTAGGGATTCTTAAAAGAAAGTGTAAACTTCTCTCCGCTCGACTTGCTTAGCCCCACCCCTACGACACAGAAACCTGTTTCCGGCCATTACCACACGGTGAGCCGGCAAGCCATACCCTTGTGCCTCCCAGCTGACGGCCACAACTCACTGTAGTTACGAAACTATGTCCAAGTAAAATATATGACAGCGCTCTCCTTCTTTGGAATCACTCTCTAGTATATCCCTTTCCCTATATAGTAACAACGATATTCTAATATAATTAGTAGGCTCTAATTCATCCTGAAGAGAGTCAGCACTGGTTAAAGTAGCACTATAACAATTGGAGTCTTCCAAGTTGTAGGTAACCTAAAAAATTACGAGAAGGCTGTAAATGGGACCCCCCTCTCGTACGGACTAGCGCGACAATTATGTAGAACAGTGAGAGCATCCAAACTTCGTACAGGTAACTTCGTTCTTAATATGCGTAAATAATATAAAAACACGCGAAGGATGTCGGCTAAATTCAACTTCGTATTGAAGTTACTAAACGACGAAAAGCCTTCGATTTCTTTTGCTGACTTAATTGAATCTCGTAGCTACTGCTTGAAATGTTAAATATTTGGAACCGATAATACTTCCATTAGCCAGTTAATGCACATATTCTCCCAGAAGCTACATATTTTCTAACATTCCCCCAAATTAAAATAAATAAAATCGAATTGGCAAAAATAGAGAGTTGATTTAATTGTTGTTCCTGAAACGCAGTTGGAATTTTTAATGTATTTGCAATTGTTTCAAGGAATTTATTTATAATAAAGTTCTTCACAAAAATCACATTTGGAATAAACTAATTGTCTATGCAAATTTAAACACACTTTCCACTACAACCAACCTCAGCATGCACACACACACACACACACAAATAAAAGTAAACATTTGCTTAACAATCCTCAAAACCTGTTTACAGTCCTTGGCTGAGAGCAGACTGAGTTAAAATGAGTTGTTTAATTGTTAAAGAAGTTTTTCAAATTTCAATTATTTATGTGCAGCTCGAATTAAAATGTTAGAAATGTTTGAATATCAATGAATGTCTATTAATTACCACAACCAAATTAAAGATTTAATACAATTAATTATTTAAGACAAATTAAATTACAAAAATTGAAAGGATTTAAAAAGAGACAGCCAGTAAAATTCCTTTATCATTTAAATTTGATTTGATCATGTTGTATTACTGTGTTTGGAGGGTTTATGTAAAGTTTACCATGACAATTCTTTTCACATGGATATGTTGTCTACTTTTAGGGTTTGTCGCACACAAACACACATGTTGAGTTGTGTTGTAATGGAAATTTATGGCTTTTTAAAGGTTCGCCACAGCTACAGTAGCAACGAAGAGGACAATTTAATTTAATTTTATGTCTTGCGGCCAACACATGAGTTTAAGTTCGTTGTTTGTGTATTACGAAAACCCATAATTCACACTTGTGGCCAATACCAATCGCATTATGGTTGATATGTGGTTTTAGCATTCTGCATGTCCAATCTAAGAAAAATATGTTATAAGAGATATTTTTTTCTAACATTTCCTTTTAACTCTATGTACCTCCGCAGAAGAAATTTTAGAGGTCTCTAAACTGTATTGTGGCTTAATTGATTTGTATCTAAATTTACCCACTGGCACGAAAGCGGCCACTGTACTGAACGGCTACCAATGTGTTCACTTTAGTTCTGAAATTTGCTCACTTTGTTCACATGATTTTGCAACCTTTTTTGCAAAAAGAAAATATCTATAAAAAACTAGGGACACCGTCACCCCTACCCGCATGAAATTGCTCAATCATCGCTGGCAAAAGTATAGTTTCGGCTTCTTTCTCTGTTACTTGCTCGAAGTAAACCAACACTTCTTTTACATTTTAATTTAAGTGTGATAGTGTGGACAAACAATGTAATAAGAATATTTTACTTCGGATTTCGTTGTCAGTCAGAAGGATTATCATTATCATTCTCCCTGTAAAATAAAACACATAGTGTGAAACTGACTTTCGTAAGTCATACCCTGGACCCGCATATCTGAGGGTTCGATCTGGATAACCGGCCGGAGACACATTACGAACTTTTTGTACCCCAGATTATGTATTAAACCAACGCTCCTAATGAATGCCGGTACTAAGATCGAAGACTCCCGCCTGATATCATCCGACCTTAAAGTTAAAAGCAAATCTTCTATCACTAATTAAAACAAAATGTGTCATAATTTCATGCCCCTCAGAGAAGGAGAACTGGATAAGAAGGGTTTAATCCTGTCTCACCCGTAGAAGCATTCCAAGCTTCCCCTTCAGTTAACTGTGCCACAATGTGGCTCTGAACCAAAAGGCGAATATCAGAGGCCCTCTTGTCTAATTCATCAGCTATTATTTAATGTATGGGGGATATTGAAGCTGGATCCCTTTACGACCACGTTTTTTCCACGAATTGATTCAGGCCATCGATTTTTAATTTAGGACTACCTTACCTTAATTAAGTCTCGCGCCTTTACCGTTTACTGTAGTGTTTTCATTCTGCCGACTGGTAACTGTCGGACTTCTTCCTTATCACGGAGTCTCTTGTATTTGTTACCATTTGTCTAAGGCATTCACATTTAATAACTTTCTGCCCGTGGTCCTAAGCTTTATCCTGGACATTCACATACAGTGCGCGCTACCGTCGTACCTCTTTCTTGGGAGTATCTGTGGAGACTGACCCATCCACCCCTTGCGAGGCTTTCTTGTGCATCTCTTTAGAATTTCGCCATTGGCTAATTAACACCGCAGTTCGTACAGAGATTAATGTATCCACCCATCCACCCCCCACGTGCCACTCTTTTCCATCTTTTTAGGATTCCTCCCTTAGTCAATTAAAACCACAATTCACATACTACCGGACAAATACTCTATTAGAGATAAAGAATTTTCATAAGACAGAGTTATCTTCTCTCCGCTTGACTTATACTCCTAGCAGAGGCAGGAACCTGTAACTGGCTGCCAACACAAGGAGGTACAAGTGAGAATTTCCGACAGTGCACTCAGTTCCGGCATGCCATACATTTTTGCCATCCAACTAACATCCTATTGGCCACTGTGGCCACACGCATGGGAAAAACATGCCTAAGGTCCCCATAATCTAAGAGCATATTGTTATTAAATATATTATGGCTATCACATTATTATTGTAGATAACAATAATATGGTCCTCTACCACTATAGAAAACCAAAAAAATGTATATTACTTATTGACAGCTGCTGAGGTACGAACTTATTCGACTAAAGCCATCCTATAGTTAATGCGTTAATCACTTCAGGAACAGCACCTTCAAACTTTGATTCAACACCAAAAGAGTTTTAAATATTATGTCTATTAAGGACGTATAATGGTCAAAGTTGTATAGTTGAAAGAAGAAACTCCGCCCTACATAACTATTAAGAATTATAATGGTTTTCGATAATAATTCGCTCCGCCAACACATTAGTTGGATCCATACCTGAGTAGAAGAAACATTTTTACCAGTGGCCAGTTTCTAGAGTGTTAAATACGATTTCACGGTAGTTTGGCTATGCAAGAAGGCCCGAACTAACGTGAAGTTTACCCGAATTTTTTGCCTGGTTAAAGTTGCGTTAATTTTATTTAATTATTAAGAAGATACTTCTAAGAGAAAATACTTGTAAGATGTTAAAAGCCAGTCGCGGATCCAGTTTGATTTGGATTTTCATCTCGCATCTCCCAGCCTGTTTTTTCATTTATTTTACAATGATAAAAGACGTGTTTGGTTTAAAAAAATGTTTCTTGTTATCTTATTAATCCAATTCTTTTTTAAAAATGGAAATTTATTTGTGGATGGATAATAAGAGACTACTCTATTCGCATAAAATATTTATTTTATATTTTTATTGCGGGAGTTTCTTTTTCAGTTCTTAACATCTACTCGATTTAATAATCTGTGGCACACTCAAATATAAAATTGTGGCCATCTCTGCCTAACTAATACGAGTATAAATGACCCCTCACCAATCAAGCCTTAAAATTTGGGCAACTCAACAACAATGTTTTGCCGTCGGTATTTATGTGTTACTGCAAATGTTTGTGTCTTTACTAATTACGAAATGATGAATTTCCCAACAAATTACGAAGTTTGGATTCAAATTAATGTTAATAAATTTCTATAATTTCACATTAGGGACGCACAAAATCGCTTACATCGAAAAAGGGATGTTTTGAAAACAAGACAAACAAAACATATGTATTTGAAACGTGTTTCATAAGTAGAAAAAAGAAAACAACATTCATAGTGAATGTGATATTTTTAAACCCACTAAAAATGCTGTCAAGAATTTAAACTTTTTTATTGTATTCCAGAAAAAAAGCAATATGGGAAAAAGTGTTAATAAAAATTTTGCTATAATGTTGTCATGGTGGCTGCAAAGGCATCAATAAACAACAACTGTCACTAAAAAGGTGATTCTTACTCTCGGCTTGGTCGATGTCATTCAACTACACACACATGCAGGCACGACATTAAAATTTTAAAACGATGATGATGGTAACGTAATGGCTGGCAGCCCAGTTATTTACGGTTTGTAATACAAGCAATAACTGTTGTTGTTTTTGTTCTTGTTATTTTTCATTATTTGTAACAACAGCAAAGAAGTGAAAAGTTAAAAATCAGGAGTGTTAAAAATGACTGGAAATTTATCAATGCTAGAGGTGTAGGGTGTCCCAATTTGAGTGTTTTCGTATTTTTTTTTTGGTGCAAGTGGGAATTCGGGTGTTTAAGCTACGACTGTTCCGATTATTAAAAATGAAGCGCTACAAAAACAAAGAATTCGTTCAATAGGTTGTGGATTGAAGTAACGTGAATGCTGAATGTTCCAAGAACAATGGATTGGAGAATAAGCAATATTGTCGAATTCGGAGCTCAGATAATATGTATGCGATCCTTGAGAAACAAATGCATTGAAAACGAGCAACTATGTGGTCTCGACATTTTGGTTAGGTGGCTTGATTTGGCCATATTTCTTCAAAAATAAGGCCGGAATCGCAGTGGCTGTGAAGGGCATTCGTTACAGGAACCTGATAACGGAATTCTTTTAGCCTCAACTGGATGGCCAGGATTTGGACGACATGTAGATTTAAAAGGAAGATACGCTACGAATTTAAAAAGCGATTTATTGCAGCAATGATACCCCGATCTTACGAAATTTTGATGTCAAGTGGCCACCACGATCATAAGATTTCACGCCGCGCGATATCTTTATTTTGGTTTCGGTAATTTCATAAGCATGGTCTTAAGCTGTTTCTTGATTTGATATTCCGACAGGGTGTTTTGATGTAGAATTTTGGAACGAATTTCCGTCATCCCTTGTCAAGTTTGGTTTGGAGACAAACCGGTTTCGGCTATGTGCCATCTTCAGTGTCATTTTTCGTTCTCACAAGGGATGACGGAAATTCGTTCCAAAATTCTTCGTTTAAGCTGTCCTTAAGACCTTTAGCCGGGTATTTCATTCCATACTTAATCGGTACTTTACGAAGCATAAAAAAATATGACAACTAGCGCGTTTTATTTTTATATAACATACGGCACTCTTACTGGGACACCCTTTATTTTAAATATGTCTACAAATAATATCGATATTTGTATGTACGTGAAAAGCGGTGGGGGATTCACATTGTTATGTATATTTTTAGTACATGATTGTGCCAATTTCACGGCTACTTATTTATGTTCGGCAATATTTTACTGCAATTTCTAGTCTTGCTATTTTCAGCATGATATGTATAAATTTAAATAAAATTGCAATTTTTAACACATTGTGAACTTTGCTTCTTTGCGAAAAGAATAATATAATAAATATTATGTAGGTGATACATTTGGAAGAAGTGTGTATGAAGTTTAAATTAAAACTTGTTAAAAGCCTTTAGAAACTCATTTATAAAAGTTTTTACATTGTTGGTACACATACAGTGCTGTGCAAAATATAAGCAGCGAAATGCACACCAAATAATGATTTAAAATATACAATATTATTACTTAATATATTACGCTACTCAACAGAACTAGTCAGGACACGCGAACTCTGATAGTTAATACTATGTTCAGACATGCGCCTTAATTGAGGCAATTACTAAAAACATTAATATAAATTATTTTCGTGGTAGTACTGACCGATGCAAAAGTATCAAAACGCATCAGTCTACAATAGCCAATTGGTCATCTCTAATACTTGGTAGACAATTTTAGTTATAAATTTTGGTTGTTGTACCTTAAAACTCTGTTGGTTACATATTTTCCGTAGCTTCAAATCTCTTCTTCAGAATAATTTTTTATTCATGATGCCAGCATATTATTTCGTTTTGTTTCTCTAATTCCTTCCTTAAACGTAAAATAATTTTGGGTATGGGTAATTATTATTTCAACCCCTTATTCTCCAGTTCATCCTCATTACTTCAACTGGTGGTTAAATGTCATCATGCCTCTTAGTTAACTAAAGCGACCAGTAACTGAGTGTTCTGTATGGTCATTATCCTTCAACACTAACACTGACCGCATTTGTGCGTGTGTTTAACTTTTTCCCCTATGTTTCTTTAGTAAACATTTCTTTTCCTATCGCTTTGTTAAAGACGATTAAAGGATTTTCCTGATGAAAACTTCCAATTCAATGTTTTATTCATTAGATGTTTACGCATCATTCTGTATTTCTATTTTACTTTTAACTATTCTTGAAAAGTGTTTAATTTTTTTCCTTAGTTTTCTTTTAATTGTGAGTGTGTGTGCGTGTGTGTGTGTTTTTTTAACTGCTGTGTGATCTGAAATATCGATAACGAATTTCCTATTTGTCCTTTCACTCATTATTTTTTTTATTGTCTGCCTTTGGTTCTCTTGTCGCTTTGTCAGCTAAATTTGATTTGATGCCGATAATGAAGCTCTTGGCAAAATGATGATGCCTATGGATTTTTACCCATTTTTCTGGTTTAATCTTAAATTTAGTCACACTTGAAGTCATTTTGATAACGATCGAAGTTGTTTTATGTGTTTATTTCGAGTAGGGAATTAATTTTTTGTTTGCTTTTAAGCAATTTTTTGTCATTCCTTAAAATTTCAGCAGGTGTAAATAAAGTTGTTGATAATTAACTCGCAGAGAACATTTTCTATAATTGTTTAGAATTTACCAGCTTCTGGAGCGTAAAATTTGCGATCATTGTCACAACGATCAGTCATAAGCCTAACAGCGATAAACGGAGAATGTTTTATTTGCATTACGATCTCGCCTTGTGCAACCATTTACGACTGAGGCTGTTGCCAAAACCGACTTTGTTGCAGTAGCCCTAATGCAAGGAATATAGGGTTCTTCCTATAGGAATACAGATCTTTATATTTTAGGCATACCGGAAGCATTACAAACACATACAACAATTGCATTGCGAACTTTTTTGGTTTTACGACTAGTAACATATTTGCAGTTAAAGGTAAAGTATGTTCAGACATGAATCTTAATTGCGTAATTAGTAAATTTACTCAATTAAGGCCTTAATATACCTCAATTCAACATACAAAAACTCGATCAATAAATTGAGCAATTAGTACTTAATTGCACCATGAATTGATTCAAATTCCCCAAGCCACTCTGGTGAGGAATATTCAGTGAGCGTAAAAAACTCTGTACAACAACAAATTCTACATGGTGACTGCATCACCAATACAACTACATTCGATTAGAATTTAGGATAAAAAGAAATGGCAGCTCAATAGGCAATTAGAAACGGCGATCCGATTCTCTTTTTTCAATAGTTTCTCACCGTAAATCTTTAATATACCATTAATAAGTCGTTACTAAAATTGGTGAACCAACCGTTAAACATTTCAGAATTACCCGCAATTGTGCCAGGTATCTTTCTAATTTTCGCTTTTAATATTTTTGCACAAACTGGTTGTTTTTGCCTATTTTTTTCAAAAACCACTTGTAAAGCCTATTTTCCATTTCTGTATATTACCCAGGGGTATAATATTCTGACGCATTAAACTAAACTTAATTTACTCTTGATAAACAAGCTTTCAATTTCTATGCAATAACGCTTTACTTAACCGATAACTGACGCTAAAAATAAAGAATAAGAATTAAAAATTTCGATAACTGAGTGACAAAACTTTAAAAAAGTGTTGCTAATATATCTATTACTATCACTATTCGTAGCCGCTTGATTAAAAATAGTTTATTGATTCTTGATTTGATATTCCGACAGGGTGATTTGATGTCGATTTTTGGAACGAATTTCCGCCATCCCTTGTTTGGAGACAAGCCGGTTTCGGGTATGTGCCATCTTAAGTGCGATTTTTCTTTCTGAACGAACTTGAAAGATGGCGTAAATTCTTTCTGAAAAGCTGCATAGTTTATTGACTCATAGTGCAGTTAAGGGTGCCATTATTACCAAGTAAATGAGCTTAAAGTAAGGGTAGTGCCAGAGTCATAATATGAGAAGGTTTATTTCAAGACGAAATCGATCCACTTCTCCGAGTAAAAGGAATCATTGATACGCACACAATCAAAATAGTAAGGAATCAATCGACTTGAGGCTATATCGTCGTCTGCTCAGTACTCATTTGGTTTGGCGATAGAGCACAACATCTATGGACATACGTAAAAAAAAGCGTTTCAAAAAAAAATCTGTCAAGCGAAATTCACTTGTCTTGTGAAATATAGTGCAAGAGGCGTGCCAGCGAATTTCGCTACAGCCATGTCTTGATCTCATTGACTTCATGTCACGCAGAAAAAGTAAATGCTACTGAATCAAATGCCGAAAATACTTTTTCTAGAATATTTTCAAACTTGTGCACCATTTTGGGTTCTAAATATTAACAAGAAGAATATTTTCAACAATTACGATTTCAATAATATATTTTTACAGATTTTATTAATTACACGCAAAAAACAAACATAACTGGAATGGTCACGACAACCATATATATTTGTAGCAAAATATATATATTTGTAGCAAACATAAAATTGTCATGTGAAGGCATTTTTAACAAAAACTTCTAAGTTCAAAAACGATCTAAGTTTATGCCACAACTATACTTATCCTTAATACAACTCGTAATAAAGTTTAATAATAATAATACATGCTCTACCTTTAAGTTTTCCTAAATAAAATTACGTATAAAATTGCGAGAACATTACGAAGATTATTTCTATTTTACCAATAATAATAACGATTTTTTTTCCATTTCTATAACCATTTTTCTGTCCTTCTTTAAGCAACAGTCCACAAATTTAATTCCTTGATAATCGTTTTATTATGCATTCAAGTGTAAGTGCCACACATGAAATGGCACTTGAACTATTTCCAACAGCAATACAATGAATGAATAAACGAAATGCAGTATCACAATCTAAGTATCATAAGGTATCGTAATCATTGTCATCAGCATTATTTGGCAAAGAAATGTCATTTATGGCTGAATAAAATCATTCGATTGTATTTATCAGATTTGCAGACATTCTTACTACCAGAGATGTAATCCAAACATTGATGGCAACAGGAAAATAAAATTTAAGGAGTTTGTAAAAAATTCTTTGAAAATCTTTTTCTGGTTGCTAGTAAACTAAAATTTTACGAAGAAAACATGATATTTCACTTAAAATGTCCATTAAGTTAACTATTTGAAAATAGATTTTCCTTTCATAAAACAATTACCAAAGTGCCTTAAAATATGCAGTGAATGCATTAAAACCATGTTCCCCAAATGCACATTACGAGCTTACAAAACCTGTAGATAAAAAGCTTTGAAAAAACTTTAAATGTTTACATTGTAGCATACTTTCGGGGGGTCTTAGAAGAAAAGCATCTAATGCGATTTAATTATGTTTTTGGGAAAACTCCTTTCTAAAAGATAAGAAAAACGTAACAAAATAATAAAATCTACTTCTACCCTTAACCCCGTTCGTTACCTTATATGCCAGATACCTAACTCATATGTGTATTTGTATTAACGTAAATAAGGATGGTTTTCTCATAGTAAAAGGATAAAGGATTTCATTAGCATAAATAAGAAAGTAATTATAATTTTACATTGTACAAATGTCCCATAGACGAAGTGTAAGTATTTGTTGTCTCTGGCTATGTGTGTCATTTGTGCCTGCATGGTGTTGTGAGGATGTAATTTTCCTTTATTAACCATATCGAATCGTTTTATCAGTATAATTTTTGTTAAAATATGACATATTTTATTACCTAACCCATATAATGTCTACATTCATGCATATATGTATGTGTTTTAAAACAAAATATCTTAAATATTGTACATAATTGTTATTATTGTTTAAAGGTTGTATGCATAACCCTGCAAGTAGGCAACGTATTTTAATATCCAAAATTTTCCAAATGTAGGCTATAGTATTTTCATGCTACCGTTTAGTGAGATGCGTGTCTGTCGGATTACTTATGATTTTAAAGGTTTTTTATTGCTCTCTTAATCGATTCGTTTGCGAAATTTCGCGTAGTTTAGAGAATTTTTTTTTACATTATTCACCAAATTTATTTAAAATTAATTAAATTTAAATTATTAAAAAATGAAACCGTATTGGTTGCACAATATTCCCCAACCTCTTTAACAAACTCAAAAAAGGCTTAAACATTTAAACCATATTTAAATTTCATTCGAACTTATATTAAGTTTTCTAGTAAATCAAAATTAACTTTTTATCTCAAATAGTAATCTTACTATACTTTTCGAACAATATCTGTAGAAAGTTATTCTCACAACAACAACAAAAAGTACAAACTTCTAATAAATTATGAAGGAATAAGACTTATTGCAGGACTCTGCACATTTGTGTTACTAATTAGCAGCAATAATTATTACACCAAAGATAAACTCAGTTCATGCTAGAACGTGCATTTGTAATTGTGTGCGTATGTACGTCCGTCCGTACGAGTATAAGAATCCAACTAATAAATATGATTGAAAGACATTAAAAGAATATGTACTTGCGTTTACCTCGAAAAAAAAAACATCCCCAAGGTAATTACAGGTAAAAAAAAAGTTTGCACCTGAAAACAAAGTTGACTAACTGAACTGTAGGAAGGAACAATTTTACGTATGTGTGTGTATGAAGGTTTATGGTTCTACTGTGGATCCCTTTAAAGTTACACCCGTATAGCAGAGGGATGTTATGAAAATGTCAACTTTACATCACACATCATTAGTTCACATGCGAATGTTGAGAGTGAGTGGGGTGTATAAATTGTATTTGAAATTCACAATTCTAGGAATCCCACATACACACATATGAAGAGTTTATAAAAAGTTCGGGTTACAAATTGACATAAATTGACGGGTGCTGAAGCAAATTGAAATAAATTGTTAAACAAAATTCAATTTTTACTTTTTACTAGAAGTGACATACAGTTTTATGACCATAGGGTATTAAGGTACAGTGGTGTTTAAAAGTGCAGTCCTTTACAATTTGAAAATAATCGTTTAATATCAAAAAGTCTGTTATATAATAAATTGAATTTTTTGCTACAAAACCAGCTGAATTAGTTATCAGTTACAATAAAAAAAAAACAACTTCATTGATGATCATGAAGTCTAGGAAAACTGGAAGCTATCGCTCTCTCTCTCTCTCTCTCTCTCTCTCTCTCTATCTTTCTCTCTCTATCGGCTATTTTTGTAAAAGAAATGTTAATACCCGTAATCTAACTCAATGAACCTATTGTTACATACATCAAAGCGTTGCATTTTAGCCTTTTCTAAACTAAATTTATAAATATTTTTTTTGCCATTTCGCCTCAAAAATTTGTGTGCTAGCTTCGTGGCTCAAACAATCTGGCAGCATAATTCAATTAATAATCTAAACCAACACTTATACTCTTATAGAGCATACAATACTCTACCCCAGTAGCGTGTGCTTTGAAGATGCCAATGACTGTAAAGAATTTAACCTGCTTGGTCCCTAATTCAACCATTTTTAAGACATATTCCAATTTTTTCCTACAGATATAGCACCGGTTCAACGCAACGCATAAAGCAATCTCTACGAAAACTTTATTTTTTTCGGTTGAATTTTGGATAGATGGCAGATTAAGGATGCAATGAATGAAAATACTTTTTTTTTTGGATTTGGTAAATCTAGTAAATAGTTGACCTTGCGTGTGTCTTCGAAAAATCTTTTGTTTCTCACTGTCAACCTGTGTAATTTTTTTTTTATTATTTCAACGATGGAATGTAGATCAAATTCTTAGGATTAGAGAAATATTTCAACAAAAATATCCTTCAAAACAAATGTATTTTTAAAGAAGTGTAATATTTAATGCTCAACCATGTAACAAAAGAAGTTTGCCACCATTAAACAGAAGTGTACAAGTGTCCGCTGTAAAAAGCCATTAATTTACATTGGAAATTTATGTACAAAATTGGGTGTTATCATAATATATTCCCTCCTCCACAACACAAAAGAACTCCGATCCCCAAACACAGCAGCACACAATCAAATTTAACACAAAGAAATCGCACTTTAGCCATTTAAATTAATTATTTACAAAATAACTTCCATGTAGAACAATTACTCGGCATAATAAAACAATTTGTAGCCAAACAAATGGGTCAACAGACGAACTACTCGTAAATCGAACTTTACTCTCTGCTCCTCTGCTCTATACGAACATAGATTTTTGTTAACAATTGTAAACCAAAAAACACATTAAGATAAGATTTAAAATTTAACTTCCATTGTAGATATTTATGGTCCTGGAGGAAAGTTAAGTACTTGACATGTGACCCTATCCTGTTCCTTAGCATCGCAATAGTTGGATAAACTGATGCTGCATAGTATTTTAATACGAGTATCAGCATTTTACTGGTTACACTTCTTTAAATATTTCTCTGTTGTTATCTTCAGCCTGAAGATTTATTGTGGTTTGTGGTAATTTAATATTTTATTTTTCCGTATTTTTTTTTTCCTTTCCGTTGACCCTTTTCCTTGCAAAGAGTTGAGTTGTGGGTTGCAAGAAGAAGGTGCAGAAATTTATTGTAATTTTATGGCTTCTATTGGGACAAAGTTGGAGTAATAATTTTTAATAATAAAGTTGTAGCATAATTTAGATAAGATTTATCACAATTTATTGCCATATATCTATAAATATTAAAGTAATATTGGCTGAGAGTTTCACTATCAAAGAGCACTAAGTGTTCTTTTGTCCCTAAAGTGGAAAAGGTGTAATTACATTTACATACACAATTATACAAATTGGTTAGTGATTTTGTAAATTATTAGGAAATATGATGGTTTTGTGGTAAGAGCAATTTATGTTTTTAAAGATTTAATAAGTGGACTAGAAATTCTTTAATTCCTTTCAAGTTTTATATTTTTTGTCACCCTGAAAATGTGTTTTTGAACTTTTTAAATATTTAACGAACAGTTGGCAGGTGCAAATATCTGGCTTGCCGTAACTGAGTGCACTCTCAGAGGTCCTGACTTATATCACCTCGTGGTGGTGGCCGGTAACAGATTTCTGTCTCTGTAAGGAGTCAGGCTAAATAAGTACAAATAGATCTTCAGACTTCCCTGTGCATATGGAGCTCTGTAAGGGTGGACATCTGTTTCTTCATTGCCGTGGACCGTGAGATTCTAATAGGGATGAGCATGAAGCCTTGTCAGAGGTTGAGTGGTTAATATCTACAGGAACTCCGGTGTTTATTGGCCATTGGAGCAATTCGGCGGAGATGGACGAGAAAACCTCGCAAGGGGTGGACAGGTCACTTCATAAAGATACTTCGGAGGAAGAGGCTGGGACGGTAGCGCACATTTTTTCTAAATGTCCAGCAATGGCTAGCATAAGGCTTAGGACCACGGGCACACACTTGTTAAATGTGAATGCGATGGATGACCTAAGCCATAGACAAATGATAGCAATTATAAAAGAAATCACTACAGTCAAGAGTAAAGGCTAGTGGTAGCACGAGACACCAATGAGAGTAAGGTAGTCGTATATTACAAATCGGTTGGTTGAAATTAATTCCGGAACTGCAGGGGATCGTAATGGGACCCATACCGATAGCGATCACCTTCGATATCCCCCATACGTTAATAAAAAATTATGGCGCTCCAACCTCCTTCAGATATTTGTTTGTGGGGAACAATTATTTACAAATTTGTGACGTAAAATACACACGAACGCGTTTAAAAATTAATTAACAATTTCTCGACATTAAAAAGAATAATGTGTAACCAGTTGTCCCGAAAAAATCGTAAAATTAAATTAAAATCATATGCATCACATCGGCGCTTCTTGGAGCGAAATCAAACCTAAAATAAATGAGTGATTTAATGTATGTGATAACTTCGTGAACAATTACGCGATTAAAGCGCCATTCATTTGGATCGACTCTGTGGCGCTTTATAAAATTGTGCCTCTTCAAGACCGCCGGTATTACACAATCTACACAAATATCCCTGGGGCCATATCCTCTTCGTGATCTTGCTAACTTGCTATGTTGGCATCAGGGTGATATGGAAGAACCAGTCCCGAGGCTTGTCTGAGGTCTGAAACGTGAAGATAAGGATCTTAAGGGTCCGATCACTAACTAAACTAAGCTGGTACCACGGACGCCAGGAACCCCCGCGACAAGATCAAAAACGCGCGTAGATTATGGTGCAAGATTATCTCATAATTCGCAATTTTTTTAAACGACAAGAAACTTCTCTTAAGCCTACATAAATTAAGCTTCTAATATGTATTTTAACTTTTGTTCTCAAGTTTTAACGATACGCTGGTTTGAAAAGTACATCTGTAAAGTACCAGAGATACCAGAAGTGATGTAAAGAACTTAAGAAGATAAAAAACAATAGGTGCGGTATTTTGAGAGTGGCAAAAAATACATAGTTTTACAACAATAAATTGTGTATTACTGAAGAAGGATGCGAGATATCAGAGGTCCTACATAGAATTCTTTGACCGATTGAAAAACTACCAAGGACGAAATGCAGCCGTTTTCATTACATACGATATGCTATATGCTACATGAGCGGACTTAAAATGGCGATACAATAAACAAAAAACTAAATGAGCTGTATTTAGGAGCGCGGTAATTGAACTATCTTTCATCCTAGGGGGTTCCAAGAAATTTTTTTTTTTGATTTGGCCAATCCAGCACAAGATACTTGCCTCAAACTTTAATTTCCAACAGATAAAAATAAAAACAAACATGCTAACTTCGTATGATTAATTCAAATTTAGGGATACTGAGCTCAAATTAAAAAATTCGGTTTCGATAATTAAATTACCGATGGCTCATAGAAAGTACCTAGATGCTATAAAAGAAATAGGCGTATTATATTAAGAACCACGCCCACTTCCAAAATAAATAAATCTTTATTATAGTAATGAAAACTTTATGTATGGTTCCTAAGCTAGGCTAACTCTGTGACATTACGAACATTGGCAAATAAAAGAGGGCGTGATCTGGCCACTAAAACACCACTTTTTAAAATCTATATATGTATATAAAAGTAAAACTCTGTCTGTGTGTGTGTCTCTAGACTCCGAAACCGTAAAGCCGATCGGACTCAAACTTTGGCAAGTTGTTGTACACATTCCAGGGAGTGTTTATGGGTGGTAATTTAAAAAAGTGGGCGGGGCTACGCCTATATAAAAAAGTTATAATTTTGAGGTCCTTGCACTAGACCGATTTTTCTGAAACTTTGCACACACATTAAGCTCAGTCTAGTAATTAATATTCTTCTAATTGTTTTCGTGTTAGATAAAATGTTTTATATAAGAACTAATAAATCATGATGAGCGGGTAAAACTTTTTTTTTGTCGTGTTTGATTGGCCAAAGGTGGCCCGAGAGGGGCGATGTTCATCCATTGGGAATACCACTATCAGCCAAGTGAAAAAATAGATCCCGACTTATAACACTACGATTTCCAAACAGAGAGTCGTGCTGTTTATCTTTTATCGCCTGCGAAGCTTCTTTATTAATTTATCTCAATTTTATTATCAGTGAGTTGGCCAAAGAACTTTACCTGTTTCCTTTAAAAACCCTCTCAGCATTAAAAAAAAAACTATTAAAATTTACTCATGCCTTTTTTTTAAATTCGAAGGGATTCTCATAAGTTGAAACATCTTAACCACAAGCTTGTAAAACCTTAATAAAACCTTAAGTAAAACAAAACACAATCACATCAATTCATTACAGCTTCATTAGTATCTTTTATTCACATGTGAATAATACTTTTCGTAATGGAAATAAAAAGCCCTTTGTTTCCAAAACAGAAGAAATATCAAAGTTTTTAACACACACACACACACAATACATACAAACAACAGTATGTCCCATTAAAGGATGCATACCCAACCACTCGTTTGGTCGTATATGAATTTAGATATTAGCAATTAAAAGTGCACGGTGAGTAAATGGTTTCATTGTAATTTTTGTTAATATATGACATATTTTATTACACTCACGAGCCCCTTTTATCTAAACTCCCATTAGAAAGGTACCAACCTTACAAAAATTTGCATATTTCATGAATAAACATACAATTTTGTAGCCCTCCCTCTCTGTACCTCTGGCAGGGAAGGTGGAAAGGCTGTGTGCAAAAGTTTTTACGTACGTATGTGTAGACGCTTATAAAGGAGTAAGAATGTAATTTGAAAGAAATTAGTTTCATGTGTAATTATTAAGATTATCACGGGGAATGCTAGAGTTATTTCTAAATATTTGTTTCATTATTTTATGAGGGCAAACTTTAAAGGTATTATACAAAATTATGATTTTGGGTTATAAACTAAAACGATTCGAAATTTTGGGGGCTGAAAAGTCTGGAGTATCGACAAAAGAATTTGAATTGGGAGTTTTTATTCTATTTAGCTCTCAGCTTTTCAAAGAATAAAAAATCTTAGGGCCTGGCGAAATATGTTCACTTTATCGCCCTTAGTTTGTTTTTAGCATCAAATAAAGAAGTAGCATTAATCATAATAAATAATTGCTTTCAATGCGAGCTGAAAGCTGACTAAAGTAAACATTTTAAAAAGGGTACGAAAAAAATACAGTAGGGCAAACTTCTAACTTTCTTATCGAATATCAAAATGTTCGAATAATATGAAAATTATGAGAAGATCTCGCGTTGAATTTTTCATCATTAGATTATGTTTGCAATAGATACTACTCAGAATAAAGACTCAAAGAATGCTGATGACATGTGTAGCATCATAAAAAATTCATGCATTCCATTCTGCTAGTGTTTAAAATTTGACTCTTTAGTGTTCTTTAAAAATTATCATATTAATAAAATAAAAAAATTTCGTCTTTCTTTCTTTCTTTCTTGAAAGAATAATAAACGAACTTAAGCCGTCAGTTCGATAAAATCATAGACACAAAAGCTCAAAAGCGTATTAATCGAACCCCCTTTACATGAACTGTTTAGGCATGATTGCCTATCTGGACACAGAGTGGCCGATCCTACTGCTGACAGCTTGCGATTCAATTTTACCAGCGACTCTCAAACAAATTTATATTTAAAAACCTGGCTTCTCTGGTCCACTGTGCCAATATTACCACTGAACACTTTGCATAAACGGGGACAAAACTTCGCCACATTATTCAAATTAAATAGTTAGTGAATAATTTGGGCAAACATATTTTGTTGCTGAGTTTTATGTCGAGGGAATACTCCCAGCTTAAATCACACATTGTTCTCAGTGGCGAAAGTGACTGAGTGTTCTTTATCTGCATTCGGAATTTTATTTTTAATGTCGTTGAAGTTGAGATGGTTTTCAATATAACCTAAAATTGTTTAACCACTAAAGCCCCTTTCATACTACTCTACAAGAGCTTAAATTTTTGTTAAATTTTTCCAGGGAGATATCTAATGATAATCGTTCTGACTGTCAAAAGAGTAAAAAGTAAAATATTCTAAACGATACTTCTTGCGGCTGGTGGCTCTTGAAAATTGTCAGCTACACAAGTTTTTGATAATTTTTTTTTTTTTTTGGAAAAAAAGTAGCGACATAAAGTACAGACATTTTCAACACTAGAGTGAAGAAAATACAACGGATAAGCACAGCGGGTTTTTGTGGCAGGACAAGCTGGAAAAGAACTACCTGCAGCAACGTGCTTTCGGCAGCGAACCAGTCGACATGTTTATTTGTTCAACAGGTTATTTTGTTATATGCTTCGTTTGCTTCAGTAAAAATGCAACCAAGGATCGTAACGGTTATGAGTCTTATTCGAAAAAATTCTTCTTAATGATCATTTCCTACGTTTTATTTTTGCTCAAAACATAATTGTTATTTTTCTGAGTTTTATTTTTGTCGAGAAAATATACGGGCAAATAGAGATAATATTGACCCTAAATCAGTTACTATCTGTTTAAGGGCAGCAAGTGATCTTCCTACAGTGACTTTTTCACTGAAAAAAGAAATAAAAAATGAATAAACTTTTGTTTTTCAAACAAAATTTAAAAATCATAAAATAATTTCATTTTACAAGTAAAAAAAATAAAAAATAACTACTTTTTTTCAAGCGAAAAATAATTTTTAAAGTTATTTTTTTAAGAAAACTCAAACAAATAAAAATTGGTGCAGCCACATGTAGTCCGCGTAACAAGGATTACGTCGTAATCATATAGCATTTTTCTCTCATTATGATTTTCTTTTGGTTGAATCTTGTAAGAGGGATAATGATTATTCTCAGAAATTTCTCTAAAAATAAGAAAAATCATACGAGTGCCGAACTTCCATCCGCATATTTTGACAGTCCGATTATTAATGATTTCACGCCGTAATATTATTTAATTTTCATGATTTTTTGACAAATCGTTTTACTCGATCTAATAATGTAAAGTGCGTTCAAGCAAGCGATGTCATTCCAGCAAGCTAGATTTTGAGTGAACAAATACTAGTAGTGTACAAGGACTTGTTACTTATTGAGAGCACACGCGTCACATGACTCTAATTTGAACAAACTTTTTGTACTGCTCTCGTGTACAAGTATATTTTGGTTCCTAAATGAAGCGCAGACAAAGTAACGAGTTTAAATAATGAAATTAAATATTTTCCCAAATGTGCTTAATTAGCGATTAGACGTAACGTACGAGTAGTCGTAATCTAAAATAATAAAACTATGCAGAGATTTAAAGTTTTTGTGCTTTTCTAGAAGGGAGGTATTGGCAGTGCTTTATTTTTCCTTACAAGACCCCAGGGCTTTCCCACAAAAAGTTAAGAGAAAATCATGTGTGATTTTTAATTTATTTTTGAACAAAATAAGTTTCTTTAACACACACACACGCACGATTCTTAAATAAATGCAGTCATGTTGAAAAATTATTCAATAATGCCACAAAAACCTATCAAATCCAGTTTTATTATATTTGCCTGCCAATCAATAACAATAACAATAACAATAATGCAACAATAGTTGCACTAACAAACAATAATCCTGATCAAACATTTCTTTGCCAAACAAAAAACAAAACATAAACCAAAAAAGAATCCTTCTAATTATTTACACACCAAATGAGCGGCCCAGTACAGTGTGTTTGAGGGAAGGGGGTTAAATCAATTCGTATAGTATTCATTCAAGTGTATAACAATCAGCTTCATTTATCCTTCACTGTGTATTGCCAAATAATTTCAATGCCAATACCACCAGTCTTCGAAGTTTAAAACTTTCAGAGAAACAAATTCTACCGCACCCAACCTTTAAGAAGTTTTCATATTAAGTCACAGCCACATGCCGGTGACAGGAGTTAAACAGTTAACAGAGTAAGATGAGATGTCACACACCATATAAACATGACCACAAAATGTATGCCACAGTTATCAACACAGACACAAACTAAAAGATACACTAACAACACAACCCGATCAAATGGGTCGTGACCTTCTACTGCCTTTCGATTTTTATGTATTTGATTAGTGGGAGTTTCTTGTTGTAATTGGAAAAGAAAGTTATTTTTTCTTGCTTTGGCACTGAAGAAAAGAAATTACAACAAGTACAAATTGTTCATTCAACGCCCATTAAAGTAACATGTCATCGAAATGTTCGAACAAATATTTTGTTTATAAAACTATGGATTTTCATTTTATATGGAACTGAAAGCTTTTCGCGTACGTCTGGATCAACGTCGTAATTTGGTATTTTTATTTCGGTGTGTTTAAATTTCTTTTACTTAAAAATTCATTTGCTAACTCGTAGTCTGCTTTAGTTTTGTTTTGTTCAATATTTCTTCTGCTTTTAGTAGTTGTTTCCTTATAATTAAGTTAGACTTGCTTTATTGATATGAACGCCTTCCATATGATAATTAATTGTGCCAAAAGTATAGAAGAAAAGGAGCGTAAAATTCTTATTGTTCAAAATCGATAATTTAAAACAAAAAAAAAATTTATCTATAAAATATAATTAGGGAATTTAAAATATAAAATATAATTTCATCGCGCAAATTTTCCAAAGCAGTAAATTGACAATAAATTCTCAAAAACTATTGCTAGAGGACAGGGATAAAACGATACGAGTGAATACAAGTATATGCTCGATACTTTTTTTTCGATACCAAGTACGTTTGCAATCGGTAGGTATCGGTGAACTAGTATTTGAATCATATTGGCCTAAAAACGGATGACGTTACTTTTTCTTCATATTTGTTTATTGAACACTTCGCTTTTTTTCAAGATCTTAACAGTAGCTGGCAAGGTAATAAAAAGTTAACAAAGAATCTGTGTGACGCAAGTTAGTGAGTGACAGATAATGGCGCTAATATTGATGTCACAGTAAAAAAAAAACTCTTAGTGAATCACAATATTTGCCATCCATTGCTCACATTATTAATTTAATCGTCGATTTCTCAATAAGTAGGATGGGTAGATTTTTGGAACGAATTTCCGTCACCAAACCAAACTCGACAAGGGATGACGGAAATTCGTTCCAAAAATCTACATCAAACCACCCTGTCGGAATATCTAATCAAGAACCAGTAGGCTCGAAAAAACTACAGGTAGTTTTAAATAGTGGCTGGCCAGATTTAAGAATTCGTTACCAAGGAATCTTCAGAGCAGAGCACTCTTACATTATCCAAGATTATGCCAATGATAAGTTGTGTTGCATCCAAGTTACAAAGTTTTTCCTCACCGGTAGAATGCGTCACAGTTGGAGACTTAACTCTTGCGTGACTGCAGTAAACCATTTGGTATGATAGAACTTGTGCGCTTTTAAAATCTCCACTCCAGAGATCCGAATGCTTGTGATAGGGCCATACAAAAGTTAAGAAACTTAACCTTAAAGAAGACTCTTACTTTCCTTCAATAGTTTCTTGTGAATTTATTGTTTATTTACTCCTTGTGTAAATAAGCTCGATTGGAGGATTTTTAAAAGAATTAGAGGTAAAAACCATCAAATAGTCAGAAAGTAATTTTTGAGTGTAACAATCGTCAAAATCATTATAAATTGTCGAATCTGGCAACTATGTTTAGGCCTTAAAACAAGTCAGGCACGAATCAAGCTTTAGATTTTGAGGCCGGAAATTTTATGTGCGTCAAAAATTGTCGAAACTTTTATTTTTAATGGTTTTGGGTTCTATTGGGAAATGTTCTATTTTTAAAATCAAGCAAGACATTTTAAGTTCTCGAAGTATTTTATTACTACCATAGGTATGCAATTATATAAAACTAAAAAGGTACACCCTACTCTGGCAGGGACAGGTCCAGCTTAAGACTGTGGAAAATTGTAGAGGAAATAAAAAAACTTTAAGTTTTTTGTTTGCAATAACGTTGACTTAAAATTGTTTTGACAGGCGAAATATTCCATGGAACCGCGCATGGCCATAGCAAAGTCGGGTTAAGCCGCAATCCAAAAGTAAAAAAAAAATAGTTTAATCTTTTACCGGCTTAAAGCGATGGAACATTAGAGGAAACAAAGACGTGTCCACTCGCGTCCTTTTTTTTGGTTCCTGAAATATAAAACTAGTGTGATATTTTATGTTTCTAATTAGAATTGTACATCGTCTGCGCCGATGTTTACTGTTTTTGTTGGCTTAGTTCGTTAAAAGCAGTCGTGCTGTGAAGACCATTTCTATGATGCCTATGTGACAAACACACTGAACTGATGTTTCGTTCATGGTTTCCTCTGTGGTTGCATCGTCTGTATCAAAAAATAAACTAGGTATCTAAGACATTTTTCCTCGAATATCCCTCCCTTTTAGCATCAAGTCAAACATGCGCATAACTCCCAAAATACTTACATACAAATTGTGTACATCTGTAAATTTGAAAGGTAAAAATCGTGTACTTTTTTTTATCAAATTGAGCCAGTGAACTTCGTTCCTTGCTCTTAATATTGTAGATCAAAATCTTAGTGCACAAAGTAAAAACTATTGTTAAAGGATCCCCAACTGAGTAGCACGATAAATCCGGTCTGGAAAACCAAGTTCTTTGTAGATAGCGAAATATAGTTAGAGTGGCCTATATACTCCAACCGATAGGATCATTTGCGCCTGATTTTCCAGTAGTCAGATTTTAGTTTTTCAAGTTGTTTTTTTGTACAAACTTTTGTCTAGCATGTATTTCTAATTTCGCTTTAATATCTCATTGCTTAACAAAAGTTCAATACCAAGAGATAACATTTTGAAAATATTCATTCGATGGTTGAGAATTCGTGCTTGATTTTATTGAGGAATTAATTCTCATTGATTGGTAAGACGCGCTCCATTAAATTTCTGTTGTTCTCTTTATGCAACAATAAAACTGCTGATACAGAAACATTAAAACACCAAGTATAACTTTAAATAGCAATTAATCTTTATTTGTTTTAATTTCAAAAGTTTTTTTTTTCATTATGCAAAACATTGTCGTTTTTCTCCTACATCAATTTCGTCTTTCAGAAACATTGCTCTGCAAACAAATAATGATTCTTGTGGGGAAAGAAAAGTGAAGCCAGTGCGTGCAGCAGCATCAACATCAGCAAAAAATAAAAAGTAAAACAAATTGGTTTTTTATGGTAATCGAATTTTTTATTGCTTTTTTCTCACCTTTAATGTTTGTTGGATTACGCTGCTGATGATGATGACCTGTTACATTTATTTCTTTTTTTTATTCAAAGTTGTAGTCACTGCTTTTTCCTTGTGGCGTTCCAGGGAGGAATGACTTATTGATGCTGATTTTTTCCAAGATTTCTTATTTTAGTATATTTTTATAGATCTTTGAAGTGCGTACTTGAATATTAAAGCAAACATTTTTGAAACAAAGTATTTTGCTGAAACAAAAACAAAAAAAAAATAGAATAGGAAGGAGTAGGAAAATGCAACCACACTGGTTGTTGTACGGCTAAGTTTCGCTTTAGCATTTTTTACAAGACATTTACAGATATTGAAATGTTCGATTAGTCTTAATTAGTTTTTTATGTAAGTATTAATTTTTCTTAATTCGGCTAATAGCTTCAAAATTCGTTCAATAATCTCTGCACACTATACAAACTATTAGGGACGTTCACAAAAAGTTCACATGAACTTTTCCACTTATTGCAATAAATACGGCGGGGGTTTTTATTTTTTATGTTTTAGAGTTGTGACCAAAAAACAAATGGGTGGTCTTTGCTAGTTTGCACAAAAATTTCATGGAATCACAGGAGATGATGAGGCTGCTCATAACAGTCAATGCCATCTTTGGTGCGAAAATCTTAGAACAATTTTTAATATATTAAAACAATGCAAGCAATACAAAGCCGTTAATCACAAAATGTTGAAATTAAAACAAATTTATTGCTAATTACTTAAATTTGTTAAACCAAGAAAAATGTTAATTAAGAAAATCCATAACTTTAAAAATTGTCGACAAACTATAAAATTACGAAGTCTGCCTAAAAATGTTGATAAGCAACAACAAAAATCGCCCCACCAAAAAATTTTCCAATTTATTAAATAAATTCGCTTAAATCGAAAAAAAAACAATATTTTCATAAAAACCAACAAAAAATGATGAGTATCGTCGTAATTGATGCCGAAATTAATTGTGAGTTGTATCGGTATCATTTACTTACTTCGCCAACGGTAACGTTAAACAGTAACTTCGACATTCGCAACATTTTCTAAAAGTTGTCACGTTTCCGGCTGGTTGACTTAACACAAAAGCAAGCAAAATAAGAATTCAAAGAATCAAACAAGTTACAACTTAAATTGTTTTTTTTTTAATTAAATATTACTTAACTCATATTAATAAAATACTAAATTCCGAAAGTTTCAATAGCTTAAATTATATGAGTGTCCCTAAAGCTAGTTTGATTCGTAATTCACTCTCTCGTTTGCAGTTCAAAACTAACTTGCGTGTATTTGTTTGAAAATCCTAATGTAATTTCATGTGTCTGTCAAAATAGTCATTCTACATACAGTTTACAATTTTTGTGATCAAACGGATATGTGTAATTACATTTGACATAACTTCGGTTTTAATACAACGTTCTATTCCAAGCTTACGGCTTTTGGTACGCTTTTTAATGCTTTTATCGCCAACAAAATACTCAAAACAAAAAATATCCAGTTGACAGTTCTAGGATGTCAGACGCTATATCGAATCAAAATAGAATACTCATAGGAAATGCACATGTTACATGTTATTTAAAATGGTTCACACGACATGTATAAATTTTACATATGGAAAAGTGTCAATTTGAAATCACTTTTATTTGTGCATATTCCATTCAGAAGCTGTTCTTGAAAAAGGCATGGGTTTAGATTCATTCGAATTTGTAGAATAAGGTCCATCCAAAGTTTTGAAACCGAATTATCGTATTTGTAGAGCTGTCTTTACACTATCCGAGTTCTCAAACTAACGTCTATAATGTGCCAATAATTTTTTTTTTTAATTTTTCATCTCAGATGTGTTCAAATATACATGTATGAATTGTAGCTGTCATATTCTTAGAGTTAGATACTGCAATCAGCCTAAAGCTCCGACAATGCCAAGACAGCTATAATAAATTAAATTGAATTGCTACTAAAAGGTTGTTTAGACGGTACGACTTTACGTACGTAAAACTCAAGAGAAAATAATATAAAAATTCATTCGTATTTAAAATGAGAGAAAAACTCTAACGACTGATTTTTTTGCGTTTACACCATTCCACAGCGGTTCCATGTATATGGGGAGAGCGGCTAAAAATACTTTGAGTGAACATATCGGGATACAAGTGTGAAGATCAAATACTTTAATAAGTAAAAATGATTTGATTTGTTTGGACATAATACTAATTGAATTGCAATGCCTGTTTTGGTTCGAAAATGTTGGCAATTATTTTTCAATTTTGGGCCTATGGTAGCAATCACTGTGCATTGGTATAGACCAAAACGTACTAAATGAAAACAGCTGTTGTTACAAAAGTACCAAATAGTGCAAGTAAAATAGTTATAAAAATTCACAAATCAATTGCTAATATAAAATATTGCCAAACATAATGAGAAAATATAATGAATAGTGGCATACGGTATATTTTATTACCGGCTTTTATTTGACTTTTTTTATTTGTTTACAGACAAATTCGTCGCTGATCTAATAAGATATGATGATTTTCAAAAACATTTCAAAAAACAAAGAGGTTTTCTTTATTACATATTAAGACGCACGGTAGTGCGCCAGGCAAAGTTCAGGGATAATGTACACAGTTTGTATATTGTACGCAATCATTCGTGCTGTACCAACCTCATAACTTTGCTGCCTTCATTAAAAGACTAACGAAAATTTAAATTTAAAGACTCTATGTATAGGTTACATCATAGGCCAAGTTTACCACTAGTTTCCTGAGATATGCAGGCATACAAAGTGCATATTTTGGTAACTATTCACTGGCTCACTCATCAATATTATGGGGCACTTCCACAGTAGCTGGAGATCTGAAATTTGGTATTCATGTAGATCTGGGCAAATAAGTAAACAGATAAATCTGAAAACGGTTAGTTTTTATCTAGGGGACTAAAGTCGTCCCTTATTTGTACGAACATTTCCACAATAGGTAGAAAGCTGAAATTCGATATACCCCAATCGTCTGCAAGCTTAAAGTTAAAAGAAGTTTTATAAATACCTACGTACATTAACAAACAAAAATAACTTGAACAAAAGTATTCAGATCCGTACAAAAACATAAATGTGAAAATAAGGCCAAGTACTTGTCCAAAAATTTTGGCCAGGTTCTTGATATGTGCAATACCATGGATGTTTTTGCATGGCGTAGGTAATTTAGTATTTGTTGAAATATTTAACTATACTTAAAGAAAATCTTAGACCTAGCGCAGAAAAAATTTAAATTTTAAATAATCCCAAGTTGTATGTCTGCTGACAATGATGATAAAGACATACGGACAGCTAACAATTCGCGTATGTGGACACTTCATAACTGCCCAAAATTGTTGAAAACACCTTCACAGTCGCCGGATCTTGTGGAACTATTTGGACAAAAAATGTGGTTCAAAATTCCACCCAATTGCTGCAAAAAACTTTTTACTGCAGTGCCCAAACGATAGCAGGCGGCATATGCAAAATAAACGAGTTCCGACAAATTATTCACATAAACCAAATAATATTCAGATGTGTTCGTTCACTCATGAAGTTTTCATTAAACGTTGTACGTTATACGATTTTCATTGACTAGTAATTTTTCTCCACATCTGGTTTTTTTTTTTTAAATTTTGTATGTGAAATTTTTCAAGTTTTCTTTACTTTATACAACCATTTTTGTTTCAAAAAAATTGTAGTTTTTTCTAATTTTTAAAAGAATGTATAAAAAATTTGCCAGTACGATTTTAAGTGACAATCACTGTAGATATTACCATTAAAATTGTTTAACAACTGTTATAGTTTAAAAGGATTTTGATCCGTAGACTCAAATAAATAAAATTATTAATTACTCAGAAAACTATTATTTTTGGAGTTTGTGTTTTCTTTAATCGACTGCTCACAAAAATAAATGTGCGCGATTAAAATCTGGCCTCAAGAAACGTCGTTATTCAGAACTTTATAACTATCGACAAACTTCAACCAAATAAATATCTACAGCTTCAAATAATATTCTCTAAACAAATGACATTTTTATTTAAACTTTCAAAAATCTATAACTAACCAAGTTGCTTCTGAACACATTGCAGTTACTTTTATTAACTTTTGCGAAATCAAATATTTATTTCGACTATAAAAAGTTTTCCCTAAAGTTTTTCATATTTTGCGCAATTCTGTATAATATATTATTAACTTCACTTATTTTCCACAAAAAATATATTTTTTATCTACTTTTGCCATTTATATTTCGAATGATATATGTATGTAAGTATGTAAATAATGTCTGACAAAACAAAACCATAAAAGCCAAATAAGCATAAAAAAGTCAGAAAAAGCACCTAAAACTATTATCATAAAAATGGTTTATGTGCCAACATGAATTTAGCAAACAAAAAGGCAAAATAAATATAATAAAAATGTGTAAATGACATTAGAAAGAGACGACTATACAATTTTAAATGTATTTGTAGTTTTGTAGCTTTGAATCCTACAAGTGAAGTGGAAATAAAATGAAAGCGAACTACAAAAAACAACCCTTGGCTGCTAGTTGGTAATGTTATGTTAGTGCATAAGTGTTAGAGGGGAGGAGCTTAAGGAGCTTAAAGACTAACTGTAATAAACAGTAACATCACAAGTGTAACTGAATACAACATAAATTATTTTAGAGCTAACAACACAGGCACACACACACACACTCACACATCCTTAGTTACAAATGCATGCAGTCATATTTTTGTTTTAACATTTTTGCTCTTATCCATGTATGCATGTGTGTTGTGCAAACACACAAATAAAAATATGTCCTTTTTATTACTACTACAATTACAAAAGAATAAACATATATAAGTCACATACCGCCCATTAACACTCACTTTTTATCACACTTTTTGTCTGACTTTTTCCCCCATTTAACTACTGCATTATTTCTCTTCCATTATTATGGACATCAAAATGCCCAGAAAGCCCAAAGGAAAGCAAAGTTCCGAAACAGAATAAAAATTTTTAAAGAGAAATGTGACATCGAAACAGTAGGAACCTTATCGAACATTAAATAGTTAAAATGATTTCTATGCGCTTTGAATAATAAAAAGTATTTATTAATTTTGACCTTTCTAAAAGGTTCATTCATGTGTCTATTGTTTTCTTTTCTTTGGGCTATAGAAATTTTGTTAGAAAGTTCTTTTTTGTTTTATTCAGCATTGATTTGTTTGTTGGAATTTGAGAAAAGCAAAATCTTGACCTACAACATAAAAAATTAATTTGATTTGGGAAAACTTTAAAGTGTTATTTTTGTGCCATCTTTTAAACAAATTTCTTAAATTAATTTTGTATATTTTAATATTTTCATTATTAAATTAGTATTTACAGCATAAGGTATTTAAACTGGAAGTTCAAGGCATTTCCATGATGATTAGGGAAGCATATTTAAAGTCGTCTATAATGAGATATTATGTGAGCAACGTCCCCACATTTTTAAAGAGTAAATAAGTCTTTAGCGACATCTTTAGGCGCATTGAATGATTATGTTAATTAACAAAGGTTCAACAGGTGGTAACACTTCGGAAAAAACCTACTGTTTGATATGGCTTTAGAGCCGCCTTAATTATTCGACCGTACTCCTTTGAAGCCAAATTAGCTGAGGCTATCACCAACAACGGCGAGCGTTCTAAGTGGCACGTATCGAATGCCAAGAGGTACATTTTGCGTTACCGATTCCATGGGTTGGTTATATCTCGCAAAGGAGACGTAAAGGGGCCACCAAAATGGTGCGCTTTGACCTCGCCAAACTTTTTCTTATGATCTTTTTCTACAGTCACGATTCTTTTCCAAAACCAACCATATCTAGGCCTTCGACTAAATTCTTGGATCTCTGCGGCAGAGTCACTCAAAACAATTAAACTTCTCAAATCCGTGCCTGCATGCAAAGCCAAACAATTGAACGATGTAACACTTAATACATAATGGCGTATATGGGCCCTTCAAATGAAAACAAAAGAATAATAAAACATCGGCCGGCCATTATTGGGAAACTCTTTACAAAAGAAAACAATAATCAGGCGCTGATCGAAGGGGGAAGGGTGATAAAGGGAAATTTCATCATACAAAACCATTAAGAATTGTTTGTTTTTGAACAACGAAAATTAAACAAAAGCCGGTTATGGTCCATCAGGTCGTGGCAAGAGTAGGATGAAAGGGTAGTTCCAAACAGGGACGGTAATAATTATGACTTTCTTAATTAAAGCCAAAATATAATTGTTATTTCTTGACTTTCATTTATTTGCCGAAATAATATTGAATTGTTGATTTCGTTTCTGTCAAAATAAATCAAGAATTAATAATTATTTCATTAATAAATAAAAATTTCTGCAAAAAATAATAATAAAAATAAAAAAATGTACAAAGCTTTTGTTTTAACATGGTACTCCGATATTCGTTTGTGTCTGGTTTTTTCTTTGAAAATTCAAATTTTTTTAAATTAATTTCTGCACAATGAAGTCTTTAATAGAAGTAGAATTTTGGCACAAATTTCCGTCATCCCTTGTCAAGTTTGGTTTGATGGCAAACCGGTTCTGAACGAAAAATGACACTGAAGATGGCACATAGCCGAAACCGGTTTGTCTCCAAACCAAACTTGACAAGGGATGACGGAAATTCGTTCCAAAATTCTACATCAAAACACCCTGTCGGAATATCTAATCAAGAATCTTTAATAGAACTGTTCCAACACAGTCTTATTATTTATAGTCGATATTTCGCTACGACTCTGTGTTGGATGTTTTGATTCTCGTCAAACTCACATCTGAGTTTGATTCAGCAGTTTGATGTGTAGCCTGTGCTTAAGCGCCTGATAGTAAATCATGTTACAAAATAAGTGAATAGTCCTTTTTTCCTTCTATACTTAAGGTCTTCTCCACTTGTTATTTTAACACCTCAAAAACAGCACTTTTGCCCTTTTGAAGCAATTTTACATTCTTAAAAAGAAATCATGCCGGTTTATCAATAAATTTCACCGACCCCTTTTCGAATTACAAATTTTGTGCAGATATCGATCGGTACTAAGGTAAGGTGAATAGCATCTGATTCTTGATTTGATATTCCGACAGGGTGTTTTGATGTAAATTTTTTGAACGAATTCTGATCAACATTGGTTTGGAAACAAACCGGTTTCGGCTATGTGCCGTCTTCGTTCTGAGAACGAAAAATGACACTGAAGATGGCACATAGCCGAAACCGGTTTGCCTCCAAACCAAACTTGACAAGGGATGACGGAAATTCGTTCCAAAAATTTACGTAAATAGCATTCTTTGTAGAGCATTTTTTTGACTACTAGGAACACTGCTGTGCGCTCTGATTTTAACTGTAGTTTAGAATTTTGCTTCTTCCAAAGACTGTATTGATGGGCAAGGCGAATTCTTTATTTAAATTGATTACTTTTAGTTGATTTTTAGTTATAAAAATAATTTTCATTAATCTTTAGGATTTTCCAAATGATTTAAATTATTCCGTCTGCGTGTGTATCAAAAAGTAGAATAATTTATAAACTCTCTGCGAAATGAATGATTTTTCTCAAGTTCACCGTCTTTATTGTGAGTTCAAAATTAATGTTTTGTTTAATTTGTTGCTATTTTTAGTTCTTAAATATATTTTCTATAATTTATTTATTTTTTGTTTTTTGTACTAAAAAGTGACCAAACGCACTTAAAAATTTTATTCTCCATATAATTTTTATTGCCTTGAATGGCCAAAATTTATGACTGACCATAAAACATACACACACACACACACACGCAGGGTAAGCTATTCTCCTGGGTATGTGGTTTTATAGTTCGTATAGTATTAAATTAAGCTTATAATTTTATTTTCCCTTTTATACATTTCTGTTACGGAAAGATTTATACTTGTGGTTTAATGTAAAAAATATATAGGGGCAATACAGCACAGCACAGTGTTTAAATGGAAAGATCCATTATGAAATTCAACCAAATGGATTGAAATCGCATTAGAAATTATATTTGTTACATTTGCTACAATGTGGATAGATATTGTTCAGGAATAAGTCGTGAAAAACGGAAGAATACATTCATCTATAAGGGAAATTTCCACCTCAGAAAATACCCCTCCTCAAACGCGTAAGCTGGATCCGTCCCTACTATTTGCAATGTTCATGAGTAATAGCGTATGTGTAGTTGCATCGATTTCGAGCTATTGATAGCAAAAGTTATTTTATATGAACCTATTAATATTTGGAAAAATTATGACCAATTAAAAATGGTTTAAGCAAAGGCAAATGTAACTTTAAAGTTTATTCCAATGTTGACAATGTGTAGACAAACATTTGGTGGAAAAGTTTGGGCGTGACAACCAGACTGAGATTGGTGGACTGTGGCACATAGCCATCGTAGCAGTATCAAAGTAGACCCAGAAATGCCAATTCGGTGCCGATCGGTTGAATAGGGCATCGTCAGGGAATCAGTAGAGCAAAAACTAAGCCTGGACGGCTATAAGTTTTGGCCAACAAATTATCTTGAAGCGTTGGCCAGTGGTGTAACGAATTCTCATTATTTACGACTACAATTGTAAGTTTTTTAATTGTAATTAACAGAAATAGGTGAGGTAGTGGAAATAACAGCTCCTAGATTAGGCTACGTATTGACGTTTGGTGAAATTCGGCTATTGGATTTTGTGAAGTTTCCATTTTTTGGAGTAATTGTTACATAGTTCTTTTGGTAATTGTTTTTTTTGGGGTTTCTAATTTGTTGATATTTTAAATTTTTATGACAAGAAGAACACAGCTGTGATTTCTTTAAGGTAAAGAATAACCAAACCTAGTAAGGCAAGTAAGAAAAATAAAAGAACAAATTGTTTTTTGATGGGGCTTTTGGTTGACATTTTAATGTTTTGCTTTGAAGTTCTCTGGATTTCTCATTTGATCTAAAGTATTTCGAGCAATAGATATTTAAGTTGTTCAAAACACTTGGGTAAGGGTTTCTGATGAGCTGGTTTAACCATCCAGCGAATTGAGCAAAGAGACCATTAGCTATCCCCTCTTTAACATAAAATGTTTATTTTTAGGGATTTTTTTTCAGGATTGGAAGTTTGACATTTTTAATTTAGAATTTTTCTGAATTTTCAAATATTTGGTCAATTTTGTATTATCGGCTTTTGCAAGAATTCGGATTTTTTTTTGAAATGTTGTGTAAATTTAATGGCTTCTTAGGAAGTTTTGAACACAATTAAACAATTAGGTCCGTAGCTGATCTGGCGCTCTCTGGTAAAAAATTGTAATAATTGAAGTAGATTTTTGTCAAGTTTGGTTTTGGAGACAAACCGGTTTCGGCTATATGCCATCTTCAATATCATTTTTCGGTTTGTCTCCAAACCAAACTTGACAAGGGATGACGGAAATTCGTTCCAAAAATCTACATCAGAACACCCTGTCGGAATATCAAATCAAGAAGTAATAATTGAACATGATCGGGGTTGTTAATTTCTATATTATTCTAAATCAATATCTGGCAATAAAAAATTTTCTTATTTGAAGTTTGCGAAATATAGCATCAAATTTGTATAAACTTACTCTTCGTTTGAATAAAATCACCTGTGTGATTTAGAATTAAAAATATACACAATTTATTTATATAAGAAATTAAGAAGAAACTTAAAAAAATTATACTTAATTTTTAATGTTTAAGTTAGGCACTTCATTCTATTATGCTTTGCATTTTCTTTATTACAAATAAATCTAGATGTTATACAAAATTACTGGAAATATATTCAGAGGGGGCGCCGATAAGGTATCATGCACCGGAAGCTAATTATGCCAATGCATATGGGCATAAATTAAGTTTCAAAATAAAGCTAGAATTAATTTGATAGCTCACGTTGTTGTTATTTTATTTGAATCTGTGGCAACGAGGAATAAGTGCTCAAGTCGATTTATGCTGAAAACGAGTTAAAAGCGCCATTGTGATTTCATAATTCGAGAGAACCCCTCAGCAATATTTCACTTATTTAGCTGAATTTGTCAGGAAGTTATATTATGTAATGTATTTCTGCTTATCGCTTTTTTTGAAACAGTAACTTAACTTGAGAGGCATAATATCTTAAGAAGAGACAAAATCTCACTTAAGCACTTTTTCATTGTTGGCACAGAAACATCTTATCTGGTCACCTTATACGTGAATACGTTTCGGAGCATTCGTAGTATTATATTTGTATAAACATTTCCTTATATTTCGAAAGTCAGCAATATAGTCTTTAATTCTAAAATAATCAATTGCAATATCCATACAATAACTTAAGGAGGACCTTCAGTTAACTATCCTTTAAAACAATTTTTCAATTCACAAACGCCGGTTATTGTTGTATCGATTGTATTACAATCCAATTTTGTATTTTTGTTGTTGGCAATTTTCATAAGATAACTGCATTTTATATGTTTTTAAAGTGTGGTATTGAGAGCATACCTGCGATTATGCTATTTGTTTTCAATTTTAAGTTTTAACTACAAAACTACATATTATTTATTGAATTCATTTTGAAATATCTTCAGCCGTTTTGCCAAAAAAATTTTGTTACCTTTAAGTGTAATTCAATTTCAGCGTATTAAATGTTGAGCTTTGACGTCTATATTTTTTATAATAAATTGAAATATTCACAAAAAAATTAACCAAAAGTTTATTTTAATACAGGATACAATTAATACAAAATGTTTCTGAATTGCATAAATATTTTGCTAGTTTGTACTGGGGACTTCAGTGAACGGGCATTATTATTCTTGTACTCGAAAAGATATAAAAGAGTTTTATTTGGTTTCCATAGTCGTCTGACTAACAATGTCATTATTGTTTTCAATTTGTATTCTCCTTTTTTGTAGACGATTTCTACAAATCAACAACAAAAAGACACACACACACACTCTCACTGGTCGCTGACACAATGAAACCACTAATTTGTTGCATTTGTGAAAATTAAATTACTGTTTACACTCATAAAATGTTTAACAAAACAAATCCACTTGATTATACACAAGCCCTTGCCACACGATACAAGGACAATTGAAATTTCAGCAACTGCACATACACAGACACAGACACACGCACCCACTCTGCTCACTTTTACATATGTTTCTTTAACTCAGGTTCATGGGTATTTTTTTATTTTTTTATTATTGTAAGTCAGAAAATTTTAAGGAAGGGGCTTGACTTTTTTTGTTGACATCAGGTCAAATTGCATCAAATCGAATTAGGCAGCAGCAGCAGCAGCAGGAAAATGAACCCCAGTCAGGGTTTTTTTTTTATTAATACGATTTTAAAATGTTAAAATAAATAATTTCACAGCATGACTGTGAAGAAAAGGAGAACAATGTGAAGGGTTATTTTGTTCAATTTCAAAATATTCTAAAAGGGTTGTTGGAAATGTTTTTATTTTCTACTTGTTGTCATTTTTTTGCATCCTTCCATTGAACGTGAGGAGATGCTATGAAAACAAACTTAATATGAGGCATAACATACGAGTGTTGGGTCTTACAATTGTTAATCCTTTGGATCATGGCAAATGTAAATAATAATGAAAATGTTAAATCGAAAAGTCAGTTTGCAGTTGTGCCTACATATGTCAGTCAAAGTGGTCAGTCAGTGGGCAAGAATTAAAGGATTTTGGAGGTAAATTATAAAATTAAATTAAAATTTTTAAAAAATATGTTGGTTTCTGGTTTTCAGTTATTAGATTTCTTTTTATTTTCTCTGTGGTTACTTAAAGGTGTTGCAGGATTTGAGGAAAGGGAAAACAATAATCTCCCTAAAAACATGGAGTCTCTTGTAATTACTAGCGTTTGTCTAAGTTTGTGCCCCATGCCATTTACACTTAACAAATGCCTACCTGTGGTCCTAAGCCTTATGCCAGCCAGTGCTAGACATTTACACACAATGCGCACTGCCGTCCTAGCCTCTTCCTCAGGAGTATCTTTAGAGACTGAAACGTTCACCGCTTTCCCATCTCTTCAGTATTCCTTCATTGGCAAATAAACACTGGACTTACTACAGAGATTAACCTCTTCACCTCTTGCGAGGCGGTACTTTAGAGATTGACCCATCCACCCCTCACCAGGAGTTTTTAAATATGTCTTCCGAATCCCTCCCTTGACCAGTGGAGTGGAAATCCACTCACCTGGCGTATACTGTTTCACCGTGAATTAGGGATTTTTGTAAGAGAGTGTTAACTTTTCTCCGCTCAACTCAGAGACAGGAACTTGTTACCGGCTGCCACCATGAGGAGGTTTACGTTAGAACTTCTGAAGTGTGTAAATATTTCTTCCTTTGGGTCGATTCCTAAACATATAAAGGAATTCATGCTAGATCAGCACTGTAGCAGAAAACATGCAATTCCTGAACTTCATAGAGAAACTTTAGAGTTGCTTTCAACACACTCACCAACTAATCATGAGTCCACATATAGACCCAGCTCATCGTAAATGGATATTGACAATAAAGTCGAATTCCAAACACTTTTCATATCAAAAGAAACTCTCTTAAAAAGAGCATCATATTCTTAAAGATACTTCCAATTGAGCTGCTTCGTTATTAACCACGACTCTTCTTTGAGACTTTGGAGTTAAGGACAAAAGTGGGGAATTCATTGTTATTGATAAAACCAAAGTAGCTGGAGAAAAAAATATGTGCAGAGCTTTTGTGCGTCAACAACTAAACAGTAACTCCGAGATCTTAACGTTTTTCTTTGATGGAAGAAAATATAATTCATTAGCGAGATATAACCCAAATTTAGTTATTCAGTAACCCAAAATCCAATTGCTGGGTCACTTATTGCTGGAACTTATCGCTTTCTAATTTGACTGGGCTTAGCTGTGATGGTAGTCAACAATACTGGTAAAATGTAATAATTCGGAGGTTCGAAATTATGTTACATCGACCATTACATAGATTTGTCTGTTTATTGCATTTAATTGAATTACTGTTTCGCAAGCCATATCTTTCCGCCTGCCAGCTGACGCTCTAGATTACGGTTACGTGAAGCAAGTTTTTTATTTGCATGTGCAATTGCAGCTTCCTTCTGGAACAACGAGTTCTGTGTTCCTGATTTATCAATTTGCGGTCATAAAATAATTATGATTCACTCTGGCGCCATTTTCGTATTGACGTTTTGGCAGCTTACACCGGAAATCTTTACCCACATTCTTGGTGCGCCATTGGCAAATTATTCCGTGAACAAAGAGCAGTGAATTTTTTGCGTATAACGTTTGTTGAGGTGTGTTCTGCACCCCTTTATTTTACAAACCCACTAAGGCTAATGCATATTTCAAAAATCGGCGTTATATAATTGGGTTTTTACTGGTAATGCCTGCCAGTATGATTATGAGTTAAAATTATAATGTTTAAGTAGAGAATAGTGACTGCTGTTTAATGAAATGAACTATTCAAATGAACCTAAAAATACTTTCATATTATATTGCAGTTACTCCAAAAGTCGAATACAGTTCAGATTGAAAAATATTTCAAGAGACACTTTTCACAATCCAATCCAATCCAATCTGCCTGCCTGATAGTTTAAATACTTTGTTGTATTTCTTGCATTTATTTAACGCTTACAGTACCAAATACCAGTCAAATACAAAAACAAAAAACCTTGTGTCAGTTGAAAAACCGCCCATCAATATGTCATAATCGTAAACTGATGCTACGAGAACGCTGCTCCCTAAAACTGTTAACAAAAGCCACAAAACGAATTCAGTTGTTTCCTTTCCATTCACCAACCACCAAGACCAGTATTTGCGAGTGTTAAGTTTAAACTGACATTATGCAAATTTGTATTTGGGTGGCACTTTAAACATTTTTTCTATTCAAATACTCAACCACCTTACAAATGACACTCAGTGAACAAAGTCCTTCTAATATTGTTTGTTATTATTATTTTAATTTTTTTACGCACAAGCTCTTCTTCGGTTGCAGAGAGACAGAGTGTTAAAGTCGCACATTCAACACAACCTCTGTCAACACCATCATCATCATCATCAGCGACATCATCATCTTCAGTCATTTTCATCAAGGCTGTTTTGTTGTTGTTAAGAAAATTAACTTATTGTTGTTGTATGTGTTTTGTACTTAAATGTTGAAAAATTATGATTTCATTATGGTTTCAGCTGGAACAGCATAAAGTGGAAAAAAAACGAAGGTAAGGGGACTTTATTAAAATTCAGAGATTCATTCAGTACTTTCGTTGTTCTTAAATGTCGCATGTCAATGACTTGTTCGATTTCTAATAGACATTTGCTTCCATTCGATTTTTTTACTTTTTATAAATGTAAATTTAATTTTTATAACTTCAAGGGAATCGTTTATATAAAATAGAGACCTGTTTCAAATTTCAAAATTTAAAACCGAAAAATTGTTGTAAAATTCATGAAAACATTTCCCTTTCATGAATACATCTGAAGAATACTAGTATCTCTACGCTGTTGGTCTAATTTTGTGTTGCTTTTCTAATTCGTTTTTCAGAACTAGCACTTGACTAATTTAACATCACAACAATCTGGCATGTCAAAACATGCACCCAAACACACACACACACACATTCCCATATGCTCATATGAACAAACTAATACATGTAAGCAAGAAGAGGTGATTTTTTATATCGATTATTCTAGGCAATCATACAAATCGACAATTTATGTCTCTGCCAGATGCCAATAAATCTTAATCTAACTTAACAAAAAATGAGAAAAAATACCCCAGTTACCCAGACAGAATATTATAACGGCACTTTAAAACCCTCAAATAGCCTGCAATAACGAGAACAGCACCAACAATATAAAAAAAAAAACAAAGATTTATAACTAAAACCTGTTGTGCTGCCAAAATACAACCGAATAAAAGTAAATACACTGGGCGACATTTAAAAAGGAGCAGAAAAGTACAAAATTATTTTAGCCAATGTTCACAGTTATTTCTCTTCAAGTGTTAAAAAACAACTAATTGAGCGTTCCATCATAAGTATGGAGCAATTAAATTTGGTAAAAATGTTATTTAAGATTAAAGGTATACAGCTAAAGAAAAAAACTGGGATGAGATAACCATAATCGCAGTGCTACATGATTGATATCGGTCCATTCTTAACTTGATATTCTGACAGGGTGTTTTGATGTAGATTTTTGGAACGAACTTCCGTCATCCCTTGTAAAGTTTGGCTTGGACACAAACCATGACCATGTGCCATCTACAGTGTAACCAAACTTGACAAGGGATGACGGAAATTAGTCCTCTTACATCGATAGAAGGGCAAACAATTTATGTTGGCAAAGGCTGCGGTACCAATACAGGCGACTAAAGCCATCAAAAGCTAAAGCTAAGTCAACGCGCTACCACTTAAGCCACAGCACCCTCGTAGTTTTATTAAACGCAAAAATATATTTTCATATTATGTCCAACATTTTATGGTTAGAGTTATTATATTATATTTGTATAGCGTAAAAATACTTTGTAAATTGAGTAAAAATATTTTAGTTCAACTCCAGCAAACCGATCAATGTCACTACTTCCGTTTTTATCCAAAGTTTTTGAAAATCTTGTTAGCAAACAATAAATTGAATATCTAAACGAAAAAACTTGATATGTGAAAAACAATCTGATTTTATAATGAATAGAAACTGTGTAACAGCACGGGTGGATCTAGATGTAAAATTGATATTAATATCGTTATTTTTTTATCACTTCTTGACCACCTTAAAGCATTTGATACGATGGATCAAGCGACTTTGTTAACAAAAATTCAGAAACAATACCATTTCCTGTAGACTTATATCATCTTACCGACCACAAGTTGTTTAGCTTAAGGATAATATAACAAGTGAATTACGGTGAAAAGAGGAATTCCCCAAGATTCAATACTTGCGCCTCTCCCTCTTTTTCACCATGTACACCAGTGATCTTCCTGACTGACAGGTTTTTATACCTGTTCAGTTCAAATGTAACAATCTCGCTGACATAACTCCTTGCGTTAACAAAGTCAATAATGACTTAAACAAAATCTATAGCTGGGCTAAGGCAAATAGTCTATGCATAAGTCCCGCCAATACAAATGCATTAAAATTCCCTTAAAATAATAATTCAAATAAATAACATTTCCTTTGTTGTGGAGAGGCACATTTCATTTAATTTTACGTATTTATATCTTTGTATGATATTACTTTGTTTTAATGCAGGGAGGATATCGAAGCAGACCACTTACTTTTTGGGTTCCTTTTTCGTATGATCTTGTTACTACTGGCACTGTCATTTAGAAAATTTTACATCTTCTTGTGCTAGATCATCAAATAAATAAAAAAACAAATGATGTATAATTTGCCATCACTTCCTCGAAATCTCTGAAATTACTGAACAGAATCGAAGAATAACTTGAAAGTAATTTGAAGTCAGATAAAAAATGGAGTGCAGATTTGAATTACACAAGAAACAACTTTCCAAAAGCTTGTATACTTGTGTTATTAGTGCACCTAACCAAAAATTAAGCACTGTACTCATTCACAAAAAAAAATATATATGTGTTATAGAGTTTGAAGTGGTTGTGTAAAACAAAAATTATTGTTGTTATTGACAATTTGCCTTAAACATGTGGGTTTGCAACATATGCACTCGTCCTCAAAAGGATCTCATTTTCAAGTAATCGAATACAAGAGAGAACACACTGTGACATTCAAATAATGATTTATACCAGAAATATTCTGTATTTAATAGAAAATAAAAGCAAAGTAGGGTTATGGCAGCGACAAGGAAACGGAAAGTGAGAAAAAGGGTTGAACAGCACAATGGAAAGGAACACAGGGGGTTGTTAGAGAGTTTAGCGCCAAAGTGTTTCTAATTTAAATTAGCCGATTTGCTACAACTTGCAAGTGTACAGGAGATGCATTTGTGAATTATTTTCAACATGAGCTTGGCTAATAAAATATTTCTCTTTTTGATTATTTGCTGTACAAGAGAAGGATTGTTTGTACATTTTAAATTGGGTGTCCTTTATGAGGAGGTGATAATTTCATCAAATGAAATTCACTCTCATTACAATATATTCTTCACGTCTTTGGCAAATTCTTTCACAAAATTCCCTTGAGAAAAGAAATGTAAGAAAAAATTACAGCAAGTTGTCCATCAAAGATATTTTATTGTTAAGTCTATTTGCATAAATTGTTCCTTTCCTTCCTTGCCATTACCTTGCAAATGAACTCCAGACAATTGTCCAGATATTTATAACGTTTCGTATTTCACTATTTTTGTATCACTCCACCTCCACCCATTGTGCAAAAAAACTTGGCCTTTCTTCTTGTTACTTATTTTTATTTAAGCGATTTTCATCTTCAAAGTAAAAGTACAATGAATGATAAATTGTTCACATATCAAGTTTTTTATTTACTTTCTTTCCTTCTTTCTTTTTTTTCTTTTATCACACTCACACATGCATACGAATGTAGGGGATTTCTTATTTCTTATTATTGCGTGTCTCATCATCACTCAATCCCCATCTCATGTGAATCACAAATATTTAGTTGTAAGGAAAAGGTCGCATTGCATACGACGGACGACCAGAGTTTGAGCCCATAACCCAAACAAACATTTTGCCAACTCATGAAGTGCAAATTTGTTTACGTCTCTAAGAATCCTTGGAGAATAAGCTCAAGTCGAATGAAGAATGTTCAAGATGATACGGTCAAGTGCATTTTATTTAAAAACGTTTGCATAAATTTAAAAGGGATTCTGAGCAGCAGATCGTTTGTTATTCTTAAGATAATAAATAAGAAGCAATCCGAGATAGATGGATGGATGTTCTCAACTCATGTGAAATAAATTTAGGATGCGTTTTTTTTTAACCAAAACTTTTAAAATTCTCTAAAATAGAAGTTAGTAGAAATTTTAAAATGCAAATGACTTCAAATTGTGGGCTATTTTTATTATAAAACTAGAGCTCTTTTTCGAACACTGTCACATTCCATTCCGATCGATATGTTTTCAACTCCGTAAACTGATTTTATTTCTAAGTGGAATTGTTTCTTAATGACATCTACAGCGGAAACGTATTTCTAATCACTTTTTACATATTTTTGGATTTGATACATAAACGCAACATCGCTATACGAAATTTTATAAAAGAGATTTTTCGAACTTTTTGGAATTATCGAAATAGATCGAAATATAAAGAAGCAAAATCAAGTTCGACCGGAATTGTAAATACTGAATTAAAATCATGCCAGTCGGAGTAAGTGACAGACCTGTATGTACCATTTAAAAAACGAAGACACAATTTAATACAACGAGCCTACAATGTTTTCAATCTTGTCTACAACCCTTTCAAGTTGTACTAAGATTGCTTTAAATTGGAACATTTTACTATGACAATTCAATATGTTCATATTTAACATAATATAAAAAAATATGTAGAAAAATGTTGGCCAAAAAATTACACAAGTACGAGTACATGGGAGAAAATAACCAATTTTGAAAATCCTCAATAAATATATAACTTGATTTTTATTTATTTTTAACATCCATCAATTTCTATCATATATTGCGCAACACTGTATGTTTAATTTTGAATCGAAGTATTTGTCGTTCTCAATTATCAAAATTCAAGGCTGTTAAAGAAAAAAGTTGGCAAAAAAAAAACTTGGGATTTTTTAAAGTACTCTTACATCTTTCTCCTAGCGGAAAGTACATTAACTTATATTTTTGTGTCTGCGATGGGTTCTTGCATTTGCTGAATCGGTTAAATACAACCAAATCTACCTGAATGCTTCTATTCATCGCTTGGAGCGTATATTATATTAATGTATGGTAATAATAATTCGTCTGTATCGCCTTAAAATATGCTTCAAATTTTATTACAAAAAAAAAAAAATTAAATATGCTGGAGTTCAGCTTGAAACCGTTAATACAAATCAATAAATGTTTCGATATCATTTACGGTTTGGCCACATATCGCACCTGTTCATCAAAAGTAACACAACTCAAAATTTACAAGTTTTCAGTAGAGGCAAGAAACTAATTCCGCCAATATAATGGAATTATTGTTATCAACAAATATACCGTTGTAAAGGAAACTCAATAATATTTCAATAAAATAACAACATTTATTTCTCTTCTTTCTTTTTCCGAAATTATTACATACACTGTTTTCTTCAAAAAAGTGAAAAATAGAATTTTTTGAGTTGTATTACTTTTGATGAACAGGTGCGATATGTACATACACATACATATGTTCATACAGGCTTTTTCTTGAGAAGCTAATTGAAAGCAAAAGAAGATTTAGTGTTTTTATTAGCAATTTATATACTACATTCATCCTTGTTTTGATTAAAATTTGATAAAATATTGCAGTAAAATTAATAGTAAAGAAAATGTATGTAGGAATGATATACAGTGAAAGCTTCCACAACCGGACACTCACCGTCGCGCTATTTTTGCTCGGTTATTTTACATTTCATTAAAGCAATGGAGAGACTAATCTATTGCGGTTGAAGAAATGTATTAATAGTAAACTGCTTCAGTCCGAGTTTTTAAATAAATATCAATGTTTTCGAAGTGTTTGCATGCGAAAAATCCTTTTCTGGCAAAATAGTTTAAAAAGAAAATTTCTTTTAATGCTTCATTATAAGGATTTCTGGAAGCAGGCATTTCTAAATCTACCCTAATTTCAATATTTCAAAGCAGTCATCTACAGTGGTAGAGGGAACTCAGGGTTGAGAGCAACAATTCTTTCATTGAGTACTCCTCTAGAGAGGTACCCTCGTTCTGGTTTAGTAGTGAGTAGAAGGAACTTCGGAAGACAAGAAGATTGCGATGATGATGTTGACAATGTTATCGATCACATTGATTATGGGCCTGTTAAAAAATGCATCATCTGATGCGCATGCTAATCACCTGATGCTAATGCGCATTTTATGCATAAACAAATGATTTTCAGTTTCAAATGAAGAATATTAAAAATGGATATATTATTAATTAGTTTATATTTTTACTTAGATGATAACAAAAATGAAATTAAACTATACAATAGACCAAACCAAAGAGTATTGAAATGGAAAAAAATAAATTTATTGCTTAACAAATTTGTTTCTCTTGGCAAAACTCCCCCTCTATGTCTAAGCGAACTCTTACCAGGAGCTTTAAGGAGTTTGTATCGACTTCGATACTAAAAATTAATAAATAAAAATTAAATTTAAAAACTAAATACCAAATAAATTACTATCCAAATTATTACTCATTTACCGCATCAGCCATTTTTGTGATGCACGTATAGTTCAGTGATGCATTTTAGAACACATGACATTTGCAGTGTTGCCGGTTGTTGCATTTCCGAACGTACTGCGCATCAACTGCAGCGCAGTGATGCATTTTCGAGGAGAATAATCAGTCCAACCAACACCGGTCCATGCGAACACCGGTTCGCAGGAACACGTCCTTTGTATTAATCAGATACATTTCTGTCCAAAAATCAATTGAAGCTACCAATACAGAGTCCCTGTAAGATTTCCTAAAATCATTTTTCCTTTAGTGTATATAATTCAGGGGCCGCAAATAATCATTATCCTTGAAATTTTAACTTCAAAATCATAATAAAGAGGAGTGCTACAAAAGATTAAGAATTACACCAACGTAATCCTTGTGACATTTGGCGACATTTTCAATCCCGATTGGGGATACACTCTTGGTTGAGAGAAAAACGTTTGCATTAATTAACTCCCTCTATCACAAGTCTCCAATACTTTTAAAAATTCGTCACTGAGCTAAGACTACTTACTGTAAATTTACATACGTTGCCAGTGGCATATAAGGAAGTCTTTACTGTAAATGTGTTGACAATAAAAAAAAATCCTACCTGCAGAAAATAATTTTACAATTATTTGAAAAAATCAAACAATACTTTCGGAGACGATAACGATAAAGAACTTTAATTACCCTATGAAGTTTACAGTACAGAGTGATCTTTCTTCTGCAACAGCCACTAGATATGAAAAATCTAAAGAAATATGTGCTATTGTCGGTAAATTATATTTTACTTAATTTTGAATTTTTCTAAGAAAATAAAATTCACTTCACTTGTTTTTCTTTTTCTTTTTCTTTATTAGCAAAAATATGTTTTTCTCTTTACAAACATTGTTGTGGAGTTTCAGTTTCCTCCTTTTTTTTACATTTTCATCAAGTTTAACCTAGAGAAAATATCAAAATATATTTAAATATTATGTTTAAGATTTAAAGTACATCATTAATTATGTGAAATTAATAGTAAAAAATATTTAGTTTTACTTTTAATGCTTAAATAAATTTCATAAAAATTAAAGATGGGTCACTTTGTTGGTTGGTTTGTTGATTTCTTACGTTGCCGAAGTATACAAAGTTTTACTTATAACTAATTTAGCTCTAAATAGAATTATTAATGGAACTTAAATTTAAACATAACACCTATTAATGTAATAGAACCTTGAAAGTAATACAAGATGATGATATATTTTTTAAAATGTTGGTTTGTTTCAGCTTTTGGGCAATTTTTATGTGTTAAATAAAAAAAATCTAAGTTTACTCATTAAGCTTCTGTTTTCTAAATAAAAGTTTGTTTGTTACTTTGATAATTGTTGTACATTCTATTAATTTTTTATTAATTGTTCGACTAACTACTTTTGTTTTTATTATTTAACTACTAGGCACTTCTTGTTTAGTTCTTGTAATTCGGTAGTTTTTTTTTCATCATTTTCATTTTTTCAGGTTTTAAAATTAAAACAAAATGCGGGTGGAAGGAAGTGCTTCTGAAGTATTGACTTTTTTCCCGATGTATGGTTGAATAAATAATCTATTGAAGTTTATTTAAGTCATCGAATGAAGTATTATTATCCATGTAATTGAGGATATTAATAACTTTAAATTAATTTTTTTATATAAAATTTTGACACTTATTTCATGATTTTAGAAAATTTATAAGTGTCCTAAATTTTCATGTTATTGCTAAAACATCTCAGTTGTTTTAGAAAGTTGTTCCTTGGAGAAGGAAGTTATATTTCTTTTAGTTAACTTTTTTGCCTAAGAGCAAATTTTTCGCTTTTTCGCTTAAAAATTGTAAATTGCAGTGATATAAAAATTCTTCGAGTAAAATTACTGAATTTAATTTAGACATTCAATTTCCACACAAATAAGTAATCGAATTAAAATTTCAGAACACTCGAAAACTTTATAAATATTTCAGCAATTTGATATGCTTATTTAAACAGGGGTGAAATTACGGCATTCGATATCGATCGAAATTTCTATTATATTCCATTGAATTTTTATTATGTTTTATTTAGATTTCGATCGATATCGAATGCCGTAATTTGTCCTCAGGTTCTGCTGTATACATAACTTGTATTGAGACACCGGCATCCGCCAGTATTTTTAAATATAATTTTAAAATTGTTAACTTTTTTTGAGAATATTATTATTTTATCTCGTGAAAGTTTTTTACAAAAGTTATTAAATTTGCAATTTCAAAATTTTTTGGTTTAGTTGTAATGTAATTTATTAAAAGTAGTAGAGTAATTCTTTGTTAATCAAAGGAAATATTAATAGCAAATTTATAATTTATAGAACTAAATTTTAAACATAGTTTTTAGAAAGTAAAATACATAAATACAAATTAATTTAAAGAATAAAATACAAAAGTTGAATATATTTTCATACAATAAAGACGAACGAACTTAAAGACTTTTTATAATTTCAGTTACACATACAATGTTTTACAGACATAAATAGTTTAAGTTTAAAAAATACTAATCATACAGAATTAAGGGAAATATTAATACAAAAAAAAGTAGCGCTCAAAGTAAAAGGCAATGATATTTTTAACAAACAAAAATATTAATTCGTTCAAAAACTCTTCCTTAAAAATAAGCAAAAAAAAGGGATCGTAATTCTTTTCTTTTAAGACATTTAATTCTTTATTTTAATAGCAAAATCGATTGCGAATGCATTTAAATTGAATGTGAAATTTAAAGCTTTCCGAAACATTTTTAATCAATCCGCCAAAATCGTTAACTTTTCCATTTTATGTGAATTAAAGTAAAAATTGGAAAGTTTTGAAATAAGTTTTATTGATATTTTTTTCTGCCTTTATCTACCTTTAATTCAGGTTACCTTGAGCGTTCTACATTTTGCACAACTAATAAAATAATTAAATGCGTTGCTTTTTTGCCTTAAAGCGCAATTATTTTTTTGTTTAATTTTTAGTAAAACCTTAAAGAGAAATTAAGGGGGGCTTGTCAAAGAAGCTATAAACCCTTTAAAAACAAAATAATTTAAATTCATAATAATAACAAAAAAAAAAAAAAAAACTTCTTACAAACTCCTTACGACTGCTTACAAACTGCTTAGCGCTAAAATGAGCAAATTAAATGCTCCTTTTTCTATTTAGCTAAACCTGCTCTTATGAACTCATAACGCTACAATAATATAGAAGCGCTTTCTTTCTCTTTTAGTACTCTTCGATGCAGAGTTTGGTTGATGATATCCTGTTTGGTTTGTTTAACTTCTAACGGTCGCTCTCTTCATTAAATAACACCTAAACGACGTGGCGAGCTCCCAAACAGAGTACTGCTTTATCTTATCATAATCCCTAAGCTGTTTAAGAGACCTTATAAATTGCAAAATATTTTTATAAGGCTTTAAAGCCTTTAATTGCTCTGCTATATGTCTTAATGACTTTTAAATCATGGCTCTTATAGAGCTCTTCAAATAGGTGGTGGTCCTCTTATGTAGCGCAATTGAGGCGTAAAACTCATGGAGAAATTATTAATGTTGTCACAACAATTGGGTTGCATGAGGTTGGCAGCACAGTAGACAGCAAAAAGAGCCAGTTGCATGGGTACGGCTATTTTAGCTATACGCCAACCCCAGCCTCGTTTCGATTTGGGTGTTAGTTCATCATCGGATGTATCATACGACTCTGAAGGATCATCTGAGGGATCATCACCACCATCACCGGCTGCTGTAGAATATATAGGACTACTTTCTGTCTTGTCAGCCATTACGACATCATTAGAATTCGCAGAATTACTTCTAACCCTACGTTTACTGCGCTTGTGAGATATGTCAAAGGTATACAAACCATTTGCTGAATTTTCTCCCTGTGCTGACTGCTTCAGTTTACGATCTGTTTCTAGTGAAGTTCTTACGTGGCCATTTGTTTGATTTGTTGGCCTTTGTGCAATATCCCCTCTTTGCTCTTCCCGTTGCTCGGAGCCATCCTGTTGCATTTGTTGTTTTTTATTTTGATGAGAAGCTGCTGTTCGCACAATTAGATCACGGCAAGTATTTTGTAAACTTTTCAATTCAATTTCTGCTGATTCCATGCGTGCTGCTATAGATTTCATTGCTTCACTGCCGGGAGCTAAAGCCGATTCTAATTGTTTGGCCAAGCGTCTTAAGACTCCTAATCTACGTTCACGTTCAGACAGGCCACCATCAGAGGTAGTGCCACCATCTGAGATGCCAGAGTCGGAAAGAGAACCATTGGAGGCGGTGAATTTGGTAATAAGTAATATATGATTTGGATCCAAATAGTCCTGAACAGCGGTTAACTATGTGAGAAAGGAGAAATAGTTTAAAATTAGTTGGGAAATATGAATACATAAATAAATTCTAATGAATTTTAGGGAAATTTCAAAGATCTATTAATTTTCATTTGGCATTTTCTGGTTGTTTGTAATTTTTTCTTGGATGAATTTCAATAATTTAAACTTCGTTGCTTATACTATTTCAAAAGAAACTTTTTAGGTTTTTTGGGGAAGCAAATTGGAGAATTAAATCTACTATCGATCGGAAAATTACTTGGATAAGTTGATTTTTTAAATTAAACATTTTTTTCTCAAGAAGATTCCTTGTTACTTTTAACCAAAATTCTGTCATTTTCTTTTGCTATGAAAACTTCTTTAACCACTTCGGTATGAGCGTCGACGTCCAGGAATTTTCTCTTATCTCTGTGTTTGCGGAGTGTTTACTCGCATAATTTTAGTTTCGTTCGCCCAAAACGGTTTCACATCCGTAAAACGATAACTGCGAAATAGGAGTTATTATATTTAGTTCTCTTTATATTTTAAAGAAATAAATAAGCGCGCGTTTCGTGGCCGATAGGCGCCGTACCGAAGTGGTTAAGAACACACTAAGTCACATTTTTCCCTGTACATGCCAGGTCGAAATTATAAAATTTCACCTCAGTTTCAGAAGTCGAACTTCACCCATCACCCATTTTGTGACCCAGCATTCATTATTGGATATTATTCGACCGAATAGACCACGTCGCCGCATTTGGGCCGAAGAGCAACCTAAAGAGATTCAAGAGCTGCCACTTCATCCAGAAAAAACAACGGTTTGGTGTGGTTTGTCCATATTTCTTTAAAAATGATGCCGTCAATGGCGACCGTTATTGTGCCATGATAACCGACTATTTGATGCTTGAAATTGAAGCTCGTGATCTCGTCGACATTTTGTTTTAGCAAGACGGCGCCACTTCCCACACATCGCATCAATCAATGGATTTATTGAGAGAACATTTCGGTGAGCACATAATTTCACGTTTTGGGGAGGTCGATTGGCTACAAAGATCGTGTGATATCACACCGTTAGACTTTTTCCTTTGGGGATATGTAAAGTCTAAAGTTTATGCGGACAAACCCGCTTCGATTCAGGCCTTGGAGGAAAACATCACGCGTGTCATTCGCCAGTTACCAGTCGAAATGTTCAAACGAGTCATCGAAAATTAGACTCAATGGATGGACCATCTGCGACGTAGCAACGGCCATAATAGACATAATCTTCAAAAAATAAATGCCAGAGAATGTTCTTTCAAATGATAATAAATAGTCTCCATTAAATTTGAATTTTCTGTGTTTTTTTCTTTAAAAAAGTAGGGAACCTCGAAATGGATCACGCTTTACTTCTTTTCGTTCTTCAGAATTTCAGAAAATATTTCTAAAAAAATCCCTTCACTATCTTGTGAATCAGAAAAGAGTTTGTACTATACATTACTTTAGAGTTAAAATTATTCAGCTTATCTTTTGTTCCTTTAAATACTTGACAGCAGATTGAATTTATAATCAAATTAATATTGTAATAATGACTATAGGATACGTGAACCACCCATCTGTTCCTTGTTGGGATCGAAAGCATATTAAGTACAGTCTGAAATAATTCTTTGTAGAGACCTGTGCCTGTTATATAAACCTTTGACCGAAATTGCATTAACTTTATTCCTTATTTGTTATCTTTATGCATATTTCTTTTGAAATTTTGATCCTTGTGTTGTTGAGTTGACCATCCCATTTCTAGGCAACTTGCTTAGTTTGGTAACTTTTTTCCCATAGTCCAGTCCTTTACCTTAGTAGAAAGTTAAAAATTTTTTTGCCAAGCTAGCAAGTTGCCTAGAAAAGGGATGGTATTGTATATATGAAGAATTTGGTCCGAATGGCCGACATTTTTTGATAGGAACTTCGCCTTATATTCACATTTACGATTTTGTGCGGATATTTAGTTACAATAGCAACAACAAAACCTGGCCTGGCGCACTAACCGTGCGCTTTAATCTTATTGAACGAAACATTTGAGAAAGTCAATAAAGACTTGAAGAAACGGGTGAATATGTAATAAAGTTACAATGGCATAGAGTGCGGTTAGCCCAAACTACATGTGCCGTTAAAAAAAAAACATTTCGTTAGAACCTCACGTACAGCCTGTTTGTATTCAATTCCACGAACGACCGGCATTATGGAAACTCCATTTAAGTTGAGCTTATGCTCAGACTAAGGTCTTATTCTCGGGGATCATCGTCTTATACTCAGATTAAAATTATCCCCCTATACTGGAACTATTGCTTCCATTCAGACTTTTCGTCTTGTATTTGCGACATGCACAGACAAGAATCAGTCTTTTGTTCAGACTCCTGAATATACATTCTGTAAAATTGTTGGAGTTATCCACTTCAAAGGGCATGTTATGGATTCGTTTTAAATTAAAGTATGGCAACACCACAATTTTCCTTAAAATACGATAAAACCCCAACATCACGGATTGTGTTTGTGTTCATTAATTTAAGCAATATTTCTTTTATTGCTTAAATAGATGATGATTTTAATTAAAGCAAAAAATTAACAATTTAATCCAAACCTACTTTTTTTTGTTAAATGGGCTCAATGAGAACCACAATCCCTGAATTGAAATTATTATCCTTTTTTACCACGAAAATATATTTGCGATTGAACTGCAAATCTGGCAGCCCTGCATAATAATCTTTAGCTTAGCAAAACGCAGCAAATTTTAAAGGATGTGTTAAAAACTAGTGCATGAATTAAATTAAAATTCTCACCTGTTCCTGGCTAACATTAACCTTTTCCGATAACAATTTAGCCACTAGTTTAACATTTTGAGCCAATTCTCCTGGAGAAGCTTGCCCAGTAGTTAAAGCCCCTTCTAAGCCTTTAAGCGTGCCGCGATCTTGACCTAAAGCCAATTGGAATTCTGAAAGACCACACTCCAATTGACGCCAAGCAATTAAAGACGAAGTTAAAACTTCCAACTGGTTATTGATTCTAGAGGAGGAAGCATTAAAAGATACATTCAAACATTTGTTAGTTTTTTATTTATTATACTATCTCTCACCTGGCATCAGCTTCATCCCAGGCTGTGTACATATCACTGACTTCATCTTTCAAATGTTTATGGAATTCTGTCTCTGATGTTATCAATGTTTGTAAATCCCAATTCTTTTCAGAGCCACTACAACTGCTGCTGGAGTGCAGCAATTGTTGTTGTGCGGTGCTTGTGCCTACGGTATTTGTGGTAGCTAAGGCTGTGGCAGAGCTTGTATGCGATTCCACTTGATTACCATTGCTATCTGTGACAGTTATCATGGTTGTTGTTTCGGTTTTTGTGGCTGTTGTTGTATCAATGCTTTGTTCCTGCACAGACTGTTTATTGGTAGCATTTGCTATAGCAGTCTGTTGTTTGGCTATTGTTGCGTTTTGTTCGGACTCCAATTCGTCTTTTTCTTCTAACAATTCATTGCCAACTTTGACAGCCGCTTCGGTCAATTGTTGTTCAACTAGAGCGTTTTGCAAACGTCTCTCTTGCCTCGTTAGCCAACTATGGACGGAAGCATTAAGTTTTAGCATACTGGTACGATAGGTTTGTAATTGAGTTTTTTCATTCTAGAAATAAAATAAATGTTGCAATTACAGTTTGTAGTGAAAACAGAAGAAAACTTTTTAAATAAACACGCTTTTAATTTAAGATATTTTTAAGCCAACAACTTGGTGATCTTCTACTTTAGTTATAAAAGGCGAAAGCTAAAGAATTCAGTGCTTTATTTTAAGGGAATCTTAAATTTTATTTCGTCAAAACAAAATAGAAAAAATATTGAAACTTCTGCTTATTGAACATTTACTTACCTTTAAGGCTTCAATAGCAATTTGTATTGATGGTTCTGTATCTAACAATTCAAATGATGATTTATTACCCAAACGATGTAGAGCATGTTTTAGGACAATCATGTCTTCTTGCATTTTACGTGCTGCAGCTGCATTTTCGCTCCAGCCTAATAAATCCTCCCAGGCAGCTAATAAATCTAATGAATCGAACAAAATGAGAGCAAATACGAAAAGATATTAAATAAATAAACTGCAAAAAATTACAACAAAATTTAATTAAAAGTTCATGCAATTGTTGTCGTAGAAGATGTTGCCGCAGACATTGCAGAAAAAAAAGCAAGAGAGGAGGAACAATGAAATTAAATTAAAACAAACTTTCGAATTTTCATTGTTGCTTCTGCCACTAAAGGTACGTACGGGCGAGCGAGTAGTTTGAAACAAACCCTTTCTCCTTTTAGTTTAACGCAAGAAAAGACTTAAATTTAAAGTTGATTGTTTAGACACAAATGAAAGAAGGAAACGGGTAACATTGTTCAAACTTAAGCTAGTAAATGCTGTTACGTGAACAAGGCAAAAACCAGCAACGCATTTTGCTTTTAAACGGCTAAAAATGAAATGAACATTTACCCGCCTCGGGCACGATTCTCCCCTCTTCTCTCTCGTTGTTTCATTGTAATTTATTTTTTCTCAGATTTCTAACAAAAAGCAAATTAAGTGAAGGTTCGCCTGATATTGTTTTCGATTTAATTTGTAAAAAGAGCAATTTTTTTCCTCGTAGCAGCTAAGAGTTGAAAGTGTTTTCTTCTGCCATTAAATAAATAATGTACATTTTAATAAGTAGTAAATTCATTAAACGTATTCAGTGTTTGGTGCAAATGGTCTTGCAAAAGTGCAAGTGCAAAATCCAACAACAAAACACACAAAATTTCTAGCGGAAATCACTCTTCGTTGCATATCTGCAGTTTTTGCACACTTGGTATGATTTTCTGCCACAAAGCGTGAGTGTCTTTTTTAAGCGTTTAGCAAATTTATTACAGAGTTGCATAAAGTAACTTTGCCGCATGTAATAAGCCAAGCCGCAGCCAGTATATAAACGCCAACGCCGCCTCTAAAATGTTTAAGCAAAGAAAGTATTTGGTCTGTGTCTGTGCATTAATTTTCTAAAAACTTTTATCAATTAATGAAGTTTAGTTTGATATTTTAATTCTTACTATTTTAGCACAAAAATTTTAACAATCTTAGCTTCAATTTTAAGTCTTCACAGGCAGTTGTTGAGACGGTTCTATCGGGTTGCTTTGATTTTAAAAATAAACAAATTACCAATCTGCAATGATTTTTGCTATAGCATATTTGCTCAAGTGTAGCAAATCCTAGTTTCATATATTTTGTTGTTATGGTTTTGCAAAATGTAGCATTATTTGCTAGACTTGCTACATTTGCAAGGTTTGCCAGGGTTGTTTACAACCAAGAGTGCGTTCCCCTTCTGTTAAATTTCATAAAAAGCTACGATATTTTGCATTTGCACTTTTGCAACACCATTTGCCCCAAACACTGAATATAGCAATTATTTAAATATTTTTCATTTTGTGTCGTGCTGTTCATTTAGTTATACAATAATAAAAAAAATTGATAATTGTTATGTAAAATTAAAATCGTAAGTTAAATTATATTTCCGCGAAATTTTTTCTTTAAAAACAGAATTTAATAAAAAATCTATTCCTGATGAAGTCGACATCCATTATTGAACGAAACGTTGAGTCAAATGATTAAATAAATAATTTTATTAACTTCGTTAGACAAGAGCCACTGGCCAAAAATAGCTTACAAGATCAAAATCTTAAAACAAAGTCTTAAAACTTCAATTGGTCATAAATAAAATCATATATTTCAATATTTTTAATATGTCGTTGTTTTTTTTTAATTGGGGGAAAATAAATTCATTTTTAGCTTTCATTGCTGCCCTGAAAAGTCAAAGTTCAATTCTTCTATTTTATATTACATTCCAAAAATTTTCAACAATATTATAATTTTTAAAACTTTCGGTTTACGAGCATGTTCTGACACTCGTACCTCGCATAAAATTTGCGATTGTGACTTGAACTCGTAAATCACAATCGCAAGAATCTTGGCGATTTCAAATCGCAAGAGTGTACTAAAGTGAACTGATGTATTTAACCTAAACCAAACTTTAAACAACAAAATGATGAGCAAATTAATTTAAACGTGCTTTCTTTTAAATTTAATTAAAACTAGGATTATTTGCTAAAATTTTTTTTTTTAATATGAAAATTGAAATAAAAATCCTTTGGCTTTCGTAATTTTGTCTGCCCATTGTAATAATAATTTCGTTCCAAGGATACAAAATATATTTGGCATAGAGTACCTATAATCAAAGTAAACTATTATTCCAAGGTGATAAAGTGTGACGTCACTGCAAAATATATATAAAAAAACTAGTTGTTCTCAAATTGTCTAATGGATTGAAGGAATCCCTTAGAAAACTTGTTTTAATGCGTTCTTTTCTTGATTGCATCCTTTTAAAGCTAATTATACTTAACAAGAATGCTGCTGGGTTTTTAATTTTTTATTTTTTGTTTCATAAATACATATAAGCCAGCTTTGTTCTGGCAAATCACGTTTTTCGAATACAACTTCGAAATATGTCAAATCGAAAGAAAAACGCGGAGTTTCAGAACAGATTAAGTACAGAGATGATTTAGGGACTTGCATGGAAAAGACCAGATATTTTGACTGCGGCTCAGGCGCGGTCCAGCTTAAGCTTTTTTGCGTATTAACGAAAACAAACGATTCTTAAATTTTCAACACAACACAATTTTTTAACCCCCAACTGAATTCGGGCCCGCTGAGCTTAGACATAATATAATACATAAAACGAATTTACATTATATGTATCTATTTATCAACTGTTCCTTGGGCACAAACTTAATATAACAAAGTACAAATATATTTTTTACTAACAAATGTGCTTAAAAATTAAGATTAGCTGACATGTTTATAGACCTTTTTCCATTAGTGTAGATTCACTATTGAAAATGTGGTATATTTACTCTTACAAATTGGCCTCACTTTTCTATTTCGATTTCGACTTTCGCACAGCATTAGTTTTAATCTATTGAACAGCATATATTAGAATACAGAAAATTTGCAACAGTACACATGAAATATATATTTGGGCCGATAAATTAATGTCTGCTGTTTACTTCTTAAAGATTCTTTCTTTCCATCCGTGAGCTCCACTTTTGACATACTTTTCCTAGCAATGGCAGCTGAAAGTTGTCTTCAAGGGGTGAAATTGTACACGAGAGACTTCAGATATCCCCATAAAAAATAGTCTGTGGGTCAACTCGCATAGTCTTGGCGGCCAATGAACTGCGTCAAAACGTGAGATTAATTGCTCACAAAACTCGCCTCCTAATTGGTTAATGGTTTCGCGTGCCGTATAGCATGTGGCACCGTATTGTTGAAACCACATGTCAACTAAGTCCAATTCTTCAGTTTTGGGTAAAAAATTCGGTAATCATCGCACGGTGCCTTACTTCATTGTTTATAATGTTGCGATTTTCATCTTTCTTGAAGAAGTACGGTCCAATGATGCCGCTGGCCTACAAACCGCACCAAGCAGTTCATGCTTTTGGCAGCTTTTGAACTGCTTCTGGCTGCACATCACATCAAATTCGGCATTTCTGTTTATTGACGTAACCATTAAGCCAAAAATGAGCCAGCGATGACGTCAATTTTTCAATAGAAAACACATTTCTATCGCAGCACGAATTTTGATAATAAAATTCAATGATTTTCAAGCGTTGTTCGTTTGCTAGTCCATTCGTGGAGAAATGGCAAATCTTACTGGGCATTTTTGGAATTGCCACATGTCACGAACCATTTTTTTACACTGAAAACCCAACTAGCAAAAAAAAAAATTAACCTACATTTAGATGTGGTTTGAATTTTTATGCGTATAATGGAAAAAGCTTAAAAATCCCAACTGCTAAATAAAAAGTTTATTTTTACTACTTCATCGGTCATACCCAACACTATGACAAGTGGCTCAAACGTATGTGCCATGGTTAATTTTTGGTAAATCAACAGATGCTAATTACTGGGCTCATAATATAAATTGTCACTCTCGTAAATAAACAGTTCTTGAGTCTTGAATTGATATTCCGACAGGATGTTTTAATGCAGATTTTTAGAACGAATTTTCGTCATGCCATCTTCAGTATCAGTGACAGATGGATGGCACATAGCCGAAACCGGTTTGTCTTCACACCAAACTTAATAAGGGATAACGGAAATTCGTTCCAAAAATCTACAGTTCTCGAGTATTTGTTTGCAACTTTAACAATCACTACAAAAATCCTTTCCTCCTTTTATTTGACAAGATTGTTTTAGTGAACAAATGTAAATAAAAAATAAATTTCGATTGCTTCGATTATACATTCGAATTCGTTTTAGCGTTGTGGCAGTATCAGTTATTCAGAGCCATGAGGCGAGAAATCATTAATGTTTATTTACACATTTAACTAAATACTTAATCTCTTTTTCCTTTTTGTTTAACATTAAAAACGAAAATGAAAGTTTCTTTTTGAAATTCATTGTTTCACATTTACAATGAAAATATTTTGTATGCACAAGTTTAAAAAAAAAAAAAAACATTAAATACGAGTAAATAAATTTTATACACACAGAAAAAAGATTGGCTGGAAATGGGTTCCATCACAGTTATTTAAGAATATCAGCCGAATTTTTATTCAAAAGATATTGTGTCATGTTTACAATCCAAAATCGAAAACCGAAATTTTACGTGGGTGGGTTGACCAGTTTTTCGTTGATAAATTATTTTGACAGATACAATAAAAAATATTAAATACAGTCATAAAAAATGTCAATTTTAATTCTAAAATAGGGCTCCATTGCTGAAGCTAAACTAATGATTTAATAATATCAAAATTTGATCAAATTAAAAAACACAACATTTTTTGTATCATTTGTATTTCTGACAGTTACAATCGAATTTAATCACTTTTTTATACTACGTACGAGGTAAAATATGCATAAGATAAAAATAAATAATTTTAAATATTTAAAATTAAATTCACAATAAAAGTATTTTATTTCCATTCAGACCTTAAAATAAAATTTGTTCATCAGCTGTAAACGAACTGTAGTGTGCATGTGTGGAACCATGAGGAATTTTCTCGGTGTAAAAAAAGAAATTATTCAGCTAATTTACTAAGTTTAAGGTGTGTAATGTGTTTTTTTTTTATTATCAAGTGTGAATGAACGCAAAGTAGTAGTAATTATTTTAATGTTTTATAATTGTTTTATGTACGTTATGTACGAATAATGTTGGAGGTAGGGAGGTGTTACAAATAAGGTGGCAAGCCTGTATGTATTTATGTAGTTACGAGTAGCACTCATGTCTGTTGCTGGTACTGAGTATCACGATTATTAATTTTATTTTAATGTCGACAGTTATGATGTGTGTATTTCGTTTTTTCTATTTTTCTTCGTTAATCAGTTTTGTATAATTTTGATAAAATAAATTTCGAAAACAAAGCAACATATTTGCATTTGAGGTGAATAAACTATAAATTGTGTAATAATTACAACTATTTAGATACTTTTCTCGATTTTACAAAATTATTTATAGCGAAAGAAAATCACAAGGATTGGAAAAGAAGAGATTGTGCAGTAATTTTATTTGACGAGTGAAGTTACTAAGACTGTCATCCTGCTACAAAGAGAGTAAGTAGAGGTACTAAATTCCGACCACGGTTAATAAAGGGCAACATTAACGAGTAAGGGGTATTTGAGGTGAAAGGTTTTTCTATATTCCGAGCACACGCAGTAGAAAGCTTAATAAAATAAATATATCGTATGAGATTCCTAAGTTACTGCACACTCAAAAAGGATTGGGCGGAGGGGGACAACGGATTCGTTTAAAAATATTTTACAAATCAAATAAAACCTCCAAGCGATTTTTTATAAGAAAATTAAAATTTGTTTATTTTAATCAAAATTCTAAGAATTGAAAACATAGTTGCTTTAAACGAATTTGGGTTGACAACTTTATTTGGCAGCTACAACTTATTCATAAGTTTTAGTTACCGATGTAGATTTTTGGAACGAATTTTCGTCAGTCCTTGTCAAGTTTGGTTTGGAGACAAACCCGCTTCGGCTATGTGAAGATGGCTATTTTTCGATCTCCATACCAAACTTGACAAGGGATGAGGGAAATTCGTACCAAAAATCTAGATCAAACCACCCTGTCCGAATATCAAATCAAGAATCTAATTTCCGAAATATTAAATATTATGATCGAAAAATGTTCTATTTTTATACAAAAAGATTTCAGTTACTATAAAACTTAAGTAGAATAATATTACAACTCTGTTAAGAGGCATACATCTTTTGTCATAATATTTTGGCACTAATTATTAAAATTAGGACTTTAATTTTAAATATAAAACACAGAAAGAAAAAGGAAATCAAAGCCGGAATGTTGTGAAGTAAAAAGTTTGGTATTCGCAGAGATTCATTTCCGAGCAAGCTCTATAAATCGCATTTATATTATTAACCGAGCAAGGCGACATTATGCCGAATTTCACCATTTATTTATATACAAATATACGCAAATTTCCAGACGAATTTTTGCAATAATTCCGAGACTTTAAAATCATTTGATTTTTTTAATAACTTTCTTCTCAATTTTGAAATTTATAACGCTTTCCGCTTACATAAATCAAGAAAACAAAAATTAACAAGTTCTACTTCTGAGTTTAGTTTGTATACGAGGGGTATTTAAAATACTAATGGGAGTTTTTACATTTTCGGCATGCGTGAATCCAATTGCCAAACTGCAATTTATGTTGATCTTATGTTCAGAGTTACAATTATTTTGGGTGTTTACTTTATTTTCCACCGTAGCAAAGGGGTTGATGGCATTCAGTGGATTCATTCTGCATTGTTTGATCGCTATAAGAGAAAAACAACGCCGTTCATCGCCTCCTCTAATTTCATTCTTTAACACAAACCTATGACGTTTCCCTGAAGGAGCTGAACGCTTTACTTCATACACATTACGCTTCAAAATTTCGAAAAGGCTCCGGTACAAAAGAGACAGGCTACTCTCTCACGAACAAGTCAATAATGAAAACTTATTTTTTGAACGCACTTCGTACATGCAATTTAACAATTTTTAATAGCTAATCAAATCTATGTTAAGCATAATTTATTAAAATTGTTCTGTAATAATCAAATGCAATCAGGTATTGGAGGATTAAAAATACAGAAACGACTTGTTCCAAAGACTTTGAATGCATGAAGTCATTATAAACGCATAAGGAAAAGGATGTGAAAATTCAAATTTTTCAATTACACAATATTTTATTATTAGAAAGAATTTAATTTCTCTGTATTTTGTGTAGAATTACTCTACGTTTAATAATTACATCCGCTTAAATCTGTATTTATTTTGCAGACAAAACAGTTAATTTCTCACCATTTACATTTCAGTTATTTCAATTTCCATAAATTGTTTTTATTACACAGATTTGTTTAAAGTTTTCATATAATTTTTAATGTGACTTTCACTAACATTTATATTTTACACACTTTATCTACATTGACAAATTACAAGACACTTTATGAATTAAAATCTGTTCATAATAATGACTGCAGTACACTGTAAAGCTTTATAAGCTCTAGTATTACGCAAAACAGTCATGGAAAGAAGCGTGCGTACGTTAAAAACTTGTCACGGGAGTCCACGAGTTGCGGCAAATAAATTACGCAGGATGCTGCAGGCTAAGTTTTATAGTTTTCACAAAAGATGTTTCCATATAAAGACCGTTAACAACTGACTAAACTCTGGGAGAGTTTAAATTAAACTGGTTGCAGATATTTGAATGCAACCATCAAAGCTATAGACCCACTTAAAACCAATAGACAAAACACAGGCGGCAGGTAAATGTGGGTAGTTGGTGTACGAAGAGAGGAAAGCAGAGTATTGAAACTATGTGTACCTACTCTGTATTCAATGGATGTATAAATTGTATGCAAACCGCCACTTACGAACAGTAGGCAATAACAACAAGTCGCACTGTACGTCGCAATTGAGTCAAATTTAAATTACATTTTTGCAGTTTTTTTTTTATTAATACATACTTTATTTAGACAGCCAATGTTTCCATAGAAGGCACTCAAGCAGAATTATAGATACCTGCATGCCGTAATCGAAACGCACTCAACTGTAACCGTGTTTGGTTTTTAAAAATCCATGCTTTGGTTCGAAAAAGAGTAATAAAGCATTAAAATAATGTTTCATAAAAATGTTCATGCATTTATTTTTATTGTTTATTAATATATGAACTTTACTGCAACAACAGCAGCACCAACAATAATAACAACAACATCAAACGCCTTAAGATGATTTTCTTAATTGATTGCATTGACTTCTGTTTCGTTGCAGCGACTGTTGCACATCTAGTTTCTTGGCATAATGCCATTTTTGGTCATATGATTTTATTTATTTAAAATTTTTGTTGTTGAATTTGGCCTTCATGTCTGCGGTTTTTTGTTTTTGTTTTGCTTTTAATATTACTTAATGTTTGAGATTTGTTGCACCATACACTACGAACCACTTAAATAAGGAATCATTCAAAAATAAATATGTATGTATTGTCTTCAAAACCGATGTTAGAAGACTAAACATTTTTTGATTATTCCCTGTTGCACAGCCCTGACAAAGACTATGAAAGCGTTATCGCTGTGGTAAGTCTGCTAAAAACACTAAATGTAGATATAATGACACCCTACGCCACACTTGAATTCAAAAATAACTTCCTTTTCTTTCCTTTTTGGTCTGTCGATATTGTATTCTTTCATCAGAAAACACTACTTTAAACCCAATTCCTTGCCATTGATCCTTAATATATTATGCAAGCCATAGACGTTGCAAAAGTTGGTATCACTCGGTTAGTTGAATGGGCATGACTACAAAATATGACGCACTTTAGAAACATTTGCATAAACTTCAAAAACATAAGAAGAGTTTACAAACTTCCCGATGTTACTCATGTAACTGGTGGCTCGGATACAGGGAAAACATTTTTTGTTTTCTTTAAAATGTTGATATGAAACAATAAAGCCGTCGTTTAATCTTTAGTTTATTTCATCGGATTCCTTATTAGAGTTATTTGTAGTGTGTTTAGAATTCTCTTGTCTTAAGCTGGAGTATTTTAAATGATATGATAAAAGTGGCCAGATGTTTTTATAAACAAAAGCTTATCAAAAGAATTATTTATAAACTTTAATGTGAAATTCCTACAGAAACAATTAGCCCAATTATGAACCACAACTACCCGGGAAGGAAATTTTTTCCTTTTCACATTTCTTTTATTATAAATTGATATTTCCATAGGATTTTTTCTCTTTCCTTTTATTTTCAACACTCTTTGAAAAAGAGAAATATTACACTGTATACATCCGGGGTTATTAGAATAGCCGACTTTTTTCCCGGGAACAAATGAAGGTGAGGGAAAAACTCTCCGAGAATATTCGTAATTGAGCTGAATGGGTTTCTCGTACTGAAAATTATGAATGAATTCTCTGAAATTCATATAGAGCCCAGCAGATAGAAAAATAAACCCAACTTATACTTTAAATTCAAAATATTTACTTAAATTTTTGGTTTAAGGATTCGTATATTTACAAAAATTATACAATTCTGCGATTAAAAGTAAATGTTGCAAAAAATTAGAAAATTAAGTCAAATCAAGTGCGCTAAAATATTGGAATGAAGCAACTTTTAACTCTGTTTCTTTGTCAAATCAACATATTTCCTTCATTTTTCTTTAAAATTAGAATAACAAGAAGTTGATTCGAGTTTTTTCATTTTTTTACCTTAAATTATTAATCAAGAAAAATTACATAGTATTTTTCTGTTTGATTGAAGCCTGTTCATAATTGAACTTTTACACCTTGGAAATTATATAAAGGGATAAAAACTTTTATGAATGCTTTTAAAAACACCTATAGAATCGTACCTACATCTTTATAGACCTATTTCTTTCAGTTATAATAAGGTACAGGTATAAAGAGGTTTGTGCATGTAATTGCCCGACATTTTTATACACAAAAACTGATTTCTGGTAAATAATACACTAGCGTATATCGTGCAGGTTCGTGTACAATGCCAACTCGATATATCTTTACAAAGGTACTGATGACGACCCAGCAAGAAATAATTTCCAAACTGAAAGCACTGCACACTATTTCTGGCACACAAAAATGCTCTTCATTGTGAGCATATATATTTTGCCTTAGTAAATGTCCTACTGTAAGGCACTGAACACAAAATTATACATTTTACGATAAGCAATGTATAGAATCTGACAAAACTATAAGAATCATTCAGTGAATATCCAAAAGCCTCGAAGCGCCGAAATTAATTAAAAATACAGGCTTCAAAAGGGAAATATCGCGACCAAATATTATCTCATACGTAAGCAGGTTTGTGTGCAATGGCAACTCGATATTGCCTTACAAAGCTAATGATGGCATGGTGCAGCACTAGTTTTTACTATGTGTTTTCATATGTCTTTTGCATAGGAAAAGGAACTAACACACATGGCTTTTCGAAAAAATACACAAAATGTGTGATTTGCAAATTTTTACTCAAATTGAAAAAGTTCTTTACTCATGACAGGCAGGAGTATAACGTCCTCTTAGTGCTCATATCATTTTCATATTTAAAGTTTATTTGCAGTTCTTTGAAAATATAATTATATTTCTTCAAAATATCTGCTTTTTAGCTTTTATTTATAGTTGGTCACACAAACATATATTTTTTGCATTTGAATTCATGCCCAACATCTTAAGTGTGGTATGGCTGGCATAAGATTGATTGAATGATTGCATTTTTTTTAACTATCTGGCAACTTTTCATCAACATCATTATACAGCGCCCAATGCAAAAAGTTTTACTTGCGATGAGAGTGTTGAAAAGGGAACTCAGCAAAAGAGAGATACTCGGGGGGAAAACCTGATTAAAAAATAAAAAAATCGTATTTATGCGTTTCACGCATGCAACCCACCAACAACAAACAACCTGTTGCATGCTGCCATGTTACAAAAGTGCTATGACAACTAAAAACGCACTGACAATTATGGGTTTCACTTGAAAAAATAAATAATTTCTCTAATATTAAAAATAATATTTTAATAAGGAAATGCTTTTAAAGGCCAATGAATTACTTGTGTGAATTTTGCGTATTTTGACATTAAACGCCGAAAAAGATTAAGGAAATTTTTAAAATCTGTTATTAGTTTTAATTGAGGGCACTTGAGTCGCACCAATGTTGCAGTAGCCATTAAATAATTATCACAACTTTTTAAATCATATTAAAAAAGTAAGCAATTCAAAACTTGAATAAATTGAAAAACACAAAAATATGTTCAGTTTAGCAACAAAGAGTTGGCGAACTTTAATTAATAATATATTATAGACGAAGCTTAACAAGTCGTTAAAACGTAGGTTTGTTAAGATAAGTTCATACCAAACAATTATTATTCTTTCTTTAATATTCACTGCCATTTTTACTTAGAATTTTATTTATTTTAATGTTTAATACCTTTTGTTTTCTTTAGAAGATTATTTCTTTGATATTCCGACAGGGTGTTTTGATGTAGATTTTTGGTACGAATTTCCGTTATCCCTTGTCAAGTTTGGTTTGGAGATAGAAAATTTGCACTATGTGCCATCTTCACATTGCCGAAACCGGTTTGCCACCAAACCAAACTTGACAAGGGATGACGGAAATTCGTTCCAAAAATCTACGAGATTATTTGTTGTTACTGTTCTCTAAAATATTTATATTGAAAATTTAGTGTATAAAATTAATATATTCGTATATAGCAAGCTGTGATTACCTCTTATTAATGACTCTTCTATAATAATTTATTTCTTCTAATATAAGCATGATCTCACGTGTTGAGATAACAATTAATTGTTAAAATTTGACTTAAACAACAACCTACATCAATAAATTAAAATACTAAATAAATCCTTGTTGCAACACTTTAGGCGCCGACAACCTGTTTTATTACGTTAAAAATAATAAATTATTTTTGTAAATAACTAGTTAGTTTAATAACCAAAAAAAAGGGTGATTTTTTCACCGTTTAGGTTTTGAAAACTAAAAAAAAAAACACCGAAAATTTGTAAAAGTAAATGAAATATTGATTTGGGCTGATAAATAAAAGCCTGCCATTTAGTTTTTTAGCACTATTTTACGTAAGTGTTGCCCGCGGATAGGCCGTAGGTGAACCGTCCGTGAGCTCCAATTTTGGCATACTTTTTCCAGCATTTCGGCAGGACTGGAATTGTGGCTGGCTTTTTCCTGTACATGAGAGACTTCACGTATCCTCACAAAAAAAAAAAAAGATTGTATTGTACGGCTAAATCCCATGATCTTGGCGCCGAATGCACTGCTTCAAAATGTGAGATTAATTGCTTACCAACTCCCCTCTCAGCAGGTTCATGGTATCGAGTCAAGAACTACGATCCAGTGATGCCGCTGACCTACGAACCGCACCAAACAGTACATCTTAAACTGCTTCTGTTCTTCACACCAAATTCGGCACTTCTGTTTTTTGACGTACCCAATGAGCTTCATCGCTGAAGAAAATTTTTCGATAGAAAACTGGATCTTCATCCTACATTCCTAAAGCCCATTCACTAATCAAACGACGTGGTGGAACATCTCACCTGGCTTTAGTTCTTGCAGTATTTATATTTTGTATGGTTTTATACCGAGGTCCTTACGTAAAAGCCCTATTCTTGACAACGGCGACCAGTTGATATATCGCGATCTTCATTGACACTGGTCGATACAGCAGCAATACTTTCTCATCGCACACGGGTGGCGGATTAATGTCCAATAAAGTGATACTGGTGCTAAATTTGATCACAGCAGCTTGAATAGCCTGTTCGGGGCATCGGTTATGACGATCATAAAATGTACGTATTTTATGGAACACATTTCTTACAAAGCAATGATTTGTTAGTCTATTCATGGTGAAATGGCAAACCCTACCGAGCATTTTTGGCATTGCCACATGTCAGGAATCTTTTTTTTTTACATTGCAGAACCAAATAGCAAAAAAATCACCCGCTATTAGTTTTTCAGTTTAGCGTTAAAAACTAGTTTTGAAATTGCATTGTAATCATAAGAACGTATTTTTAAAGTAAAGGTGATTTGAACGACTTTACTGACTCATAACCCGAGAGGAAATCGCTTTCTTTTTATATGATTTTATATTGATTATTTTTAAAGCAAACTGTCCCTATAAAGCTTAATTAAGCAAAAAATTAAGCAATTAAGTATTTTAATAATAAAAAAATACTATAAAACATATTGGTAGTGATTTAATTTTAAAGTAAATGCGTTGTTTCTACGGCAGCGAAGCAAAACTTTTAAGGCAGAATTATAATGTTTTTCTTGGAATAATCATGAGATAAGAATTTATTTAAAAAACCGTTTTTTTTTTAAAGTAATATTCTTTATAAACAATATAAAACTCATGACTTGATTTTAGAACAAAAACTGATATAATTATACTTATAACTTTTCTTTAATACTAGTCCCACGTGGAAGATATAGTTGTAGAGACCTACGATAGCCTTTCCTAATACTGGATATTCTTTAGCGAAACTAAATACTATCAATTCAACGCTTAACTAACTATCCAATTGCGCGTCATGTTCATTTTTAGAACAGTGTTAAAGCACCTCTGGTGTTATATAAGCGAATTAAGCCCGATAGAACTTTAAATTTAAAAAAAAAACAACACAAATTTAATCGAAAAACTGTTTTTATTCAAAAGATCAATACGTGCGGCATTAACATTTGGAAATGATTACGGGTTGTTCTTGACGAAGCGCCTTCTGGACGTCCACGCGTCTTCATTTATGAAAAAATAAGCTTCAGTGATACCACCAGCGTGTAAACCGCTCCAAGAATTTTGCTGGATTTAATGAAGTATATAGGGTATGTTGTGAATTGGTTTCACTCCATATGAGGCAATTTTGAGCCTCATCGCTGAACAGAATTTGATTTCCAAAGAAAAATTGGATAACATGGTAGCGTTGTTAAAGCGTCCATATATTCATAATGATTTGTGAGAGTATACTGAGCATAAAAACACACCATATAACCAATTTAATAATTATTTTACTTTACGGACGATTTTGTTCTATACAGTAGTATACCGGCGAAGGAGAGCGCTGTTATATAAATAACAAAGACATCAGATCAGCGATTAAGGTACGAACCCAGCCGACCAAAGCCAAAACAAGCTTAGCAGTTAATACGCGAACTTATATGATGTAAATTTGGATCCGTTATAACTCAAAGCCTGTATGGATTCATATAAATTTCAACATATAATGTTTCTCATCATTATTCATTCATTCAATAAAACATGGAATCCTAAAATCTTTTCTCACCCGTCTTATGTTTTTGGCGAAATGATCCACAAGTTTTATTCAATATTATTTCACTTTATTATAAAAATTTAAATTTAAATCATAAAAAAATTTGTTCCAATTATATCAAGATCCATCAGGCGCGGATCAAGCTTAAGCTTTTGGTGGGGGAAGTTTTAATGGAAAGAAAAAATTGTTAAATATTTCGTTTGGAAAAACGTTTGTCGCTTTGGTTTCATGATTACAAACATAATCATCAACTTCCTTTTAAAACAAACAAAACATATTTACTTATTTAATAATTGCCAAATACTTTTTCACTCATAAATATTCAAATGGGAATGCAATGTTGCCATTGCAACAATGTCAATTCCGAATGTTTGGAGGAAATAATAAGGAGTATTCACTCTCCGCTCAAATAAATTACTTTATGAATATATAAAACATTTGTCTAAGAGCCCTGATTTAAGAACGAAAAAAGAAAATGAACTGCGTGCAACACGGTTCTCTTCAACTGAAGCTGCCAAGGTACAACCAAAACTATGTTTTGAAAATATTCAATTGGAATGGAAGAAATTATTATGTTCACAATATAAAAATAATATTGGTTTTCGAAGTTCCCCGCACAGCGTTTTTATATGCATAAACATATGAAATTCAAAGCAATTTATTTTCAACTGACTAAAAGCCCTTATAGTTATTTGGAAAAAAAATACAAACTTCGTTGTAGTACTTTTTTACTTTTTTTTCCATCCAATACTGTCTGAACGAAACCATTTCAACCATTTCGCTTCTAACATCTTTCATAATCGCAGATAGCGCTAATGGATCTTGGAAATGGGGGGTTTTTAAATTTAAAATCTAATAGAGTTGATGATGCCAGTAAAAATAATGGTTGCACACATCTAAACCGGCGTTAAACTGCTTCGAAATGGTTATTTTTAATTGATTTGCCACATAATATGTTAGCATTTGCAGGACTTTTTAAACTTTTAATAGCAACAAAATAATCGATTATTAATCGTTTCTTGATTATTCTTTTGTATATTTTATTTTTAAATAATTGTTCAATTAATTTAATTTAAAAAAAAAATAATTCTTGCGTGCGTGTTTGTTGATGAAAAGAAAACAAATAAATATTCCTTAATTATGCAATAATTGTTAACCCGTTGTCAAGCAATATTTTTGTTCTATTGTATTCATAAAAAAGGTAACATTTTGAATGTGCATGTAACCTTTTTAAATGTGTAACACAATTATTTAGAAAAGAAAATGCCATTAGAAACTCATTTACTTCTTGTAGCTTAATAATATGAAATCTTTTATTAAATCCGATTACTTCTTTCTGATGTCTTCGTTCTTTTTTATACACAATTAAAAACACACCGTTTTAATAAAAAGCTTATCTCTAAAGATAATTACATATACTGGCATTGAAAGAAAAACCCTTATTTGGCAGCGAACATTGTTTATTATAAACCTTGCCACAATTATTCTTCGTTTTTCTACTATTGCTGCTGATTTTTTGTGATTTCATACTTATGTGTTTGTACTAGTATGTATGAATTTTTATTATTATTATAACACTGTAGGATATAACTAATTTAACGTTAGAATATTGTTGAAAGGATACTGAGACATGCAAGCAAAAAAAAAAAAGGAAATCAGTCACATCAAATATTATAGAAATACCCAAGGTACACCTTGATGTACCTTGAAAATAGTTAACACACCATAACCTACAAAGTTTAAAATCAAGCAAAATGACATGGAACTGCAACGTTCTCAAAATATGTTTAATCTACAATCTAAAAAAAAAAATTAAAAAAAATTTATTTACTCATTAGAAAGAAACTAACACAACACTATTTTAAGCGGATATAAATTTACATGAAATTAGAAGACAATTCATTATTAACTATTATTGCCATTATTTTAATGTTAACAAATAGTGTTAACCAACCATAATTGTTAATACTTCTTACATATTTGTAAGAAATACATTTCTAAAACTTTGTTTGTAACGACAAAGAAAATGCATACGAGCCAAAAATTAGAGTCAAATGGGTTGCAAGAGTCGAGGGCAGAGAGAAGCGTTAAATACATAAAACAAAAACTCAATTTACTTTTATAAAAATGCCATCAACAAATGCTAATATAAAAGAAAATGTTTGATGTAATTTTACGCCTTGCGCAAAATTGTTTACTCTCATTGAGAGAGCCTGAAAGGGTGGCACAATTCATGATTTAGATTGTAGTAGAGCAGTGATTCTCAACCACTGCGCTGCGGCACTTTTATTTGGCCGCCAAATTTTTTGAAATGTACATACATATATAAATGTTGAAGACGATATGAGAGTAGCATCGTCATTTATACGAACAAGTATAAAAAAAAAAAAAATCATCAAGCTTAAATTTCTCATTAAAAGTATTTTTGTTCTTAACTTGAAATTAATCCCTTACTCTATTCTCTAATAGACGTATTGTGGTTTTAATAGCACATATTATTTTATTTTACATTCAAAATAATTATCATAAACTATTTTACACAGTGTTATTATAGGTAAGTAAATAACAGAACGAAAAGACATGGAACATAGCCGAAACCGGTTTGTCTTCACAACAAACTTGACAAGGGATGACGGAAATTCGTTCCAAAAATCTATATCAAAACACCCTGTCGGAATATCACATCAAGAATCAAGTAAATAACTTTTAGAGTTTTCTTTTTCTTTGTGTTATTTTTTTTATTTCATAGTTAAGCCATTTAGAAAAATGTTTTGGTTTGGAAATTGTACAAAAATGGGAAAATCACGGATCCCATTTTTAAAAACTTGATATTATTTGCGTTTTTATCCTAATAAAGCACGATTTCTGTTCAAGCTCACAACGTGTTTTATCAGTATATAAACACCAATTGGTCTTAACTGCTAAATTCTGTACTAAAAATATTATTTTAATATTGTATATACGAGGCTATTTGCGAGAAACACATAATTCATAAGATCTCTTTAAATGGGTGACTTTTAAAGCTGTAATATTTCTCTGTAATTGTTATTAGACAAAATGGATATTTATTTGTACAAATAGGTAACACTACGTCTTGACTTGCCATAAATATGTTCGCACATTGAGAGCCTCTCCAAAATAACGAGAGAAAATGTGTTCATGGTCTTCTGTTTAAAGAAACCGTATAAGATCGATGTTCACGTTCACTTTCAGCATAATTTTTTGCGATGGCTGCACAAATTTATGGCTAGGCAAGGCACCATGTAACGTCGACTGTTCTAACTTTTTAAATAAGAAGACTTAACCGGTTAACTCATATAAAAAAGAGGCACATCTCGTGTACCCGCTTTTAGGTTGTTTGCTATAAAATTTCAAATCTTCAAATCAATTAAAACTGCTCAAACAAAGGCAACTTAAATTTTAAACATATTTTTATATATTGAAATTGTTTTTCTTTCAAACAATGCGTATGTATGTAAATATATTTATTCACTTTAACATTTACCTGGTATAGAAGCAGTACGTGATGTTGTGGCCGAAGAATTTGAACTTGAAGACCATAAACATTCTGATAATTCAGTTTGTACGGCCACATCTAGTTTCAAAACCATTTCAAATGTTTTTAATACTTTGTTACACTTTGCAAAGGAACTTGTTTAATATTTATGTATATTATTGTGCAAAATATATTAGTTTTGAATTAAACCACAACTAAAGCTAAAATTACAAAATATAAAAAGCAATAAAATGCCAAAGTACAATTGAGATATTCATACATACATATGTACATATGTAAGTATAAGAAGTGGTGGTTTCTAAGGTTTTCTTAATGTTACGTTCTGAAATTCTTTAAGTTGCATGCGTTTTTTTACTTATGCCGATTGTAATTTAGAGACAAAAAAGTTACCCGAACTATATCGTAACAAAAACTAGTTCAAGTTTACATAGAACATTGACCCATATTTTAAGAGATTCTCTCTTTGTTCATTTGCTAAAAAACACTCATTTGAGAATTTAACATTTTAAAGAGTCATTCACTTTCATTTGTAATTGATTTTTAATAACATGGACAACGTTGCCAGAATGAGGATTTTAATAATATTTGGACGATTTATTTTGAACTAAAATTCTTGAACGTTACAAAAAATTTCTTTCAAGTATTTGTAAACTACTTTTTTCTAGGGACACCAAATAATCACTATTCTTCAAATTTCAATCAAAAAAATTATAATAAAAGAAAAGTGCTACAGGATTAAGAAGTTAACTAATGTAATTCTTGTTACGCGGACCACCATTGGGCGTAATAATTTTTATTCCTTTCGAGTTTTATTGGAAAAAATTACCTTTAATAATTTTACGGTTGAAAAATAATAGCTATTGTTAAAATTTTATATTTTGCTTGGAGAATAAAAGTACTTTTGTGCTGTTTTATTAATTTTTGTGAGTTAGCTAGTCATTGTAGGAAAGATCAATTTCTGCTTTAAACTGATATTAACGGATTTAATGTCAATATTATCTCCAGTGTTCGTACGTACATTCTCTAAACAAAAAATGAAACTCACAAAAAATAACTATTATTTTGCAAGCAAAAAAATAAAACTTAAAAAACTGTTATATGTATTTCAAGTGAAAAATAAATCTTAAAAAAAAAACATTTTTTAAGCGTAAAATAAATCTTGTAAATTAACTATTATTTTCCAAGCGAAAAGTAAAATTTAAAAAAATAACTTCATTTAAAAAAAAGTACTTTTTCTGAATAAAACTCATAACCGTTATATTCCCCGCTTTTTTTTTTTAATAATGTCATATATCAAATCGTTGAAAAAATGAAACTACTTTAATAAAAACTGTTCGATGAACATTTTCAATTTTAATTCAGATCATGTCTTTTCTATAGTCAGTAATTAGAAAATGTAATATTTTCAAAGAACATACACGAAAACAACCTGCGTGTAGTTGCTTATTGTGCTGAACGCTTTTAGTTTTATCTCTCGATTTTTACACATGCAGGATTTTTGTATTTTGGTTGTAAAAATGTTACATTGTTTGGTGATTTAAAAAAGGGATTTCTTTAATAATTCTGGCAACTCTGAGCATGTTATAGCTGGTACTTTGTAAAGCAGCACTTTTATTCAAGTGAAGTGATTTTGAACATTTTAATTTTTGTTTATTTGAAGTAGAAAATTGTCTAGGGTTGTTACTTATCTATTTCTTTTTAGTTTTAATATAAATTGTACTTTTCTATTACAGATGCTTTAAAAAGGATGGTTTGGCTGCTTTTCATTTAAATAGTTTACTTTTAACCAGAGATGTACATACGAGTATTTTATTTAGAAGAGTTGATATTTATTACAATTAAAAACAGAAAAACTGCAGAAATATTTTCGTAAATATGTACATACAAATGTGTAAGAAATTTATTTCAAAATATTGCGTCACGTAATTTTTTTTACTCTCTGGTCACAATCCATAACTATATACATACATATGTAGGAATGTACGTACATATGTATGTATTTCTTACATTGAACATTTTTGTAAGGAACTTTTAATTTTGTTATTTTAATTACTAAGATGGTTTAAATAAAACTGCGTCATTTATGCGTATGTATGTATGACCGTTACATTAAAAACATTTCAATACACGCGATCTCTTTTATGTTTCGCGTATTTTTCAAAATTAATTATTTAAATTCTTTGAACAACCGTTTAGCTTGCGTGTTGTTTTATTACTGACTGATTGGCCGGTTTTTTGTTGCTATAAAGAATTGAATTTTGGTTAGTTTTGCTGTGCTCTTTTAAGCTAGGCGATGACAGTGATTCTTAAACAGTGTATTCGAGGTGTTTGATAAAAGTAATGTTCGAAAATGGTCGAATTAAAAACATTAAGAAGCTTATTAAATTTTTTGAAAGCTATTTTTAGAAATTCAATATTTTTAAATTGTCAAAATTTTAAAGTAAATAAATGAAGACCTATTTTCGAGCGAAATAATGTTGGCACAATTCAAATTCCGTTTGAAGTTAATTTCATTTCGTCTGAGCTTCTTTAGATTCGATTCGTTTTCATGCTTTGACCTGCTTCTTACGTTCTTTTTTTAATTGAAACAAACCAAAGCATAAACCTTTACAAGTTATGGTATAAACAAAGAGTACATACTTATGTACTACATACATATTTACATATGTATTCTCATTTTTGTGTGAATGTTGTAATAAAGTAAGCCCTTACCTTGACCTTGTAATCAAACTAAATCTTTTTTTAAGTAAATGTTTGGGAACATCTTGCCAAGCAACAAAACAATAAATTTTAATTTCTACGTCATTTCGCCAAAAATAAATGTGTTCCAGAAACAAACATACAACAAAAAAATAAAATTCCACTTAATTTTAGACGATGGCAATGAAACCACGTTTATTTTTAAAGCTCTCTTTTTAAACACTGTTGAATATCTTGAATTTATGATGAAAGTTTAGATTTAACATAGAAGCCCTAAAGAGAAAGAGAAAACATTAACAGAAAGATACCTTACAAATGGAGAGATTATGTTATTTCAACTTACAAAGCCAATCATTTCTACAGTGGTGAGTTATATACAAAGTTGCTGATAACAGCTCAAATGTGTTTCCCTTGGTTATCCAAAGCCAAGAAACGCTGACATAAACAAGATATTAAATATCTTGTTTAAAATTGAAGTAAACAAAATTGAAAACGACAAAGTACATTTTGAATAAACAAAATGTATTTCTTCTTTTCCTTTGTCTTCGAGTTCTTTCTCTTTGTTTTTAAGTTAGGCTTCTAAGTTTTTAAACAATAAGTTTTAGTTCTACATAATCACGCAACCAATTCGATACCTACATTAAATAAAGGAAATTAATCTAAACCTTATTTTATAATTTTGTTTTATTAAAAAGGAATAATAAAAGTATTTAAATAAAAAATATAAAATTGGCGACGAGGATGGGATAGCTAAGTGAAAAATAGCTATACCAATTGTGAAAAAATAAAACAAAGATTTTAAAGTTTATTAAATTAAAATATATAAAGAACGATTTTAAAGTTTATCAAATTAAAATATATAAAGAACGATTTTAAAGTTTTTAATAAAATTAAAACAAAAATATATATACATATATAACTAGAAAGAACGATTCTAAAGTTTATCAAATTAAAATATATAAAGAACGATTTTAAAGTTTTTAATAAAATTAAAACAAAAATATATATACATATATAACTAGAAAGAACGATTCTAAAGTTTAAAAGAAGTAAAATAAAATAGAAATTAAATAAAAATAATAGAAATAAAATTAAAACTTTTAATAAAAAACAGAAAAATGTCATTATCACTGAGTGAAAGTTTGCGTGAGGCGAGGAGCGTTCCGGTTTTCAACGGAAACGGCGAATACACCCTATCTAATTATTTACGTGATGTGAATTCCGTGCTACATATTACTGCCGAGGAGCATCATCTGGTAGTCAAAACAGTACTCATCAATAAGCTGCAAGGAAAAGCCTTGAGAGCCATAGAAACTCTAGAAAATCCAACGTGGGAGGTGATATTAAGAAAGCTCAAGGAGGAATTAGGTGTCAAAAGATCATTCTTTCAACTTAGAACTGAAGCGCTAAATACGAAGGCAAGTAATATTGAAGAGCTGCACTATAAATTAAGAAAGGTATTAGCAGAGATGAACACAAAATTTAATCTAAACCCTGTAGACATTTCCTACACTCCTACTAATAACGAAAAGATTATTTTTGATATATATACAAATTTCCTACCCTTATATATTAGATCCCTACTTTTACAAAACAATATTTCAACTATAGAATCAGCTAATACTTTTTATATACAAAATAATATTTTAAAAGATATTAAATTGATTAACAACACACAAAATCAAAATAAAGAAATTCGTTATAATAATCAAAATTTTAGAAATAATGGAAATAATAACGTCAGAAATTTCAGAACTAATAATTTTAATACGTCAGGTCATCATGGAAATGATGTTAGAAATTTCAGAAGTAATAATTGGAATACCTCAGGTAATTATAGGAATAATGATAGAAATTTTAGGAATAGTAATTGGAATACGTCAGGTCAATTTAATGGACATAATAATTTCAGAAACAACAGTTTTGGAAATAATAATTATAATAAAAATAATTATAGACAGAGCGACAATAGAGCACCCAACCCAGTGCCAATGGAGGTAGATTTAACAGAAACCTCAAATTTTCAGGGGTCCTGCCTAAATGCAGACTACCCATAGTAGATCTTCATATAAGTAACATTAAAGTTAGATGCCTTTTAGATACAGGAGCTGCTACTACACTAGGCGATTATACAATTTTTTCAAAATTCCCGTTAATACAGAAATTAAAGATACCAATAATTATAAGAACATTGTCAGGATGTTCAACTGTAACTGAGGAGGCTATAGTGCCCTTACCAATAGAATTTAATGAGCAAGGAAAAACTATGTCTGTGAAAATAACGGACTTCTCAAAGAGGCCATTCGATTGTATTATTGGCTGCAACATTTTATCCCCTATAGGAGCGAAATTTGATTTTTTAAATAATATGATAGTAATAAATAATAATGAGATAATAATTAATAAAGAAAAAGAACCACCATTTGGTTATGACGAAATTAATTATTTAGAAAAGGGAACTATTAATATAAATGAATTGTTAAGTGACGATCTTAATAAAGAAGAGAAAGAAAGGCTTCAAGCATTTTTGAAAACAAATAGAAAAACATTTTATGACGAAGGACAAGTATTGACCGCTACCAATTGTGTACGACATAGGATTGTGACGAATTCGAATCAACCAGTATATTCCAAGATTTACCGCTACCCTCAGGTTCATAATGAGGAGATTGAAAAGCAAATCAATGATATGCTTGGCCAGGGAATTATTCGGGAGAGTAAATCTCCTTATAGTTCGCCTTTGTGGTTAGTGCCGAAAAAATCAGATACTCATGAAAAAAAATGGAGGGTCGTTATAGACTATAGGAATTTAAATAAGATCACAATAGACGACAAATTCCCTATGCCCAACATTGAGTTTTTGTTTGATAAGCTGGGTCGTGCGAACTATTTTTCGACTTTGGATTTAGCCAAAGGGTTTCATCAGATATTGATGAACCAAAGCGATATAGAGAAGACAGCGTTTTCGACACCGATGGGTCATTTCGAGTATATTCGAATGCCTTTTGGTCTCAAAAATGCACCCGCTACTTTTCAGCGGATGATAAATTTTGTGCTACGGGATCTGATTAATAGATCATGCGTAGTATATATGGACGACATACTAGTTTTCTCCACATCTTTGAATGAACATTTTGAAACATTAAATAAAATATTTCAGAAACTGAACGAATATAATTTAAAAATCCAGATGAATAAATGCCAATTTTTGCGCAGACAGATTTTCTGGGGCATATTATAACATCTGAAGGAATCAAGCCTAACCCTTTAAAGATCAAGGCTATTACAGGCTTGACAATGCCTGGAACGGAAAAAGGTATAAAGTCCTTTCTAGGGTTGACAGGGTATTATAGGAAGTTTATACAGAATTATTCAATGGTGGCTAACCCAATGATAAAATATTTAAGAAAAGGCTCCAATCTGAAACAAATTGGAAGCGATATTGAATATGAGAACGCTTTCGAGAAGTTAAAGACTTTAATCACGAGCTATCCAATTCTGTCCTTTCCTAATTTCAATAAAAAATTTGTACTGACAACAGATGCGAGCAATGTGTCTTTGGGGGCCGTTTTGAGCCAAGAAGGCAAGCCAGTCTGTTATGCAAGCCGGACGTTGAATGGACATGAAAGGAACTATACAACAATGGAAAAAGAGTTGTTGGCGATTGTATGGGCTGTGCGTTATTTTAGGCCTTATTTGTATGGGCGAAAGTTTTTGATCCTGACGGATCATCAGCCATTGAAGTGGCTTTGCTCTCTTAAGGAGCCGAACCAAAGAGTCATTCGCTGGAGAATTTTATTGGGCGAATTTGACTTCGATGTTGATTGTATAAAGGGCAAGGATAACAAGGTTGCTGATTTTTTGAGTAGGACGGAGAATCTTGAGAGCCCAGAGATTGAAAGTTACGACCTGAAGTCGATCTTTGAGATTTCGGAGGAAAGGGTTGAAGAAACTATGACAGATGGTGAATCAATGCACTCCGGAATGGAAGATTTGCATGATCATTTCCCTGTTAGCGAAGGTATAGTGAACAGGTACAGAACGCAGGTTCATGTAGTAGAATCAAAGATAATAGAAGTAGAAGTGGTTTTAAGAAAATATAAGATCATATATGTACAGGAATCTGATTTGATCAACAACCACTATTTGAATGACTTGTTTAGGAGAAATATAAAAAGAGGAACAATCGGTGTCTACTCTGAATTGGAGGACAGATTGCTGATTGACCAGCAATTTAGAACTTTAGACATCAATCAGAAAAATTTGATAGGTAATATGAATAAGCAGATAAAAATTAACGACGATATACAGAAGTACTTACGGGGCATTAATATGGTGATTGAGGAGCATAAGGAAGTTTTTGGTTTGAATTATGCGAAAGAGGTAATGCAGAGTATAAGAATGTCGAAATATAATAATTATTTGTTGCTAATAAACCAAGTGGCTGATAGAATAGAAAGAATTCAGGAAAATATAATGACATCGAAGCATGATTTAATGAACAGAATTATTCTTACGAACGAAGAAATTGACTTTTATAGAGTAGATAGTCTGAAATTGAAACACATAAAATGTAGTTTTGGTTCGGTTTTGGATTCGAAATTGATATTTGTTATAATGATACCCGACTTTTATGAGGAGCCGTTTAAATCGAGAATTGTTTTGCCAATTCCCAATAGAGAATTTATGCAGGTCGATGTTGGAATAGTTAAAATTGTGCTAATAGAAAATGTTGTGTATACTGCCAGTGACGAAGTTTATGTTAAAAAAATGAATAGAGCAAGCAATTGTATTGAAAACTTGCTGAATAACACTTTTACAAATTGTACCAAAAAATTGAATGCACAGCAAGCAATTGAAGAAATAGATTTAGGAAACCTTTTAGTTATAAATGGCAATGCCAGTCTTTTGAATACTTGTAATAATTATACTTACCGTCTGGAAGGACATTATTTGATTAAATTTGATTCATGTGAAGTTCGAATAAATGAATTCGTACTAAAAAGATTTTCTAGTAAACTAAATATTGTAATACCAAATTTGCAAAGACTAAATGGAAGTTTATTATTGACTCCAAGATTACCTAATTTTACTAACATTGATGAAATAAAAAATATTGTGAACAAAGAAAATAATTTTAATTTTTATACGATTTATGTTTTGATTATTGTTATTATAATAAGCTGTACTTTAAGATGCTTGTTAAAAAATAAGAAAATTCGAAGGGACTCGAATTTAAAGGGAGAGCGAGTTATATACAAAGTTGCTGATAACAGCTCAAATGTGTTTCCCTTGGTTATCCAAAGCCAAGAAACGCTGACATAAACAAGATATTAAATATCTTGTTTAAAATTGAAGTAAACAAAATTGAAAACGACAAAGTACATTTTGAATAAACAAAATGTATTTCTTCTTTTCCTTTGTCTTCGAGTTCTTTCTCTTTGTTTTTAAGTTAGGCTTCTAAGTTTTTAAACAATAAGTTTTAGTTCTACATAATCACGCAACCAATTCGATACCTACATTAAATAAAGGAAATTAATCTAAACCTTATTTTATAATTTTGTTTTATTAAAAAGGAATAATAAAAGTATTTAAATAAAAAATATAAAATTGGTGCAATCATAGCCACCAAGTGATACAATTGTATCAGTTTAACAGAGGTCTGGGCTGTTGTACATAATTGAATATTCATTTAACATAAAAGCTAAAGCTTTTGAAGTGTAGAAGCTTTTTAATATTTATTCGTAGTTGGGGTTCATTTATTTATGCAAAACTGGGGTAGTTAATTTATTGTTTTTGTTATTTGTATACGACTAAGACCGCAACAATAGATGACAAATAAAATTGGTAATAAATAGACAAGCTTTGGAGGAAAAAAACTTCATTATTAATAAGAATACTAGATATATGTTATTATGATATATTATTATATGATATAGTAGTTCACAAAGATACAATTTTGCTTTCTATTTCGTACTGTTTTTAAACGTTTTTTAAAAATATCAATTGCAAATTATTTAAACCTAACTTTTTCAAAACTTGTTACCTAGTTAATGGTTTATTACTTCTTCATAATCCTTACATATGTACATATGTTAAAAGTAGCTGTTGTTTATACTCTCACTCATAATAATGAAAGATAAAAAACTTCAACTATTCGGAAGTATTAAAAATCGTCCAGTTGCACCTCGTAAATCCCCATATTTTAATGCAGACTTATGGATCAATTATGTAAAGCAGCCGAACTTCAGTACAGTTGCCTACTGGCAACTAGAAATGTTCGACTGCCAGCAATAGTACTATTTGACAACTGAAATAAATCGTTGTGAGTTCCTAGTAGCAATCTGTAATAATATTCTTGGCAACTGGCAACGCAACTGATGATTGGTTGCTATCCATAATGAAGGGTTTGATTAACAGCTGCTAGCTAATTTAGAATTCAAGCAAAAAAAATTCTGGCTTCTGTCAATTCCGGTAATTTCATTGAATTTTAAACGCATTGCCAAACCGGTGCCAATGCTAAATTTTGTACAGTTTTTGTTGGGGTTCTACAATTTTAACGACTTACAAAATGTGATTCTTTTCGAATACACAGATCAAGCAGACAAGTATGCAACGTTTTTTAATGAAATCTTAAATTAAAAATATGTCCAAATATTGCCAATAAAAGTGCAAATAGTATAAATAATTTATTTTCAAAATGATGATTAATTAGTAAACCCGGCAGAGCCCAAATAATTGTAACTGCCCATTAATGCTATATAAATACATAGAAAGTAAATAAATCTAGCAACAGTGTATAGAATTAAAGTGAAGTTAAAAACTATTATGAGAATCATAGAAATCTCTTTATTTTGAAAATGTTTTCAAGCGGAAATGTTTAACCGTTATTTTAGTGTTGCATACATAATTACAACTTTTTATAGTTTCATTCTATTTATTTAAATTAAAATTTCTCTAACGTTTTTTTTTTTGGAATTGTATTTGCATTTGTAAATCATTAGAGCATATTATTCCTGCTTATTTGTGTTTGTTTTTCGTCAAAATTACGTCAGTCGGGTAAGTGAACATTTTTTTTGCTCTTACATATGTAAGAAATCTACATACATATGTATGTATGTATATTTAACTTTCAATATACATGAAATATATTTTTTAATAATGAATTTGACTTTTCTATGTATTTGGTTAATGCCCCAAAAATCCATTCCTAAGACGGTAGCGCACATTGTGTGTGAATGTCCAGCACTAGCTAGCATACGGCTTAAGACCACGGGCAAACACTTGTTAGATGTGAATGCCATGGGGAAACTAAGCCTTAGACAAATGCTAGCAATTACAAAAGAGTACGTGATGAGGAAGAGTGTCGGCAGTTACCAGTCGACAGTCTGAAATCACTTTAGTCAAGAGTAAAGGTTAGGGCTAGCACGAGACTCAATTGAAAGTAAGGTGGCTGTGATTACGGATCGGTTCCCTGAATGAATCAAGGAGCGAAATGGGGGTTGAAAAGGGACCCAGAAAGTAAGTGGTCTGCTTCGATATCCCCCCCACACATTAATAATAATACCCATCTAATTCTTATTTTGGAAAACGATTTGGTTCTAGACTTTAAAAGCTATACTTGAAATGAAATATTTATAGTTAAATTCCAACACATTATTTGGTAATAAAAAGTTTTTGTTATGATATGAAATATAAATAATATGTAAATACATATACATATGTATTTATTTATTACTACAACGAAAGTGGCTAAAATCTGTGTCTATTTCTTACACTGATTTTTGAATAACGATGTAAAGAAATTAAATATAATGTACGCAGATTGTATGTAAAACATTAAAATTATTCATTCAATTTAATTTCAAAAACTAAATTATTTTAACACATCTCTACGACTACAACAATAAAATATATACCGTACACGTACGTATACATACATACATGCATAAAATTGCTAGTGATTGCCCATTACCCGTTGTTTACATTTTTACACAGAACATTTTCTAAAAACTGTTAACAGACCTACATACATACATACATACATACATACATGTTACTATATAAAATACTTAATTATAGACAAATTTCCATATTATAATTTGTAAAATTAAAACTAATACATGTAAAGAGTTGTCGTATTTAAAACTCGTAACTAAACATACTAGTAATTATGACAAATGATGTTTGTATATAAAAAATAAAAAATCTATTTGAAATTCATTAAACGGGAAATTGAAAAAAGTTGCTATAAAAATAAAAAGAAAAAATTATGAAAATGCATGACAAAGAATGAAATACGTAAAAATTAAAAATAATTTCGAATAAGTGATAAAATATTTACATTATTAAATTTTATTTTATGTTTTTCTTTGACCTTTTGTTGTAATTTTAGTTTATAAATTTTGAGCAATTGGTCCTTAAATAAATTCCTTTTATAACATAATTTTATTAACTATATTCGACATTTCGCTACGCCTTTCAGTTTTTGTATGTATGTATTTGTTTTTGAAACTTAAAAAACTTTTTTCTTTGTATTATGACAAACTTTTTCCATATTTTATTGATTGTTAATTGAAGCTTTTGTAATATACATAATTTATTTCCTAAAGATGCTACACAAATTCTTTTATTAAAAAAGACCTACTGCTTAAAAATAATTGAACTAAAATTATATATAAAGGTCAAATAAATAAAATAAAATATTATAAAAAGAATTTTTTTAAACTGTGTCATTTGTTAATCTTTGCTTTTGTTAAAATTTAATGAAACCTTAAAGGTCATATTCATAAAAATACTTTTAAATTATAAGAGATTTATCAAACAAATTTTGTATAGAAATTTGATTAATAACACTTTTATAAATCAGAATTATTTTCTTAAAATTTAAGCTGTTCGTGACCTTTTTTAATTTAATTTATTAAAATTGTCCAAGCTTGAAGGTCTTTTTTTAAAAATTATATTTTTATCTTTCGATATTTCGCTACTCCATTGTGTAGCATCATCAGGAAATAACCATATAATTTGTTCGTTATTTTTATTTCCTGATGATGCTACACAATGGAGTAGCGAAATATCGAAAAATAAAAATATAATTTTTAATAAAAGACCTTCAAGCTTGGACAATCTTTTTTCATATTTAAATTAATAACGGTAAAAGAAATTCCATAAACTATTTCACACTGAATGAAATTTGATTTTTTTTATATATCACACCGACAGAAATTGTAACGTTTCAGATATAATATTGCACGTGCTTAAACAAGTTTATGACAGATTTAATTTTCTGAAACAGGGATCGTAATTCGATTTCTCTACAAAATCATTTTGTCCAATGAATCCTTTTTCACAAATTTTTTAGGCTTATTCTATAATAATGACGAAGTTTAAGCATTTTTGTGTAACTAGTTCTATAGCAAATACCACTCGAGTTTCAGTTTTTAACGCATAATTATATTCATTTTGTATAAAAGTAAAAAAGGTTTCTAATTTGATATGTGTTTCTTAAAATAAATATTTTATATACAAATTATATATAGAAAAAAATTACATGTAAAAAGGAATGCGTACTCTCCCCTATTATTGTTTTAAGAAATATATGTTTTAAATTCTAAAATAAATCGTTAAAATTTAGTTTGGAATGTCGCTTTGTAAAATAAATTAACTTTTCCCATGTATGTATTCCTTTTCGAATTTGGATTTATTAGCAACATATTTTCTTTAAATTTAGGAATGAACAATTAATTTTTAATTATGCTTTGTAAAAATAAAACTTTGTTTTTTTAGATCGATTTTTTTTATTTTCGTAAAATTAAAACTAAAGCAATAAAATTATTATACATAAAATTTAATAAACATAAATTTTAAAATTTCTTTGCATAATTTAAAATTTGATTTAAAAAAATTATCACAATTCTTATTTATTATCTTGTTACATATTTTGAACAATATTTTTATAGTAGATTAAGGTAAAATACATTTAAGCTTTTTCAATACTCGTTAAAGCACAATTGACCAAAGTGCAAAGATTTTTGAAAGTTCGAAGGAAAAATTTGTACAAAGTAAAATGTTCTAAGAGATTACTAAGGTCTAAAATAAATTCAATAACGCGTGCTATAAAGCGGGTAATGGGCGCACATTTGCAATCGATATGGATGAAAACTTTTAACTCACCTTTTGATTGGGTAACACATTGTGAAGATAAAACCGAACCCGTTGGTCCTTTAAGTACTGATTCCAAACAACGTATGTTATCACGACAGGTATTTATGATTTCAGTCTAAAAAATAAAAAAATAAAAATATTGTCTTAATATTAAACAAATTAAACTTAATATTAAACCAATTGAATTAAAATGAGCAGTTGGTGAATAAAGTTGTTATAGATTATTTTCAACCGATAGCATATGTTGAGTTTTTTCTTATAGTTTTATCTCATACTATTAATCGGGCATATTCTGACACTCGCAAGAGTGTCAAATCACATGCGAGTAGCAAATCGCCAAACTTATTTCTGCATGTTCTGCAACTCACGCGTTTTACTTGCGATTTGCTTTTGAAAAGTTTTAAAAGAAAACTCTGTATTTTTAATATTTCTAATACCTGAACCTAGAATATTACAAAAAATACCCGGGTATTTCATTTAAATTAATTACAGCACAAGCTGCGTATATTTTTCGAAGATGACTCGTATCAGCTGTTTATTGAAATCGCCAGTGCAAAAGAAGAAATACAGAGGCAAAAGTTGCAGAAGCAAAGAACGTTTTCAAATTTCATGTTTTTAGAAAAAATGTTATACAAAATTTCATTAGTTTTGACTAAAATAAAAAGAAAACACTATTAATTTAATTTATTCATAACTTTGTAGTTTCTTTAAAAACTAGTTTAGTTTAAATACAGCAGTTCACTTCAGTATACTTTTGCGACTTGAACTCGCCAAAACTCTTGCGAATACGAGTTACAGAACACCTCACATGCGAGTTGAAATCACAATCGCAAATTTTGTGCGAGATGCGAGTGTCGGAACATGGCCGAATGTTTAAATGTTTTAGCCAAAGTCAGAATCCAAATAAAAATATTTATTCATTATGTTTAGAATACAAACTTTTAAATTATTTAAAATATTTCATTAACTAACTTATTTTATTTCTATTATTTAATTTAAATTAAAAAAAAGTGAATAAAAAAAAAAAAACTTACATAATCTTCTGGTCTTAAAAGATGGCAACGAATTTTCAATGCCTTTGTATCTTCCAAACGATTGTGCGATTGTTGCAATAGGTTGCGTATTTCCTTTTCATCATCGGTGTCATCGCCCGATGATGATGATGTGGCTGGTATCAATTTAATACATTTCTCTAAATTACGCGATGAACGTTTACGTTCATCGGCTTTGCGACGTCGTTGTGACGTATCACTCTCTGATGTACGTCTCAGGGATTGGGCCGAATGACTCATGCCAAATTCTAATTTACGAGTTGCCGTTTCAGTTTTATGTTGGAAATTAAACCGATCAGAATTTTTTGGAGTCAATGCCTGTGTGGATGAGGACAAAGTAACGCCTGGGGATTTGGGATTGTGATATTCCAAAGATTCTAAAAAGGGGAAAATATCAATTAGGAATTTAGATAAAAAAAAATAATGTAAAGTTTTAAATAAATATGGTTTTTAGGTGACAAACTTTTCTGTCTGTGATTCGATCTTAAATAAGTATTAAGATACTTTTAATATGTCGCTTTTGATATGCTTAAGCCGCAGGTATCTACATTATGAAGTCAAGAACTATTTTTGTCAGAATTGTGCTCTTAATTAAACAGTTAGTTTTAATCTTATTTTCCCATAAAGCAACTATGGGAAAACAGCGAAATCAGTTACAAAAATTTTGGAACTTTATTTTTGCTTAGGGGTTGCAAACAAAACTTTAACACACATTTTTGAAACAGGCTTAAAATTCACTTGAACTACATAAAACGACATACAATTGGATACACTTCTTTAATTACTTCTAACTACATGGTGAGCAATAATGCAATGAATTCTAGCATCGGCTGTATACCAATATTTTAATTTGGAATTACAATACGCAAGAAGCTGTAGATTATAATTAAATCACAAATAGTGATTTACTTCTTAAAACAGTCTCTTCGCAACATGTTTCGAAAACAAAAAGTTTCAACAAGAATCTGGCCCTAAAATAGTTCCTAATAATATCATTCGACACTTCAACGCAACTAGTTTTATGTCATGATCATAATTATAGAATTCAAACAGCTGTATTTTTTTCTTTTAAACTCTTATAAATAAATAAAAAATAAAAACATTTCGTTAAAAACAACTATTTTACAAGCAATGGGCGGACTCCTGGTATAAATTTATTTATTTATTAAATCGTTTTTACACTTTAATTTAATAAATTTATATTTTCTCTTTGCACAAGTTCACTGCTAAAAAGGGCTGCATTTTTAAATCATTTTTTTCACAAACATAAAAAAACCTTGAAATTGTTTGCAAAATATTTTGTGTGTGTTTTTGTTTATTAATTTTCACCATAAAATTTTTTTATTTTCTAAAATTTAATGATTTCACTTATATACCTTGACAAGATTTGCGTCTGATTTCTAAGTTTTTGCGACGTCTTTCGTATTCCAATTCTAAAGCTCTGCGACGTCTGGCATGATCAACACTACTGACAATTGAATCTTGTGTGATGATCTTTGATTCATTTTGTTGCAATGAATCCATACGTGGTGGTGAGAATGAATCCACATTGTTGGCAGCTGACAACGAAGAGCAGCAATCAGACTGGGAGTCAATAAAATTGCTTAATTAAGGAAAAAAGAACGAGAGAAATATTATTTATAATAAATGGCCGTTGTTCAATAAAAAATCTCAAACACTTACCGATAATCATCGCCAAATTCTAATAATTTACGTGCAGCATCTGAATCAAAGCCTTCAGAATAATTTTCCGAATTATATTTCTCTTGATAATTATCCCAAGCGGTCTCTGAGAAACTGCTATGATGATCTTCAGTACCAGTGGTGTTGTATTCTATACAAAATAAAAGCAAGATAATTTTAATTAAATCTGTTAATATCTAATAATTTTAGAGAAAAAACTATATTTTAAAAAAGAGCATGCAGAGTTGGGGGAAAACTAGATTATAAACTAAAAACATACGGCTAAGACACAAAGGATTGGTATGTGCAGAAGAATGAATTTTGGTTCATTTCATAATATGTAATTGGACCAAAGCTGCATCATTAATTAACTACGAGAGGTAGTTTATACTGCAGTTTGGTTTATAAAAATAGCAGTAGTAAGTCTTACCTATATTAATTACAAGGATTAAAGTAATAATATCTTCATGATTGTAGGTCGCTTAAGAATCCTAAATAAAACCGGTAATGCCACACACTTGTAATCATTCTAATTGATTCAATTTAATTATTCAATAAATAAATAAACCTATGGATCGCTTTTATTTTAATTTTATAATGAAATAATCCGAATTAATTAACACTGCGATTTGTTTTGATTGGAATCGAATTTTTCAAGTTTTGTATCTTAAAATATCTTTCAAAGCGGAGAGAATTGGAAATTTTTTTGCTTTAATAAAGTCTATAAACGAATTACATAGCATAGGTAAAATCACATCATGTAAATGACATTTGATTTTAAATACCCCGTCGAAAGAAATTAAATATATCACCAATAATGGAAACTCAACTCTCTTTCGCGTTTTGCTCTATTTTTACTAATCGTATAGTATATTTAACATGCGCTTTTAATGCGCAATTAGGAGATTTAGGCAATTAATGCCTTAATTGAGCTCAATTCAGCATACAAGAGTTTAATTAATAAGTTGAACAAATAAATATTATTAGGCCATAAATATTGTAAACTTAACACATTATTTGTAATAGACAACTAACTAGACCCGCAACTTACAACATTAACAGGATTTTATACATTTTATTTTTTCCAATTTAACTACGAGTATTTTTTTCATATTATGGTGGTGATTGGAAATTTTGTAGGTAAAAAGCATAACACATGATTACACGCTTTTTCAAACATCATTTTCATCAGCTACCAAGTGCTGATTGAATAGGCTAAATTGCATATGTGTGAACACCAACATTTATGACTCAACTTTAATTTAATTTAATTTAATTGCCTCAATTTGGGCGCATATGTGAACATACTATTAAAATGTTAGATGTAAATATTTTTCCTTTTTCGTTGGCAGCTTTTTTGAACATATAGTGACAGAGTCATTAACGTATAACTAATGCGGAATGGATTTTATGGGTTTCGGGTACAAACATACGTATATCGTTTTTTTAATTCACCTGTAATATTTTGCCAGTGTTTTTAATCAAGTAAAAGTTAAGACAATATAAAAATAATATAAAAATTCAATTTCAAAAAGATGGAATGCACAGAAGCTTTTACGGCAATTTTTAACTACAAAGCCCGAAGGGCTAATTTAAAATAAAAGAAATGCAAAATAAAAGAAATGCCTTGAATAAGGGGGAAAATTAAAAGAGGAACTAAAAATTTTACTATGTTTGAGGAAAAGCAAACTAAAACCATGCCTGCTTTAAATCTATTTAACTTAGCAGCTAAAAGTAGCAACTTAAGAACAGTTGGAGTTTATTCCAAGTCCGTTTAATATTTCCAAAAGCTTAGCTATGATAAGTGGTTAAAAATAGTGTTTTCTGATGGATACGAGTCACGCAAATCTGTTTCGATATTCGAAAAATAATATTTTTGTTAAAATGTAAAACATTTCGCCTAGAAGTATACGGGGTTTATTAGAGGAATAATCAATTTATTCTGGCTGTATATTCTCTCGTTCTATCCCTTCCCTATGGGATAATACTAAAGACTTAGGCGAACCAATCTGCAGCTTGAAAGCCGAGCATGTGCTTAAATTTGCATAATTCTTGTTTTTTTCTTGATGTTTAATTAATCGCTTAAATAAAATAAAATAACAAGACAAAGGAGACATGCATTTTTAATTTACAAAATACTAAAACAATTTCGAGAGAGAAAGTTTTAAAATATAAAATAACTTTAGTCAAGGGTTTATTCAACAAAGTTTAACAATGGGTTGCAAAAGAAAACAAGAGGCTGAGGATGTAAGAAAATTCTTAATTTTAAAATAAAAAATACTCTAGCTTACTTAAATATAATTAAAAAAACTTGTTCATCTGTTCTTAGGAAAATACATAGAGGATATAATAAATAAAGGGAGTTCTATTTTAAAATATCATCATTCATATCAAAACGTGTTAACCTTTAGGATTATACCAAATACCTTTTGTGCTTGTGTCTTGTGGTACTGGAGTGGTAGCTTGAAATGTTAATATTTATATGCATAAGTACTTTTGTTTGTTTATAAAAAATGTTTTTATAACGTTTATGTCAATCTGTAAGTTGCAATGAAGTTAGTTTTGTTGAGACCATCTATTCGCCATTATCATTATGACTAACGTAACATACGCCCCGAAATGTGCGAAAGTTTATCAAAAATTTTACCTCTAGATTGGACTACATCGATTCAGCCGTGAAAGCCGGTAATTATATTTGAACACAAATACAATTAACTTTCAAATAAAGCTAATTTCATTGCAATTAATAAAACCTGCTGTTCTATTTTACAGTTATATAACTAGACACACATACGTTAATATGTTGTATATCTAAAAACCACATGATTTAATATTCGTTAAGAAAACAACTTTTAACTTTTATTTTAATTAAACAAAATGAAAATAAAAAACAAGGAGAATAAAACTCGCAGCAGAAAAATATTTATTATTTTTTGTTTCTTTTAATGCGAAAGTCAAAAGCAAATAGACCATAAACATCAACTTGAAACACTTGTTAACGTACTAAAATAAACGAACGAATACAAAGGTATAATAAAAATGTATAATGAAACTTTAAAGTGAATATAATGGCAAATAAACAATATGACTCAAAAATAATAAAAGACATAATCTTAAATTTTAAATAAATTGTATAAGAAACCTGCTCTATATTCTGCTACAGTAGATACATTTTATTTCTTAAAGTTATTAATGTTATGAAGAGTTTAAGATAACAGGAGTTTGTCGCTTTTTCATATTCGGTTAAAATTGTTATTGTTAGTATCGTGGGCCTATGCACCTGTTGGACCATTTGCGTGACCTTTATCTCTCACTGTAGCAGTGAAACTAATTACGTTGTTCAGTGAGAGATTATAGACACCTCTTAGAGTTAGTGGGGACATGCCAAAGACCTTTATTCTCCGAGAATCTAAAGCTGGACAAGCGCAGAGCACCTATCTAAAATTGGTACTATCTTTGACTACAGTGTCTGTCTGGTAAACCATTCTGTGATTATCATGAGCTCATTCTTATGATCTAAAAGCAGATCACGTATTCTTGACGCGTCCCGTAATCATGGGACCGTCCCTCGCAAAGTAAAGAAATCTTTTTGTTCATTTCGCAAAGAGTATTCGGCCTGGTATTTAACAAAATTGGGTAAATCTATATCGTTAATAGAATTTTAGTCCGAAGACTGTGTGTGTTTGCTTTAAGATCAAAATATTTGTTTTTGAACGACTGGTTTGCAGGGTCGGAGAGTTAACGAAAAATTACTTTAGCTTAATTTAAACATTTTTGTTTTCTAATCGAACTAGGAATGTTTAAACGCTACCGAACGAAAAGTTGAGGATCTGGACAAAAAGAAATAGTTAACAAAGTAATTTGAAGGTCATTTACAAGTATCCCAGCTGAGTAATAAATTTTACAAAAATTCAATAAACTTAAGGACATACACTGTGCATGTATTGCGTATACATACGTACATACATACATATTTAAAAGAAAATATTTTTAATATATGCTTCACGGATTCTTACAAACAAAAAAAGGAAAACTAAAACATAAAAATAGAGATACTATTGTAGGCAAAAAATAGTAAGACTTCGTTCATAATTTTAAATTTCTTTATTTATTCTGTCAAATCTATTTCGTCCCCCTCAATGCAATACACTTATGCCAACGTTTTTTCCAATCCTCGTAACAGTTGTTAAAGTCAATTTCCGGTATAGCCTTCAATGCGCCTAGCGATTCACGTTTAATGTCTTCAATTGACTCAAAACGGTTTCCCCGGAGCGGTCGCTTGAGTATGTTGAACAGCCAGAAGTCACACGGCGCTAAATCAGGCGAATACGATGGTTGTGGAACGATAATGATTGAATTTTTGGCGAAAAACTCAGGAAGAATCAATGCGGTATGCGGAACCAATCGTGATTTCACTTTTCTTAGGCCCAAATGATCTTTTAAAATAGTTTTCACTAATCCCTCCGATATTCCAGCGATATCAGTAAGGTCTCTGACTGTTAATCGTCGATTCTCGAATACCAATTTCTTGATTTTATTGACGTGTTGATCATCAGTTGATGTTGGTGTTCCTGGACGTGGTTCGTCGTCAACGCATTTTCGACCCTCTTTGGACAATTTGTACCAATCAAAAACATTTGCTCGCGACTAACAATTATCGACGAAGGCTTTTTGCAACATTCTGAACGTTTCGGCACCAGAAATTTCATTCCGCACACAAAATTTAATGGAACTGCTTTGTTGAATAATTTCACTTAATGTAAAAATCGCCGAATACACTTGTTTGTACTTCAGAAAGACAAGCGTATACTAAACACTAATAATTACTTTGATGTGATACTTGGCACATGACTGTCAGATGACAGTCATACCAATGTAGAAAAAGAGACATTTCGACAAATGGATTTCCGCGCGAAATTTAAATTAAAAAGTCTTACTATTTTTTGCCCACAGTAGTATATGCAAACCAGACCTTAATAGTTAATAAATTTTGTATATATTTTATTTTCGTTGGAATAAAAGAAAACAAAAGTTAAAAATCTGCCTCTGCAGTCATAAAATTTCTGATAATTTTATTTTCTATGAAAAAATAAAATTAATCATTCATTACAAGTTCTTAACCACCAATCGATAAGAATTTAAAAAGTGTTATCAGGTTAATTGCATTTTAAAGGCTGTTCACGAAATTGGTTAAATAAATAACAAACACTTTAACAAAATAATATATATAAACATGAAACATTGTTACAACTGTAATCACTTACCTCCCTGCTGATCCTCTTCATTCATGTAAGTAGCTAAGGCAGCCAAAGAACCCAAACGTGCTTCGTTTGTCATGTAGGCAGTGGTGAAAGATCCAACACGGAAATTTGGTTTCATCAAGTGAGTTTCGTCCCCGCTTTCGTTTGTGGTTCCACCAAGCACTGTGACCAATTGATGTTGTTGCAATATACCCGTGGCCACTTTTAACTGTTCCGTAGAATCCGAATTCTGTAATTGCATTAAAGCCTGTGTGATTTCTTGTATTTGTTGAGGACTCATATTTTCACAAGTTTGCATTAACACCGCGGACGGTTGTTTTGGTGTCAAGGTCAACTCCTCTTGATGAGTGGTTTGATGAGTGGTTTGATGATGATGATGATGATTGTAATGTGCATGATGATGTTGATGATTATTATCTTCTGAATTGCTATCAGATTTTTTGCAGTTTATATAGGATAGTTTCTTCTTGCGTGTTTTACGTCTCTTTAAAGAACCTTTACTATCGTAACTTTTAACTTGGATAACGGCAGAAGATGAAGAGGCCCGTGGCCTACCGGGTGAAAGAGAGTCCAAGGCTGATTCACTAATGGAATGGGAAGCTAAACCAGAATGTACACTGCTAATTGTATTAACTTTGGCCGACACTTGGTTGGAATCGGTAGTCAGTTGCGAGAGGCAGGATACTGACCAGGGTCTTTCCGATTTACGTCTGTTTTGTTGACGTTTTACCACTTTCATATTTAAACTTTGATTGCTGGTAGCAGCATTGACAATGGGTTCAGCTGAACCGCCAATACGTTCTGTGGAATTACCATAAGAATTTGTACTGGTTTGCATGCAAGTTGCTATAGAATCAGACACCTCCGATGTATCGGAACAATGCTGTGGTATAGAATCCGTTTCAGAGGCTTCTCCCGAAGCCTCGCAATCATCTGTACGCGTTGGACTTGGAGCCGTATTGGAGCTTGCCACAGATAAAGGACGATGATGATCATCACCTGAGTGATGATGGGTTAAAGTGGATTTCTGCACTTGTATGGGAGTTGAGGGTTGATGTTCTAGCCATTCCTTTGAAGAAATCAAAAATAAATATGTTAAATTAATTTTTTTTTCTTTTTTAAAACTTTTACTTACTTGCACTCGTTTTATGGGACCCGGCATTATAGCTTCACGTTTTTTTACGGTTGTAGAAATTTGCACTATATTACCGCTGGCGTTATTGTTGTTGTTATTGCTACTGCTGGAATGCTTTTGTTTGGTTGGTGTTTTCAAAGCTTCGTCACGTACTAAATGCTCTGCTTCGAGTACCAACTGTTTGATGGACTCACGCGATACTTTACCCTATTGAGAGTGAACAAAAATAACAAAAGGAATAAGAGAATGAGAGAGATTGAGAAAAATTATTAATTAATAAAATAAAAATACAAAAAGAAAAAAATAAACAAACATGCTCCCAGGCATATACTCATGTAGAAGAAAAGAAAAAAACAAAGAAATAAAGTAAAACACATTGGTCAGTTAATAACCGACCTAAAATAATACCCTATAATAGTAGTTTCTACAGAAGAGGGTGAAATAATGATTAAATGAAGTTGAAAGGGATCATATAACCACAGATTTGTTAATTAATGTTTTTTGTCTTGCGGTTCTTTGGTTTTCTCTTTTGGTCTCAGAAATTTCGTGCATAAGACGTTTAAGTTTTTCTAAAAAGCTGGGTGAAGGTTTCCTGCTGAGCTGGCCTAAGCCAGCTTATTATTTTTGAAATTTCTAATTTAATTTAAACAAACGTATAATCCAGTTATCAAATGGAATAGAATTGCAAAGTCTGTTGGACAAATAGATACTTAAAAATATAAAATAAATTTTTTATTGCAACAAAATATAAATTGGGTAATGCGCTGATATATTTTTAAGACAAAACAGTCAAATTCTGAAATACTTCAATAATACAAATTCAGTGCTGTTCTGTACACCGAAGCCGCAATACTTTATTTGACATTGGAATCTTTTCTATATTCCACTTCAGAATAATTTCTATATTTAAATGATAAAATAACAATTTTGTATTAACATTTGAAAGGTTTTCTTTTAATTTTCATTTATTTTCCCCAATAAATTTTAAAATGCATATGGAACGTCTGAACAGATTTTCTTGAGGACTCCTGCTTACTAACGTAGGCGACAACATGCGGTTTCTAATAACTTGGAAGAAAGGAAAAATATGTGGAATGCAGAACAGCTAATTTCTGAATTATTCAATTCCGAGTATTTTTGCAATTTCACACGTTTTTATTCCACCCGGAAAACAAAACAGGGACGATTATTTCAGGAATGCAACACTCGTTTCGTAAATTAATTGCTGTTTTGAGGCGAAAATACAAGATTTTTGAAAAACCTTGCTACAATTTAAATCCTGATTTTTATATTGTGTATTAAATAAAATAAATAACACATTATTCGGCTGTCGTAAAAAAATATAAACTTAAATAGCGCACATACAAACTTTTATTATTAACTTAATTTTTTTGCAAATAAAGTTTTTACTTTTTTTTTTATTGGAAAATTAAAGAAGAAGAAATAAATTGTGATTCGAGTGGAGGGAAAAAGTTGCTTCTTATTCTCAATTTTAATTTAATTTATACATTGTCTCTTATCTAAGCATGTATGAATGTATGCATCACTTATATATGGGTGTTTTTTTGAACGCACATACTTAAAATAAAAAAAGACTCCTGATGAAGTTATTAATTGCAATGAAATTGAACTTATTTGCTACGGAGAGGGCCGACAAAAAACTTCGTATAAAAGGCCAAATTTTCGAACTGTGTGTTGGTATCCAAGATCATGTGCTTTAACAGGCAAAATATAGCTGTGGGAGTATGTGAAGTTAATATTTTACGCCCATAAGGAAGACAACATTTGGTGTCAGATCTCCCAAATCTGGGACAAACATTAAATATCAGAACATTAAATTCAAGTAAAAATGGGAGAAGAATATTGAATTCAAGTAAAAATGGGAGAAAAATATTTTTCGAATAAAGTCATTTTCATTGCAAATAATGTATGTATTCATTCATGCGTTCGCATGAGTTTTAACTGCTTTTATACCCCTAAAAAAACACCTTGTCTTTTTATTAATTTGTCTTCATTTTGGCTTCCACACAATAACACTCACTTCAAAAAGATTTTACAAGTGCACACTCATACAAGTGCTTGAGTTGGCATTTTGCTTTATTTGTTCTTGCGGGGAACAACAAAACAAAATTGTATGTCGGCTATCCAGTTAGCATGTACTAACTAACTAACTGCACAAACCGCTGCATACTCTCATAGGAAATTTTTATACATATTTGTCTACTACTTTAAAAAAAGTGTCTCTTTCTTATCCCACTTCAAAATATCGAACAAATAAACTTCATCTTTCATATTGTCATTGTTATTCATCATTGTAGACTGGTAGTACTGGTGGCACGGTGTGAAATTTAAAACATACACCCAGGCTTTGTCATTGTTTGTCATGATGGCTTTCGATAAATGGGGCAACATGCCTGCCAATATTAAATTAAAAATTGAGAATTATCAACTGCTCTGTTATCAGGCCTTAAGATAGATTTTGTTTAAAGTTATATAAAACCGATGAATAGATGAATTCAAATTTTAATGAAAAAAAGTTATAAACTCTTTATTATTTGTTTGATAGTAATTTGACATTAAGTCTGTAGTTTATTTTCACAAAAACAATTTAAATACTTAGAAATGTCAAATTAAATGCAGGTTGCAATAACGTGCAACTAGTGCTAGAAAATTACATTCGCACAAAATCAAAATGTAAAAATGAGGCAAATTTTCTATTCAAAATTTTCGGCCGTTAAAAATACTGAGATCAAAATGATGTCCAAGATCTTTATATGTACGAAAATACCATCTTATTTCTAGGCAACGTGCTAGTTTTCCTATAAGTCTTTCCCATATTAGAAAGTAGAATAGAAATGATAAATGTATTGTATATATGAAGAACTTGGTCCTCATTTTGATCTGAATACTTTTAACGTCCAAAGTTGTTGGACAGGAACTTGGATTTATTTTCACATTTATATTTTTGTGTAAATGTATGTGTGTATTTATAAAACTTCTTTTAACTTCAAGTTTGCAGAGAGGTTGGATTATCCAAAATTTCAGCTCTTTACCTATAGTGGAAGTGTCCCATATAAATGAGAGGCACCCTAGTCCTCCTTGAAAAAAATTTTCTTTTTGAAAATTTTCTGATTACTTATTTTTCCAAGACCTTCTGTGTACCAAATTTCAGCACTCTAGCTATAGTGGAAGTGTTCCGTATGAATAAGTGGGCACCTTAGTTCCCCTAAATATGTTCAAAATTTCAGCTCTTCTACCTAATGTGGAAGTGCCCCATAATATTAATGAGGGATTCAGTGAGTCAGTGAATGAATAAATACTAAACTATGTACTTTTTACACCTTCATATCTCGGGGATCTTTTGCGGTAAAACTTTTGAACTTCACCTACACTCGTTTGTAGAGTTCTTATGTAATGCAAGTTGTACAGGCCTGTTCTGAAAATGACGTGATTTCAATTCACTTGTGATTTTGAAATCACACAAGTGATATTTGCCTGTTACGTAAATCACACGGTTTTTTGTGTTTTCTGGTTTGGTGTTTACTTTAAAAAATCATAAGAAAAGCCAACACAACAATTTCACAGAAGAACAAGTGTCTTAAAAAATTCTTTATTTTTAAGTGCCGTTTTTATATGAAGTAACTTATTTTTCCAAAAAAAAAAAAATCAATAACGAACTATTAAGCAATTTACTTAAAGAATTTATTATAAATTCGACAATAGAATACATACTCACAAAAACGGGCAGTGTGTTATGTGATTGGTTTAAAATCAAAAATTTTTATTCAGCGATTTCCTTTTTTGTGATTTCAAACCACTGTGACAAAAAGTGATTTCCTGAATACACCTGACAGGTACGTTTTACGTTAATTCTCTGTATATATTTTTTTTTTAGTTTCGTTAATTTTATCGACAAGATTCCTAACAGATTAGAATGAAATGTGACCGCGAAAATAACGAGACTCAAAGAAAACGAATTTTATAGTTTTTTCTTCTTCTAATTTTTATCTAATTTCTTCAGAATTGTTTAATATATTTTCATGTATTCAGCGTAAATTTCAGCGTAAACTTAATATTAATAATTGTAGTTCGACAAAGTTACGTCAAAACAATAAATTTACCAATCGCCGGCCGGGCACGGCGAAAAATACAAATGAATATAGTATGTTTACTTCATCACAATCGGTTTGTTTACTTCATCACAGTCGGTCTTACAGCAATTTACACGTCTAACCAAAGTAGAGGTGGCCCAACGTTCACGTAATTTGGGTGAATAATGTATCACGCACTATAACTTTTGATCGTGAGTAATTTTTCGCCCAATAACGCTGTTTTGCATGAACGTGAGTATAAAAAAATTCGCATGTGTGAGCGTGCATGGTGTAAAATTTTTTGGTAATTGAAAAAATTCGATTTTTCATTTGAAAATTGTGAAAAACAATTACAATTTTATTAAAATCCAATAAAAGTGTGACATTACAGACAGCAAGTTTGTTTAAAATATATGCATACAATTTGATAGCAAAAGTATAGAATTGACTTCGTTAATTTATCCGTGCGTATCTCGTGGCCGCGATTATTTTTTTTCATTATATATATTAAAGTGCGTGCAAATGCGTGTGACCATATTTTTGTCGTCAGCGTACAGGATCAGGAGTGAAAAGGTTCTATATATAGATTAAAATGACTGATTGACAACTGTTACATACACACATATGTAAATATTGATTGCTGTGTATAAATAGTTTATCTGTTTATTTTGCTAATTCTTCTGTGACTCTCGCATTTTTTATGTCAGTTACGTTATTTTTGCTGTCAAAACGGTGGATGTAGTTGACGTTCAAATTTAAAGGCATTTGCTTCCGTAACTATTATTATTTTTGATTCAATATTTTACCACAGAACGTGTTGGAGGCTGTAAAACAATTTTGCATCAAAAGATCAATATCAAAACACATGTGAGTTCTTTAGTGCGCTTCACTAACTTTTAACGATTCGACAGTCGCAAAATTTGTCGACAATTTTTGTTGTTTGCACTAACGATTGTGTGATTCACTAACTACTCGTAAACGACAGAAGACATCGTTAATTTTTTGTTTATTCAAATTGATATCAAGTGGCATCACTGTCAAAAAAATATCAAAAAACAAAGACTTTTTGGAAAAAATAGTTTGTGCGTTTAGCTATTTTTGCAAAAGCTTAGTAAAGAACATTTGAGGCTTTTCCTATATGTAGTATAAACATGCAATGTATGTACCTAGTGCCTTGTTTATTAAAAATATTGTGTATAATTGCTTTTAAAACAAATTAAAATGCCCCTAACTGATGCCATGAATCTAACAATATCAGCTGACTAAACGATTGCGAATGTTGTTTAAGAAAAGTTACTGAATAGCAACATCGTTAATTTTGTTGTTAAAATTTGTTGTCGATGCTATTGTCGTTAAAGTTTGGTTTGGAGACAAACCGGTTTCGGCTATGTGCCATCTTCAGTGTCGGAATATCAAGTCAAGAATCACATGTGAGTTCCGTTATTTTCGCGGTTATAGCCTTTTTACACTGGTCAACATGTAACATCTACCATACATTTTCGCCGATGTTAACATCTTACTATATGGTCAGGTCAACACATTTTTACATCTTTAAGAGATGTTCCTATCTCATTTTGTTTCATCTTACAGCGTTCGATAGTTTTAGTGCCATCACTAGAAAAATGGCAAATAAATTCGATTTAGTGTTTTTTATTGCTTTTTTTATTAAACATAAAATAGAATGAATCTGAAAAGTTGTATATTTGATTGATTAGTAGATTGTGAAAATTGTTTTTAAATTTTTTCGAGTTTTACATTTTTTACATCTTCCATTTGTTACACCGAAATTTGGTCAGTGTAAAAAGACTATTAGGGCTCGATATGTATATAAGCACTCTTCTAATACTTTGCTTCAAAAGTTTCCAAATATCCAAATATAAATAATGCCGCTAACAATTAAATATAATAACGAAATATTTGAAAAACCAATTATTTTCTAATAAGAAGCTAAATTTGATCTTAACCATTGCGCTAAATTCAAATAACAAATGCTTTATTAGCAACCCAAACACAATTCTAATTATTTCTTTATTTTATGAACGTAATTATTTTGTATTATTTTTATTTCAAGATAATTACCTTACCAAGTTGTTCCTAGATTGCAGCTGTTTCTGTTTTTTGTTTTTAGTCTTAACGCGGTACAAAGATAATTTCGAATGTTATTCACGAAAAATCTAATTTGCCTTTTTATCGTCTTTCTCCTTCTTTTTGAGCGTTTGCTTTAGTAACTCTTTTTTGAGGGGGTTTTTTAAATTAGAAACTTGAATGGTGCGCGGTATGTTGGCGAAAATAAAATTATTGCATTTGCGTGCTTTCTTAATTAAGTTTGTTTTTCGCAAATATGATGGATTATTAAGTCATCAAATTAAATCGAACAATTTTGCGCATTTTATACAACGCACTGAAGTATGAGGAGTTGTTCAATAGTTTTTACTGATAAAAGGTTTTCTGTATTTAGGTCGATTTTAATCTAGACTCTGGTAATTATGTTGAAATTTAGATAACACACTTAATTTGCTGGCAATTTTTAGTTAATGATGTTAACAAAAGTTGAATAAAGTCTTAGAAAAACTTCATTTTAACATCAGAGAAATAATAGCCGATATTGGGCTTTAGAATGGTGCAAGGCAATATGAACGAATTTTCGGGCATGGGAAAGGTTGGAACATGGATTGTATCGAGAGTTCTGAATCTAGATGGCTGTGCTGATAGCCTGTCGTGGATCTATGAATATGGCATTGAATCAAGCCAACAATCAGTGCAATGCTGCTTCCAGACAATAAAAGAAAGACCAAAATTATGCTAACCGCAAGAGCGTATCGAAACCCACCCTTCTGAAAGTTTCGATTTCATACAAAATGTATTTCTTTCACATATGTATATGAATATCGATAACACTATGTGACAAAAACAAAGAAAGCAGAGATACATACTCGTATACATTTGTAAAGAGACCTAGTGAAGGTAGTCAAAATCAAAAGTTATCGATAAAGTATGACTTTTTGCGACTTCGTCGGCCAACAAATATAAAACTAAGTGATTTTTACACCGATTTTAAAATTTTAAACGGTGTTGAATAGAGGCTTACATAGTACGTTCAAACAATTTTAATGAACCGATTTTTTTTAATTTAGCAGCATATTTACAACACTTTGTTTGAAATCCTTTTTGTTTTAAATTTTCTTTAAAAGTCGAAATGTAAATTAATGCAACAATTACCCCAAATGCTGCTGATTATTTTCTGGGAGTATATAAAGAGGATCTAAATGACAGTTTTAAAGTTCTTGGTATATTATTTGTCCCCTAAACCAGATTTTACTCCTCACATAACAACTGTAGTGAATAAGACAAGTGGTCCGCATGGTTATATAAAACGTTGGGCTAAAAAGCTTAATGATTCGTATGTCGGCAAAACGTTATATTGGCAGTAGTTCGTCCGATTCTAGAATATGGCTCGATGTTATCGAAATCTATTTACCAAATTCATTTTAATGCAATTAAATTAGGGTTTTGTCTTTGAGGATTACCTTTTAACCTTTTAACTTGCCGTCGTACGCTTTGCTGTGGATTTTCGATAATTTCCTTATATTATTGGTGAAATTTTATAGAGCTACTTATGCTGATGCGGACCCGCTGAAGAGGATGTGCAACACGTTTAACAAATTATATAGATTCATTAACTTTTTATCAAATCCTAATGTTGTAAAATATGCAATAATCATATTTCTAGACTCATAGTAATAGTTTATATGCAAATATTTTATGCTAATATTTTAGTAATATATTATTAATTAAATTATCTGTAAGGATTAAAATTCCACGTAAAAATAATAATAATCAAAAAAATTTATACACACTAGACCTTAAGAGATCTTGCTCTTAATTTTCTAAGCTTTAGTATTTAAATTATTTTTTTTTAAATAGATATTACTGTCGCAATACGTTTTCCTGTTTTCACTTTATATCGCGCGTTTAAATGTATAGTACTACACGTTTGTGTGGCTGTGTAAGTGTATCTCAATCTAATAGATGAGATAAATTTAGTTGAGTGTTACTTTTTCTATCTCTAATTTTTCTTTTGCTGTTTGTTTTTGTCGCACCAAGTTTAAGCTTAAATTGTAGTTAATTGAGTTTAGTTCAGTTAAGTTTTTCCTTTTTTGTTGTCGATGTTAAGTTTTTCGCTTGCAACATAAAATAGTAGAAACAACAAATAAAGTAAATTCCCCATGTTTTATGTCGTTTATGTTTTGCGTTAATTGGCTAAACTTAAGTTGCTGCTACTGGCAAGGGTTGCCATTACGATTTTAGAAAAAGGGGACTTCAACCCTCCAAAAGAGAACAGTCTTTTTGTAAATAAATTAATTTGAAAAAGGAAATTATATTTTTATTAAAACAAATTTTATTCTCAATATTAAAGGATGGCGTCAAAACTGATTTCTCAACAAGTTGGAACCAAAAGTTTTACTGGCAGCAATGTGTACCAAAAATTCAAAATGGGAAATTAAAGGTTAAAAGAATTTCCCTTCAAATTTAAAGGATCGAAACATATTTACTTTCCTTAACTATTCAAATTTAATCTCATAACTAAATCTAACCCCCCGCGCTATAAATGAAAGCAGATTTCCGAAACAATTATACAGGGCATTTCCTGCGAAAACGAAACCGTAGTTGTAAAAATAATCTAGCAGCTTCGTAATGAAATTCACATACATATAAAAAAAGTTCATTTAACAAATTTTTGGAAATAAATTTTTCAATTCTGCACATTTTTGCAGTAGTGTTGTTGTGAACCTATCACCAGTACCACTGACTGGTGGTATTATAATTTTTTTCCCACAACAGCTGTTTGCCGTCATTATTTTTCAATTTTAAACTGAAAAAAATCGAATCAGGGCCAAATCGTTTGATAGTGACAAAACTTATGATTTGATGTTCCACTCGCCCTCCTTTTAAATATAAGCAAAAGTTTAAATAAACAAATCCGTTACCAGTTAGAAAAAAATAATTAAAATTTTATTTAAAAATGGGTTAAAATGTCTCGCCTCAATGGAGTTGCTCTATAATAAAACATAAATCATAATTAACAAATTTTAGGAATGCACATTTCTTATAACTTTTTAATACAAATGGTCAAGAGTTTCATGAATAGGTCTGTTCCAGGTGCATAACAAAACAGTCCGACCGCGCACAAATTAGTCCAAAAGCGTTCCAAATAACAAGTTTTGTGCAATTTTGACAGAAAATGAGAGAGTAAAATTTTTCATTTTCTGTACAAAGTTGTACGAACTTTTTCTTGGGTAAGTTCGGACCAGAATTAAGTTATCAGCTGGTTTTTGTTTTCATTTAAAAATCAAAAGAAAAAAATTGTAAATAAAGGAAGAACGTTTTTGTTTAAAATTGATGAAAACGCAAAATGGATGATTTTTCAACTAAACTTGAAGTTGTACGTACAATATTTTAACTGGCTTTTACTTTTTTCAGTTTATTTTCATTCACTTTTTACAGCTGTTGCCAATGGTGCAAATGTTTTGCTTTTAAAATATTATGCATTTTAAGCGTCTAAAATCACTTAAATAAAATTTATTTGAGAAAGTAAGCAGCATTAGTATTTGAAGATGTTGAATTGTGGTTTTTTGCGTTGCAGCAATTTTGGACAACTTTGTCACATTCAGAGAGTAATTTTCTTTTTACTCTCAATTATCCGGAGTGTTTTGTTATGCATTTGGAACAGGTCTAATATTTATCAACGCTTCTAACTTAAATCAATTTGTTGCATTTCGACAAATGTTCATAAAACCCTTGACAATTCACACTAAAATTATACTTTACTCTAATAATGTCAGAAAGAGTTTTTGGATTTAATTTATTTTCCTATCTAGCATCCACTGCGCCTTGATTAAGGAAATGTTGGCACAAAGTAGGACAGCCCCGTACACTTGATGAAAAAGAAAGACGACTAGCCCGGACGCCTGAAAAAAGAGACCGGATGGCAACCCTACTTCTGACCAAATGTGAGCATGTGAATGCCTGTTCATCTGGCCGTTTCTCCAAGCTGCCTGTGTTTGCATTTTCTACTTAAATTGACTTTATTTCTTATTTTGTTTCGTACTTTTCTTGTTTTTTTTGTTTGTCGTCGTTATCGCAAAGTTACGAGTTTGAAGTTTGTAATAATCGTCATTAATTATCACAAACGCCCAATCTTGTTTTTAATGTTAAATACAACGGAAAAAAACAACACACAGCAAATAAAAGAGTTTTAGCTGTGACTTTTTCTCACTACTCTTTCAGAAATTTTAGTTTTTGAAGTTTTTACACCTGGAGAAAGAAGTTATAAAATGTGAAACATAATGACATTTAGTCACATTGACTAGATAACGTAATGATAGGATAATGGATAAGGATAATGATAGGATCACATCTTTTCATGACGAACTATTATCATAATGACATGTTGCCACTCTTGTCATAATAACACTGACATTATGCCTTAATATATTTTTGTCATTTTGCCACATCTTTTCGTTCCGTGTAATGTATTTTTAGGTTATATGACTTTATTTATTTTTATTTTATTACCAAACCAATGATTTTAATCTTAAATGTTTGTAAAGTTACGCTATTTTTTCTAATTTTTTCTACACATTTTGGCAAATTAAAGTCTAAACTTTGTCGTTAAGTTGCTTTTGTAGTTGCTGCTCTGTGTGCTTGCAACCATAAATATTTTCCTAAAATAAATTATTTCCGTTTTGTGATCGTTTTCTTTTTTAACTTTAGTACAAAATGTTGTCATTGCTGTAAATACTAGAGACACTTTAAAAATGGGGTATTTATTTAATTTAGTGCGTTTCTTTTTATTGAGATGGATGTAAGTTGAGATAAGAAATATTTAGTTGAAATTAAATAAATTTGAATAACCACAAATTCTAGTTTCACTTCAAATAAAGTTTGAATAAACACTAGTGTAAAGTTAGGGCTGGCAAATCGGATCGTCATAAGTACGGTTACAGTTGAATGCTTTAGAATAGCTGTATATTTAGCAGTGAAATATAAAGTGAGCTGAAACTATAATTATTTATTTTCATATAGGTGGCTGTATCGGGAAATAGTGGCCTATATAATGCATCATAGATGGCAAGCAATAAACGTGGGCATCTCTTGAAAAGTATAATTGTTGATATTTATAAGTGGTTTTCTATTTCAATATACAAAAAACATAATCACGACAACCATATCATGTTCTCTACAGCAAACGCTTGTTGTGGTTATTTGTAAACATTTTGAACATTACTTTAGTTTCAATAAACTAGTTATAATAAATGATTTCCGTTTGACATTCAGTAACTCCAATTTTGTGCTTCTCTATTGATCTCAGGGGTTCGTTCTACAATAATAATATGATTTGTTTACAACCATACCTCTTAACTATAGTATATTGCACTTATATTATGTTTACTTCAACTCTGTGTGTTTAATGGTAAGCAAGCTACCTAATTAAAAAAAAAACAAGTTTTCCAACTACTATGCAGTCAAACGGGGACTTTTTCTCGATGTATAGACATCCACTTGTGGAGTACATTTGCTTCGAACGCAAAAATTCTGCGCATTGGGATCGCTAGTTAACCAAAAGGACTGTTGACGGGGAATACGTCCAGGCTCTTGGCATCCACTGGGATTGTAAACACCGAGTTAATGTTTTAAAAAAGAAAACTTTATTGATAAACTTTATTTAAATTTTGTTAATTTTAACTCTAATGTTTATCAATAAAGTTTTCTTTTTTAAAACATTAACTCTGTGTTTACAATCCCAGTGGATGCCAAGAGCCTGGACGTATTCCCCGTCCACAATTTTAAAATTACTTTTTTTGCATGTACCAAGAACAGTTTTTCTTCGTAAAACTCTTCTGCAAAAATGGCCGCTTTTTGGCTATTTATAACATCAATACATATGTATATATATAAACAGAGTGACGTATCGAGAGATGTGTTTAGTTCTTTTTACGGCGTGACGCTTACAACCATTATAACCTATTAGTGGCGGTAACAGGACCTTCATCCATTAACATACATTTCAAGTGAAATGCCCAGCATTCAAAATGGAATCCCTTAGTTACGTGTTTCGCAGGATACCTTTAACGCTTGTTTTTGAATGGCGCACAGACATCTTTTAACACGTAGATGGTACTGTATGAACACAGCTGTTTACTACGATGAATGTATGTGTATTCGTCTACTAGATTACAGCAAATACACGATAATTTGGCAGAGTTTGTATTCGGCAAGACACGATTCAATACAAGGAATACAAAATTATTTCGGGAGACCTGATATTCGCCATGCAACTAAACTACGACTAATACCAGATTATTTCGGGAAACATTGTATTCGGAAAATCCACAGATCTACTACGGTCGTAACAAGAATCGGTTAAGGTCTCGGATCACAGTTCAAGAAGTCTGCTTGTAACTTTAGTTTGTACAGTAGCGAAAAATTCTCCTTTTTTCCTGGCCAAACTTCCACAGTATATCCAATATTTAATATTTCGCTACCTCTAGCTAATGTTTGTGTGTTGGTTTGCATCTCGGGGTGTGGTTATTTTTGTAAATTTGTAACGGTGCGTTACACGTTAAACTTCGAAAAAAAATCAAGGTCAAGGATGTGGTACCATTATTAGAAAGCAGTAAGAAACTCACAAGCAAAAAAATCAAACCTACTCTTTCGGCCTTGGCACTTTGTTGGTCTAAAAATGGTCAGTTGTAAAAATCTGTTTACAGCTCCGCCTTGAATTTAGAACATTATTAAATAACAAAATTCATGTTTTTCTCTCACTGCGTGCAGAATATATAAAAAATTAATTATTGTTAAAGGGCTTGAAAACAACATGTTTCTTAAATATTTAATTAAATATGAATGTATAAAAATATCTTTGAATATTTTATAGTTTTGTTAAATTTAATAGCCGTTTTAATTACTTTCTGAATTTATTATTGCAATAAATCATTATGCTAATACCTTTGTGTTCTTTTTAATATTTTATTATCCAACCAAAAATCTGACATCATCATTGTTAAACTTTATCTTCATACATACATATGTGTATACATACATACATATGTATTACTATTTACATATGAATATATGCAGGTATGTTTGAGTTTCAATTTTTAATTTTTCCAAATAGCTCCCTTGCATTTCCGTTAGTAATATGATCACACCTACATATGTACGTCATTCAATAAGTATAGAGATAAATTCTATAATTTTAAAACTATTAAATGAATGTGAACAATACTTTCAAAAGTGCTAGTTGGGAACCTTGGGATATACTCTGATCAGCTGTTTCGTCATTTTATGTCAACATAACCTCAAAATTTTCTATTAAACCATAGCAAGTCTACTAGAAGATTTTTAGTCGGAGAAGGTGCAAAACCAAGTGAAATTTTTTCTAGAATGTGACCAGCGACGAGGTCTGGATCCATCACTACCACCCTGAGACCAAAAGGCAGAGTATGGAGTAAAAACACACTAGCTCTTCAGTTCGCAAAAAAATTTAAGGTTCAACCTTCCGCCGGTAAAGTGATGCTGACTATCTTTTGGGACTCACAGGCTCCAGTCTATTGCGATTTCCTTGAAGATCAGCGAACTATCAATAGCCCAATATGAGATGCTAGAACACAAAGTTAGACCAGCTATTAGGAGCAAACGCCCGCCCTCATACAGCCCAGCTGACCCGGGATAAGCTTCAAGAATTGGGTTGGGTTTTACCACACCCTGCCTACAGTCCCGACCTCGCCCCATCAGATTTTTACCAGTTTGGATCACTCAAAGAAGACCTACGTGGAAAAAGATTCGCTAAAAATGAGGAAGTTAAGGAAGCGGTGCAAAAGTGGCTTCGTGGTAAATCGAAAGAATTCTTCGCCAAGGGAATAAGGAAGCTGCAAGAAAGATGGGACAAGTGCATAACTGTAGGGGTGATGATGTTGAAAAATAGCCTTAATTTTGAAAGCTATAGCTATGACGACACAGGTGATCAGAGCATATCCCAACTAGCACTTCTGAAAAGATTGCGCACATTCATTGAATAATTTTAAAATTATAGAATTTATCTCTATACTTATTGAATAACCCTCGTACATATGTATTCACGTGTACATAAGTATGTGCATACATAAAAGTCTTTGTCTTGCTAAAATGAATTAGTTGCTGGCAAAACTCTTTTTCCTAATTTGTTCTAGTTTGTGTTTTTGTTATTGAAACTCCAACGACACGTTTCGCTCTAATTATTTTGTTAATGAGCAATTGCTATTTAATTTACAAATTGGTTTTTATTTAAATGTTTTTATGTGATTTTATGTTTAATTAAAATTCCGATATTTACATATAATAGTTAATGCATTAGCCAAGATGAGTCCATTATATTCTAGCCTAAAAACATTAAGAAGATTGAACTTAATTCGAAATTTGAATTCAAAAAAATTTATAAAAAATAAAATAAAGAAAAAATAAAACTATCTATTTTTCAGCAAATCAAATTTAATGGTTTGAAAGTTCACAAAAACAAGCTTTGACGAACAAAGTAAACACACTTTTAGCTGTCAAATGCTAATTGAGTAAGCTAAATTACATGTGTATGAACACCAAAGTCTATAAGACAATTTAAAATTGGATGGCTCGGTCGACTTAACTACTTAAATAGTAATTAGTTCCAGACAATCTAGTTTAAAAAAAACCCACAACGATTATGAGATTCATAAAGTCTATAACTGTTCCATCAGGGCACGGTGCTAGTATAGCCTAAAACTAATTGTATTAAAATACTAACACAGATATCACCCTATTTGTTGATATTACACCAAATAAATTAATGAAGTTTTAGATGACGACTCGGCACATCTGAATAACGACCCTGTTAGCGGGAAATTTTAATAAGAACAACATTTTACATTTTTCATGCTCCAAAAGAAACACTTTAGGGCCTGCATTTTTAAAATGATGCTAGAGATGCTTTACTCCATTTTATCTTCTTGCTATTTATACCACCTATAAACATCAGACCCAACATGGAAAATTATTTCCATGTATGGGTCGGTGCTTTAAATTCCAATATAAGTTATTTACTTTTAAAACTTCTTACGATATATTTCCTCCTAAATTGTTGACACAAAAATCTAAAGGCATTTTTCTAAATGCGGCATAAAATCACACACGCACAATCACATACATAGATACATATGTTATACTTTCGAAAAACATTTGCACATTAATTTTTAATGATTTTTCAGTTCACAAGAACTTATCATAAATTTTCTTTGTTTTTAAATTCTGTCTGTTTTCAAGGAGAAACCCACTTTGGTTGACATAAGTTGTTTTCCTGCTATGATTTTATTCTTATGGGATTTTTGCCTGGAGATTTTGCTTGAAGTTTTTTTTATGATTACATCCACGTGTGACTATTGCAAAGTTTGGGAACTGGCGTAAATAGAGAAGCAACAGCCATGGATGGCTTTTAAATAGCGATTAAAGTACCAGCGAGGCTTCATTCCTTTTTTAATTGTCACCCAAAAAATATAAACCGACTAAGTGTTCAATTTGATCTCTGCATTTTTAGGTTTATTTGTCAAACAAATTTAAAATAAATTAACCAACAAATTATTTTTTATTTAAAAAATAAATACTTGATTCACTTGTGTAAGTTTTTTTTTTGCTACAATTAGTAGAAATGAGTAAAAATTTCTTTAAAAAACTTCTTTATAAATTGATCTAATCCCACATTTGTTTTTTCTGCTTAATTTAATTTTAACTATGTTTTTTCGTTTTTTATTTTATATATTTTCACATTTTCAAAATGTTCAATTAGTCAAACAAACTGACTCCTCATACACGTGCACACTCATTCCTTAGCCATAAAGAAAGAGCACGACGTCATTGTGGCTGTTTGGCATCAACACAGATACTCGTACAACAAGAAAGACCATTTTAGATATGAGCTTGTGCTAAATAACTAACATTTGTGATGTTTCTTCTATCGTTTACAGCAAATGTACAACAACAATAAAACCAGGGAATGGATAGATAACTGAATGAATAAATAAAATATAAAATTTAACAAAACTAAAATATATTTAAACACGAAAACAAAACAGTTTTAATTGTTATTTTACACGCAAAAAATCTCTGTGTAGAAAAGTTTACAAAATAAACATACGAAGGCAATCGCAGAATTACCAGGTATTACGATCTAACATATCCACTGTTGTAAACAGTGGCAACATTATTAAGCTTTAAGCTTAAGAATGCCACGGTAGCATTCATTTGGTGGTCATAAATAGTGATGAAGACTGTAAATGAATTATGTCAAAATAAAAGCAGCCTTCTTTTGAAATTTCAGTAATAAATATTTGAAAGATCCCTTTCGCAGTGATCGATTTGATTGAGGTAGTCGTGCAAGAAAAACATATTGAATGATGACTACTGACTATCAGACATAGCAGACGTTTCAAAAAGCAGCGTTTGCTGACAATGAATATGGCTGTGTTTGGAGATGTTTCACAGCACGTTTGCCAAGCCCTAACCGCTAAAATAACGTAACTCGCAAAAAACAAATTTTAAAATAAAAGTGTTTTTTAAAGATTTTTCCAATTTGTTCAGATTTTTTAATGTAGTTTTCTAATGAGTTTTACGTAAACTCTCCCTATAGTTTGTTTTTCAGTTACGTTCATTTTTTTGTCTATATTTCCCACAGGTTGGACTAAAATGTCACCGCGAAAATAGAAAACAAATTTCACAAAAGTTTTTTTTGTTTTAATTTTTTTCAGATTTCTACATAATTTTTTTAATGAAAATTTAATTGTAGCCTACAAATAGTAGATTTTGTAGAGAAGAAAGCATATAAGAGAAGATTAAAGTAGAGCTGGGCGCCACACAAGTGATTTGCGTGAGTCTTTCATGATCGCGGCTGATCGTAAATCGCTCTAATCACGCTATCAATCATGAACTTGAGTATAAAAAAAACTGCATGCATAGGTAGAAGTTTCGCTTGATTGGACTGTACGGATTTTAAAAGCGTGCACGATCGCGAGTAAAAATTTATCAAAATAACTGATCGACAACTGTTACATATCCAAATATTGATAGTCCTTTATAATTAATTAATTTATTTAGCTAATTCTTCGACGACTATCACAGTTTTTTGTGTCAGTTACGTTACTTTTGCGGACACACAAAAGTATTGCATTTCGGTAATTATTATTACTTTCGATTTAATATTTTACCAGACGACGTGTTAGAGGCTGTATAACAATTCTGCCTCAGAAAGCTAATTTCGGAAAATATGTTAGTAGTTGCGTTATTTTCGCAGTTAGGCGTTCATATGTTTATCTATGAAGAATGAGTTCATCATTTCATAACTGATATAAACAATTAATAATATCAGTAGAAAGGAAGGAAGGAATCGTCCAGTAGACAGAAAGAATAGAATCGTCCACTAGACAGGGAAGATAGAATCGTCTACGAAAAATCAGTAAATTTGAGAGATTTGAGTTGAAGGGAGGAAACCTAAAAGAAGACATGCATCAGTTTACAAACCAAATATGAAGAGAGGCATTCTGGCAAAAGTTTTATTTAAAGTAACCTGACCATTCCTTCCATAAAGAGATAATTAATACCCCATCTCATATTCCAGAATTTTAAATATTCAAAATCGTATATTTTTCTCTAATTAATTGTTTCATTTAAAACGGGTACTCGTATTTCGTATAATGTGTTGAGTCACATTTATTTATTTATAAACTCACCCATTATATTTTGTGGCCTTTCTTCAACTTCAACAGGCGTTCACGTAAGATTGATAAGCAAGACGTTAAATACAATCAATAACAATCCATCCAATCTTTACTTCAAATAACGCAAAAATAATTGTTAAATTAATAATTTGTTGGACTGCCTTCGTTTACAAGATAACCACAAGAATAACTTTATAATAATACAATTTTTAATTCAGCCTCATTCCAGAAGGCCTGATGAACGAACGCAAGTGTTTAATTATGCACTTTTTTGTATTTTTTATTTTTTTACTTTTTAGTTAAACAAAATTTTCGCTAATGAACATTCTGCAATCTTTTGTGGAGCAAAGCTGATAATTTTCTTTTTCTTTTGCCATAAAATCAAGATAACACGAAAAAATAGTTTTTATCTTAATGGCAAAACACGTAATTTTTAACACTTCCATCTCTTTTGTGTTTTAAATTTAATTACTTATTTTTTAACTTATTTTATTATTTAAATAATCAACTGAAATTTATTGTTTTAACACAAATTTCCATTAGAAACTAGAAAAACAGAAGTAAAACAAAAAGCGACCAAAAAGATGAAACAATTTCCTGGCTGCTTTTCCTGCAACTTCTGTGTTGCAAATGTGTATGAATATTAAATTAAAACTGTTTGTTTCGAAAGAGTGTGTAAAATTTATTCTTTGCCTTCTCGTTTTGTTGTATTTGAGCGATAAGATAATAATTAATAATACAAATTTATTATAAAACAAAAACCACAAAAAATCGATTAAATTTATTATAAATTTTTTGTTCTTCTAATATTTGCTTTTTGCTCTTTGTTTATTCTTCTTTTCTGTATTTAATTGTGTCTGTTTTGGAATGCACACACACTAGGATGATTTTAAAAAGGGATGCAAACAATGTTTTGAAATTTTTTAGATATTTGAAAATTCAGGTACAAATTTTAAATAGAAATTCCGCTTTAGTAAAAAAAGATATTGCTTTGCTGACACGAGCAGAGAAACTGTCTGTTCGAGGAGAAATTTCATTATTCAAACTGAAGAAAATTATCAATGAACATTTTTAGTTATAGACTCTTAATAGCAGGCAGGTAGAAAGTTGAAGTGGTAAAAAGGACGAAAGTGTTCGTCCTTTGCTAGCTAGCTACAACAAAATAAACAAAAAATACTCTATAGGTAGAACTGATAACTGCCGGCACAGATAAAGTAGTTGGTGGGTTTCTTGGAATGAATTATTTTTTTTTTTAGCAATAGAAGGGTTTGTTGTGATGACAGATACATTAAGATAAACTATTTTCCCTATGTAGTACTTGGATTTGTTTCAACAATTTTTTTTAATAAAAAAAAAAACGGATAACAAGAGCAGCAAAAAAAAAAACACGCTCCATTTTAAGTGCATCATGCCACCGCTATCCATTGGACAAGTCAGATATGGACAAATTTATTTTGTAGACTACTGATTGAAAAAAGAAGGGCTTGAACTGAGTAGCAACTACACAGATCCCCTTAAGTTGAGACCATATTGCAAGAATATACAAAGCAGCTTACTGTAATCCCAAGGAATTGCAAATCTGAAAACACCTAGAGGATCTGGATGTAACACCACAATCGGACTACTCATTCTGGCGAGCAACAAGAAATCTTAAGCAATCAGGTATTCGATTGTGTAATAAAAAAAGTATTTATACAGAACGAAACAACTGCTAACGATGACGTTGATAGGTATGATGCAGTGCTCTTACGATTTGAGCCACGAGAGATCGATAAGGCTATTGACGAATTAAACTGCTAGAAATCTCCCATCATCGATAAATTTAGTAACAAAAAAGATGCTTTTGGAGCTACTTCGTTCAGAAATAAAAATAATTCTATTTATTTTTATTGCTATACTGCGGCTTAAGTATTATCCCTAACAATGCAAGCAAAGCTAAATCACATACTTAGACCGATAAGCCTGTTGCCTAATAAATTAAAATCGTTTGAAAAACTACCAGTAAATAAATTGAACCCGCTTTTGCGCGAGAAGAGATGTATCCCGGATCACCAGTTCTGATTCGGGACATAAAGCTCTTGATGAGATAAAGGCTTGATGTTTTGGTCGATATTTTGTTTTGAAACGAGAAGACTAGTGAAGTTCTAATTGAAGCAGAAATTCCACAAGGGACCTCTTTTATATCTGATACACACTTCTGATATGCCAACAGATGATAGAGTCCACACCTCGAGAGTTGTTGATAATACGGCCTTCATTAGGGGTTTGATGATTTGCTTTTGAGTTTCATAGTTAGCAGTTAATATAGATATAAGAACGCGTAAAGCTGCTGAGACAGAGTCATGTTCTATGGATTTCGATGTGGGGATGTATCTTAGGTTTCACTATCTTCTATGGCCGTTTTGAATTGGTTTTCTACATTCTTGATCGAAAATTTTTCTGAGCAGGAAGTGTTTTCCACCAAAAAAGTTAGTATTGAAAATCGAACATATTGTCTAAGACGAAGCTTATAAAGGTTCTAACATAAAACTTACTTTCATTCCCAAATAGCACAATGTGTGCAACTTTTTCGAGTCGTATGTAACATAAACGTTGTGTGCCCCGGTAGGCCAGTTAGTAGTGTGCTAGTCTATCAGACTCGGGGTCGTGGGTTCGATTCCCACCAAAGACTCTGGGTGTTTTTCATTACAGCTACTGAAAGTCATCGTTACCAGTTACAATATAATTTGCAATTGTACTGTAGCAGTTAAAAAAAAATCTAAACGTGTTTGACAATCAAAATCTTTTACTAATGAATCAGTTACAATACGACGGTGTGTTTTTTTAAAAACACGCTTAATTTAAATTTATTTCTAAATTCTTTTTCTTTTTTAAAAATGAGCTAGCGCAAGCGCTGCGCCCATTTGGGGGCAGAAGTATTGGTCCTCAAAGCCGGCTCTTCAACGTTTGGTAGCCGAATGCGGGACGACTAGTTCGATATAAAATCAACACAGCTACTTCAGAAAACTGCGATGAACACACCGCTGTATAAGATCCGACAATCCGAGGAATTCAAGGCAAATTACCATAGACAACGCCCCGTGAAACAGGACTTCCAAAACTAAACTTAAACGGTAATGCGCATTTTCTAATGTCAATAAGCTAAAAGATCGTATATGGGATGAAGCCAACCCACACTAGAACTAAATGCATCTACAAAAAATTTGTCTTTGGTGTGGATTTTGGGCCTGCGGCATCAATGCGTTTGAGGGTATGATTTTGGACCTCTTTAAAATTTGCCTGAAGCAGCAGGTTTATAGTAATAAGCCGCAATGGACTGATACCCTCAAGTCAACATAACTCCAATCATTGCTCAGTCAGCCAGATCTATGTGGCAGTCATTAAAATTTAGATCTCTCAGAGTTGTCGCATCAGGATGGTCAGACTTTTCTGATAAGCAAAAAATCTTTCCGACAATGTACAAAATAATCTTATATTAATCGGCTAACATTTTCGAAAATACGCAGAAATGGCTAAGAGAAATTTAGATAGCTCGGTTTAATTTCTGATCATGATCAGACATGTCGGGAAGGATTATTATGAAATCTCTTTGTATCTGATTTGTGAAATATAATTTTGATTCAGTAAGATGTTTATCATCAAAACACAAAATTAGGCAACACTTACAAGTTATTGAATCTTTCAAGCAATGTTTTTACTCTGATTCATGCTATAGTTGTCGTAGTGGACCTACAGAGCCAGCAATTTACTTATATCGTAGAAGAATATGTTGCATCAGTTTTACGTTGTTGGATAACAAAGCGGATGATAGAGCGTGATTTGTACAATCCGTGCGATAGAGATTGTCGTCGTACTCGGTTACGCGAAGGATTTGTCGACAGAAGTTTATATAAGGTGTTTTTTAAGCATGATATTATATACTTAGGAAAGGGTTAATTGTCAAACGAGCTATCATACTGCGATCACTTGTTGACATTTATAATCTAAGTATACTCTGGTAAATCATCATGAATAGAACTTATCCAGCTTTAGTTTGAAAGTCAGTCATCAACCGATCCGATGTTTTATCGCAATATTGTGTCGCATGAAGTAAAATCAATCCAAAACAGACCCTACATACCCAGATAACTGCACGGTTTGGTGCGGTTTACACGCTATGGGTATCATTGGTTCGTCGAAAATAAAAATTTAATTGGACGTCCAGAATGCGCTTCGTCAAGAACATCCGCGATGGCCATATGGCCGAAATCATTTTAAGATGTTAATGCCATCTTTCGAATAAAAAAAATCCTTGGATTAAAATTAAATTTTTTGTGTTATTTTTCACAATGTAAAGTTCTCTTGGGCTTCAAAAACACCCTATAAAAGCAGCTTGTTTAAGAATTGAGGTAAATTTTTGCCATGGATTATTTTCAATAAAATACGTTTGCGAATATAAAATTAAATATTAATTTTCTTTGCTGTCTATAGCAAACACTGAATTAATAATTTCGATATATAAAAAAAAAAAATAAACACAAGTGCCGAAAGTGAAATATTTAATTAATTACAAACATTTCATGTCTCGCGCAAACAAATCACCATCAAACAATATTGGAATAAATTACTTATTTCATTTAATATTGATATAACGATTTTCACACACACTTTAAATACGAAATGAAAAAACGCCCGGTTTTGGCGAGGTGTCCATGTGCAAAAAAGGCAACAAAATTGCCAGCAATCCACAGAAATGAAATTAAAGAAACATTAATGCCTGTGGCGTTGTGCTGGTCTTTTTGATACGTTTCGAATGGAAGAGAAGTAAAATCAATGCAACACAAACAATCATCAAATGTTTTTTTTTTTTTTTGTTAAACAATTTTCCATTTAAAGGCGTAAAACAAGGTACTTACAACGACTTTTATTTCGCCGTAGATATTTTTTATTTCGCTTACTGGATGGATGCAATCATAATTTTCATTAGCTACTCTAGAAAACGTACGCATTTTAATGGCTTTTATGTGATTTGTATACGAATCAGTTAAAATAAAATACAAAAATCGATAAAAACTAAATACTTGAATAAATTTATGGGATTTTAATCAGTTTGACAGTGAGACACCGATCAGCAGGAGAACTATGATGTATGCGGCGTAAAGACTATGGAAAGTTGGAATGAGATACGAATTCAATAAAAAATTCCAGTTTATTACTTTATTTAGTTTACAATTTGATTTTAATTTCTTTTCAAATTATTACGCGTATCAGTGTAGAGCGATAAGATGACATTAATGTAGTAGTTCCAATAAGATATTCGCTTTAACCGAAAAAAAAACATGAAAAACAAATGTTAACAAATTGTTTACAGAGGAAATTGAAAATGCAAAGACTTTAATTGAAATCTTACAGCTACTAAGAAAAAATTATATTCAAAGTTTAAAGTCAACTGTGTTTTATGATCTAACATATTTTGTATGATCACCGGAGAGATATAAGAAGTCACTTGAATTAAAATATGTATATAGAAAAATCTGTGTTAAAAAAACATTGTTTGTAAATTATGGGACATAGTTCTAGACGAAGAAGAAGAAGCTTGTTAATTCAGAAATAGACTGACATTTTGAAATTTATTTCAGAATACGTTGTTGCCAGGTGTTAAATGTGATTATATGTTATTTATGAAAAAATTGTTCATTTCACGAACGAACTAGTTCGCCAAATTAAGAAATGATGTCAGAAAGATGACAGCAACAAACAATTTTGAATTAATAAAATAAATGGAGTGTAGTTTTTTGTAATTGTTGTAACATTGCTACCACCACCTTTCTGAAAAAATCTCTCAATTGAACGAACTAATTTGTCACCGACAAAACACTAATTCAAAGCCAAATATTTCTGTTAAAAGAAGATTAATTAAGTTACTAATATCAAATCAAGAATAAGTTACTTCCTTTGGCAAGGAATAGAGGCTAGTTGTACAGCAATGCTCTTTGCCGCTTGTGTGTGTGTGGGTGAGAGAGAGTTATGTGTTTTCAGAAAATTAATAGCGTTAAAACTCATGCAGCTGAATATATACGATTTGACAGAAATTCTTCATATTTTATGCAGATTCTTTGGTTTATCGGTTCAACTTTGTATATAGCCGCTATATTGTCTAAATGCTTCATATTATAATTAATTTTGATCAAACTTGTGCAATATTTCTGCCTGCTGAGTCCCCATCCTCTTATTGTCCAATCTATTAACTTCTTAGATTGTAGAGATATTTTACCTCCCCAACAATTTGGTTTTCGTAAAGCACATAATACAGTACACCCGTTAATACGCATAAGGAGCATCGTTAAGTCTAACTTTAACCAACAAAATTCGACTGGTATGATATTGTTGGATATAAAGGCTGCATTCGACAACGTATGGCACGATGGCTTGATATTTAAATTAATACAGTTTAACTTCCCACCATATATTATAAAAATAATTCAAAGTTATTTATCTTCAAGGTCATTTAGAGTGTGCATAGGCTCGAAATGCTCAAACGTCTTTCAGATAAATGCAGGATGCCCACAGGGATCCTGTTTATCTCCAATTTTATATAATATATACACAGCTGATATACCTACTATAAACAACTGTGTTATATCCATGTTTGCAGACGACACCGCAGTCTTATGCTCAGGTATTTTCTCTTCAGAAATATTGGCAAACCTACAATCGGCCATTGAAATATTATTTAAATATTTTACAAAATGGAAAATAGCATTAAATTATAACAAAAGTCAAGCAATCTATTTCACCAGAAAAAGGAAATCGTGTTTTATTCCCCAAAATGGTATACGTTTAAACAATACCGAAATCGAATGGGAAAACAACGTAAAGTATCTAGGTGTAATTCTAGACCCAAAATTAACATATAGAGATCACGTATCATATATCGTTAATAAATGTAACATACTTATTAGAACTCTTTACCCTTTAATAAATAGAAACTCATCATTGAGTATTGACAATAAAATGTTAATATTCAAACTTATATTTCAGGCAATCATATGCTATGCAGCCCCAGTTTGGGCAGAAAGTGCTAAATGCCACATAAAAAGGCTACAAATCCTTCAAAATAAACTCCTAAAGTTAATTCATAATCTTCCCACACATCATTCCACAGCAAGACTACACCAAATCGCAAACGTCGATTTGGTCGCTATTAAGATATACAAATTGTATGAAAATTTCAATACTAGATGTTCTCATTCTGAACATAATCATATAGCTGAGTTAGCCCCCGCCTTAGATTAGTCAGTTAAGTAGTTTTTAAGTTTTTATCATAATAAAAATTTCACAAGGTTTTTGAAAAGTTTCACCTTAACTTAAATACTATATTAAAATTACTGATAACTTAAAAAACAAAACAAAATTGTATTATTAAGTAGAAAATGGAAAAATCCTTAAACTCTTTGTGAATATATATATACTATTGTGAGTAAATTGTAAATATCATTAGACACAATAAACTGAATTGAATTGAATTGAATTGTGCAATATTTCTGTAACTAGTTTGTTAAATTAAGAAAACCCTTATTTAGTTCCTTACTTAATTTCATTAGTATAAGAATCTAAAAATTCCTTTAATTTACAACTCTGCTTGTATTGTTGTATTGATTGTGTCTTCGTAGTACACTGATTTGCATAACATTTTGTTCGTCCTTTAAATAAAAATTTTATACATAATAATAATAAAAATCATTCAGTTTTTCTCTCTAACGTACAGATTTTTTTTTAATGGGCGTGCTAATATAGCGGTTACCCTATTCACCATAACTCGAGTCTGATTTCGAAAAACAAAATACCGAAAGATGCAGTATAAAATAAATTAGCTACCATAAGCTACCTATTTTTAAATGCTCAAAAGTTATTTTTTTTACTGGGATGATTTTGTTAAAATCCGTAAAAAGCATTACACAATTTTTGCCAAACTGAGTTACCTTCACCTTTAGATACCTTCACTTAAATGATATCAAAATCTGTCTATTGACAGATCACACAAGTTTACTAATTCAGGCCAAGTTTTGGTCTGTAGCAAGCGAAAGAACGTTGGTGCTTATATTATTTTGGGGCGCTGAATTCGAATCTACGCAATCGCTTACTTAAAATTTATTCTAGTTTTCGAGATATGTCGTTATGTCAAAAAGGAAGTAGTTGCATGCTTAATACTAACATAACTGGAAACCGGATTAGCCTATTCAGTTAAGTAAAAAAAAACCCGGAATTCGCCAACAATATCATCTTTAAGCCTCGTCAACTTTGATTGAGATATCGTGGAAAATAAGCCAAAACCCTTGCTTTTTCCATTGGCATAAAGGTAGATAAGTTCCAAACAAAACGACCTACAATTCATTAAAATCGAAGGACAAACTTTGATTTTATTCACATTTTATTTACAATTAAGTGAAGTTATCTCGTTTCGGCTTTAGTTTCAGTGTGCCCACAAGAGTAAAATGCTCCCTCTGAAACTAATGAGCAGATTCATAGAGTTATAAGGTTACTGTAATGCGTGCATAAATTGTACATATACTGAAAGCAGATTTTTATTAAGACACGTTAAACCCTTCACATCCTTTCTATTTATATTTAAACGAGGATTTCATTGCAGACCAGTGTTTTAAAACATATAAATGTTTTGTTTAGTTTCATTTATTAAATCTTTCAACTTCAAAAAAACATTAACAAGTTAATAAATTGCAATGAAATTTAAATACAATGCCGTTCCTTAATATTCAGTTATTATAAAAGACAATTCAAAACAAAAGCTCCTTAAGGCCAACAAAATTGCAAATCCTATACCAGTACATACATACATAAACAAACAGCCCACAAATGTTACTGTATTTGCAACACAAATTAGTAGGCGTTCGTTGGTAAAAGGCATCAAGAAAATTGATTTGAATTTTATACAACAGACAATGTTTAACCAAGAAACTACAAACATAATTCACCTTGGCAGTGACATATGCGCGTACGCAAATAAACCGGCAACAACAACAATGAAAATTGGTAAAGAAACTAATGGGAAATATGTTTATCGAAGGCGTACTAAAGTGCGTTGATATTTGAGGTAACAAGTGCCAGCAAAAATTAAAAACCAGCCAACCAGCCACGCAAACGAAATCATTTATCAACCATAAATTACGAGTACTTTCATACAAGCATACGCATGCTCTTGCAGGCACGTTACTGTCTTACTTCAGGCCACTCAAATATTATTAACAAACACTGTAATTACATAAAGAAAACTCAAACAATTTTCATTTTTTCACAAAGTTTTTCTTCAAAAAACAATCCAATGTAACAAAGAAAGAAAAATACTTGTAATTACAATTACACAGCACTGCACAGATCTTGGCAAATGTGTGTGAGCTTTTGATTCAAAATTTTAATTCCATTAGGAATTAACTAAGAGTTTGTGTTGCTGGAAGAAACATGATTTTGAACATGCTTTTTATGTCGGATCGAATAGAAAATTAAAAATTGATACTGAAAATTATGCGTAGAGAGGCGGTTAATGTAAACACTGTTAATCACGACTTCATAACGACTGGACTTGCAAGGATTGAGAACAGTCTGATTGGTGTAGAGAGTATATGTGAGTATTGCGATTTTCCTACTATTTGTTACGAAAGAGCGGAAGCTTTCCGTATTCTATCGAAAAATAAAATCGTTTTCGAAAAAGCAACTTTGTTTTACAAAGAATTGGAATTCCTTTCGAAGGTGAAACTTTCTATTACGACAACAAGCCTCAGTTATACGAAAAGCGTTAGATAAGCTATTTTTGTACGTTTAGAAATTCAAGTTGTAGTGCTATCAAGTTCTCAACATTTCCTCCAATTTGTTTATAAATACAACATTGACATCGTTTCGTAAGAGTTACGCAATAAGCTTTAATTTTGGATTCGGAAATAGCTTTCGAAAAAATGTTAGTTTTGTATGGAATTACAGAGTAACCGACCATCGTACTGGGATGGATTTAAATTTGTTCTCTTTACCGGCTCAGATAGGCGATACCCTATTTTCCACACTGTGGCAGAATAAATTGTTGAACGCGATTTTAAGACACTAGCAGTATGTATTATCCGATAATGTGGCCTAAGTTGCCACCGGTATTGGTAATGTGAAGTAGATTACCCGAAGTGCAAGAGGAGTCGACCTCTATGTGGATGATTGCTACCTACCAAAGCTGCAACACGCATGTTCCACGTACTACGACAAAATAAATATCAAATAAATCAATTTTTTCGACACTTGATTTGACATTCCGACCGGAACGGATTTCCGTCATCCCTTGTCAAGTTTGGTTTGGAGACAAACCGGTTTCGCTCTTCAGTGTAATTTTTCGGTCAGCACGCAAAATGTTACTGAAAATGACGCATAGCCGAAACCGGTTTGTCTCCAAACCAAACCTGACAAGAGATGACGGAAATTCGTTCCAAAAATGTACAAATAATTTTTTATTGCAAATGCTACAATTCATCTGGATACATGAATTTGTAACACCCTTTCACTGAAATAAACATGGATTATTTTGCTGTACTAATTCAACTGACTTCACTCCTTCAGATATCAATGTAGTACCGTTATTTTTGCGTCATTAAACTCCACATTAATTTGTTGTTAAACAACAATGTCCATGAAAAATGGAAGACAACGTATATATAAACGTACATATACATACATATTCACACACACACACGTCTTACATATACAATTTCCAGGAGACCTAAAGATCATGCGACCACCATGGGAGTTAACAGGCAAAACACTTAATTTTCACAGTTTTCCCATAAATAGAAATCCCAAAAAAAAAAATATTCATGCGTATGTCTGTTGCCAACATGTTGAAAAGGATTTTCAAATCAAGGCAATATATCATTGACATTGATATGTAGCGAAATATAGTACTTTTGTAACACATGCGCCGATTGGTGTAAAGTTGATTAAACATAAAGAAATTCAAAAAGACTTTAGCGAGATTTTTATTTAATTTAATAGATCATTAAAAAAATACTGACAGACTGGAGTAGCTCCGGAGTTTAAATAAGTAAGCAAAGAGAAAGCTTCACAATAAATTAAAACAGTGGTGAGCAATAATAGAATTGTGAACAAAAAAAAAATGTTATCATCTTTTTTCAGCCTTTGATACTTGTTGGAAAACAAAACACATGCACACACGAACGTGAAAAATTTTGACACTTAAGTTACTGCGTTTTTCTGCCATTAATTTTAATAGAGAAGTTTGGAGCTTGTACTAAAATTTTAATTGAACTAGTGAAATCAACATCTGTTTGGACTCTTTTTGCTTGAAAACTTGCGTTTCAGAATTCATTGAATCAATTAAAATATTTAAGTTAAAATTTATAGGGTTAAGTATTTTTTGCTGTGTGACAGATAAACAGTTGGGTCCTTACTTGGCTAGATTAGCTATAATATCAAAACAGACAAGGCCTTCGTTAATGGATTGTAGAAACTAGAAGACATTTTTAAAATTTGCTAACAACGGGGTGTGATAAGAAAAACATGATTGTGCTATGGTCACGACAACCATATTACGTCCTCTACAACAATATTTTAGCGTGGCAAACATATAATGGTTATTTGAAAACATTTTAAACATACTTTAGTTGCGATAAACAAGTTATGTTTTACATTTCAATTAAATTTTTACAAAAATTCCAACCTCAAACAAAACAAAGAACTCGTACTTTGTTCTAAATAGAAATAATATGTAAAAGTATTTTGGTGTTTCATCAAAGTGTGGCTTAAGTGGTGAACTGACCATTCTATAGGCATGAACTTGTTGCTTACAATCAGACTTTGCTGTTCTTATATTATGGGGGGTGTTCTGAAAAATGTTTCGTTGGGAAATCGCCAAATTTCAAAAACGAATAACAGTGTTCTGTTAATTTGACGATTTATTACATCCGAAGTTGAGTTCGGATAAAATATTTCACACATCTAACACATAAAAATCAATTAAAAACTGCAATAAGTCAACTGTTTTGGTTCAATAGTTTCCTGAAATTTAGGGATTTCAAAAACGGGACGATTTTGATCGTCACGTCTGCGAGAAACAACTTAACCTCCAAAAAATTCAACCAGAATGCCAATTGTGGCCTTCGATGTGGCGCGGAGCACCGTAGTGCTGGATTCTTATTGTTATCTACATTCCTATTGTTTGATTTGGGCCAAAACAAATTCTTATTATTGATAAGTATAATAGGACTGTTAACGGATAGGTGATGGCCACACCAAAGTTGTTTTGAAAACAATAACGATTAATGAGTTTGCCAGCCTAAATTTCGCACCAAACAATGGATTTTTGTGAATGGATTGCAATTTGGTCGACCTCGTATGGGTTGACATCGTCCCAATTATACTTGTTCACACAGCACTTTAGTGCTTTTTAATTTTTTAATTTTTTAATTTTTAAATTATTTAATATTTAATTTCGTTAAATATTTGATGAACCGTGAAGTTTATCTGACATTTTGTTTATTTTGTTCTCTTTTTTATTTTAAAGACATTTAATTTTGTCACTCTACATAATTTTCTTTTCTCACTGAACAGACTACACAAGGCGAAATTGTGGCAATTAAGTGCTCAATGCTCAATTTACTAATTGAGTCCTTATTTGGTTCAACTAAAGTACATGTCTGAGGATAGTATAACTTGCCATGGTGGTGTCAATAATAAGAGATTGATTTGAAAGACTTTGCCCTTATTGGAAACTTTTGTATATAACATCATGCAATTTTATTTCCTTTTCCAATATCATCTCAACTCAATTTATTATAAAAATGCGATTTATTTGTTGATGGTGGATAAACTAGTTTCTATGCGCATTTTGCTGCTTGCTTAGGCCAGCTTAACAGAAACCTTTACCTAACTTTTAAATTTTAACGTCTTATGCTCGAAATTTCTTAGACCAAATGAGAAATCCAAAGAAATTCAAAGCAAAAACCATTAAAGTTTTAACAAAAGTGCCCACAGTAAACGAATAATTTTTGAAAGAGAAAGAATAAAAGTTCTTTCCCAAAAAATCGTATCATTGAAATTTCTTATATTTAACATAATTTTCCGCATTTTGATATTTTTTTGTTGTTTGCTGGAATTGAAATAATATTATTACAGTTTATAAAAATCTGGTCACACTAATGATGAGCGAATTTTCAAGCGTCAAATGTAAACTTTAAAATCCTTAAGCGACAATTTTGAATTTCTTCAATACTTGAGCTAAAGAGTGTTTGAAAATAAGTGTAATGAAAATTAATGGGGTTTTCAAATCTAACCACATTGGTTGTGTAAAATATGGAATAAAGCACAGTGTTGTTGATACAAAAAAAAACCCGCACAGAATTGGTCTACCCTGTGTTAAACACTAACACCAGAAAATTTCTCTATTTGTAACATTTAAGATCACGTTTACGATTTACTTCGTTTTTCCATCACTTTAAATCAATCGATCATGATTATATTTCAACTTCAATTATATTTAAAACATTAATAATATTGTCATTAAAATAAAATGATTCTCGTAACAACAAAAAACAACACTCGGGAGCAAAACTATTTGCTAAAAAAGAAACTGGTCCAAGAAGAAAAATAAAACTAGATCACCACTTACCTTAGTGGGTGAAATGGTCGATGTGCTGGTATTCGTGGAAGTATGTGAAATAATTGATTTGGCTGGTGAACGTGGTGGCAGACGTTTGCCAACATTTACATGCAACAAATGTTGATTGCCGTACAAAGGAGTACCATTAATATTTGCCAACTGCCGCTGATGCTGGTGGTGGTAGTGTTGGCTTTTTTCATTGCCTTGGTTTGGTGTCCTGACACTGATATTGCAAATATCTTCACGTGCAAAGAAGCGTACGTTTTCCTGTAGCCAAAATAAAAAAAGACAATAATAAGAAAAACAAAATTTTATAAAGAAATTTTGTTTAATATATTAATTTAACAATAATCTTTAATCGTTGACACGACAAAAACTAATGCTTAACGAAAAACTTGCTTGCTGGCTGCCGATGGCTGCTGTTGCTTGGCGAAACAAAACAAAACATAACAAAACAAAACATAACAAAACAAAGAAAACCAACACCAAACTTTCAATGAAAAAAGGGGCAGCGTATGGAAAGCAGAAATAAGACAAATTGTTTTTAAAAAATTGTAGCAGCCAGTGTTAAAGCGGCAGCTACAATACAAATTTCTAGTAAGCCTTTGGGTAAAAGTAGCTGCTGAATGTTTAACGAAATCACTAACTAATCAAGAAAATAAAATAAAATAAAAAGAGAAAAACTACATGATTTCCGCTTATTATTATTACGGCTTTTTTCTTGAAATTTCTGCATTCAAGTCTATTTTTGTTTTTGTATATTTGCCCCAACTCCAGCACACAGCAGTTGGTTAAATTATTATCAATGATTTCAGTCATTATTTTCATTTTTTTTCTTCTTCTACGACTCTTTGGTATTGAACAGTTTTTCTTGTTCGGGTGTCAGTCCGTCATATTGTAACGGAAATCATTTGTTAATTTGAGAAAACGTTTATCAAAATTTAGATCTGGTTTTTCTCATTGCATTCATCCATTAAATACTCGATACCTATGTGATGATTTATTGTTTAAAAATACTTAACATTCAGCTGACTTTTTTTTTACAAATTAAATTAATTTTGTCTTTGATAATTGAAAGAAATTGTTAAAAAGTATTTCTGAAATTGGACAGATCAACATGTAAATGTTGCTTAAAAAAGGAACGAGATAAAAAGTGATTTCGAGCATTTGTAAGAAGCGATCTTTATCATTGTTACTGTTAAGGTTAATGTGATGGAAGTAAGTTTACACAGCAGGTAATTAAAAAATAAGTTAAGTGACTTGAAAATGACTTGATATCAAAGAAAAAATACTGCAGCATATTAACTTGACATTCTCTTAAATTTCTGGGCACCAGAATAAGGTCTAGAGTATGTAACAGCCCAACATTATATCTTTTAAATTCTTACACTTTGTACCTTATAAAGCTTTATAATATATATGTATATAGGGTTACAAGATAGTGATAATAATTTTTCGATTTTTCATCATGCATCGTTTCACGCCTGAACAGCGGAAAAGCTTGATCGTGAGAATACTCTTTTGAACCATAAGCCACCAACCAGACAGGAATTGCTACGAAGGGAAGAAAACATTAAATTGGTTATCACCAGAGACTAAACCCGGCATATTTTGCAATTAGATTTGGGCCTAAATACATATAAGATTGTGTTGATTGAAGCCGGACAAAATCACAAAACGCCTAATTTTGGCGAAAAAATAATTTCGAAGCCCTGCCAGCGAAGCCAAGTCAGTCATTTGAATGATTTGATGTTCCATACATAATGGCATTAATGTAGCTTTAAAATAAAGCCAGAAACATTTTTTTTTAAATTACATAAGTAAAACTCGGCTAAGTAATGCCCATTAATTAAGCTGATTAATTGTGGTACTTTCTTTGGACAGGGACAGACTAGAGAAGACAGGAGTGAGTAGAGGGATTGAAAATTTTGAATACATAACTCTGATATTGCGTGTTTTGTTTACTTTTAGAACAGCACCTCGGGAGGCATATAGGGGAATTACATGCAATTTAATAATTATTTTACTTCGCCTAAGACTTAGTGCTACCGAGGGAGGGCGCTGTGATATATACTAGTATAAATAGATTGATTGATGAGTTTTGCTTTATTATTCAGACAACATGGGCAGATCACATGATAACTTACAGGCGGTGAGTAATATGTGCAAATAATATAAAAAAAAAATAACTAAAGCATCAAAATAACTGTTTTATGGCTGTAACGATGGACGCCATTTTATGGTTTACTTCGTCGTCTTCCCCAGAAACCTATTACATTAGCGGTGAGTTTTTCATTGAATAGTCAGCACTCGTACGTTAGCGAAGCCTAAGAGTCGACAGAAAATCCCGAAAATGTCGACTTCACGACGCGCAGAATAATTCGGCATTTTGTAGACACTCATTTTGAGTCGTGAAATGCGTTAAAGGAAAACGACTGTGTTATGCTGCAGTTAGAATCGAATCGAAATTTTAGTACTATATTATATATTATCTCCAGCGAAAAGGAGGAACGAAAGGGCCCACCAAGTGACAATGCATTTGCGTAGACCAGCGGCTTAACAGATTCGCGTAATGATGACATTCTTGTCACCACCAACAGAGAAGGTTACTTATCAATGAAAACCAACCAAATGCAGAGAGGAAAGTAAGACAAATAACATAACAATTTGTCTGTAGGAGTTTGTTAAAACTTTAAAAGTTTTTGTTTGAACTTCTATTGACATAACTCTCATTTGGTTTAAAGAATTTTAAGTACAAAACATTTGTAGCAGATAAATGACAATTTTATAAAAATGACCCGGGATTAAATTAGCAAAAGAGTTTGTTAAAATAAGCACATTAATTTCTTTTGTCATACACTATATGTTATAGCAGTAAATTACATGTATGTAGTTCTAAGAGAACGGCTCTACGCGCCACCCATCTGCACTAGCGTTTTGAGGACATGGTTAGCTGCTATGAAGGCTGCAGAAATTAGCCAACGAGAACATGCGCTGTGACTTTTTTCTGTCGTGTTGTTCTGTGCAAATTAGATCTCTCGTATTCACACCACTAAGCGAAGTTATGGCAGGCATTTTACAGACGTCAAGAATAAATCGTTGGTATCTTAAACGCAATATACTACTTAGGCTTCACACTTTACTCTTACGAATATTGTGTGAACAAATCCATTTGCTGCAAACGGAGCAACCATCAATGATAAACATTATTGTAGCAATAGTCAGTTATGCCGTCTGTCAAGTGCTTTTTTCCGGTTTAAAAAATTTTTTTCCTAAGAATTCAATTAATTTTCTATTCTTATCTCTGAAGATTAAATGACATTGTCAGTTAAAAAAAAGCAGTTTAAAGTATCAAGATTTATAAACAAATATTTCAAATATTCTCTTTCCAAGACATTGTCATGCACTAAATACTTATTAGAGATTAAAGTTAGAAACTCACCTTTTCGAAATTGCCATTCGCATCAATGTCGTTGGTGGTGATTGCTGCTGTAGTAGCAGTGGTATTCTGAGAGGATGCCTTAACTGCACAATGATGCTCGTTTTGTTTCTGCTGTGGAGAATTTGCAGCCAAAGATGGAGGTGAGTTGGCACAATTATTGTTTTTGTTGTTGTTATTTTTGTGGTTAATGACAAGTTGAGGCATATTTGTGTCTGGCGTTGATTTATTGTTGACTGTTGAAGTTGAAATGTTTTCCTTCAACATTATTTGATGACGATTATTGTTGCTATTGATTCGTAATTCCATTTCACTGCGATATTGAGGAGGTTTTTGCTGTCGTTGCTGCATTGTATGTTTAAGTATTTGTGTGGTAATTGTTTTTGTAGAGGCTGTTGTTGCTGTTGCTTCCGTAAGCCGATCATTTGATGAACATGAACTACTGATAATACTGCTGCTACAACTACTGCCACTAGCATCACCATTACCATTTACGGCAAGTGGGGCAGGGTTTGTGTTGGATTCACTACTACTGCTGCTGCTGTTGCTGCTATTGCCATCAACAACGGTGGTACTGGCTACAAATGCTTGATTTTTGGTTAAACGTATTTGCGTTAGAGTAGTAGTGCAGGCGGCGGCTGTAGCTTCTTTATATTCCTTATCAGAATAGTCACTTAAGGCAGCATTAGCTGTTGCGGCTGTTGAAGATGATACCGCAGATGATTGTATGCCACCATCCATAAAGTGTTGTTGATTTGAAACTGCAATTCCTCTTGAAGTATGATTGGAATTCAAACTTTCAATACAGCCAAATGAATGTTGTTGCTGATTTGTAGCTACTGGAGCTGAAGTATACAACCAACCTTCTTCATCATCCGATGAAACATCGGCAGATTTAAGTAGCTAAACATTGAATAGTCATCAACATCGTCGTATAGTCGTTCGTTCATACATAATGAAATTCAATATAGAAAATACACAAAACAAATAAATAAAAAAATATAATATTTATAGCAAAAAGAAATAAAAAAATATAAAAACCAATCAGTAAATCGTGGAAATATTTATTAGAAAAAATGATGGAAAAAAATGAATTATAAGAGACGAAAAATAAAACCAAAGCTGGTGATTTTAAAACAAGCGTTGAAGTTTAATTAGCGTTACTTGAGGATGATAATAACAGCAACAAAGCAAAATAAAAGTAACAATACATACATGCATACATACGTGTACATAAATACAACATAACAAATGGCAAATTGCATCTTAAAGATTCCTAGTCATCACACACACACACACATACACACACATACAAACAAAGACAGTTATTTATGTATGACTTTATACACTTTTGAAAAGATGCGCAGCTTTAACTGAACAATGCAAGATTTCCAGAAGACTGTTGTAAGCAATTTTCTTGAGGATTGCAGTTGTTGTTATTACTATGAATGTTAAAATGACATTGTTAATGCACCGCTAGGCAAGCATAAGCTAAAATTACCTAAAAAAAACGTTTTATTCAAAATGATTAATTAGTTTTTATTGCAAACATAAAAACAAATTAGAAAAACAACATTTGTTTTTCCCTCAGATTTTCACATTCACCTTTTAATTTGCAATGTGTTTTGCAGCACTTTAACCCTTTAAATATGGAAACAGATTTTAAATCGGTTAAGACAATTTGGCATGCGAATTTTTATTAAATCCATCGACTTTCTATAGAAAAGAGAGGGGTTTGAAATTTTACAAAAAAAAAAAAAAAAAAAAAAAAAAAACAGTGTTTGAAAAGCTAGACTATAAGTAGCAATAGCATTAAAAGAACACATAATAGTCCGGCAGTCGTACAAATACTTTTATTACTGCTACTTTCACATTTCGGTTTCTGTAGTTTTCGTAGAAGCCCAAAAAGGAAACAATAAAAAAGTTTAGTTTATAATTTTCTGTTGCTCTTGCTACCTTTAGGTTCTGGTAGCAATTAAAATAGTTTTATGACGTAGCCTTCGTAGTCATCCAAGTAGTAAATGACGTAGTATCTAAAGTAGCACTAGAATAACATTTAGGTAATCAAAGGATAACAGAGGTTGTTGTATAATAACATTGAAGTATTAAAAAAATAAATAAGACATTGTGCAGACCTACATAACAGTGTTGCCGTTTTAGTTATTTTGCGCTTACGGATCGTTAAGGATCATTCACCAAGTGTGCCAGGGCACTTGTCGTGGTTGTAGGCACAAGAATGAAATTGCTACTCTGTACTTGTATTTCTATTTTATTTTTTATATCCCAAAATTATAGCAATAAAAAAAGAGGAAAAAAGAAGAGTTCTTATATATTTATGGCTGCAGTGCATTTGTGCCTCTATCTGGGACGGGCTGTATTATGAAAACTCTGGCTGAGAACATAAAGAAAGCATGAACACGACCTAAAATGATCAAAATTAGCAAAATGTACAGCACTACATATTGGTAACACTGATCATATACACGTACGCGTTTTTTATAATCCAGTTTATGCTAAATATTTTATTTTTAGAATACTTCAAGTGCTAATTTAATCTTATTGCATAGCTACCTCAATGTTATTCTAGTCATAAAAGTAAAACTTCAACTACAGCAGCAGTTATAAAACAAAATCTTCAAATGGAGCAATAGAAAACTATTTAGTTTTATAAGCTACTTCCTGATTGCTGCTGCTCTATTTAAATAAATTTTTTGGCATGTAGCAGTAGTTGTTAAAAAAGCAATGCTACAAAACACGACAGTTCTGGGTGCTCTGCTCCATTGCAGAGTCCCATGCGAGTTAAAAATAAAAAACACAAAATCAGATTATGTGTCTAATATTATCACGACTTGTTGAATCAGGTTGGTAAGCTCCTGGACCCTTGTTTCTTTCGGCGTATAAGCATATAACTGAACTCTCTATGCCACTTCTAAAAAGCAAGAGTACAGAACCAACACAAAAACGTTGGTATAATTCAACAAAAGAATATTGCTTTAATACTACTACTTGCGATTGTTTGGAGTCGTAGTTTAAGAAGTAGTTAAGAAGTTTGTAGCTAACGTAGTTTTTTAAACACTGTATTATTGCCGATAGTATAAGCGGTAAATAGCAGAGATATGTTATGCATTACGGCATAAAACCTTTAAACCTTTAGTCGATATTTGTGTCTATTTGTGAGTCTCGGCAACACTGACACATGGCAAGTGCCAACTGATATTTCCAAAAGGAGCATTCATAGAAGTGGGCGTAAAAAAAAAATTGTTCTTTAGCACTTATAAACCCAAGTGGGCACAGATAAACTATTTTCTTCTCTGTAAAAAGCTGTTGCGACGAAATAAGGTCGTGTATACTACCGTTGCATTTCACACCATTCAACAATAGTCGAAAGGAAAGAGTAACTGTTTGGTCTGGCTTGTGGTCTGAAGACGTAATTGGCAAGCTGTTGTTTTTGAAAATAATGCGCAAAATTCTGTTACAGTCAATACTGTGCGCTATTGGAACACGACAGTGCCAACTGCCGCATATTAGTGGAAACAATAGTGCACCAAATTTCCAGGCCTCATCAAGACTTGGCTACGTGTTTATTATCACCTCCCGACTTCTTACTTCGGGACTATTGAAAGAGTAAAGTCCACTATGCCAAACCGAACACTGTTGCAGAACTGAAGCAGGAGATGCGAAATAGCAGCCCAATAATCTGGAAAAATGGTATCTAAAATTACGACAATGGCATTACGTCATGCCGCGTGAGTCGGGCTGATATAATCTTTTATTCATTATTGTAATACAATTGAAAAAAATTATATTTGATGAATTGAACCACTCTTTGTAAGATCGTTTAAGATCGAATCGTCGTGGATCATGAGCATAATGCCTAAAACAAAACAGCAATTGATGGTGGACCTACAACTAAAACTTTGGTTTCAATTATTTCGAACAAATGCTCGCCTGACATTTTATTGGTATTCGAGATGACAAAAAGTGGGGGCTAATTGTAAAAATTTGGTCTTGATTGTAGGAAAAATTAAAAGAGTATTTTTTTTGTTTGCCAAATTGTACAACTAGGTGCAACGTAAATGGGCATATCGCACAACGTCATTATATTATGTGCTTATTGGCGTAGTGATCACATAGAAAAAACATTGTTTAGGAGCTTTAATTGTCATCTTTGCCCGAAATGACTTGTTTGTAAAATGAAGTTGCGCAACAAGATTGTATTGTTTGTGGGCAAAACAACCAACTCGATTACCAATCTAGTTGTGCCAACGGTCGCAACATACTCCGTGCAGCTCTGACTAGGCACTTGTTCATCAAAAGTTAACTGCTTGGACAGCATAAGCAGCCGTAGGAGGACTCAAAAGCCATGTTTATATAAAGGAGAACATTTTGAATCTAAGTAAGGGCATTTCAAGCGATTCACAGACAAGGAGCTAAGATCAGCATTGGTAACCAAACAGCTGACAATTTGCAATTTCGTATACAGTTTTCTTGCCTGCCAACTCAAGTTGAATTTAATGAAAAATAAACAAAGTTTAGTTTTTGGAGGGTTATGCACAACATATCATTTATCCTCGAACATCACACAAACACTATAATTAAAATAATTACACACTATTTGTGTGTGTATATTATTATCATTGTCTCTATTAAAAATATTTACATTTCATTACATGTGTTTAATTGAAAATTATTTAATTAAAAAAATGGAGAATCGTTAAATTTAATTTTGAAATAAATTGTTGTAATTTCTTAACATTATAGAGGGAAGAAAAAATATTTTTTTAAACATTTTGATATAAATAATTGAGATCTGAATGAAAAAAATAAGGAAATTCAATTAAGATTTTGGAAATATGGACATGTTTTATTTTAATTGTCTGAAAGAAGCTGACTGATGAGCTTTAGGTATTTGAAACTTTAGTTATAAAATTAACACTGCAACTGAAAATATTAAAAAAATACAGGGTATCCGCCGGGAAGGTATACTATTTTGTTTTGCCGCCATTTTGGTAAACATTAGTCTTGACAGTTCATATCTGACAGGCGTGCAGTAGAGACGTGCCAAATTTATTATGGGAAAATTTTCGGTAAACCAACGTGTTTTAATCGTTAAAACATTTTATCAAAATCAATCATCGATTACTGTGACGATGAAAAAGTTACGTGAAATTTTTGGGAGAAACAACGTGCCAACAAGACGCACTATTTCTCGTGTAGTGAATGATTTCGAAGAAAGAGGGACTGTAGCTGATGGGCCGAAGCATGGACCACAACGTTATGCAAGATCGGCTGAAAACATTACTGCTGTTCAAGAAAGTGTTCAAAACAATCCATCAACCTCAATTCGACTACCGTGCTCAGGAGCATGTTCTTCAAAAAACAATTTTGGCCACAATTTTGCACAAACATTTGCATTTGTTACCATTTAAGATTCAGTTGACACAAGGGCTTCTTCCAGAATACCATATACGCCGCCGTACATATGCCAATAGGATGCTACAGCTCGTCCATGACAACCCCGATTTTCATGAAAAAATCATAATGAGTGACGAGGCACATTTTCAATTGAATGGAAACCCCTCAAATTATTCATCAGTCACCTTTGCATCCATTAAAAGTGACAGTCTGGTGTGGAATTTGGTCATGAGGAATCATTGGACCTTACTTCTTTGATACTGAAAACAGCGTAACGGTAACTGTCTATGGGGAGCGATATCATGATATGATTGAAAACTTTTTAACGCCACAACTGCATGCTTTGGGCTTGACTAACATGTGGTTTCAACAAGACGGTGCCACATCGCATACAACCAGGATTGCAATGGCCTTACTGCGAGACCTCTTTCCACAACAAGTTATTTCAAGGAATGGTGATGTTGATTGGCCTCCACGGACGCCTGATTTGACTGCTCCGGACTTCTTTTTGTGGGGATATCTGAAAAGCAAGGTTTATGCAAACAAACCAGAAACGCTGAAGCAACTCTAACAAAATATTCATGATGAAATTAATGAAATTCCGCGTGAAATGTGTGGGAATGTAATGAATGTAACGTGTTTCAAAGGACTCGCATTTGTGAGGCTAACAGAGGCGAACATTTATCTGATATTGTATTCCATACATAATTGCCAAGATTAAATAAAGCATTTATCGATATACGATCCATTCTCTTTCATTTAGTCAAAAGTCATAAACAAAGTAGTATACCTTCCCGGTGGACACCCTGTATATATTTCTTAACTTAAGTTTTTCTGTATGTATTAAAAAAATCACTACAAATTAAGTTCAAATAAAAACAAAAAATCATGCAAAACATATTAAGAATAAAATAAAGTTGTTAGACCGTAAGACGAATAAATTAATAAAGATTTGGGAATAATTTAAAATTAAATACACTTTAAAAATGACACCACAACCAACTTAAATAGAAAATCAAATTAAATTAAATACTTAAACCAGAGAAGAGGACCCAATACCAAAACAAAATTTATATATACATACGTATGTATATGACTCGATCAATTTATTCAACCACATACACCTACCAGGAAGTACAATAAAGCAAATAGCAAATATGTTGTACGATTAAAGAAGAAAAAAAAGATAATCCAAAGACACCACAAATACTTGATATTTTTTAAATGTGGCACATGTGTATGAATCATTGTTTTAATGCCACATAATAAATACTCAAATACGAAGAAGAGAATTAAGAGCAACAAAATATACTTCAAATTATAAAGCAATTTGTGTTGAATTTAATAAACGACCAATTAAGAGTGAATCCAAGCACTGTGGGGCTTCAAAGCGAGAAATATGTGGTAACAAATATTTTGTATAGTTAAAAAAATTAAACAAAGTTTTTAAATTCAATAGTTTAATTAACTATTCGCCATTCTCGAAAAATCTAAATATTTCTGTTCAAAGTTTAGAAAACTGTTCATAGATTTAAACATTTTTTGATCAGCTTATTCTGCTGGTTATAAGCATTTAGTCATTTCCTTAAAAAAAGTAAAATTACAGTCGGCTAGAGTTCGTTCTAACCGATTAAAACAATTTTCGAAAATAGTTATGAAATATGATCTGATAAAAACTTTTGTTAAATTTCTAAAGTTATTTCTTACTTTACACAATTTTAGAAATTCCGAATCGCAGTCAAAAATATAAAAATTTATTTAAATGCTTTCAAGAAATTATATTTTAAGAGTTAATTTTAAAAGCTAAAATCATTTTAAGAGCTCTCGTATCAGTTTAGAATAATCTTTTAATTTTAAAAAACCTTAATTTAGTTTTAATAATTTTTATCGTTTAACATTTTTTACAACCACATTTTTCCCATTGCACCCCACTGTGTGCAGAAAAAGAAGCAATCAAAGACACCACATAAAAACCATCACCGTGAAACAATAAAAAACAAAAAGCTTAAACTCAGTTTGATTGAGCTTTCAGAATAGAGATGATGGACAAAGTATCTCATTTCTATTGATTCGAGTACTTACATCACTTGTATGCGAAGAGGAGGCTGCCGATGAGAGAAGGCCACCAACAATATTCTCATTAGTCAAACCATCACCATCTTCATTATCTACATAGACACTATCAACACCTTCATAGCGATGATCATTAGCATCGAAACGAACACTACCACTACCATTACCATTACCATTACCATTACCGCCAACACCGGCAATAACATGACAATCATCATGACCATCATCGCCACAGTTGCTGTTACTGTAGTTCGTTTCGTTGTCAGTGTCCAAGTGCTTAAAATAGAAAATGGCACAATTTTTCGATTGGCGATGTGAACGATTGAATTTTGAAATATCTGAAGAATGATGGTGTTCATGATGTTTGCGCAATACTGTAGGCGATTTATTGTTGTTGCTGTTGTTAGCATGGTGATTGTGGTGGTGGTGGTGTTGTTGATGTGAATGTTTATTGTTAAAGTTTTTGTGACTGTTGGGTGAAATAATGGCAATATTTTTTTGTTTCACTGCAAGACCACCGTTAATTTTATGTTGATGTTGTTGTTGTTTTTGTTGCTGAAGGTGTTGTTGATGATGTTGCTGATTACTTGCATTGTCTTCCAATAATTTAGTGGCCATAATATCACTGTTGTTTGCAACACCATTTGCCATAACACCAATTGAGCTGGTATTACTCATGCTGTCACTATTATTATCGCTAACACTGTTACTATTAGTGCAACTAACGCTGTTGTTACCTGTTGTGGAAGTGGCAACAGTAGAGCCTAAAGATTGTGTTGTTGTGCTTGTTGCTGAACCTGTTGTCATAGTGTTTTTTGTAATTGCCATAAGGGTTACTCTCTGCTGCTGTTGATGCTGTGTATAATGCTGCTGTTGTGTTTGTTGGTATTTTTGTGGCAAATGTTCATTAAATAGTGTTGCTGAAGCTGCTGTAGTTTGCATGTCATTTACGTCACAATTTTCTAGTTCACTAGTACCATTAATACCAGCTAAATTAACTGTTGTTACACTGCCACAAATTGTGGATCGTTTATTGTGACCCGTTATCAAACTACTGCTGTTATTCGTTAAAAACTTATAAGCCATTGGTGCGTAATGGATCTTATTTGAGTTACGTTGATTGGAGGTGCGCATACAACGTTGTATGGTCTCTAGATCGGAACTTTCCGAGTCGGCCTCAAAATCGGTTAGAGTAACAGAGAGTTTATGTTGAGCAGCTGCCGATGATCGTCCGCTAGAACGATCGAATGTGACTAGTAATTTGGTATAACCCAATTGGTTCTTCTGATTAGGACTATCTACTTCGTCTTCGTCGTCGCCGTCTTCGGCTTCTTCTTCGATTTCGACGTCGTCTCCGTCGTCGTCAACGTCTTCGCAATCAATCTAAAAGTTTTAATTTCGAACAATATTTTTTTCGTGTTGAAAAATGTTAGAAAAATTCAATTATAAGAAAAATTCTTTTAAAGAGGAAGAAGGGACGGGACTTAAAGGAGTATTGATTTTTTGGTAACAAAATATAAAAACAAATTATTAAAATTCTGCTAAACCACAGACTCTGACTAATTAAAACATCTCTATATTACTTTTCCGATTTTATTTATCTCCAAAAAAAATCCACTTCGAATGCGACAACTATTTTCACGCGGCGGAGACCATCTATCGCATCAATAAATATCACTTAGTATAGAATTTTGGAACGAATTTCCATCATCCCTTGTCAAGTTTGGTTTGGAGACAAACCGGTTTCGGCAATGTGCCATCTTCAGTGTCATTTTTCGAAAAATGACACAAACTTGACAAGGGATGACGGAAATTCGTTCCAAAATTCTACATCAAAACACCCTGTCGGAATATCAAATCAAGTATCACTCAGTACTTCGGCCTAACAAAGACGGAGGTTAACCCAGTAGATGGTTGATCATCTGGTAGTTATGGCTATAAATCGTGATTTGTTTTTGAGGGCATAATTTGTACAACTCGCCATTCTAATTTGGAGTCTCTATTGCGTGCATTTATCCGGGCCATAAGTAGCTTTCCTATGGCTGTGGTTCGTATTGCGATTTGGGTCATGTGGAAATACCACAATGGAAATCATAATAATAATTCTTACTCGTACATATTTTGAACTAAAATTCCTGCGATCGTATCGAGAACTCTATATTTAAATATAATCTCCCCATTAGATGCTATTCCAAATTCGACTAATTTTTATTGCTTAATGGCAAAGTTAAAAATTAATAAACAGCTCTGGGTTGTATTAGCTTCGACCTGAATTTTACAATTGCACAAGTATTCAAGATTTTGGACTGGAGGTACTGAAAGTTGTTTCTCTTATGTAATTTAGGGTGCTGAACTCAAAACTGCACTCAATTTTTGAAATCGATGCTGGTTTCCGAGATATGCCACATGGCTGTATAAGTTGCATACAACACGAGCCGTAGTGTATGAAAATCGATGCACAACTTTAAGTTTTATGCACAATGAAGTGAAGTTATTTATTTCATTTGGAATAAATTTGCCATTCGAATACAGCAGTATGACACTTGCAAAGTTTGTGAGAGAGCATTTTACTGTTGTGTGCTTCAATTAATTGTGACTATAAAAAGTTGTGTAACAACTGTAAACAATTGACCATATTGCCTATATGTAGCAAATGAGCGAAATTTTTATTGTTGTTTTAACTTTTATGATTTTTTTTTAAACAAAAACTTTTATAGAAAAATTTTTTTGGCAGAGGTTCCACGATATCTCTGAAAAGGCTGGGCAGTTGGAAAACAAATGTCGGCACGGCTTAAAGATAATATTGTTGTCGTATTCCGGATTTTTTACTTAACTGAATAGGACAAACCGTTCTCCAATTATATAAATATTTGGAGAACAGTTCCTATTTGGCATAACGGTATATCTCAAAAATTAATAACAATTTGAAGAAACCAAGTGCAACTTCCAATTCAACAACCCAAATAACATAAGAAATAATTTTTTTTTTTTTTTTGCTTCAGCCCAGAAGTTGACCTAAATATGTAAATTTGTGTTTTAAAAAAATAATAATACAAGATACGGCAGTAGTTGTGATTTGAACAAATAACACTTCTTTGCAAATCTTTCACTTTTCTTTTCTAAACGCTAAGCCGAGACAGATTTAACCGACATACTACTGTGGGCAAAAAATAGTAAGACTTTTTAATTGAAATTTCGCGCGGAAATCCATTCGTCGACATCGTTTTTTTACGTTGGTATGACTGTCAGTGACATCTGTGCCAAATATCACATCAAAGTAATCATTAGTGTTTAGTATACGCTTGTCTTTCTGAAGTACAACAAGTGCATTCGGCGATTTTTAGAATGAGTGAAATTATTCAACAAAGCAGTTCCATTAAATTTTGTGTGCGGAATGAAATTTCTGGTGCCGAAACGTTCCGAATGTTGCAAAAGGCCTTCGGTGATAATTGTATGTCGCGAGCAAGTGTTTTTGATTGGTACAAATTATTTAACGAGGGCCGAGAACGCGTTGACGACGAACCACGTCCAGGACGGCCATCAACATCAACTGATGATCAACACGTCAATAAAATCAAGAAATTGGTGTTCGAGAATCGACGATTAACAGTCTGAGACCTTACTGATATCGTTAGAATATTGGAGGGATCAGTGAAATCACGATTGGTTCCAAAATCACTAAATTTTCTTAAATAACCGCGTCGCGTTGACGTCTGTCAAACAATGCTTTCCGACTACCAGGATGTCATTAAACGTATTATAACTGGCGACGAGTCTTGGATCTACGCTTACGACCCGGAAACATAGGATCAATCGGCCGCATATCGTGCCAAAGGTGAGCCGAAGACGAAAAACCACGCCAAAGCAAGTCAAAAATCAAGGTCTTGTTGACAGTTTTCTTCGATCATCGAGGCGTGGTGCACTCCGAATTTCTTCGTAAAAAGAGGCCGGAATTATGGGCCGACAACTCTTGGTTTTTGCACCACGATAATGCACCCTCGCATACCGTATTGATTCTTCGTGAGTTTTTCGCCAAAAACTCAATCAATATCGTTCCAAAACCATCGTATTCGCTTGATTTAGCTTCGTGTGACTTCTGACTGTTCAGCAAACTCAAGCGACCGCTCCGGGGAAACCGTTTTGAGTCAAATGAAGACATTAAACGTGAATCGCTACGCGCATTGAAGGCTATTCCGGAAATTGACTTTAACAACTGTTACGAAGATTGGAAAAAAACATTGTCATAAGTGTATTGCAGCAGGGGGGGGGGGGGATTACTTTGAGGGGGACAAAATAGATTTGGCAGAATAAATAAAGAAATTTAAAATTAAGAACAAAGTCTTACTATTTTTTTCCCACAGTAATATACATGCAGTCGTACGAAAAAAAAACTTATTTGCCAATTTTCCAGCTATCAAACTCCGTTGCATAGGAAAATATTGACTATTTTGCTCTGTGATACTCCGAAGAGAAGGTAAAATTAATAAGACTGGACAGGATTGCAGCGTGATTCGAATATCGAATATCAAAGAATATCATTCGAAATTGTGTGCCAAGTTTCGAAAATGTTTTTGTTTTCGAATCGAACTACGTAGTAAACCCCCTGGGCTGACGAGGCTACCTTGTTGAATGTGCCATAATATTTATAACCCTTAAAAGTGTCGCTGTCGAAAAAAAACACTCTTAATCACAGTAAAATTTTGAATATTTTAAATCCCAGCGTAATAATAGAAAATGTAGTAGAATTTTGATAAACCTAAATGAAGTTAGTTTTTATAACAAATTACATTATTAAAAAAATTTAGACAATACGATTACTTTGCATGCATTATTAGATCAGATGAAGACAAAAAAAAAACAAAATCAATTTGCAAACATTTTTCTTCATATCAAAAATGCAGCAACAAACAAAAAAAAAAAATGAAGTAAAAAGTGACATAAATACGACGAAGGAAACCTTTGCTTTGAAAGCAGTTGTTATTTGCCTGCTATATATTTTTTTTGCTTCTGTGGCATACATAAATAATTGTTAGGAAAACAAAACAAAACAAGTATTTTTTTTGATCCAAGACATAATAGAAGTAGAAAAATAATATAAAACAAATATATGTTACGAAACTAAACTTACCTCAGTTTGAATACAATCACGAGAAGTTTGAAGATGATGATGATGATGGGAATGACGAGACGACACGTTTATCGTTTCGTTTTCATCGATGTCACTTGAATGACAAAGTTGATGTTTTTGTTGTTTCTGCTGTTTCTTGTGATGATGTTGCAAACGTTGTTGTTGTTGCTGCTGGTGCTTGTTGCAGCCAGGTTGTTGCAAATCCTCATTAAATGACAATGAATTATGTGTTATGTCACTTTCTAAATCAGAAACCACATCGTTTAAATCGTCTTCAGTGGCGCCATCTGCATTGTCATTAGCATTAAGCCCATCTAAACAATCATCGGAATAATCCACGGAATCATCAATATCTTCACTATCTAAATCCTCATTAGTTAAATTGCCCTGTAATTAGAGAAAAAAGATGGTAAATTTAGCATTAATGGAAAATCTTTCTCTTTTTTCTTCCTTTTTGTAGAATCAAACTTTAAGATAAGAAACCAAGACCATATACGAGTACGAGTTTGAGTTGTAGCCATTTGTTAGATTTTTCTTCCTACTTTTTTCTGCAATTCACTTAAAATTTAAATTGCAGAAATTGTAAAACCCCCCCAAAAAAAAAAAATACCTTATAAAGTCTGACATGTCACAGAGTTAAGGCATTATTTACACATATGAGATTTCAGCCTGAGTAGAGTGACTCTTAGCCGAAAATAATAACCATTGTTGCGACCAACAGACACTACAATAAATTCCGTCAGCTTATGTTTGCCAAATTGAGTTGTTCGTATAGTTTTTTTTTTTTGTTTTTTGTTTATTTGTTGGAAAACTTAAACAGATTTGTTAGCAATAATAGATTGGTTTTAGGAAAGTACAATTTAGTTAATGTGTACGTGCTACGACGACGTTGTGGGAAAATCAACCAATTGATTGAGGTTACAACAAATGAGTGAAATAGGAATGTGCTTAAGCATATAAGCTTGAGAAATGATTTCCTTATTTTATTTAATACTCACGCTAGAGAATTGCTGACGTTTAGTTTGTTAGGCCTAAATGTCTGGGCCAACAACAATGTACACAGAATTTAGTTGGTAGTCGTCGTTGAGTAAGCACAAAAATACTAAGCGGCAAAATTTAAGAAAATATTCACTGTCAACAAGAAAATATATAGACTGCAGTAAATTAATAAAATAAAAATTTTTTAGGCGTGTAGGAAATACAGACATTTAACATAAAATAGGCTAAGGCATAAATTATAAATAAAAAAAAATATATATTTTTTTTGTGCTAATTTTTAAACGAATTTCTTTCTTTCAGAGGAAACAAATTTTTTACTTAAAATAAAACTTGTTTGTTTTTAGAAATGTTCTAGAAGCAAATTTCAAGGCATAACTCTTTATTAATTTATTTTTTTTATAAATAAAATGACTCGTGTTTAAAAAAAAATATTTACAATAAATGTTGGGATTTGAATTTAAAAAATTTTCATGTTTTTGTAATTCTCTCCTCCGGGTCACTATAAGAAATCGGTTTAAAATCGAGAACAATTTCCGTTTGCTTTTCTTCATACATACTACTGTGGGCAAAAAGTAGTAAGACTTTGTTCATAATTTTAAATTTCTTTATTTATTCTGCCAAATCTGTTTCGTCCCCCTCAAAGTAATCCCCTCCAGCTGCAATAGACTTATGGCAACGTTTTTTCCAATCCTCGTAAAAGTTGTTAAAGCCAATTTCCGGAATAGCCTTCAATGCGCGTAGCGATTCACGTTTAATGTCTTCAATTGACTCAAAACGGTTTCCCCGGAGCGGTCGCTTGAACAGTCAGAAGTCACACGAAGCTAAGTCAAGCGAATACGGTGATTGTGGAACGATATTGATTGAATTTTTGGCGAAAAACTCACGAAGAATTAATGCCCTATGCTACGGTGCATTATCGTGGTGCAAAAACAAAGAGTTGTCGGCCCATAATTCCGGCCTCTTTTTACGAATAGCTTCGCGCAAACGCATAACACTCAAATATTATTCCTTGTTGACAGTTGGGCCGGTTGGAAGGAATTCGGAGTGCATCACACCTCGATGATCGAAGAAAACTGTCAACAAGACCTTGATTTTTAACTTGCTTTGACCTGGTTTTTTCGGCTTCGGATCAATCGGCCGAATATCTGTTTCCGGGTTGTAGGCGTAGATCCAAGTCTCGTCTCCAGTTACGTCACTCTGATTTTGTCGGTATCATCGAGTAGCGCAGTGGCTCGATCAATGGGTTCACATGATGACTTAACCTCTGCAAATAGCAAAATCGGTAAATCTTGTTTCCTCTTTGACGTTTGAGATCTGCAGATCATTGCTAATTGAGTTGTGTGAAAAAAATCATGGATTCTCTACAATTGACCGCAGATTTTTAGATTGGCCCCTTTGCCAAATGTCAATATTTTAATTACTGACAGCCGAGCTGTGATCCTGAGCCTAGTAACTAAAAGAGACTCTTTGTTTTAAATTTTAACTGATGCTTCTTTGACTTTTACTTTAATCTCCTTTCTATGTGCATCTCCTAAATACTTAACGCAGTCACTCTGAGAAATTTTATTATTCAAATACAAGTACTTCAGGGCAGTTGCCTTGTTGTACAGAAAAGGTTATATTTAATAGTTTTTATGTATTAACTTTGATTCGCCATTAACTGAACTACGTTTTATTAAGCGCTGAATTCTATTTGTTGACGATTTTATGCATTATTCGAGGAAATACAAGATGCTAATATTATAGTCTCATCTGACTAAGTTTCTACTGGCATATCTTGAGTAATTGACATATGTCTGTATATATCTGAAGTGAAAATTATGTAGAGAATTGGCCCGAGTACACTTCCATACGTCACTCCGGCTTTTATCTTTTATATTTGTGAGAATTCAGAATTTACTGTAACATAAAAATTTCCCACCGTTAAATAAGACTTTAATACAGTGTATCTGCCTGGAAGGTATACTACTTTGTTTTGCCGCCATTTTGGTAAACATTAGTCTTGATAGTTCATGTTTGGCAGTCGTGAACTAGAGACGTGGCAAATTTATTATGGAAAAATACTCGGTAAACCAACGTGTTTTAATCGTTAAAACATTTTATCAAAATCAATCATCGATTACTGTGCCGATGAGAAAGTTACGTGAAATTTTTGGTAGAAACAACGTGCCAACAAGACGCACTATTTATCGTGTAGTGAATGATTTCGAAGAAAGAGGGACTGTAGCTGATATGCCCAAGCATGGACCACAACGTACTGCAATATCGGATGAAAACATTACTGCTGTTCAAGAAAGTGTTCAAAACAATCCATCATCCTCAATTCGACAACGTGCTCAGGAGCTTGGTCTTCAAAACACAACTTTGGCTACAATTTTGCACAAAGATTTGGATTTGTTTCCATTTAAGATTCAGTTGACACGCCGCCGAACATATGCCAATAGGATGAGACAGCTCGCCCATGACAACCACGATTTTCATGAAAAAATCACAATGAGTGGCGAAACACATTTTCATTTGAATGGATATGTGAAGAAAGGGCTTAGTCGGTTCTGGGCAATGGAACACCATCAAATTATTCATCAGTCACCTTTGCATTAAAAGTGACAGTCAGGTGTGCAATTTGGTCAGGATGAATCATTGGACCTTACTTCTTTGAAACTGAAAACGGCGTAACGGAAACTGTCAATGGGGAGCGATATCGTGATATGATTGAAAACTTTTTAACGCCACAACTACATGCTTTGGGCTTGACTTACATGTGGTTTCAACAAGACGATGCCGCATCGCATACAGCCAGGATTACAATGGAATTACTGCGAGTAGTGTACCTTCCCGGCGGACACCATGTAGTAAATAAAAAGCTGTTCACAGCTGCGTTTTTAATACAAAACATAACCAAAGAAGAACACTCGTGAGCAATAGATTTTAGTTTCTAACGTATCTCTTAGGAAGGCTACGAAGACGCACAAAATTATTATTTTCCTTAATGGTAATCGAAGATTTTGGATTAATGGATTTTGTTCTGCTAAGACCAAGAGACACATTGCAAGCTGAAAACACATCCAATAAAGAGATTATCAAAAACCTGAGGTATGATCAAGAACAATACGCTCATGAAGTCTTTTGCTAACAAGTTTTATTTTTTCACGTGTGTACAACTCAAAACAAAGAACGTAACCACGGCTATTCAATCCGATAAAAGCCTTAATTTCACAAGCATTTGTCAGAATGTTGGACTTAACAGTGTGTCAAGAATATAAGTTCGTTTGAAATACGATGAGGTCAACATCTAAAAATGTTCATAGGATGCCAGTAAATTAATTATTTTACTGACTCGATTAATTTTCGCTTACTCCAAGTTTTGGTGGAGTAAATAAATACTACATGTCTGATTTTTAGACTAAGTAAATTTCCTTCCTACTTTTATCTATGAACACATTTTTGTCATCCCTTTTCACGTTGCAATTATAATTGTAATTCGGTTTGTTCATCGAAGACGACGTCTGACATCGACAACTGAATCGGCGTCTGATGGGGTCTCTGTCAAATCTATTCCATCGTCAATAGCTGCCAATATACAGGAAATATCGTTGTCCTTTAGTTTACTCTTACTTTGCCACTGATTTGTATTATATGTGGGATTTGTATAAAGTGACACTTTTTTTATTTTGTCTACAAAGGAGTTTTAAAGTAGTCTCCCCTTCTAAGGTATTTCTTACCAGAATATATTTTTGAACAAATTAGAAACATGAAAAGAAAATAAATAACCTTTCTCGATAAAGTTTCATAAAAGGAAAAACGGTTTCAATAAATATTTCAAGAACAGATAGCCTATGTACTTTAAAGTCATTCTTGATTTGATATTCCGACAGGGTGACCTTAGAACGAGTTCCTACAGGCTGTTTTGATGTAGATCTTTTTCCCCAAACCAAACTTGACAACGGATGACGGAAATTCGTTTCAAAGATCTACTTTAAAGTCATTTGGAGAGAATTAAATAAACTAAACAAAAAAACAAAAAAAAGAATTAGGCAGTGACAGGCCGCCCGGCCGACTCACAAAAAAATAATAAATATCTAACACTAATAAAGTTTAGTAATATTTAATTTATATTTGGACCAAGAACTTGTTGTAAGAACGTGTTTTATGTCATCAGAATTTAACACATTTTATTTTAAGTTATTTATTACCCTTCTTTTTTTTTCTTCACTGTTTTCATTGCCGATCTTGTCTCTTTGTTTTTTCGTTTTCTTTTTCAAGTCCAACGACCTGAGATTACAATGTGTTTGTTGGGGCCACATTTAACCGGCATTACTTTACGCAAGACAACACATCAACAGCAGCAATAAACTAAACTAAAATTTTTATTTTCTTTAGCATTTTTTTAGTTTGTTACTGTTGTTGTCGTTGTAGCTGTTGCCTTGTTCATGTAATAATTTAAAGTATTATTATGCAGCTTTCAGATTTAGATGGACTGCTTTAATAGATGGATGGTTTCATTTTGGTAACGCACACTCGCTCACACGCACTCACTCACTTACTCTTATACAATTGTACATTCTAACATTGAATTGGTTTTCTAAGGCTATTGAAGAATAAATGAAATAAAAAAAGAAACAAGTTGACAACATGCGTGCACGCAACGCACTGTCTCATTCCACTCCATACATGTGTTCTCAAATGAATAAAGTAGGAGAGCACACTAACTTGCAACCATTTTAAACTGCCTACTTGTCGCGTTTTGTTGTGTGCTTGAAGGATGTTTGTTTACCCTAACGACGACAACATGAAATAGAATGTTATTAGTTGGGGTATTTAGAAAGAAATCTAGTTTTTTATATAGATTTTCTTAAGAAGTCATACATAGTCGTGAAATTGGTCGGAAGATTTTATTTGAAAGATGAAAATGTTTAAACATAAATACGCGTTTTATTTACCTTATAGGAGCAACAGCTATCAGAGAGCTAAAGTGTTTTGAATGATGTACTTTTGTCTATTATTAATTAATTTTATATTAAAAAAAAAATTGTAATTCCTGTCTCAAAGTTAAAATTGAACTAAAGTTTAAGTTTGGCCTATATCACAAACGCTTAGAGAAAATATGTATATAAATGAGCCGTTTATTTTGAAAGTTGTATAAGTCACTTTGTTTTTAACTTGAGATATTTAACATGTTGAAAAATATTGATGCCACGTTTCAAGAAGGTTTATCTGTACTTGTTGTCTTAGGATGCTCATATTTTCCTCAGTATAAATAGTTTTGTAGTCATGGAAAAATCGCCATTTTCCATTAGAGTTATGAATGTTCACACATACACTCTAACTGAGGCAATTAAATTCTTGATTGAGTTATAAGGTTTTGTGTTCACACACATGCAACTTAGCTTACTCAATTAGCCTTTGGTAGCAGAAAATGTTTTCCTGACCCGACTATGATGTTAGAAAAATCTTGTAATCATGTGTTGTGCGCTTTTCCGTACACAATTTCCAATAACCACTATAATATGACAATACGATTTGTTATCTGTTGGCAATAAACTTTGTTATTCCTTTTGTATAATCGTGATCTATTACATTAAATGTGTTCATTTTATAGAACCTTCACGAAACACCCTTCCTCAGCGCTGCAATGAGAATTCGATTCAATTTATGGTCTAATTAATTACTAATTGCACCATTTTTTAATTAAATTCTTGTATGGTGAATTGAACTCAATGAAGGCCTTAATTGCGTAAATCTCCTAACTGTACAATTCACGTGCATGTGTGAACATACTATTACATACGCCGCTTTCAAAGTAATAGTATTTTACTCTTCTGTATTCCGAGTGAAATGAAAGTGTGTGGAATTGTAAAAACACTCGGAATTGAATAATCCGCTGTTTTGTATTCCATATATTTTTCATTTTAAAATTTATTGAGGAATATAAAGGATACTGTGAAGAAAACCTTTCACATTTTAATAGAGAAATTCTCATTTTAATATTTAAATAAAGTTTTATTTGAAAAAAAAACTGATTCTAATACATTCCACCATGGTTTTTTTATTCTAAATAAAACCAAAGAAATTATTCAACAATGGAATACAGAACAGCTAAAACATTCGGAAATTTCAACTTTAGAATAAAATATTGCGAATTCGGAATACAGAAACAACAGCACTAATAATACAAAATTGTACCATTTATTTCCACTTATAAAAAGATATCCACTCACAGCTTTTCGCAATTTAAAGAAAAAATAATTCTATCTTGTTAAATTTTTTTAAATGAAAATATAGCAGTAAATTGTACTTAATTTTATAAATTAATTTGATTTTTTTGAAGACGTAAGAAGTGACTTATGCCCATTTTCAGTTCCACATGCTTCAATAAAGAAATGGTTAGTCAAATAAAAGAAAACTTATATCGTTTTAAGGTTAAATTTGTTATGTCACATATTTTTCGAATTTGATTGTATGGTTTTCATGAACGGACTCAGGCTCGGTGTCACAATTTTCGAACATTCATTCTGCATCTAGAAGTTATCGTATTAAAAATAAAGAATTTTCTTTCTTTATTGCACAAATTGAGCCTGAATAAATTTATTCGCTTAATTATTAAACAAATTGCGTGTTTAAGTTCGACAGATGGCATTGATAAAAAAAATGGAAGTGCTACTAAAATAGCGCCAGCTCTTTTTTATGATTTTTAACTTAAAGCAAAATTTCGCAATGAAGCCACAAACATTTTATATTTTGCCTCGGACACAATCTGAAAATTCTTTTAATGTAGCAAGAGCAACAAAACATTGACTTTTACAGAACATACCAGGCGATCAACATCAATTGTTTGCATTCCGTTCGCAGGAATTGGGAATCTCTAAAACCAAATGAAGACAAATTTTGTGTAAAGATCTAGACCGAATCGTTTACAAGATTAATTTGAGCTTAATAGCTGAAGCCTCTAGATCACTTTGCAGTGCAAAAATTGCCCTCATTTGATGGGCTTTTCTGAAGGTTGACGACATTTCCAAATTATATTGAAAAGCCCACTTTTTTCTGAAAAGCTTTGCTAATAATTATTGCTTAGCTGCGAAGCCACTTGTACTTAAGAGACTCCACCAATGCTGGCACAAAATGAGAGCGGAATTGAGATGTCGACCAAAATGATGATCGAAATGTTACAATGAAAATAGATGAGCCTTTATACTTACGTAACGTATAGAGGCTCATTTGGGCAGCTATCGAACTGCAATATCAAGGGAATAAACTTGTTTATTTAGGCATCGGAGCCGTTTATTGCTAAAAAGAGGTTACTTTAAATCAACCATGTTAGAACGACTAAATTTGAATATCGAACGCAACAAATAGGAAAATAGAGATTAATGTCACGTCAGTATCTCAATTGCTTGGTGAATTATTATGTAAGAAATATTTTATTTGTATTGAATTGTATTGCGGTTGTAATGAATGGAAAAATCTTTACCTGCAACTATTCTTTTCAATACCCAAAAAAAAATCTAATTAATCTGAATTGAAGACATTCAAAATTTTTAGAAAATACCTCCAAGTCCGATTTGTAATTTTTCTTACAGAATTAATCGAATACAAGTTAATTTAATGAAAACAAATTTCTTTCCCTAGCCTCATATGCAGGTTGTAGAGCTCCAGAACCAAAAACACATTTAATATTTTACCTGTTTCGAAGTTAAATGTTTTACAACGTGCTTACATGTCACATCAAAGAGCTTAGACTTAAGTGGTGAAAAAAAAAACTCTTGGAAAGACTTTTAAAATATCCATAAAATACGATCATCGGCTTAACTTTTCTTTAAACGTGTTACATAAAAACGTGCTGAAGATTAAGACAAACTCGAAAATAAACATGCCAACTATAGAGATAATAATAAATTTCCTAATAAATTAAGAACAAAAAAGCAAGATACGCTTGCTTGCTCGAACTGAAGAATTTAAAAGATCGCGAATGATCGAACATGTTACGAGTATAAAATTCAAGAAGTAGTTTTTCCTGTAAACAACTTTTTCTATTAACAATTTGTGTGGAAATTTCAGAATAAATTTAACAAAAATTCAATTATTAATTATGAAACTGTCTGAAGTGTCACTAAATGTGTTGTTTTGTCTAATTTGTATTTTATTAGATTTTAGTATTAATGCCACCGTTTGATTTCTCTAACAACTCTTAAACTGATAGTTTTTTGTTCATTAAACGCCACCAGGTATCGATGACAATAAATTAAGCCAAAATGTGCAAATGACAGTCAGCCAGTTTAATAAGCAGCTCATGTCTAAAGCATAGAACTGTCATATAAAATCAAACTCTTAAAAGCATTTGTGTAGAGTGGAAGCGTTTTGAATGAAAAAACTTAAAAAAGATTTAACAACAACAGTAACTGACACCTACAACAACTATTACCAGAGTCAGTGTACTACTTTTGTTTTGAGGGTATCAGTTGCATAAATGGCTGGGTGAATTTATTATTGCAATAATGTACTTATTAGCGTTTAGTATTGATCAGTTATACGAGGTCGGTTTAAGCGGAAAAAAAATTTAACAAATTTAAGCGAAAATATATTTTTTGTATCTCATTCATCATTGTTGAAAAAACGTGTATCACCGAGACATTTTTTAGATTTCGAAAAAGAAAATAACCGACCAAGGTGTTAAGAGAAAAAAATTTAAGTTTTGAATTACTGATTTTTTCATTATACTTCTCATTTTGTTACTGGCCTTAAGCTGTTGCCAGAAGAAGAAAACCAAGTTTGTAACATTCCCACGACCTTGTTTGCGTTTATTGTAAACTAACGCGTCCTCCATCTTGAGCATCCTTTTTTTTCAAAACACTTTCTTAAATATGTAGTAATAACTTGTAGGTCGCAACTAAAAAAATGTTTAAAATGTTTTTAAATAACTATTACATGTTTTGCCGCAACAATGTGTTGTTGTAGTGAACATAATATTGTTGTTTTGATCATGATATAACCATGTTTTTCTTTTAGAGTAGTTATTATTATTTAATTATTTTTTAATTGACACAAAATGAGAAAATATTATAGTGTAACAACAAATACGCATGGAAATTTGACAGTCGTATATCTCTGATTACTTTTTGGAAAATGTTATAAAAGCTTAGACTTTTCATTTTATCAGGGTTGCATTTTTTCAAAAGTGCGATAGTGTAGACAAACGATATAATTCAGTCGAGGTCAAGAATAAAAATAATTTTTCAACACAAATATTATTTCAAAAACGCTCCCTGTTTTTTTATTGAGAATGTGAATGGTTAGGAATATTATTTATCGGTTGAGTTAGAACCAGCATTGCCGTTTTTTGTTATTTTAACCCAAAATGCGTCACTTTTGTTTTCAAAGTGCAGAGGTGAACTTTTTTCTCATTTTAGAAACTTTTTTGCAACTAATGATACAATTTATTTTACTTTTTATTGTAAATTTATTATTTAATAGATTTTTGTAACAAATTTAGGTTACTAATTTTTTTTGGCGATGGCAACACTGGTTAGAACGAAGTTATATTCTTATTGTAAAATAAGATTTAAAAAAAAATAATTTAAGAAACGCAAAAATATACCTCCTAATTTATAAATACATTTCCCTAAATACCGACGTAGCTCCCATCGATACATAAATATCGATGAATAGGACTGCCTTCGTCATTACAATACGTTTTAATTTTTAATTAAAATTTACTTTTAGGCAAAATTGTTTTAAGTTATTTAATTTATTCTTTACATTGTATTTTTTTTTTTTTGGTTTTTATTATTGCTTTTAAATTTTGTTCTATTTAAATTTAGTTGCGACATCGATCTTTGGCCAGCTTAATAAAAAAAAATATCCCACCCATAAAGAACAGCCAGCCACTGGCATAGAAGCTGACATTCTGACCCTTCCAGGTGCTATTAAAGTATTTTCTTCTACCTACGATATGACTAAAATAACAAACTCCAAATCATTTTAAAGCGATCTCTACTATAACAATTTGATCTTTAGCAAAAATGTTAACGAAGTCACTATACTATTCGGCAAGGCCACACACGCCAATTACACTCATACATATATACACTTGTATTCTAAATTCAAAATGAATGTTTATGCTCGTAGAAACTTCTATAATTGTCTCAACGTGATGGCTGTAGGAAATGTAACACAAGCAGGGTCTAATTTGTGTCAGTCAAAAATTAAAAAAAAAACAAATCAATAGAATCGAGAAAATATTTAATCACAAATTGAGCGGGGAGAATAGGAGAACGACTTAAAAACTGCAATAAGCTTCAATAATTTAAAGTGGTTAGTGATTGATCTAAATGACAACGACGTCGACTTCGTACCTTTATTGCAGGCATTCGAGAGGCTGTTTTTAGTTAAAGCAAGTGTTGCATGAAAATGCCTATAAGGAAATTTATACGAATATGTTTAAAGATTTGAAAACAGATTGGTGTTTGTTGCATGTGTCTGTCAGCCAGTAAAAGGCAGATCGTGCAAAATTATTTTTTGCTATTTTGCATGAGAATGTAAGATTTTTTGCATGATTAGAAATAGACGGCAATCGATCAATCATTTTTTACATTAAACATCATTGAAAACACTTCTTATTTTGTAGCACGAAAGACATAACACATACTCGTATATTGAGTTACAGGGAAAACGTTTAAAGGGGCTACAATCATTATTAACTTAAGGGAATTTAACATGAAAACTTAGTAACCCAGATTGTACTTTTTTACTTGTTTCCACGTTAATTGCCAGAATTATTGTATTATTGTTGAGAAAGTTGTTGCAGAGGAATCTCTTAAATGGAAGAAGTGTCAAAGCACTTCAAAAGTAATTGGGTTAAATGAAAAACGAAAGATGTAAATTGTTGGAGAATAAAAAGTAAAGTATTTACGAAAACAATATTTGCCCTATTAAAGCTTTTGCTTATTTTTTTCCTAATGTAGAGGGGATGATATCGAAGCAGACCGCTAAATTCGTTGGTCTGTTTTTGATCTCCTTCTTTACGCGAATTGATTGGAAGCAATTGATTTGTAATTTATGACTACCTGACACTCATTCGAGTATCGTGTTATCTCTATCCTTTGCTCTTTACTGTAGTGATTCCAGGCTGGCGACTGGTGACTGTCGGCCTTCTTCTTTTCCACAGAGTCTCTTGTAATTCCATTTGACTAAGGCTTAGGTCCACCGAGGCGTTCACATTTAACAACTGTCCGTCAGTGGTCATAAGCCTTATGCTAGCCAGTGCTGGACATTCACACACAATGTGCGCTACCGTCTCAGACGTCTCCTTCTTTCCAGATTGTCTTGCCCATCTCTTCAGAATTCCTCCATTGATCAATAGCGCCTTAAAAATACCTTTATAGACTGACTCTTTCGGATTCCTCCCATGGCCAATTAAAACCGATGTTTCTTCAGAAATTAACCTCTTCGCCTGTTGCGTGGCATTCTGATTCGTTCATCTAAAGGAGAAAAATATGTCCACCCACACAGAGCTCCATAGGTCTGTATTAAAACTGGACATCGACTGGTATCCAGAGTTTGCATACTAGAGACCAAGCATCCTCTTGGCAACGTATGCCTATTCTGTTCCATATGTTTCTGTCAGAGATGGTTCGGTGGTTAGGACATATCTCTTAAGTACTCAAAATTGAAAATCATCCAATTGTTGCTCCGTAGTTGTGAGTAGCGTTCCATTTGCGTCCTTTCCGTATGATACCGTGCAAAATTTCTGTGCACTGAGCTTTGTTGTGTTCGTCGAAATGAAAGTTATTCTTCAAAGTTATGCAATACTTTGAAAGGGTCACCTACACATTCAAAAAGTGTCAACCTTTTTTTGAAAATAATAGAACGCGATATTACAATTAAATAAAATATTTTAAATTTAATTCAATTCTTCGCCTTTTTAAACGTAGAATGAGCGAAAAATGGAATTTAATCATCGGCCTGCAATAAATTGAACTAAAATACGTTCCATATTTTACACTTTTTCGTGTCACATACAATATTATGAAAATAGAATTTCGCTTATTCACCCTCCTCCTGCAATTCGTTCCAGAAAAGAACATAAAAATATGTGTAAATAGTTTATTTTATTTAAATTTACAAGGAGTTAAAAATTAAAATCTCTTTAAAGTCTTCTCTTAGGGTTAAAAATAAAAACTAGGTAAAAATTAAATTTTGTTAAAGGGTCCAACGTTAAAATCGGTCAACAATAAAACGAGGTATAAAACATTTATTTAAAATTAAAACTAAAAGGAAACCCCTAAACGCTTTTAAAACACGGAAGTTAAACTAGAAATAAAAAAAAATCATACAATTGTCTTGCGGTCTTTGCTGGTCGGTCAAATAGTCGGCTGTCTATCAAGTAAACAGGAACTTTTGAAATACTTTTTTTCATAGTTTTCTTTCAATTTGTTTTAAACATTTAATACCATTATTATGCTAAATTAATCGGCAGAATTGTTATAATATTAACTAAAGGGAAAGTATTTACTTCTCTTGTTGTTGCTGGCTGTTGGCTCTTGATTGTTGCATAATTAGCAGAGCCAAATGGGGGAAAAACGAACGAGTAAAAAGTTCAGATTTAGTTTGCAAATGAAACCATACAAATGTTGTTTTGTTTTTGCATTGCAGTCATGAAGGGATTGTAATTAACTATGAAAGTACATACATATGTACAGGGTGGCGCAAATTTTATCATCTAATTTGATTTTTCCACAACTTTTTGACTAAATAAAAAAAGAAGATTTTGATTAACGGAAATCTTTATTTCAAACTTAACATTTTTTTCTGTTCAGTGGCTCGCCAGTGTTGATACACATTTGTGCCTCTTTTATCGTATTTTTCATGACTTTCCGCAAGATTTCCGGTGATAACTGTTTACATTCCTATTGAACATCCTCCTTAAGGGTCGATTGTCTGGGGCTGTTCGGCATAAACCAACGACTTCAAGTAGCCTCAACAAAAGAAGTCTGGGATGGTTAAATCAGGAGATCTTGCTGGCCATGCCAAATTACTAAAATCGGAGATTACGCGACCAGGACATGCTTCTTATACAATATCCATTGGCATTGCGTGTGCGGTTGCGCCGTCTTGTTGAAACCACTGATTCAATTCCGGCAGTAAGAAGTCGTGTATCATACCCTGTGTAGCGTGGCACGTCCCCTGGTTAATGTTTCTTAGTTCTCAGCGACATCTGCAGCTACAGTCGTGATATTCTCGTTAGAACGACGTGCCAGTTCGCGCAAAACGATTCGGAAATCGATGACGAAATTCCCATGGCACTAACACCACGCTCTTGCGGAGTATAGCGCTTCATTGCTTACCTGTTTGCATACTGGAGCTGTATAGTATACTAATATCAAATATGATTGACGTACGACGCCATTCGCAAAAATTATCACATCTTCCAATAAAGTGATTAATTTTGCGCCACCCTGTACATATAACAAATGTGTAATGACTATTTCAAACTGATTTTTATACTTTCTAATCATCGTAAAACTTTACATAAGTGCTCAAACTAAATTGTGGAAAAGGGTTTTTTTATATTAAAAAACAAAAATTTAAAAAAAATGCCGCTAAAGGTGTGTGAGTCCCTAAATTTCATTTAATAGAAATATGCTTTCATCTTATCGTTAACTGACGACTTATTTGTAACAAAAAAATTCGAACATATATGAGCTATTAAAGATATTTTTTATAAAGAATTTTATTTATCAGTGCTCTTGTGTACTCCGAATCAGCAATATTTTATTCTAAAGTGAAGATTTCCAAATATTTTAGTTATTCTGTATTCCACTCCCGAATAATTTCTTTCGTTTTATTTAAAATAAAAAAGTTTTGTGGAATGATCTAGAGTTAGGGTTTCTTCAAATAAAACTTAATTTAAAATGTTAAAATTACAATTTTGTATTGAAATATGAAAGGTTTCCTTAAAATGTTCCTTTATTTTTGTCAATAAATTTTAAAAAGCAAAATATGTGGATTGCAGAACTGCAAATTTTCGAATTATTCAATTCCCAGTGTTTTTGCAATTTCACACGTTTTCATTCCACTCAGAACACAGAACAGGGACGTATATGACGTTTTCTTAATGGTGCTCACTTTTATAAGTGTACTTGTATTAAAAAGTACTATTGGTTAAAAGTATTTTTTTTTTTTGGATCTTTACATACGAGTACTTAAAAAAAATGTTGTAGAAGTCTTTTTTTTAAACAGCGATGTTTAAGATGCATAGAAAAGAAAGAGAATTTTAATTTTATTTTCTAAAATACTTTCTTTGAATGTAGTACTTCTAAACACAACTATCTATGTAGGTACTTCTTCATAAAAGATGTTCTTTAAAGAACTCTTTTTTAATGGTACCTTTTCAATAGTTGGTTTTTAAGGGGACTTTTTTAAACGATTTCTCTGGACTGCATTTTTTAAAGGATTTTTTCAGATTTTAAAAGACACCTTTTTAATAGGCACAAAACAAAAGTTGTAAATGAATTTTTGAATTTTTAATAATTTTTTTTTTTAAATTTATTGTTAGTTTTTAACATATACTTTTTTAAAACGGCTTGATCAAAAAGTGATTTTTTTGAATACAATATTTCTAAGCGGAACTATATTTGTCTGCATTTAAGACATTTTTTAAAGAACTCTTTTCAAGGGGTACCTTTCCAAAAGGTACTTTTCTAAAGGAACTCTTTCAAATTGATTAAAAAAAAATTTTAGTTTGCTTAAAATATATAATTAAAATATATGTTTTGTCAAAAGTACCAAAGGTACTTTTTCTAATATAACAGTTACATGTTTCAAAAATACTATATCAAAAAGTACCACTTTTTTAGAGGTTACGGTTACATATTTTAAATAAATCATGTTGTTCGAAGTCTATTTTGTATACAATTGTCAAGAAAAGTAATAAAATCCGGGAAGTCAAATTGTTTGTAGAGCGTTAAATAAAATAAGAAAGGCCCAGTAAATACAAAGAAACGAAAGTAGTAAAAATACAATACCCAGAAGTTTTTTACGCATCCCATTTGGTTTGAAAAATTGCAAGAATAAGACGTTTTTTAATTAGTCTATAAATTTGGTCACAAAGTTACCTGATGAGGTGAAATGTGCATACAGACTAGCTTGTCCCCCAGCAGATAAACTTAAAATTTATTATGAAAAAATTAGGATAAAAATTAGCAGGGGAATTTCGACTAAAAAAATGTACGTTATAGAAAATGGACGCATACCACGATAACAATAAGGAGCGCAGCCGAAGCAAATAAAAACTGTAACTTTGTAATCATAGCAATTGACAATTTATTATACGAGTACATTTTGCTCATCTACTCAAACAACGTCCTAACTCAAAAACTTCAAATACGAGATAAATGCGGCTGAAGTTAACTTTTTCCACCCACTATCTACAAAAAAAATACGGCATATTCTCTTCAACGTTGAAAATAGAAAAGATATAAAGATAAAATTTGAACACAATATGGAGCATAACATAACGGACAATTCTGCATCATTAACTCCAAAAACACATTTTTTGAGTTATTACGTTATTTGAGTAAATGAGAAATATGTATTTTATTATTAATAATTTCCTCAATTAGTCACTTACAACACACACACTTTAAACTAACTTTAGCGACAATTTCTCATTGCTACATAATTTTTCCTACATATTAGAAGCCATCATTAGTTTTCAAGTTACTTTAGAAATAAATTTATAATAAGCATTAGAGACCCAACTTACTCCAGCCAACCATCAAACAACCAACGTACGACTTGAGTTGCAAGTACACCCAGTGTAGTGTGTTGTAACCTTAATCGTAAGTAGTATGTAGTATTAAAAAAGAGACAGACATACACAGTCATAATTTTCAAAACTTTTTTAAACAGACAATTTTTAAAATGTCATTTTAAAACAAGTTGCACCTTTTTTTATTTGTCCGTCTGCTTGTTGCGAGGAGTTGAGTCAACCAACTCATTGTATGTTGGGGGATTTTTTTTATTGTCAACTTAATAGAGTCAGTTGGTGGCTTAATAATGGGTAGTAGTGGTAAATGAATTGGTGTATAATACAGTGGTAAATTGCTACTTATTAAAGCAACAATAGAATATGTTGTTGCTTGACTAAGTTGGCTGATTGCTAAACGCAAAAAAAACATTTAGCACTTAACTAACCCAACACTGTCGACATTACCCCGACATCATCATCAACATCATCAGCAAGATTACCGTCATAAATAAACTCTAGTAATTTCCACAATGATTAAAGCAAGAAAAAAAAAACATTAAGCGTCTTATATTTTACAGGTGTCAAATTTAAACTCTGCAGCACAACAGTTAAGTGCCAAGTGTAGAGGAATTTTAGCTAAATAAAGTTTTATTGTCTCCGCCACCTTTTTTGTTTGTTATCATCAGTTATATCATACAGGAATGATGTTTATAGCAGATAATTATTATTTATGACTGAATGCTTTAATTTTGTTACTTTATTCCATAAATGATGTAATTGAAATGAGTAAAGCACAGATTATAAAAAAAGAGGTTAAGAGTTGAATGTAACAAAATTCTAAAACCCTCCTTGAACATTTTATTTTCAAAATTAAACGTTTGTATTGTAAAAATAAATCAAATAACTTTATGGATCATATGCCTTAAAAGCAGGCGCGGATCCAGCTTGAGCTTTCAGGGAGGAGTAGTAGCGGAAACAAACTTTTCTTCGATTTTTTTAAACTTTTTGTATGGGAAACGCTTATTTTTATTGGTCATGAAGGGGGAAACTCCCTTTGCTCACTCCACCTGGATCCGCGCCTGTTTAACATCCAGCTTAGAAGCATTTTTCTTTTAGCCTAAAAGGAGTTAAGCATTTTAAAATCATTCCGTCGAGATATAACGAGTTAAGACGACAAATGCGTTTAGAGTACAATTGTCGAACCTTATTAAAAATATTCTAAACTCTTACGAACTATTAAAATAGCTGCTAGTAAACAAAAGAAATATATTTATTTAGTAATATTTATCGTAGGAAAAAATGGTTATTATTCTACAACTCTAGACAAGTTTATGTTATTCGACATTTGACAAGTAACAACCACGTAAAAATATGGTAACTTTAACTAAAAATATCAAATAAAAATACGAACTATTTTTAGTGCTAAATATATGAACTGTTTTTAACACCAAAAATATAAACTATTTATAGTACTAAAAATGTGAACTATTTAAGTAATAAAAATATGATTAATATTTAGTGCTGAAATTTCGAATTATTTTTAGTGCTGAAAATATGATGTCTTAATGCTAAAAACTTTAATTTTTTTTTTGGTGTAAAAATATATTATTTTAGTAATGAAACTATGATCAATATTTAGTGCTAAAAACACAAACTATTTTTAGTGTTTTAACTACTCTTAGCGCGGAAATTATGAGTGATTTTCAGTGGTAAAAATTTTAACTACTTATAGTGCGAAAACTTAATAAACAACAGTTATTCTGATAATTTAAAAAAAGTTTATCCTTTCTCCTTCTGAAACATTTACAATTTCGTTGTTTAATTTGTAGTTGTAGAATGCTATTAAAAATAGTTTGTAAGTACAGGGGCCTTTGAAGAGGCGGGCTCGTTGTTGAATTGTAATAAAAAAAAACTGTGTGGGAGTAATTTTAAAATTTTTTGAACTTGTTTCGCGGTATCGTTCACCGATAAAACAGACCAGAGGATTCCAAACTTTAAAGACAGTCGCTTCAATCCGGCTATGTTTTAGCGATAGGTTTGGTTATGTAGGCGTTGAAGGTATCAGTGGATTTCGGCTTGTTGGCATAGACCTGCGACTTCAGAAAATCCTATAAGAAAAAGTCGTACGATTTTGGTGGTGAAATCTGGTCATCTCCGCAGATGGTATACTGTGGCACGGGGTGCCATAACGTGTAACTCTTTCAATTCCGGTCAAAAGAAATCGAATACCATTAATCTGTAGTACTCGCCTGGGTCCATGGGGGTCTCACCAACCAATTTAATCCGCGAAACGACTCTGAATAGCCTTAAAGTCGGCGTAAGGGTTGAAAAATAGTTTTATCATTTCAACTTGTCATGATGCCTTGGCACCAGCGTATGAATAAAGTGTACTACTTTTTGCGTAGTCGATAGTACAAATTAATTTAATTAAGTGCTCTACTGAAGCTACTTTTAACAGTAGACGGCCAATTTACCGTAATCCGAGAATTTTTCTATTCATCGATATCGACTCTTAATTCCCTTAAAATATTTAAGATTTTTTTTGCGTATGAATAATCATCTAGTTTCCAATTCTAAAATAAATACTCATTTTGTTTCCACCAAATTATTCTCGATTACTACAAATCGCACATTTCAATGCTTTCTAAGATTATTTTGCATATTCCATGTTTGGATAGTGGCAAGGTGATTACGAACGAGCTATGCGTTGTAATATTGCGTGCGCTCAATTGTATTGTGACGAAAATTTCACCTGAAATGCAACCCGCCAATAAATTTTGCACTTATTCTGTGTATTTCTAGTTTCGCTGTCACGGTTTTAACGGTTCTGATGTCAGAACCGTTTCGTCAGCACAATTTGCGCTTCAACTCTTCTTAAGGGAAAAAGAACTTTCAAAATACTCTGCACCTATTTTGAACGGTTATGACAAAAACCATGACAGCTTGAAACAAATAAAGAAAAATCTTGAAAAATCTTTTTTTTTTCTATAAAACAAGTATTAATTCAGGGGGTTATAGCGTATTTCGATTCGATAGAATTAATTCACGAGTTCGAACGACTTGTGCTGTGTATTACGATTTTCGTACTATTTGTTATGAGAGAGTGGAATTTTTCTGTACTCTATCGGAAAATAAAAATCGCTTTTAAAAGATCCAGATGGAAATACAAATCATTATTATAATAAAAAATATAACTAAAATATTTTTAATATAATATTTTTTTCGATCTTTTCTTGTGTTCCTTTTTTGGGACGTTTGACATTTAACTTGCAGTGCTGCCAAATTTTCATTTATCTCCCATTTTTTTAATAAATACAACACTGCCATACTTTCGAATCGATTTACAGGGCAACCGCCTTGTTTACTGATGGCAATTTTACCAACCTCAGTGATCACGTTTATTTCTAAGAATATTTGTACAAGTTCAACGATCGTTAAACTTTTCGAAATGCAAAAACCTGTCGAATTATGTCAATCATTACAATTACAATTACAACACAACAGACCAAGAAACTTGAGCTAAAACACTAAGATAAGCACCAGAAATTAAAAGAAGCCAAAATCGAAACGATTGCTTTAAATAGTCATAATATAAAATTAAATTATGTGACATTTAAAATCAACAAAATGTCAGTTCAAAGTTTTCATTTGTGTTCATTTACCAACAATACAATTTATCAAATCAACGTCAATTTGAAGGATCCATTAATTAACTGCAACAGGAGAGATTCAAATAACAACAGGCGCAATAGGAAAAGGAAAACTACAGTCAGCAGTTACCGTTATTGAGGAGTTAGCGGCAGGGATACACGTATTCGTATAAGAAAGAAGGAATTGGACATTGATAAAAACATGACACATTTTAAATGTCACTTTTTTCAAATAATTTCAGACTGTTTTTTTTTTAAATCAGCAAAAAAGCAACGTTTTCCTTATTGGTATCTTTGGAAAAAACAAAACAGTTGAATATATATTCAGATTACGTATTGAATGAACATACAAGCCCTCGATTTTTATGTTTATTGGCTGCCAGACATAAAATTTTACTACGTGTTTAACAACTTGCAACAGAAAAGTAAAAATAAAATTAAAAAAAACATTGGAAAAATCTCCGACCAAATTTTTAACTGAACATTTTAAAACTCACTGGTTTTATTTTTAGTTTCTTTTTTTATTTCGGGGGTAACAAAACAGTGCAGTTTTGAAAGTAAAAGTTTCAGTTAAATTTATGTTTATGTTTCGATATTTTTTTTTCGAAATCTACTTATAAAACAATACGGTTCAATATTGTTTTGTTTTTTATTCACATGTGCTGGTGCGATGTTAAGGTTTTGTGCTGTTTTTCTTTCTTGTTCATTGTAAACTTTTATGTGATTTTGTACATCATAAATTTGGTACTTTTTCTATTTTAAATTTTAGTCTCTGTAGCTCTGCTGCCATTTAGATGTTCGAAAATTTGTTGGGCTTGTTGTTGTTGTTGTTGTTATTGGTTGCCAATTTAAAAGTTAAGAAAACAAGAAAAAGCAATAACTGACAATTTATTGAAACTTAAAAAAATTCTTAAGAAAGACACAGTGGAACAATACAGAGTCCGATAAACGTAATTGTAATTTAGAGGTTTTACAAACATATTTTATAAAGAAATGTCCATGGAGTTTATATTTAAAACGACGACTTTATGTGTTTTACTTTTAAAATGAATTGTACATGCAAAAAACAAGATTGTGACATGGTCAAGTGAACCATATTATGTGTGCTACACCAATATATTGTGGCAAACATATAATTGTTATTTGAAAAATTTTAAATATTTCTTTAGTTCAGGGGAAGACCACTACTCATGCAATGCATTGTGTTAGAACTATGAATAAAGATTAAAAGAAGGGGGATAGCGGGAGTAATTTGTGGATATTCAATATAAATTTCCCTAAATTGCATGAAATTGAAGGAACAATTTTTTCAGGGAGTGTATTCCACATACAAATAGTACGTCTTAAAAAGTGTTGTGCGCTCTACTGGGCAATCTACCACAAACAAATGAGTCCTTAATGAAGAACGTGTTCTACCTACATAAGAGTGTCAGGAACAAATTTCCTCATTTCATTGCAGCACATTACGCTGCAGTAACGATAAAACAATGACCGGCAGTCCAAACTGAGTCGAGGTTCCAGTGAATCAATAGAGATGGATGCCATATTGTCACCGATAAGCAGCTTCGCCCTCTCTTGTACCCGATCAAGAAGCTCATATATAGATTTTGAAGCACAGGCCTCAAGTTTTTTTCTTATTTATTTGATTTAAAGATAAAATTGCAGGGTCCATCAGACCTGAGCTATTGGCGGCAACGTTAACCCCAAGACTGACATTATAGCTCATTATCAAAAATCCTACCGCTTGCACACTGTAGGTACAGTGTTTAAAATTGGCAAACGTAAAAAGAATATCAGACAGCAGCTGAGCAAAATCATTGCATTAATTATAAAACAGACTACAACTGCAATCGCTGGGGAGAAGGCCCATAATAAAAGCTGCAATCGTAATCGCAAGTGCTGTCATATGATTTTAATGCATTCGTTGTTTTATTATGTGCACTTGGGGTTTATTTTTTGTACATTGATTAAGTAAACCTTATACTACTGGAATTGAAGTTGAGACAGCTTTAAAAACAAGCCCCAAATTGTGCACGTAGTTCTTGCAGTGCGATTTCCAATTACCATCTCTTATGGACCCTTTACCCAAAGTAAAATATGGTTGAGGTAACCATAATCTAAGAGAAATATATAACGATTAATTATATAGGTGTAAACAACTCACAATATTATTGTAAATAATAATAATAGGGTCCATTTAGAACGACAGAAAAGCAAATATTGATCTTACTAATTGGCTGCAGCTGAGTACGGCTAAAGCTATCGAATGCCGAATATTCAACGCGCTTAGCACTTCCACCACAGCCCAATCGCTTACTTTAATTGAACACCAAAAGAATGTATCATATTTATGTTTATTGAGAGTATTTTATGGTCAGCTACATTATTTTTGTGTATTTAAAATACTTTGTTTGTGATTAGAATTTTAGTAAAGTTTAAGTTAACAACAGTGGCAATACAGCCGCCTAAAGAATAATTTGCAACTGAAGCACTTTTAATATTTTTAATTCAACATGCGCTTCCGATCCAATTACGAAATTGTCTTTCTGCTGAAACGATGGGAAAGTAATTTTGCATGATCAGCGTCTGCATACCTGCACATGTTGGTGCAACGTGATCATCAAACCTAACGAGCCAACAAGGTTGGCCGAGAACAAGCAGTCTTGGCTAGGATACGCGTCGCGACCGCTCAAAACCCTTTTGTCCCCACGGAAGCTCTGTATGGTTCCTTTTTGGTGCCCCACTTTGATTATCGCGGGAACATACTGGGGTACGGGTGACTCCACTTTCACTCCGATAACCTTTTGTGATTTTTTGTGTTAGGATCACCAGGAATATCGGTTTGGTGAAGGGGGATTGGTTCTATTTATTGTTTTTATATTATTTTTAGTTTTTTATTAATCCTGGAGTGATCCGTAGATATCGCAGGAGAGATTTTATTTTTGTTCCTGGAGGGCTCCGTAGAGATCGCAGAAACGTTTGTTATAATTTTATTTTTTATGAAGGACCTTTTTTTCAGGTCCCTGCTCGGGCGCCAGTTAAAGGATTTTGAACGGTTTAACCTAAAAAAATATCTTGAGTCGCGCCAACTCGCGACTTCGTTTTAATAAAACACTTTTAAAATATATTACCTTTTAAATGATATTATTATTACTTTATTAATTGAATTTTAATCTGATTTAATAAAAGGACAATTTAATTATTATTTATTCGATTGAATTTTAATTTATTAATAAAAGAACAATTTACATCCGATGTTCGTTACACCTTAGCCAAGACTGCTTGTTCTCGGCCAACCTTGTTGGCTCGTTAGGTTTGATGATCACGTTGCACCAACATGTGCAGGTATGCAGACGCTGATCATGCAAAATTACTTTCCCATCGTTTCAGCAGAAAGACAATTTCGTAATTGGATCGGAAGCGCATGTGGAATTAAAAATATTAAAAGTGCTTCAGTTGCAAATTATTCTTTAGGCGGCTGTATTGCCACTGTTGTTAACTTTTATTTTGTACAATTCAATTTATTTATGGAAATCATTTAATTATTAAATGTAAACATTATTTTGTTTATGTCAACTGAAATAATATTTGATGTGTTCTCAAATAACCATTATTGTTTGTCACAACAAAATTTTTTTGTACAGAACATAATATGGTTGTTGTAACCATGCCACAATACTGTTTTTTCTATGCGTATTATTAGGCAAAAAGCAAGTGATATTGAATTTGACAAAGTCAGAGAGATATGATCTGGAAGATTCTCAATGAGAGTCCCTCCTCCATGCAGTGACGCTGATTGTATACGAGGGTCATGCAAAATATTTATAGACTTATGATCATGTTATTGGCGGTTTCAAATTAAGTCTGTCACTAAATTTGTATTTGCTTTTTGGGTAGTGATGGGGCTTAGGATTATCGACAGTCAATAACTGTCGAAGTGTTAAGTTACAGAAACTACCAAATTAGAGAAATCGGTAGAATTGTGAACATGTAAAGTAGTTCTTAAAAAAAATATTTTTAAACGAAAATCTGTGAAATATTAGCAATACTTGGATATATACGTATGTTTTGGCTTGCAAAATAATATTTGTATTGAAAAGGACAGGATCAAGAATGTTTACAAATATAATATTCAACCTGGAAATAAGAGAAGAAAAAGGCATTTTTAGCATTTAAGAGAAACTACGTTACTGAATAAAAATGTTTCTAAATTTAAAATTATCCAAATATATCGATTCATTAAAGATTAATATTGGGCTCTATGTGTCTGACTACGTGCCAGATTTTAGCCGAACAGAATTCACTTATCAAATATCTAACATGCCTACAACACCGTCAAATCTAAATGCCTCTATGACTTCATTAAAATGCCGACGAGAAAATATGAAATTAAAATAATTTAAATCTCAATTAACTTAACCACTGTTAAGAGTGCAACACTGCCCACCATTTGACCAGACACAACAAATAACAAATAACTCCATGGATGCCTAACTGTGTTGTTGCATACGACACACGTACACATACACAAGCAAACAACCAAACCAACCAACAACAATATAAACAAATGAATGAACAATTTTTTGGACACATGTAACATGTGAGTTACATGTGCAGATTAACATCAATTTTAGTTAGTCTTCGTCTGTCTGACTGTCAGCTGTTTGTTGTTGCACTGTTATGTTGTATTGTTAAGCGCTGTTAAGTGTTGTAAGTCTCGTATTGTGTTGTAAAATTTTGTTGCAATTTTTCTTCGAGGAAATTTTTCTTCTTTTTTTTTTACCTATTTGCTTTGTACGTAGGAATTTGTTGTGTTTATTTATTGATGAAAGAGTTTTGCAAGTAGATATAATTTCTTTGTTGGTTGGGTTGTTCATAAACTTTTAGGGTTCATAAATCACAAATATTTTTTTTTTTGTTTTTTGCAAAAACTACTAAAATGTGTATTTATGCTGCATACGAGTATGTAACTGAATGGGTAAATGATGCCCCCACATCTACCATTTGCGACCAAGAAAATATGTTTTCAATTTCTTGGAATAGTTTGGATGTCAGTATATACACATGTGCAACAGTTCATATTTTTTGCAGACATACATATACATATAAACAGGAAGAACCTCTCGTGAAACTAAAAGAACATGTAATGGTTTATTTTAAAATTTATTTTTGCTTCTATTCCTAAATATGTTTACAAATTTTCAAGTCAGATAAAAGAAAACACTCTATTTAATGCATTGTATAAAGTGAGTAACAAAAGTAATGGTACCAACAATTCGAAAAAATTCGTTGAAAAAAAACAATCCAAACCGCGAAAAATTAGAGCCATTGTGCAAAAGGACTGATTAGTATTTACAATTATTGCAGCAAGCCACTCGTGTGGAATTATTATTATTATGCAGAAATGAGGGGCTTTTTAGCGTAATCACCAGAACCAATTTTCTCTAAACTAAAAATGATATTATAAAATCGCGCAAACATGTATTGGTGTAACGAAAAGGCTTTGAAGCATTTTCACATATGGCCGGGGTGGAGTAATTATTTTGGGACTGCACATAGACGACGGTAGCCAACCGACCACAATCCATAAAAACTAAAATATATCGTTCTCGCCAACTTAGACGAATTTATATTTTCGTAAGCGTTAATTAATAGATCCAGTGCTGCCAATACAATAAGAAATGCAAAATAAATGAGAGCTTAAAAATATTTTATTTTAGTTAACAGAAAAGAACATGACAAAATTTAAATATTATAAATTCATAAACAATCAAGGAGTTTTAAACAAATGACTTGACTTGTTTTTAAATTTTTATTTTAAGCGTATATAAGAGCCTGTGTGCTTTTCAACACAGATCAGATTTATAGAAATATTTACGCTCTCGCTGCTCTCGTAGAAGTGGAGAAACCACAACTATTTTATTTTTCGTTTAACAAATTTTACATTAAAAAAAAAATTAAATGATTCGACTTTATGATTCGAATTTACATGCCCTATACATTGTGCTTCGAAAACGTTTTTTTTTTCGAATCGAAATACAGAGTAGACCCCCAGGTCCTTTTTTAGGCTAACTGTCTATCTGTAAAAAAAAAAACAAAATAATATAATAATAAAGTTCTGCTTTTACCTCTGGCCATTATAATAAGGTGTGTCAAAGTTCCTCCCTTTAGCACATGGTTGTAATGAATCGGCTTAGAAGGTCTTGTAATACTTACATTTTAGGTATAATGGGTGTTTAGCAGTTTTATGTGAAACACTACCAGGAATATTTTTGTCGAACATATTAACCCTCTACCTCTTGGCTGCATGGGTCTTTTTTGACCCTTTCTTGTATAAGGGCAAATAACTCTCTTCAAACCGCAATATAGCGGGCTAAACTGCCTTAGAAAACTATTTGCCATAAAATTCCACTACATTTATTCAAAGACACTAAAACTCAACTAGAACGCCAGAATTAAGTCAAAACTTAAAATGTGTTTAAGGGTTCATTTCATACTTATTCACACGGGCATGTTCTGACACTTGCAAGAGTGTCAAATCGCATGCGAGTAGCAAATCCCCAAACATATTTCTGCATGTTCTGCAACTCACGCGTTTTACTTGCTATTTGCTTTTGAAAAGTTTTAAAAGAAAACTCTGTATTTTTAATATTTCTAATACCTGAACCTAGAGTATTACAAAAAAATACCCGTGCATTTCATTTGAATTAATTACAGCACTAGCTGCGTATATTTTTCGAAGATGACTCGTATCAGCTGTTTATTGAAATCACCAGTGCAAAAGAAGAAATACAGAGGCAAAAGTTGCAGAAGCAAAGAACGTTTTTAAATTTCATTTTTTTAGAACAATTTTTTTACAAAATGTCTTTAGTTTTGACTAAAATAAAAAGAAAACACTCTTTGTAGTTTCTTTAAAAACTAGTTTAGTTTAAATACAGCAGTTCACTTCAGTATACTCTTGCGACTTGAACTCGCCAAAACTCTTGCGAATGCGAGTTACAGAACACCTCACATGCGAGTTGAAATCACAATCGCAAATTTTTTGCGAGATGCGAGTGTCGGAACATGGCCGACAATTAGTGCTACAATATCCTACAAAACTGGATTTTATCAGGAAAGCGGAATCCGTTCTTAGAACCTTAATTTAAAAAAAAATTGATTTTGTTGTAGAGTGTAATTTAAATACCGTAAAATACAATAAAATCACAAATTATATTGTAACTTAATTACCGAACATGTTAACGGACACCTTCTCACTCGTTGTATTGAATCCGAGTCTTTGGTGGGAATCGATACTACTAACTGGCCTACCGGAGCACATAGTCCAACTATTATTTACATAATTTTAAAAATGACGCACCAAAATTGGTCAATGGTAATTAATGGCCAAAACTATGCCAAAAATACACCACTTGAAAAATGTTCAAAATAAATTTGCTCACAATAGAAACGCAATAGTTTACAAATTTAAAAGAAGTTCTTGAAAATTAAAAAATTCAAAACGCTTAAAAAAAAGAAAAAAAGCAAATAAAACCAGAAGTGAATCGACATCTAGAGAGAGGAAGATAAATTACAAACTTGAACTTGAAGAAAAGAAAATTCAATTATATTTGTTTTCTTGACAAGAAAATAAAAATCAATAGAAAGAAACTTCATTTACCAGAAACTGAAAAATAGACAAACACAGCCTTCTTAACACTCGCTCACTCACTTTCTCAGGCAGTTTTCTATTCAACATGCCGCTCTCTTTACACATGAAATAAGAAACAACAATGAAGTTGAAAGAAGACATTGAACTAAATTGTAAATAAATAAAATGAACAACAACGAGGTTTGAATGTTGCATACTACATAAAGTGTCGCCATGTTAAACAATATGCAACCTAGTTTGAGAAGAAACGTTACTGAGTGAGTAAGTGATGCACGAATGTTGCGTGAAAAACTTTACAATAAATTTGTTTTTATTTTGTTTTTTGTTTCAAACTGATATGCGATTGATTTTTTGTGAAGGTAAATATATTTTCTGGCGAATTTATATAAAAATCCAAATTCTATTAAAATAAAATGAAGTCTTCTACTGAAATTTCTAGTTTTATAACAGCAGGGATGTTTAAAAAAAATAAAACATTGAATATTAAAAAAAAAAAAATGACTGTACGCAGTTCTTATATTGGGTGTCTCAATAAGCATGCATTACTTAAATTTTGAGGCACTATTTTCGTGTAAGTGGCAAACCCTAAAATTTTTCAGCTGTCACCATAAGAAAGGACTGGGTCGATTATGGATAGTAAGTCTGTTAAGCGTCGATGTAGCCGTCGGCCTCTTAAAAAAATTATTGCTGTCAACGAGAGTGCCCACCTAAAGCTCGAAAATATTATTTCGGCAGTCACCGTAAATGACATTCGTTATCAGAACATAATAACGAAAATTTTGTAGACGAACGCTTTTTTGTTTCAGTAAGACGGAGCCACTTACCACACCGCGCATAAAGCAATCGACTTATTGCAGCAACGACTTTTATAATGGACTCGTAAATAGATACCCTACATTTTGTTAAACTACAGTTTGGTAGAGTTAACGCTATCAAATGCTGCGGAGGGTCTAGCAATATTGGCAGATTTCAGGTAAGATTTTCCAAGCTCAATTTGTATCCCGATTCGATCTCCTTTTATCTCTTCGCAAAGTATATATTTTATATAATTTTTTCTGTTCGCATATAGGTCACTGAACTCCTCCTTAATGGCTGTATTGATGTTGATGAAATTGTGTGTGCGTGTTTGAATGAGTTTCTGCATTCACTATTGATCCCGCCAGAAGGCAAACGAATTTTTTTAAATATTTTAAGCATTTAGGGCCTTATTTTATAAAACGCAAGGCAACGCTAGAATAAACAAAAACAAATTTCAAATATTTACACATTTTTTTATTGCTTTCATAAAAATTGTTGGGCTTTTGAAAAGGAAATCAATGCTTTATGTTCTATGGCGTTGAGAGCCAAAACAATTTCATACAAATATTTTAAAATTTGTTTTTGTTTTCCGTAGCTTGGAATTGTAACTGTAATAACTTCATGTAACTATAACAACTCCCTAGTGCGTGAAATAAAGCATTAATACTATGTTTACTGCACCTTAATTTCGCAATTAGGAAACTTCGCAAATAAGGCCTTCAATGAGCTCTATTTACCATACAAGAACGCAATTAATAAATTGAGTAATTAGTACTTAATGGTATTATTAAGTGAGTCAAATTTCCAATACAAGTCTGGACAAGTTTCTTTAGTAAGCAGGATACAATGTAAACAATGACAAAATCAAGCCACATTCAGCAAGCTGACTGCATCACTAATAAACCTACATTTTATTCTTCATGGCAGTTGCCGAACTCTATATAAAAAGTGAAAACAACCAAAAAAAGGTCTGGCAGATGAAATTGTCGATTAGTAAATTTCATGGCGTTTTTAACGAAAATTTATATAAAAATAATTAATTTATTAATTAAATCCCAATAAAATAACCCCTGATCTATTTTTTCAGCAAGCCGGACATAAATTCTCAATGCCATAAAGTAACTGCAAAAAAATAAGGCCTTCACTGACGTGACAAGTGATATATATGTACATATTTCAAAGGTAAAGTGACCAATAAGATTCAGGCGAGAGCTTAGACTTCGTCAGCCCCCACACTTACTTCAAGGTGAACAATTTATTAATAGTAAAATAACCGAATAAAATTGTCCTAGATACAACAGTTCAAACATTAGAAAAATAAACATCAGAAACATAAATTATGTTAAGTACTTAACATATATACAGGGTGCTTTCTTAGGACTTAGAAATGATACACAAGCAAGGGCCAAGTTACGGCTTTCGGTATAGTTCAAAATTTCAGGAGAAGAAGGCCGTATGGACCTAACGGCCAATAAAAAGCAGCAGGGTCATATTCAAGAAATAATTTTCAAATTTTCCAAATTCAAATGTAATTTCATATATGAACGTCTATATGCCTTAAAAAATCACCCGTTACAAGCTTAGATAAAGAGCAAAAAAATGAAATATTTTAAATAACTTACCACGGATGAACTTTTCTTGCGCAACAAACCATCAAGCCACAATTGAACTTCGAAAGCTTTTAAGTACAACAAATGATAGCGATTTTGTAAACGTTCTAAGTTGTTGTTATCCGATTTTTTAGACGTATGACCTGATGCTGCTGTAGTTGTAGTTGTTGCTCCTGCAACTGAATTAGGACTAATTTGATGATCAGATAATGTTGTAGCTGTTGAACAAACAACACCTGATGTCGTTGCTGCCGACGATGAGTATGCAGTTGTTGTAGTGTTGCTGGTTGTATTGGTGGTTGTATCGTCTGTTGATGAAAGTGAAGAATTAGTTTGTTCCGCAATTAAACTGGCATCTGTATTATATGAATCGTGCTGCTGTTGTTGTTGTTGGTTTTGCTTCTGTTGCTTTTGCTCCTTTTCAGATGCAGCTCTTATACAGGCACTTACTACTCGAGCGTGTGATACTATTTCATGGTACAACACCTGAAACAATAAAAAAATCATTAGTTTTCTTAATTTTACTGTTGCAAATGCTACTGCTTGCTGCTGCTGCTGCAGTTGCTATAGCAAGAAGTGAAAATTATTCCAAACCCAAAAAAAGATGATGATGCTTGAAATGGAAAATAGTTGCTTTTCGTTGATTTGTGTTAAAAAAAAACAATTAAATTTACATTGAATTAAATAAATTTAGAGAGAAGTAGAAAATAATCTAATGGAAAAGCATTGAACAACATTTGCGGCAGGTATAACAAAAAAAAAAAAATAAATAAAAAGTTAAAAACTGACGATAGAAAGTGGAACTAAGTTCCAGATAAAATTTAGAAGCGAAAAGTGAGAAATAACTAAGAGTAAAATAATGTTGAGGTAACTTTTCCTTTTGTTTTTCTATAAACCATAACAAAAGGGCGTAAAAACTCATAAAATTTAAAATTTATTTTCTTTTTCGTTTACCCCCAGGAAATAAATACAAACAGCATTTTATTTATTTGCTCTCATTTATTCCTGTGCGTTTCCATTTGCACAATATTAGTTTCAGACTGTTGCAATTTAATATTCCAGGTTATTTTATATATAAATAGCCACCACAGCATAATCCACTCCCCCTCCTGCCCTTTTCCTAACCTAAATAAATCACGAAAATTGATGACAAAAATTACAAACTGTACACAAAATTGCTAAGATCATTTGCTTCAATCAGGAAATAATTAGTGCTGTGGTCGGTTAGAACCTGAACGTCTGAAATAATCGAATGACTTAGCATGTCATCGGATTGTCCTTGTGATTTAAAGCATTTTTCAAGCCTCTCAATTTTTCAACCATGTGGCAAATACGACCAGGCTTATACAACTATTTTCTTGTGCAGAAAATTCAAGTGCTTCGCTAAATGGAATGTCATCAGTGTTTTAAGAACTATGCTAAAAGCGCATTTAAAAAAAATTAAATATGACCAAAAAATCAAAATGCTATTTGAAGAATTTAAATTAGTTTATTGCAGCATTTAATAACACAACAAACGAAGCTGTGATTGATGGATATATATATATTTTTTTTTATATATATTTATATATATATAAGCATTCAAATGATCATTCCTCTAATAACACTATTTAATATTTCACTAGAACAAAACATAAAATATGAAAAAAACGGATCGCTCAGTTTAAGACAGCTAATAGAATTCAATAAAATAAAAGCAATAAAAAGCAACTTCAAAATCCGGTCAAATTTTAACATTTCCCATCAGATGACGAAGATGAATTCCTATACTATCCGATAACAATCATATTTTTATGTTAAAAATTGTTAACACGTACTACTGTGGGCAAAAAATAGTAAGACTTTTTAATTTAAATTTCGCGCGGTAATCCATTCGTCGAAATGTCTCTTTTTCTACGTTGGTATGACTGTCAGTGACATCTGTGCCAAATATCACATCAAAGTAATCATTAGTATTTAGTATACGCTTGTCTTTCTGAAGTACAACAAGTGCATTCGGCGATTTTTACAATGAGTAAAATTATTCAACAAAGAAGTTCCATTTTGTGTGCGGAATGAAATTTCTGGTGCCGAAACGTTCAGAATGTTGCAAAACAGGTCTTCGGTGATAATTGTAAGTCGCAAGTGATTGCTTTTGATTGGTACAAATTATTCAAAGAGGGTCGAGAACGCGTTAAAGACGAATCACGTCCAGGACGGCCATCAACATCAACTGACGATCAACACGTCAATGAAACCAAGGAATTGGTGTTCGAGAATCGACGATTAACAGTCAGAGACCTTACTGGTATCGTGGAATATCAGAGGGATCAGTGAAAACCAGTTTAAAAGATCATTTGGGCCTAAGAAAAGTGAAATCACGATTGGGGATTACTTTGAGGGGGTCGAAATAGATTTGGCAGAATAAATAAAGAAATTTAAAATTATGAACAAAGTCGTACTATTTTTTTCCCACAGTAGTATTTCTGTTTTTATGTTTAAGTTTTTCTTTATTTGTTTGTAAGAATCCGTGCAACATACATATATTAAAAATATTTTCTTTTAAATATATATGTATGTATGTACGTATGTACACGCAATACATACACAGTGTATCAATATCGTTCCATAACCACCGTATTCGCTTGATTTAGCTTCGTGTGACTTCTGACTGTTCAGCAAACTCAAGCGACCGCTCCGGGGAAACCGTTTTGAGTCAATTGAAGACATTAATCGTGAATCGCTACGCGCATTGAAGGCTATTCCGGAAATTGACTTTAACAACTGTTACGACGATTGGAAAAAACGTTGGCATAAGTGTATTGCAGCAGGGGGGGATTACTTTGAGGGAGACGAAATACCTTTTTTTAATTATAAGAAACTCATGGGAAGCTGTCCTCTACTGAAGCAGGTCCAATTAAAATAATTGCAAAACTGAAAAAGGTATAGACGTGCGAGAAACGATAGGGGAAAGAAATCAATAACTTGAGAAAAATGGGTTTAAATATAAAAAATACTTCCACTAACATTTTCAAGAAATACATCATTTACAGACACGGCTTGGTTACACTTTAATTGTAATTCGAACGATAGAAGATATGTACTTGTATATCCACACCATCTGAACAAGTCTTATCTGATCGCTGTTTAGTATCAGGAGAAAATTTTCAAGCAAATATATTTTGAGTCTTATAATTCAATAATAAGCTTCACTGCTTCACAAACTTCATACTGAATTGCACTAAAAGTTATTTTATTTTTATCACTTTCTTTCTTATTCAACCCAATGTGCAATCTGAAGCATAAAAAACTCACATCATTCGATTAGAGTCTGTGCATAAAACAAATTTATTTCAACTTTTTTCTTGTTTATAATAACTCAAATTATAGAGTCTAAACAAGACACAACCCACATATTTATGTTACATTACAAATACTCGTAATATGAATAATAAAGAATAATGGGTTAGACGAGGGCTTAGCATTTTTACATCATCCACAGCATCATCATCGCCATCGTCATTATCATAATTTACAGCAGAACACATTAACTTCTATTTCGGATCATCAATGACGTTGACTGCAAAAGTGCTGCCTTTGTCGGTTGTGGTCGTCATTATAAATTTAAAGCCACGCATATTTTTGTTTCTTCAGCCTGTGTGCGTGTGTGAGTCTGCAATTACTGCGTGTGCAGACAGATGGATGATGTCGACGATATTACAGCATCATTATGTGTAAAGAATGTATGTATGTATGTTGATTTTCTGGTTAAGTGTCTAAAATTTTATAATAAAATAATTGGTTTTAGATTGTGATTGTTGTGGGTAAAATATGGCGAGAAGAATTGCTATGCAAAAGGTCAAAGTTAATAATAAAACACAAATTTTTGATTAATATTTTTTTCATCTTACTTAGGAAATTTTATAAATAAAATAATTCTTGTTATTATAATTTAGAGGAAAAGATTCTCAGGGGAGTTCGCTTTTACATTTACAGGGTAAAGAATGGATCAGATGACAGCTTGGTACCAACAGCTGGTTTTTTATGGTGACACTGATCTAAAAGTCGTAGATTTTGATATTTAGGCAGCAGTTAAAGAACGGAATGCTTTACTTAAAATAAACAGGAAGTAAACTCACCAGTATGGAAGTTTACTATTTTCCAAAATATCGCTAATAAGTTAGTATTTCTCATATGAAAACCATCGCCCTAGTGCTCTGGTTAGTAAGCAGGGGTCCTTGTTATTAAAGGGAAATAGCACTCAGGCAACTAATGCCTACTAATTATTCTTAGAATAATTGTGCTACTTTCTTTGGAAAGACAGATAGTGAAGTAAAGTGTTAACACCTCTGCAAGTGTAAGTTAAGTTTATTTATACAACAGTGTTGTATCGCCTCTGGTGGTATGTAGGCGCATTACTATTTTAGTAAGTCGATTATTTGAAACGTTGCATAATATGTGGTGCCGCCCTGTTGGAAAAACTTACTTGATTATGGCTCTATACCGCTCGCCGTTGCCATAAAACGCATCCTCATGTAATTTTTTTTGCATGTAGCAGTGCTTGGATAATTTCTTGGCGATTTTGCTCACTCCAATTTCTGACATGCTCATGGAGCCAAACATTGCTAATTGCGATAAAAGAGTTGCCAGCACTGAACAGCGTATGACAGTTTAATCTCTGTGGTGCCACAATTAGGCGGGGATCCAGGCATATATGGATATTTCTTAAAAAAACAAGCGTTGTAGGGTGATTTTTTAACAGTTTGGGTTACGAAAATTAAAAAAAAACACAGAATGTGAATGAAATATTTATTTGGGTCGATAAAAGAATGCTAGCCATCGACTTTTTAAGGATTCTTTCATGTAACTGTTGCCCGCGGCTTCAATTCTGATGGTCGGTATCTCACCGCTGGCAGCTGTAATGTTGTCTTTCAAGGCTGGAATCGTGGCTGACTTGTCCCTGTAGACTTATCGCCACAAAAAAATAGTCTAGTCGGGTCAAATCGCGTGACCTTGGCAGATTAATTGCCCAACAAACCTCTCTATACATTCATGCTCTCGCATGCCGTGTGGCATATGGCACCGTCTAGTGGAAAGCACATGTCAACCAAGTCCAATTTTTCTTGCTCTATTGACTGTAACGTCGCTTTTAAAGAAGTACGGTCGAATTATGTCGCCGGCCCCACAAACCACACCAAACAGTGCATTTCAGAGGGCACATTGGTAGCTCTTGCATTGCGTCTGGCACTTCAAATTCAGGAATTCTCTTTGTTGGCGCACACATTGAGCGAAAAATTACAAAAGACAATTTTGTATAGAAACACATTTCTCACACAGCACCAATTTCTATAACAAAATTCAACGATTTGCAAGAGTTGTTCGTTTGTGAGTCTATTCATGGTTAAATAGCAAACACTACTGAGCATTTTTGCCATTGCCACACGTCACGTGTCGTTTTGTTACACTAAAAAAATTTTCACTTAAAACCCAAATAGCGAAAAAAAATCACCCGATAAGTAATTAGATATTTTAGCACCCTTCAACCTTAGGCTGGATCCACACCTGGCCACACTGTTCCCGAGAGGATTATCAATTTACAATAAAATGTTGCCTACTACTACCTCTCATGTTTCGTGCAGCCTGTAACAGTCGAATATAACACGATAACAATGGGTCGAGACGGCGTGAAAAATTATTCGGTATTTCGATGACGAAGACGAGATTTCTCAAATCAGATACTCTTTCGTATACTTAGTCGATTATCTTTAAAATATGACAGAGGGAACAGTTATTGCTATTCGTTCATTAACAAATTATAATCAAAAATATTTTAATATTTATTTAAAGAAATATTTGCGCTAGATTTCAACATTAACTTAAGAATAATTATGGAAAGTGTAGAGATAAATACCAAATGTTGTTCCTAATTTTCCAAAGAATACGACTATAACGATACACATACATATGTACGTAGTTATTTTTGGCTTTGTTAAAAAAATTTCTTAAAAAAAGCTACAAAATTATTTCATACCTACTTAATGATCTGTCTGTCTACTTTTACAAAGTTCCATATAAATTTTTTTGCTTATTTTGTTTTTTCTTTTTTGTATAAAATAGATTCTGCCTCAATACTCATCTAATGTTGGCAAATGTTTTTCAAATTTTAAATTATTTTTGAAACATTTTCATTTCTTATTTTTGATTCACAAAAAAATGCGTGGCATACGCAATGGCCAGAAACAGAACAACAACGAACACTTGTATTTAGATTTTCTAAGTTGGCTGTAATTTAAAACAAAAAAAAAATTAAAAAAAAAATAAAAATAAAATATTTTCGTAAAAGAGGCTGCTGTATGAATAGATGAACAACTGGCTGGCTTTTGTACTCTTTTGAGGTTCGTTGACTCATCATGACGAATAAGACGTGCGTCTTTTACGAATTAGAACGATTTTGTTTCTTTAAATAATTAATCTTGTTCTTGCTCGTACTAAATAAATTTTTGTTTTCTTTATACAGAAGCACAATTTTAATTGATTTGATCAAATTTGAATACACACAAAAAAGCAAAGAACTTTGATTAATTGACCTCGACATTGTTTAGGCAAAATCACTTTAAGTGAATAAGAAAATAACTTCAGCTGACAGGCAGCAGACACAGTGTGAATATGCCACGTGAATGTAGCAACGTGAATCAGGTTTGTAAAAAGTGTGCTGACTAAGATATGTCAGTAAAATAAAGTAGACTACTACAAAGATTACAACAATTCAAGAAGAAATAGCATACGCCAAAGATGATATGACCAAAAGAAGTTTGGTTGCTACAGTACTGAATACATTCCATTCGGCCTTCAGGTTTAATAAATTAATGCAGGGCTCTCCAAGATAACTCCAGTGAATATCGCGAATGGACTATTCTGACCAATAATGTGCAGGTACGTCAGTTCCTACAATAGCAACTCCAACCACTGAAGTCGTAAGAATCAGAAGAGTTTTAAGGACAACCACTCCAGGAACTCCACCCAAATCCCAGCACGGAATTGGACAGTCCGTCGTGTGTGGAGTCGAAGCAGCACATTGTCTACTGTGGTTTTTATCGGGCAAAGCCAAAAGCTCTTGGAATAGTTGGACTCTACAATCCTGCATATGCGACAGACGATATTACTTGGGGCCGATGGAGGCGAAGAAGTTGCACGTCAAGCATATTCTATCCGGCATAACATCGCGAAAGATAACATCTGTTTGTTGAGGAGTAATGCGAGTGATTGTAAAGGAGACAGTAGGAGAGTAGAGACTAGGGAGGTAGTCAACAAAAGGACTAAGAACTGTAGAGGTCTACCAAAAGAGGTTTATCAAAATGCTTAAAAACTATCTATCTTTAGCAATCCTTTTTACATCTTTTCTGTTGGATAATAAAGGCGAAGTACCTATGGGTTGGTAAAGAGGTAAGAATATATTATATCTTACGAAAAAAAAACTCGCCACATTGAAAATTAAAAGGAAATGGATAAATTTAGAAAGGATGATGTACTGCGCTTTATCGGATAATTCAAATAGAGGGGGTTTCCAATTAGAAAAATTTTGACTCTTTTTGCGGCCATTTTGTGCTATTCCTTGTTAATTTTTTCTGTTTTTGCTGCTAATACCTAACTGTGAGACTGTGCAGGAGAACCCAAAGATTTTGAAAAGAATTTTGCATCGGAACTTGGGGTACATTCTTATAAAATCCAACTAACATAAGAATTAAAGGAAACCGATTAGGCAACGCTGTGCATTCGCTTATTCCACTGCGGGATAGTTGAAAGTAGACTCCCAAACTTGAAAATAAAAAAATATATTTTTCTGCAACGTCTACACGACGTCTATTCTAACAAGTGGTGAGGATTGTGGGTATGCAGCACCATCCAGCATCATTGGAGATCTCTGCCGACATGAGATAAACAACCAAAACTGGACAAAAATTTTACGTTATACATGTTACGAACTTATACTTCCAACGGCAGTACATGCCACACACTTAATCCCACAATTGATGTTCGAAGCAAGCAGACGCGGATCCAGGGAAGGGTAAATATGAAATTACTCCAACTCAAGCAAATAAAAATAAACATTTTCCCAAAAAAAATTTGGTGTTCCCACCCCATAAAACTCAAGCCTGTACACAAGGCATGATTGTCTCACCCATGCGCGACGTAAATTACACTTTTTCCTGTGGGGTTTCCTTAAGGCAGAAAGAAGCCTTTGACTCTCTTAGCTGCTCGACAGTCAGCGATGTTCTGTTTTTTATATTTCTTGATATTTAAATTTATTATTTGTGAAAATGCGCAATGGCGGGCCATAAGAAATTTCTAAACATTGTTTTTATGTACCACCACCTGGTACTTTACAATATGTCTATCAAATCCTTCCGAAAGTTTCTTATATATTTATTTATCTAATGTTAACAAGTTAAATTCTACTCAGCTAACAACTTTATCAAATAATCAATATGTTATTAAGATGTTGGCTTTTCCTTTTTAGACACTCACAAAAATTAATTATCCAATGAACCCTTCAGATTAAAGATCAAAGTTTAGACATCATTCGGATGGCAACGTTTTGATCGGAGATTAAAAATAGGGAGTGTATTTTTGATGAATTATTGCCAAATAATTTCTTGGCTGCACAAAAGAAAAACAGCCCATCCAAACACGAAAACGTCAACATCGTAAAAATCCCGCCAAACAAAAATAAACATTATTTTTTACCAACCACATGTCAATATTTGTTGTTGTTGTTGTTTAATATTATATTTCTTATTTTAAATCTGGATAAAAACAAAACAAACAAAAATTTTAATCCGACATCAAGTGACTGAACACAATCACACTTTAGTGGAGGCAAGGAAAAAGGGAATTGCATGAAAGAAAAACTGAACAAAGTTGTCTTTTTCTTCGTTTTGATTTTGAACATGACATGACTTTAAATAGACAAAAGAAAAATAATAATTTGTTAAAAACTTTGGTACCCACTTCACGCCTCCTTCAGACTCACAACAATTGTGGCTTTGGCAAAAAAAAAAAATATAAGAGAAAAATAAAGTATCAGCAATGCCGACGTGAAAAGCTCTCAAGGAGAAGACACGCTTAAATAACAGTCATAATAGGCCGGTAACCAAACACAAATAACATAATTACTAATATGCGTCTATCACTTAGTTATGCACCACCACCCGACCAATGCGTCCAGGCTTCACCATGTTCATTTTTTATTTCGTCTTTTGTTGTTCCCACTGAGAGACATTTGGCCAGTGGTGGGGTTAAACTTTTGAACTCTTGCATCATCTTGCAACACATCAGTTGCCATCGCTTAGTTCAAGCGAAAACATTTATAAAGTTGTAATACTGCTGCTGCCTGTTCAGTTTTGAATTAAAAACTTTTTAAATAAAAGTAAAATTTCATTGGCCACTCAAACTAAATGGCATTTTCTCCTTCCTTGCATTTGATAGATGTGTGCGAATACGAGTTTTAAAGAATAAGTGTGAAATTTAATTTGCTTTGCCGCAAAAGCCCATAGCATTTTTTTATTTGCTACAAAAAAAGTGAAACTGGCCATTAGTTAAATACGAGTTTAGGGCTAAAGTGACTTTAGAATGTGAAGAGAGTGCAATTTCATTTTTGAATATTTGTTTGACGACCGTAAATGGCGAATAACTGAGAGTAAAAAAAATGCTCCCTCTTATATTTGCAATACTTTTGTTAAGAAAATCTTAATACAGTCAATTTAATTAAAGACCGATCTAAGTAGAAAGGCCATTTCACAACTTAGACGGAGGCAAAAATTAAATCAATTAAGAACTTAATTAAAAAAACAACTTTTAATTAAATAAATAATAGAATTAATTAAATTTAAAGCTATCATGTTGATGGCACCAAAAAATACTACTTGACGATAATTCGTACAATTCATTAAACCGCAATTAATCGATTAATCGGTTAACCAAATATCACATGAACGACAAGCTATTTTTTTAGATACAAAATTTTTTAGCGATATAAAATCTCTTTTACCTTTTTTTGAGAAAATAAACGTGCTACGTAACTATTTAATTTTTTATTATCTTAACATTCTAAGGCAAAAACGAATTAAAATTATTTGGGAAATATGGCGCGGTCATAAAGCAAAACGCGGCGGATGTGGATTAGATTGAGCTGAAATTTGCTCCAGTCACCTCCTAGAATGAGACACTTCAATAGTGATTCTAATAGGCCCATTGATGTTTTAGCACGTCCCTAAATACAGCTCATTTAAGTTTTTTATTTTTATGTCTCCATTTTTTACTTGTTCACTTATTTTTCAAAAAAGCGTATTGCTGAGACTAGTGAAGTTTAAATTATGCAGTCTTAAGACAAATTTCCGCGTATCAAGAGAGAAGAATCCGAGTTACCGGAAGAATTTGGCAAAAAATAAGTGGGATTTTGGATGTGAATATTTCAAAGGCCAGGATTACATAGATTTAAGAGGGCTAACCGATGATTTAAAAATTTGATATTAAGAAGGATCAAGATATCAGTGGCCGTATCTAGAATTTTGAGTCGGATTGAATAACCATCAAGGAAAATGTGGCAGCCGCTTTCAAACCAATAACCTAGAAATGCTATATGTTGTGATCATATTTAAAACGGCGCCACAATAAAGACTAAGGCTGTATTTAAGGGCGTGGCAAAAAATGGTATTGGGTGTTTGAGTTCGGAACCACCATTGAAATACCTTCTATCCTAGGTAGTGATTGGCGCAACCCTTTATTTTTGTATAAGAGTCGACGAGGTCTACTGTCGATATGAATCTGATCACTTTTATACTATTTAAATAGTGGAAACAAAAATAAGTCGAATGTAAAAAATTGTGATGGTTATCTTTTCAAAGTTATTTTCAAACCTATTTTTGAACAGTTCTACAATTATTACAGAAGTTTCACTATGAGAGCTCTCAAAAGCCCTATCTGGAGCACTATTTCTATGTAGTCGCATATAGGTAGCCATCACCAACAGATCAACACTTTCACTAGAAAGGCAGTTTGAATATGCGACTTTTATTTGAAAAATAAACCAAATGACTAACAGTGACTTTGTTAACTATTGAGTGCAAGATCTGCTTTCTTAATAAAAAAATGGTTTTTGTCTCTGCTAATTTATCTTCGCACACCTCAAGAATAACGAACCGTTTTGGAAAAATTCTCTAATTAAAAATATTAAACTTGTATATGATTAAATCGACACATTTTATTTTACATTAAATTAAAGCGATTTTTCGTAATAATAAAAAACAATCGCAGCTATTTTCTTTGTAATAAAACAATAAGGAAAAATCATTAAACCATTTGAATGGTTACAATCACTTTTAGAATGTGGGTGAGTTGCAAATGAATAACAACTGGTAAAAAAAACTGAGACAAAAACTAAAATCATTACCGAGTCATAATTTAAAAATTGCCAAAATACGAGTAATAATCATAACAATAAATAAAATGCATAAAAAAGTCGTTGCTCATAATAATAACAATAATAATGCTCCTCGTAGTAACTTTTCTTGAAAAGATCCAATTTTAAAATCCTAAGGATACATTTACATTTGCATACTACGAATGAATGATTTAGATTTCAATTTAAGCGAAAAAGAAAATGAATAAATAAAAAACGATTTCAATTCGTTTTGGTTTTTCAAACAGTATTTATGTTGATTAGTCACGAGTTTGGTACCAAAAATTCTGTTAAAAATAACTTTCAAAGAACTTGAAAAATCGTGCCATACAACAACAACAACAACAGAAAAAAGCAATACGAAAATTGAATAAAAAAAATAGTCTCAAATAATATTGAAACCAAAGTTGAAGGTGTGGTTGTGATTTTCGTTTCGTATTGCTTAAGTTTCAATTTGATGGTTGAAACATTTTTAACTCAATTAAGTACGTTTTTTTTTTTTCGTTATGGGACAAAGAGAAAGGAACCGGTGAAGTTGATAATATAAAAATGAAGTACATACATATGGCAGGGGTACTCTTAGGGTAGTAAATATTGTACAGAGTAGCGTAGAAAAAGGAATTATGGTTTTTTTTTGTCCAGCAAGTCCAATCGGCTTTGTACTAAAAAACCTTTGTTAACTTCTACTATGTTCAGCCATGTACCTCAATTTACCATGCAAGAACTTAATAAATTGAGCAATTAGTACATAAATGCACCATTAATTGAGTCAAAACTCCAATGCAACTCTGGTGAAGTGTGTTTCGTGACCAGAAAAATCTCTGTACAATGACAAAATCCAGATACATTTAAATAAATACTACATACAAATTGCAGCTAAAGTTACCGGTTAGTACGTTTCATGAAATTTTTAACAAAAATCCATTTTAAATAACAAATTTGGTTTAAAAATAATTTAATTTCTTAAAAAAAAATTTCTCTTAAAACCTCACCATTTTTCCAAATTCACAAAGAAAGACAAGTTTTCACGAAAAAAATGAAAATATTTTCAGTTGTCAAATGCTAATTAAGTATGCTAAATTGCATGTGTATAAACACCAAAGTCCATAAGTTAATTTAAAATTTAACTGCCTTATTAAAGGTACCACTAAAAAAGCATATTTGAAATACTTGTCAGGGCCACTAAATTATATCTCCAATTCCATGCAAAAACAACAACAGTTTCTTATTTGTTATTGACTAACAAAATTTATGTTTTGAGCAAATAATATACCAAAATTTCTACTGACACAAACTACTTTTTCGCTACGTCGAAATTATGTGAGAAGAGTTCGCCGGATATTAAAAACATATCAATATTACAAAGGCATTAACGGAGCTTAATAGATAAGCAAAATCTAATAAAAAAAAATAATTAACAATAGAGTCGATCCAGAGTCAACGTTTTATGTTTTCTATTTAAACTTTTAATGAAAAATGTTGGCTTCTTTACAGAGACAAACTTTTTAGGGAAAATAACACTCATACAATTAATTCCTGTCACTTAGTTGTGTCACTTGTTTTAGAACGATATAGAGTAGAGAAGGCAGATGGTGAAGTACATATAGCAAGATTCACTGTTGTTCAACAGCTCTGCAATTATGCCTTATGTTTAGAACAGTATTACAAGCAACGCCTCTGCTGTTACGTAGCTTTAAATTGTAGCTCCTAGAGCCAATTATTAATCATATTCGACTTTGCTTCTTATAGTAATATTCTCGATGAAAGCCTTTCTGAAATAATCTTTTAATTGAATGAACTAGTTCGTGACCGACATAACTCTAGTGCGAAAGCAGGCGTGACTAAGGCCATCACTTGCTTAGATATCAAGGCACTAATTACTTAAGCTACAGCGTGGAATCGTGCGGTTCAAGAAATAGTTCCTTCAATTAAGCAGTTACAACAATTACAAAAATAACACAAATTTATTTTGGTGTGACATACACAAGAATTGGAAAATTGCTTGTTTTTTGTAATTGTTGCAAAGCTGCTACCACCTTTCAACGAACTAGTTCGTGATCGGCCTCCTCTCCACAACGACTCTTTAACCAAAAACATACCATTCGCCTGGAATGACTTCCTGTAACTCTTTTCCATTTCCAGGAAAAGTTATCACTACGGCAAAGTATTAGATTAATGTTGATGAATGATAGAACTGAAGAATTTTAGATACCTTTTATTCTCGAGGTACCTATAATTGGAATGCGAAGATCGTAGTAAAAGTAGTAAAATAATAAAAATTCACTATATCTTTAAAGCGCTGTATACAATGATATTGATACCCTACAGGAGACTAAGCAGCAATTGCTAGAACATCAAGTACTACCTTGAACGGGCTTAGAGTTTTTCTAGAAAAGTACTACCGATAATATAAGTACTAGTGCTTGAAGTCTATAGTTTCAGGGCACCACCTGCAGATTGACAGAATTTTTGTGTAACAGACGATCGGGGTTTTTGAAATTTAAAAACTTTTTTAATAGAAACGAACTGGGACCATAAAGCACACAATCAGATCCAGGTGCATTATTATGCGTTTAGAACCAATTTACAAGTGTGTCCAAACTTAACCTCTCTACCAATTTAGATTTACCCAACACGTTGAAGCAAGTAAGAACCAATAAAATCCCAACTTGTTTGTCGCGGTTTATTAAAGGTTTATTATTTTTTGTATTCAAACTCTAAAACCTCTCATTTAGTTAAAAGAAGTTTTAACAAAAAGACATTTACATTTACAGTTTTTCTACAGGGTAGCACAAAATTAATCATCCTAACAGAAGATGTTACAATTTTTGCGAATGGGCGTCGTACACCAGCCATATATGACAGCTGTAGTATACACACAGACGAGCAATGGAGTGCATTACTCCGCAAGAGCGTGGAATAATTGTGGACAATTTATTTAGGAGCAATGGGTCGTTGGTAGTAGTGTAGCGGGAATTTCGATGTCGATTTCCTATTAGTGTCGCGCCAACTGGGCAAACATTCTGCCGCTTACATTAACAAAAGACCTTGCATGGCGTGGACTGGTAGTTCTCTCGAGAATATCACTGCTGTGCCTGCTGTGCCTGCTGTGCCTGCTGTGCCTGCTGATGTAGCTGAGGACGAAGAATCATCAACCAGACCACGTGCCACGCTAGAGCACCATGATAAATGACTTCTTACTGCCGGAATTAAATTAGCGAGTCCTGGTGAAGGCGTGGTTTCAATAAGACGGTGAATCCGTACACAAAGATCGCCCGATTTCACCGTTGTAGGCTTCTTTCTTTGGGGCAACTTGAAGTCGCCCTAGGCAATCGCAATATTCTCCCTTAAGGAGAATATTCGACAGGCATGCGAACAGTTATCACCGCAAATCTTGTGGATATCATCTTTTCCACTTAACAGAAACAATTTTAAAGGCTCAAATAAAGATTTCCATCACTCAAAATCACTTCTTCTTATTTTGTAAAAAAGTTATTGAAAAACAAAACTGGATGATTAAGTTTGTGCCACCCTGTATAAAAATGAGTAAATCTTTCCTCTTTAGATGCTATAAACAACTATGGGAGTGCTGGACAAACGCAGTTTGAGTAAATATTTCAAAAATATATTGAGGATATTCGGTTACTTTACTTTAATCAGCAGTATATTAGCAATGGCAGACTATGTTAACGATTTTAGCGCTAAAAAAGCATATTAAAAATTTATTTTGGAAAAAAAAAGTTAAATTGCCAGTGACTTTTAGAAATCTTTTAAAATATATTTGTAGATTTTCCTTAAGTTGTTTTATACAACTCCGAATGTTAGTTTTTCAACCTTCTAAAGTTAAAGTTAAATATTTCTACTTGTAGTAACAATGATTTTTTTATGTTTTCTTAGCAAGTTTCACTAACACAACCCCAGCCTTGGTTACCCAAGCTACGACTTTAACTGCAACATTGAAACAGCGAAACAAGATAATAAAAGTTTTTCGTTTTGTCTCTCTAACATTAAAATGATAAAACGTTATAATGAAAATTGTAATATTACCGATATGAATGAAGGTTATTGTTGGAAAAACAACTTACAAAAAAAAAAAAAAAACACAAACATGTTGTAACCCTCAGAAATATTTTTTTTTTATTTAAAATTGTTAGTTTCTGGTTCCAGAAAAAATTAGGCAAATTGTAATGTAGCTTTCATAATAATAATTTAAGTAGGAGAGGAGTTGGGAAAAAAAATGAACAAACAGAGATTAAAAATAATTTCCCATGACTTTTTAATAAAAAAAAAAAAACATTAGTCAGACTCAACATCAACAACTTTAACGTCGTTCACTTGTAATGTCAACAATATGCAAAAATATGGTGACGATGATCAAGTGGACTTTTAACTTCAGGTTAAACTTTAAACACTACTGACTTCACATGGCAGCCGTTTTTTATGTGACTTTGATGACACTAAAGGAAAACCGTAGTGCTTCGAGACGGTGGGATTAAAAAGCAAACCACCAGAAGACGAGTTAAATACCGCAAGTCAAAGGGCATAGTGGGCGGCAACATGGCTTTAGTATCAAGTGGCTTTAGTATCAAGTAGTGGTCGTAATAAGTCATGAAATAAGCGAATTTCACTTCGCTTTTTTCATTCAGAAGTGCAGGAACATGTCGTGATTTTGTCGTAGAACGTTACAGCGGTTTTCATAAATGCAGGATTGATTTCATTATTTTAAAGCATCAAAATTCGAAGAAAAACTTTTACGGCAAAAAAAAAATATTCAAAAGAAAGGATCGTATGTAAATTAGAAGTTGTAAACAAAAACAGTAGACATTTCTTATTTGCATTGCGTCTAAGAACGAGCTAAATATTTACGATAGCAAGGTAATGCTTTGCATTTGGTGAGACCACACGCCAAGATAAAAACATGATTGTGGAATGTTCAAGACACACCGTTTACTACAATTACAGTCAATGGAAGACAACCACAGCCGTCCACGGAAATATCTCTTCTCATGGAAAAGAGAAGGTTAAAAAGACAGTGGAAAAACAACCGGTCTCCATTAACAAATGCTAAATTGAACTTCTATCAAACAACATTAGGAAACAAATTGAGACAGACACATGAGTCCGCCTTTCAAAATTACTTAACCCACTTGGATAGCCTGTGGGAAGCATTACGAGATATGAAACGGCTTATTGATTTGAAATTCCCGCTTAGACTTGAGAACCATGTCTGGGCCAAGAACTCATACTTGCTAGTTTTTACACCAAATAATACAAATGTATGTGCCAAGCCACCACATATTAGCGGCAGTGTAAATGTTCCTATCAAATTACGATTACTCTCGACGTAATAGGTTATTAGAAATATAGATATAAAAAATTGTTCGAATCAGACTTGCAGATGCTGTGATAACTATAATGTTTATATTTATCGCGCTGCTAAGAGTTGGTTAATTGCCTTTCTCCACAATCCTTGATTTCCAAAGCACTGTATCGATGCTTTTTGCTTAACTTGAGATCTAAACGATTAAAATATCATCCTGGCTTTACCCTTAACAGAGCGGCTTTTAAACAAGATTTATTGCTCAGCCTTGTTTATAGACATTTGTCAGGCGTTAGACAGAGACAAAGTTCTGTAAATCTATGTATATCTGTTGATGTTCCTCAAAGCTGCATACTAGAACCGCTGCTGTATATTATATATACAGCTGACATGCCAACAACTGACACGACAGACAGCACTTGCAGATCCATATTTCCCAACTAGAGGAATGGCTAAGCAAACGGAAAAAAAGTTAATTTATCGAAATGTACTCAGTTAACCTTTACACGCGGCCGTCAGCTGGCTGGCACAAAGGTATGGCTTGTCATAATGAAGCCTCGTAAGAGATGTAGAACTCCAGTGTTTATTAGCCAAAGGAGGAATTCTGAAGAGATGGACAAGAAAAGCTCGCAAGAAGTAAAACGGTCAGCTAGCAAAGATACTCTTGATGAAGAGGCTGAGATGGTAGCGCACATTGTTGCTAAATGTCCAGCACTGGCTAGCATAAGGCTAAGGACCACGAACACACATTTATTAAATGTGAATGCCATGGTGGAACTAAGCCTCAGACAAATACAGCAATTATAAGAGACTCCATGATGAGGAAGAAGGCTGACAGTCATCAGTCAACAGTCTGAAATCACTAGTCAAGAAGTAAGGCTAGTGGTAGCACGGGAATGGGAGTAAGGTAATCGTAAATTAGAAATTGGCAGCAGCTATGAAATTAAAATCTGCTTAACTTCACTGGTACCTACCAACACTATCGTTCGCGATCTATTGCAATTTGAAATGTACCAGAGACTAATTAAACAGACTTGGATATTACACAGAGATCTCCTAAATGTCCTACTGTCCGCGATCTGTTGTATTTCGCATGTCACCAGAGGCTGAAAAGCCTAATGAGAAGGATCAAATATGAAATATATTAGCATCGTAAGATTTCATTGCAGTAAATAAATTTTTACACAGGTAGTCATCATTAATTTCATTAGAAAAATACAATAAAAATTAAAATAGAAAAACCATATCTTCTCTACAAGAATATATTGTTGTTGCAAACATATAATGGTTACATGAAAACATATTAAACATTCGTTTAGTTGCGATAAAGAAGTAATTGTTTGTTTAGATTTAATCATTAAATGATTTCCATCCATAAAAGTTACAAAAATGATATAATAACTTTAATCATAATATGTTCTGAATAGACATAATAGGAAAAATTATTTTATTGTTTAATCAAATTATGAGTGTGTTATAAGCGTAAGCAGTTAGCACGTTGGCTGTTAAACGTTCGATGGCTTTAGACGCCTCTGTCAATCACTAACTTAAACTTTTTGCTTCTCTATTGTTATAAGAGGATCATATTATTATTATCTACAATATAATTCGATCATAAAATGTTACTTTTGGTTACCTCAACCATAAGTTTTCTTTGCATACAGCTAAAAGCCAATTCAGCCAATGCATATGACTCGAGCATTTAAAGTCAAATTAAGGCAATGCAAGCGCATACCCGACAAAGTTATTCGTACATATGAAGAGTTTGAAGCCATGCGAAATCGAAAACTTACTTCGTATTCTTTATAACCTAGTCGCTCTGACTATCTCTTGATTAATTTATTATTAACGAACAACCCAACCAGCACCTTCAATCTTATACAGAACTTACACAGAACTAAAAAATAAATTATTCGGGAGGATCTATTCAGCACCAATAGACACTAATTTCAATCGCAGAAAATCCGCAAAGTCTAGAAGCACCACTGTGGGAAAGCAGACCTAACCAAAATGAAAGGATTTTAAAATTCGCCTTTTTTCCAGACACACCACTGTTTTACCTTTTTTTTTTTTGGTTTCATCTGCAATTCAAACACTACAAGTGGCAAAGTGATAACATTTGAACCCTTTTTGTAAACAAATTCCTCACTCCTCCAAAACACTCGTATTTTGGCTTTTAGTAGTGACTGACTTGTCTAACGGTGACGCTGAAGGTGTTTGACTGATGTAGAGATGAATACATAAACTCCACTAAACAACATAAGCCTCAAAGTTAAATGAATGAAAGTGAGTATGTTTTTGTTTCACCTTCTAGTGAATGAGTGTTTGTGTGGGTGAAAATTATGCATGTTCGAAAAAATAATGTAATTTTTCTTGCTTCGAGAGATAATCAGAGATAAATATAAAAAAAAAAGAAAACAGATACGACAATAATGTTTCTTTCCTACATTTAAATGTGTATGAAATTGATTATTTGCTTTAAGGCGAGAAATAATGCAGTCAGGAAGAAAGAAGTGGCAGTCAAGGCACAAGACACATAAAACATGGCTTTAAGAAAACACTTTCTTTCTTTCTTTGGCGAAAAAATCATCAAAATCACAAACAAACTTTAATAGTTTTTCATGATGTATTTTGTAGCAAATAAACCTCAACAAAGACTTGTAAAATATTGCTTTTTGTTTTTGTTTTTTCTAGCTTCCTTTCGGCATTAAGTCAAGGGTGCATCTTGATGGTAATTTGTCATGACATCAAACTAGACTTTAAGGGGGGAGGGGGTTAAAAAGTGTAAGTGTCTGTTAGTTTAATAGTGTTTGGCATGCATGCTGAAGTCATTGGCACCTGTTTGTGATGTTGCAAATGTTTTTAGTTTCAAGTAGCCTTAAAGCAGGAGCAGCAGAAAGCAAATTGTTAGAAATATCCGCTTTATAATGTAACAGACAATTTATACACTACATGAACACATGGGAGTTCGGGTTGTCATGGTGGAGAATCCTCCGTTTTAAGGGGTTTGTTACGATATTTTCATTCTTTCTTCATACTTTTGGCAAACGAAGAATTGTGCTGAATTTGGTTCAGCAGGGTGTCCACCGGGAAGGTATACTACTTTGTTTTGCCGCCATTTTGGTAAACATTAGTCTTGAAAATTCATATTTGGCAGCCGTGAAGTAGAGACATTAAAAACATTTATCAAAATCAATCATCGATTACTGTGACGATGAGAAAGTTACGTGAAAATTTTGGGAGAAACAAAGTGCCAACAAGACCCACTATTCAACCATCTACCTCAATTCGACACCGTGCTCAGGAGCTTGGTCTTCAAAGAACAACTTTGGCCACAATTTTGCACAAAGATTTGCATTTGTTTCCATTTAAGATTCAGTTGACACAAGAGCTTCCTCCATTTACGCCGCCGTACATATGCCAATAGGATGCTACAGCTCGCCCATGACAGCCCCGATTTTCATGAAAAAATCATAATGAGTGACGAGGCACATTTTCATTTGAATGGATATGTGAATAAACTGTAGAGTCGGTTCTGGACAATGGAAACCCCTCAAATCATTCATCAGTCACCTTTGCATCCATTAAAAGTGACAGTCTGGTGTGCAATTTGGTCAGGAGGAATCATTGGACCTTACTTCTTTGAGACTGAAAACGGCGTAACGGTAACTGTCAATGGGGAGCGATATCGTGATATGATTAAAAACTTTTTGACGCCACAACTGCATGCTTTGGGCTGGACTAAAATGTGGTTTCAACAAGACGGTGCCACAGCGCATACAGCCAGGATTACAATGGAATTACTGCGAGACCTCTTTCCACAACAAGTTATTTCAAGGAATGGTGATGTTGATTGGCCTCCACGGACGCCTAATTTTACTGCATCGGACTTCTAACAGAGGACATTTATCTAATATTGTATTCCATACATAATTGCCGACATTAAATAAAACATTTATCAATATACGATCAATTCTCTTTGATTTAATCAAAAATTATAAACAAAGACAGACACCCTGTACATGCATGTGCTTGCTGTGAAACTCCCTTTCACACTTTTCTACAAGTGTTTAGATTTTCGTTGTATTTGTGCAGTGGGACTACCGAATGCTAATCGTTCTGACTATCAAGAAAATCAAAAGTCCAAAGTTCTCACTATATTGTATATCTACGCTACCATACTTCCGTGAAAATGCAAGCCTAACAAAAAATAATGAGAGCCATAGAACTGTGAAAATTCCATCCTTAATTTTTGACAGTATGATTACGTATTGCTTGCTTTCAGACTATAATACTTACGCATTTTATTTGAATTTAAGATAAGTCGTTTTACTAAATCTATTAGCCATATGTAACGATGTATAGTACTCGTATTTTGAAACTCGAAAATTGTATTTCTTGAATTTTCAATGGATGGAAATAACAGCAGGATATGTCGAAAGACCAACTTGCGAAGAAGAGTAACTGATTTTTAACAAGATTTTTGAAATTGGTCTTAAAACGAAAAATGCAAACGATAGGACTTTAGCGCCAAAATAATAAATTTATTTTATTCTGCTTGAATAATCCACATCATAATTTATAATAACGCACTGCACGGTAGCTGTCACATGTAAATTTAATTTTCAATTCTTTTGCCAGCAACAAAGCTAAAGCTGAAAGCGACAAACGTTCTCAGCAAAGTTATGGCGGAAATGTCAGCTGGCACTTCATAACTGTTGTAACATTGAAACACTTGACTTGAAACAAGCTGGGCGCTGCTTCATTTTCTATGAGGCCCTTACTTGACCCTGACCTTAAGCTTCTGTTTTTAGTTAAAATATTAATTAATTCAATTAATTTGACAAATTTAAACTTATTTAGATTTGCATAAAATATTTTAAATAAATTTTCTATAAATTAAACATTTTTCATTCCCTTCTACATCGTGGCTGAAAATTTGTCACGCCTCCGGACATTTTTATAACTTTTACAAATAATCACGTCTGTTAGGTTTGATTTGATATTAATGCATATAAGACCCACTGTTGTGTGCTTAGTCCGAGACGCTGGGCAGATTATGGTGATTCGTCTGCAATTATGGGTTAAGTAAGTATTAAGGAATCAAAAGTTCTATATGTTGTTGGCAGATCGCTAAAGAAGCATTTAATTGCCTCGGTATTGCACTTCATCTGATCTTCTTACAATTTATACCACTTATATCGCATAGAAAATGCGCTTAACAGTAAGGACTGTTGGCAAGGATATGTTGTACGGTTGGACTCCGTTAAAATTATCAAGTCGAAGAGAATATTTCAAGACGTGGTGTAGGAAATTGGAGAGAAGCACACAATGCCGAAGCGCTTAGACTTCTATTTTAAGTTTCGCGACTGACCTAAGTAGGTTGTGAGCGTACAAAAGAGGGCGAAGCTGCTTATCGGTGCGACTCAATTTGGGCCGTCTGCCACTCCTTACTACTACGTAATGTACTGGAATGAAATTAGCGAATTTGTTCCTAATACTCGTATATATGTAGGTGTAACATGATCCTCATTAAGGTCCCATCCGATCGAGGTAGATTGCCCAATGGGCGGCTCAAACTTAATATACGTACTACGAACCCAATAGCCGTACTGCTACCATATGGAATAAACTTCTTACAGATATTTTTCCTGGAAGAACATTTAAATCGAAAGTTCACAAACACTACTCCAACTATTTTTTCCCAAGTTGCAGCACCAAAAATTCCATAAGTGCGTCATAAGAAGCACCGGACACAAGATAAAGACACGACACAGTGATTGAATTTCGATCGATCGCAATTTATCATCGACGGCTAATAATGGATACGTAAGTAAGGAAACAAAATTAGCTCCTTTGGAACACCAAGAATTCAGGTTGCATTAAAGAAATGAAACTTACACGAAATAATTTGCTTTATTACCCACCGCAAAAAAAATCAGATCTGCAAAGAAAAGCTCTTTATGCTGGTTTCCTTTCAATAATAATTAAATAACACGGCCATGAAATAAATTCTTTGTAAATAAAAATGAGTGTTTTTTTAGGAGTAAAACATAAAAATTGAAAATACATTTAGACTTAACATCCGCATAAGCTGCCATTAACAACAACACCAGATGTGTCGAGTAAAAAAAGTTCTTGATTTATGCCATTTCGCTGGAACACACAACAGACATTGGTAGTAGTTGCAACAAATTGACGCCACACACATTAACGAAAACAGCGGCTACTGCCAGTAAAACAAAAAATCAGCAACGAGATAAAAGTTTTTATATGATCACGATCATAAAGAAAAACAATGTACTGATCTGTCTGAAGAGAAAGAACAATAGGGAAAGTTTTCCGACTGTAATGATTTTTTTTTTGTTGGAATTTATTAAAAGAAGGAAAAATTCTTCATTTATTACCCTGCATTCCGTCTTACATATCAAAGTATGAACTACATATGCATGTATGTCGTGTTGCATGTGGCATGAAAGAATTTTCACTAGATTACAAATGAAATTTATTGGTAAATGGAAAAATCAGAAAAAATATGAACTGACTGACAGAATCTGAAAGTGAGAAAATTTATGGAAAAAATTTATGGAAAATCCAAAAAGGCCAAAAAGATCGTGAAGTCACAACATATGAACCACACACACACACACGCACGTGTAAACTGTTGCTTGTAAGGCAATTCCAATTTTATTAGGGTGCTTTTTTTAAACCTCCCAGCAATTTTATATGACATAAAGATCAGATCAATTTAAGCACATAAACGAAATGAATTTGTTTGACAGAAAATTTTTCAATATAATTTGTGGCATATGACGACCCTGGCTGAAAGTTGTGAAGCTTAATTTTCATTGCCAATGAATTATTTGCAAATCAAAATGAAGAAAATTATATTTCAAATGAAATCATTTGCTTTGCAAATACTAAATTCATCTTTGTTTTAATTTATCGGGCATGTTCTGACACTCGCAAGAGTGTCAAATCGCATGCGAGTAGCAAATCGCCAAACTTATTTCTGCATATTCTGCAACTCACGCGTTTTACTTGCGATATGCTTTTGAAAAGTTTTAAAAGAAAACTTTCCGAAGATGAGTTGTATCAGCTGTTTATTGAAATCTTCAGTGCAAAAGAAGAAATACAGAGGCAAAAGTTGCAGAAGCAAAGAACGTTTTTAAGTTTCATGTTTTTAGAAAAAATTTTTTACAAAATGTCTTTAGTTTTGACTAAAATGAAAAGAAAACACTATTAATTTAATTTATTCATAACTTTGTAGTTTCTTTAAAAACTAGTTTAGTGTATTTAAAGTTCACTTCAGTATACTCTTGCGACTTGAACTCGCCAAAACTCTTGCGAATGCGAGTTACAGAACACCTCACATGTGAGTTGAAATCACAATCGCAAATTTTGTGCGAGTGTCGGAACATGGCCGTATGTAAAATCTAACGCGTTTAAAAAAATACCCTTCCTCAAACTGAGAAAATAAACCAAAATTCTTTTCCAACAAAAGAATCAAAAAAGAACAAACAGATTTAACAAATTATTAATTAGAGGGGCGAAAATTTGCACCAAAGGCAGACGAGTGAGTGAATGGAAAGCAAGGTCGGTCAGTTTGCTGTTACTGGAGGAGACACACTTTTATGCCTCCTACCATGCAATCGGTCAGAAACGTATTATTATTCTACAAATTATATCTTTAATACGGTTTGTAAACTTCACAGGTTTTCAGTATTTATTTCCCGTTTTATTTCTCTTCTTTTCGTATTTTCCTTTTATGAAATTGTAGTTGGGTTCTTACAACAACCGTCGCCGTCTCTTCTGATGAAAAAAAACTTGTTTAATACGTTTGACCCACAAAGTCGACAACAATACAAAATGTTTGGTTTATTTCTTGCATGTTGTTTGTTAGCAATTAAATAAGGAAGGAACAATTTAAAATCGTCTCGTATTTTAAAGCAGATTAATGTTAAAAAAAATCATAAACAAACTCTACAAATACCTTTTCAAAACGCAATAGTACATTTACAGGAAATCTTGGTTTAGTTCATTATTTAGGTAGACAGAAAATAAGTATCTTAGGCGTTTTATTTTCTGGAAGAAATGTTGCCTTATAAAAAAGTAGCAAATTGAAGCCCAAACCCTCAGAAATTGATGCACTTTTTACGATTACAAGATATCAAAATAATTGCATCGAATTTCCACAAAAAAACAACAAATATAAAACTCTTGTTTGTAAACCTGATAGAACTTTAAATTGTAAAAAAATTAAAAATAAACAAATTAGTTTTGATCATAATATTTTGACCGATAAATCAATGCATTAAAATTCGTAAATGATTTCGTGCATAAGGATACAGCTGCTGTACTTGTTGAGGCGCATTCTGGACACTCAATTTTGGGCCACTTTTTGGAGCATTACTGGCCATATGTTACGAATAACACGCACAGTGTTGGCCTCCAAGACGTCAATTGTTGCTGGTTTATTAGTATGAACCAGTTACTTCACGTAGCCCCACATGCAATAGTCGAGAGGTGTAAAATCGCACGACTTTGGAGGCCAATTGTCAGGTCCATTACTCGAAATCAACTTATCCACAAATTTTGATTTCAATAAGTTGATAGTTACGGTGGCCGTATGGCGCATAGCGCCCTTCTTGTGGAAACAACATCTCGCCGGGATCAATGCCATCAATATTTTCAAATAAAAAATTACTGATCATGGTGCGGTAACGATTTAACGATCTTCATTGACTGTAACGCGACATCAGGCTACATTTTTGAAGAAACAAAGTCCAATCAGCTTGTAAACCGCATCAAACCTTCAATATACTCTTTAGGAACCTTGGAGGAAGGCCCTTTGAAGCTTCAAAAAGTTTTAATGATATATTTTTTAATGAAAGGGAATTTAAATTTGTTTAAACCCGATATAAATTACGAAAAGATTAACTGTGGAAACGTACCGTCATACTGCGCGCACTTTTTTACATTTAAGCTGGCAAATAACTGATCTAATTGTGTTTAGCGATTAGACTTATCCTTGGCTTAACAGGTTTGGTTACAAACAAAATTGCAGCGTATGGAGTGAAACCGATTCACGAGAGACCCTCCAGACTTTATTATATCCAGCAAAATGCACAGGGTGTGGTTTATACGCTGGTTACATTATTGAATCTTATTTCTTCACAAATGAAGAATATTGGAAGTCCAGAACACGCTTCGTCAAGAACAGCCCGAAATCATTTCCAAATATTAATGCCACTATTGATCTTTCGAATGAAAAATATTTTTCGATCTAATTAAGTTTTGGTGAGTTATTTTATACAATTTAAAGTTCTAACGGGTTTTAATTTTGCTACTTTAGTAGGCAAACGTTTTTTTAAAAAGATTTCTTGCAGAAACTAAACGTTTTTCAAATAAAGATTAAGATTTCATTTTAAGTTTAATTTCCATCATATTGAATTAAAAACGAAAAAAACTTTTTCTTGAAGTTGCTACCAAATTGCACGCGACAACAACATGATATTCAATTATGAAGTTTCATAAAGTTAATGTTGTTGTTTATTCTTTAGAACAAGAAATATTTCAATCTTTCCATCGCTGAAACGAATTATTTCATAACAAGCAAATTTATTGATTTTGTAAAATAAGACCTCGTTAATTAAAAACCCTGCTTTCTTATTTCTCATTTTTTCTTTTGAATTATTTCGATTACAATTTGATAAAATTTTCTTTACTTTTATTAAATTACATCATGTTTTCAGCAAACAAAAAATAAAATAAAAATATATAAAATCATTATCGAACTTCCTTTCTAAACTAACTCCATCGAACATGGGGGCATCGTGATGTAGCAGGAAAAACTGCTACAAACAATTTTTACTACTGATTTCTATTTTTGCCCTCTAACTTTTAGCCAAGAAGTATAAAATGTAAAAAAAAAAAAATACTAATGAGCTTAAATTATAACGCCACTTATTGATGGTGTTTCGTTAATGTCAGTTGCCTGTTTGGGCCCATTGTGCTTTTAAAAATAAGTGGAAAATAATAAAATGCTGGTAGCAAATCACGTTTCCATTAGATAAAAAATTTAAACGCTTCTAAAAAATAACAGAAAACCAAAAAAAAGAAAAAAAGTTTATCTAGTGGTCATCAATGGAGTTTAGCGGAGTTTGAGTCAAGTTACTTGTAGTTGCCTTAACACTTGGTTTATGATGGACTTTTACTTTTTTTCCTTTAAGCCGGCTTTTAAGCTGCAAAGAGAGACAGAGAGGAACAAACTATTTAAAGTTTATTAATGAAACGTTTTAATACTTTCGGTAATTTGTCCTTTACTCCGGCCATTGTTAAATAGTTACGATTAGTGACCAATAACTCTTGGGAGTTCCGTAAATCAATTTTCCAAAACAAAATCTACCACAAGTCACTCATTCCTTAACGAAGTGTTTTTTTTCATAGTTAAAGATGTAATCATTTTTATGCGATGGATTCCTTATTTAGTTTTGTTTTTAACTAACAGGTGTTTTATTTCTGTTTAAGAGGGGTTCCAACATGCAACAAGCCGCTGCTGCTGCCACTGCTGCTAAAGTTGTTGTTGCCTCTAAGTGCCAAATAAGCCACAAAAATGCGCTTACAAGTGTTTACCACCGCCGCCGCCACCACCGCTATGAACCACATTATTGTTTATAACTACATTATTGGAAAATTGCTAAGAGTTTGGCTCCATTTAGTTTTTCCTATATTTTAAGCGGCCACGCGTCTCTAAAAATTGTTGACCTTTTTTCAGTTTTGTTTTTCTATAAAGTGGTATTAAATTCCGCAATTAGCGTTTAAACTCAGTTTAACTTTTCCTACAACCGTTTTTTTTTTTTTTTTAGTTTGAGAGGAGGGTTTTTGAGCAGGTCAATGTTTGGTCATTTTTAAATTTTTATTACGTTTTTAGCTTCTGGTTATTTTGTGGTTTTTAAATTTATAGTTTTATTACATGTTTTATTATTGCTTTGCTGCTCCTTTTGTTTATAATTTTCATTTTATAAATGTGCCGTAATTTAAACTAAATGACCTCTTTTAATAAATCAAAGTTGCATTTTTATTTCTCCTATTTCCCCAAAACGGTAACAAAATATATCATGGGCTGGAGAAAGTTACAAGAAATTACTGCTGATTTATTAGAAGACATCGTTTTTAAATTGGGAAAATTAAAGTAGAGCACAAAAAAGTCCTTTCGGAATAATATTAATTCAAAGAATTATCTGTACATACTTTTTTCGTTAATAAATTTATTCAATATTATAAACTCAAACTTAACTGAAAATGTAATTTTAAATGAGTTTTTACGATTGAAAAAACTAAATAATACACGGTGTCCGTCGGGAAAGTATACTACTTTGTTATGCCGCCATTTTGGTAAACATCTTGATAGTTCATATTTGGCAGCCGTGAAGTAGAACGTACTGCAAGATCGGCTCGAAACATGACTGCTGTTCAAGAAAGTGTTCAAAACAATCCATAAACCTCAATTCGACACCGTGCTCAGGAACTTGGTCTTCAAAGAACAACTTTGGCCACAATTTTGCACAAAGATTTGCATTTGTTTCCATGTAAAAAAAACATAATGAGTCACGAGGCACAATTTCATTTGAATGGACATGTGAATAAACAAAATAGTCGGTTCTGGGCAATGGAAAACCCTCAAATTATTCATCAGTCACCTTTGCATCTATTAAAAGTGACAGACAATTTGGTCAGGAGGAATCACTGTCAATGTGGAGCGATATCGTCATATGATTGAAAACTTTTTAACGCCAAAACTGCATCCTTTGGGCTTGACTAACATGTGGTTTCAACAGGTCGGTGCCACAGCGCATACAGCCAGGATTACAATGGAATTACTGCGAGACCTATTTCCACAACAAGTTATTTCAAGGAATGGTGATGTTGATTGGCCTCCACGGTCGCCTGATTTGACTGCTCCGGACTTCTTTTTGTAGGGATATCTGAAAAGCAAGGTTTATGCAAACAAACCAGAAACGCTGGAGCAACTAAAACAAAATATTCGTGATAAAATTATTGAAATACGGCGTGAAATGTGTGAGAATCTAATGAAAAATGTATTCAAAAGGGCTCGCATTTGTGAGGCTAACAGAGGCGGACATTTATCTGATATTGTATTCCATATATAATTGCCGACATTAAATAAAATATTTATGAATATACGATACATTCTCTTTCATTTAATCCCGGCGGACACCCTATATTACTACAACTTAATTGTCCAATATTATGAAAAACAAGTCAAAATTTTATACTTCTCCCCGTTGTAGAAATTTAGATTTTTCGAAAAGCTGCTTTCCTTTTACTGACAGCGGGAAGGAACTGGGATATTTCAATTGTCCTTTAACGTTTAAGTTTTTTTTCACATACAGTTAACACCATGAGGTAACCATAATATAAAAGTAATATATTTTTATTGAATTAAATAGTTATAAAAAATCATATTATTATTGTAGTTAAGTGATGGAAAAGCAACAAATTTATGTTGATTGCTGATTATTGATTAACACGGGCTGAGGCACGAACACAAGCGGCTGGCAACAGCTATCGAATGCTTAATATTTAATGTGCTAACAACTCGAGCCGAAGCACCCTCATGCTTTGTTTAAACACCAAAAGAAATTTACATATTATATCCTTTAGGAACATTTTATGTTTAGAATTTCTATATTATTTTTGCAAAGTAAAAACACTTTTTATTGATGAAAATAATTAAATGTAAACAAAAACGTGCTTATTGCGACTAAAGTAATGTATTAGATGTGCGCCACAACAATATATTGTTGTACAGAACATAATATGGTTGTCGTGACCATGACAACCCCATGTTTTTTGAATTTTGAAAAATTCATTTTGAATATATTTAAAATTGTTTTGTGGAACTTGTTTTTTTCGATTTGATCTTTAATATGTGAATTTTAGATTTAGATTAGTAAACAAAAAACAATTTTTGGTGATTTGTTTTAATTTTAATATTTACGAGTATGTTTATGCTTGTAAAAAACAATTTAAATGCCATAAAATAAAAAAAACCTTTTACGAAAAGCTTTGCGTTTTATAAAATTATGGCTTTAACATTTTGTTGGGTAGTTCTTTTTAACGAATTATGGACTTTTGTAACTTTTCGACTTTTTGGTGAATTTTGTTAAATTTTTTGTAAGCAAAAAACCGAGCCATACGTGTACACTGTAAAATTTCATTCAAATGAATATCCGTAAGTGATCTACGTATATAGCACAATATATCATGGTCCAGACTTATGAAGTAATATCTGCTTGAGATGACGAACTTAACCAAAGATTGGAGTGAGTACAGACCATTTCTTTATAACTTTAAATATAATATGAGTTTTACATGTGATATTCTCGTTGCAAGAATTTAGTCTTATTCTTAAAAACTCAGATATAACTCAATGTCAGTCGATAAAACATATTATTTCCGAAGTAAGTAACGAACTCAAATCTTGTGTTTTTTCACTTATGACATTGTTGCAGCAAATGACCGATATGGGGTCGCAAACGGAATATCGAGCTTAAAAAACAAAAAACATAAAGACTTCAGCTGCAGCTGAAGCATAGTAAATAAAATAATCTTACCTTTTTTTCTAACTTGGTCATACAATGCAACGAAAGAACAAAGCATGAAGGTCTGCTTTCAAAACTAGCAAACTTAACGTGAAAAAATTATAAGAAAAACACTTCGGTAATTTAATATTAATTACTGCAATAAAGAACAAAGAAAAAATCATGCTTTACGGTTTGTAGATATTTTCTAGAATTTTTTTTATTTAAAATAAAAAACTAATAAACAAGAATAAAAAGTTTTTAATTTTCTTATAAAGAAAATTCCATATTTTTTAGGTTCGAACTACGAGTTCGATATGAACATTTTTTAACTTTGTAACAGAGACGTGTATACAACTAGACAAATTAAATGGGATACTAGCCAAAAACAATTGCCTAATTCAAAGACCCCTTGTAATATTGTATCGTGTATTAAAATAAACCTTTGGTTTATTTGTTTGTGAACAGTAAAGTTTATTATATTGCGGCACTAATGTCTTGTTAATGTCAAAAAAATAAAAGTCGTCATTTAATACCATGGATTTGAATCAGGCATGGGAACTTCAAATTACTATTAATTACACTCAAGGTAACAATATGTCAGTAGCAAAAGAGCAGATGATAAATAATTATTTATATTTCAAAAGAAATTTAATGAATAAATTGTAGTTTTATAGATAAACGTAAAAATTTATCATTTCCAACTTGTTTAAACAGAAATTAATCAAATGTTTCGGCTATAAATGTCCCACGGCCAGGGCCCAGTCGATCTTCAAGGACTCCCGAAAACATTGAACCGGTTGAAAGCAGTTTACGTGAAAATCCGCGACTTTCAATACGGAAAAGAGCACTGGGACTTCCAATAGCGATTATTCATGACATTTTAAGAAGCATCTAAAGTTCCACCCTTTTTAAATTCAAATGGTTCAAGAACTGAAGGAAAGTGACTTTGATTTACGCAAACATTTTTGTGAAACGATGTTGGAACGAAGCGACGAAGCTCATTTTCACTTAAACGGCCACGCCAACAAGCAAAATTACCGCTACTGGTCTCCAAGATACCGCAACCCTCGATTGAAATATCAAAACCCATTGCATTGCACTAGGGTAACTGTTTGTGTGTGCTTTATCCATGTATGAGATAATTGGACGAACGTCATCGGTGAAAATTATCGATGCATGATTATGGAATTCTTTTTTCCAAACCTGCGAGCTCATCCATCGTACTCTTCACACACGTGGTTTCAACAGGATAGGATTAATGATCAAATAGACAAGCTCGGCCTTTGGTTTCTCTAAATCTTCCGGATAGCAGTACATTAAGATAGCGAGTTTACGAAGTACATATGCCCTAATAGGACTACTACAAAAACAAAGTGTTTATGTCAATACACGAGCTTTTCGCCAAACCAGAATGCGGACCCAAAACAACGACAAGTTCTTGCAAACTGTAAAATTCCTTCAAAGTTCTTTTCCATATCAGCATTGTCAGCATACTTCGTTATCGGTGAAAACTATTGAGAAATTGTTTAAAAAACACACAGACGTTTACATCCAAGAAAAATTCGTCAAAAATAAAACAATTTAGATTTAAAAACAATTTATAATTTATGTTTAATGTTAATAATTTTTAAATGGTTTAATAAAAAATTAGTGTAAAATACAAGATTTAAATTACTGATGTATGGGTGATTCCATAATTGCTTGAATGAAATATTCATTCCTACATTAAAATTCCAAAATACCGTCAACAAAATTATGCATGTTCATTGCCTTGTTCCATCGCATAAACACTTTTCTTTAAATTGTATTCAGTAAAAGTTTACAATTTCTTTAATTTTATAATTTTCTTTACCAACGGCACCACATCTGCACACAGTGGTCAGTCATGGCTGGGACCCTCAATGTTCATGTCAAAGCCAACAATTGTAGACAGATTATTTGCATAAAAAGGTTTTTGAAAGAAAATAAAAAAAAAACTGATGACTTTTATGTTTTACTCCTTTGCTATGGAAATTAAGTGAATGACGAACGTTTTTTGTAACACAGTTGCAAAGGAAAAAAAAAAAACAAAACGTCTGCATGCATGCATGTGTGCAACACACAAATACTCCTGGTTGCAGTAAACAGTTGAGGAGTACGAGTAATTTACTGGTGGTGTCAATTTACTTAGAAAAAATTGCTTTAACGTGACATGAAGTGAAAAAAGGTTAAACTTTAGTGGACAAAGGTTCAGACACACACACATTCAAGTCTCGAATTGAAGAGAATTTTATGAAAGTACCCAATGGATTTGAAAGTAACAAGGTATCTCTTAATTTGGCTGAATTTAGGTTTAATTAATTTAAGATTAAATTCGTTTATTTTTTTTTTGTTTTACGACAAGTAAAGCAAACAACTGACTAGGATACCCTGCCTACTATACTGACATTTTGTAATCTGTACAGTGGTATTTGAATACCAACCGACATGCACAGACATGTTAAAACATAAGTGTTAATTGGCTGTACTTTAAGAGAAAAAATTCTTAGTTTGCCAACATTCCCCAGTACTGTAGGGCACTAATAGGGCCTTTAAAGAAACAATGCAAATGAGATTGTTGTTCATTTTCTTTGCCAACTTCAAAAATGGCCTTTTATTGCGGTTTGTGGTTCTTTATTACACATAACAACAACAGCAGTAGTAACATAGCAAGAACAATAATAAAAAATGGTCATTAAGTGAAGTGCATGACCTCACACCAGTTTCAAATTTACTATTAAAAAAATAAACTTAATAATTGGCTTAAGTGTATTTTTATGAGCCGTATAATTGTTACCGGGTTGTGGCTATGAGTAGCGAAATTTTGATTTACCACCAAAACATGTTGAAGTACACATCCTCAGCGTTGTTATTGCAAAATTGGCTGTAGACCAGAATTTAGGAGTTACCCTAGAATTTTGCCTAATGCGCCATAATGATAAAAGACACAAAAGAGTGTATCAAAACACGGCGAATAATTGTGAAAATTTCCCAAGGTTAAAAATCGCCCAAAAGAGCGAAAAGAAAAATTTCCAAAAATTTTTGTAAAAATAATTTGAATGATTTTTCTATAAAATTTGGGCATTTGTTCATTGAATTTTGGATGAATAACTATTTAACCTTTCCCTAGATTCTCGGTTAATATTTACACAACATCTACGACTGTATGAATGATCGGCCATGTGAAAACCGCTTAAAAAAGCAAAAAGAAGAAAACGCCCAAAAATATGTTGTCAAAATTATTTGGTGATTATTCACCAATTTCGGGTGATTTAATTTTTTTTTTATTTTTTTAATTTGACTACTTGTCAAATTTGACTATAGACCAAGTATGATGGAAATGAAAATTATGCCATCCTATACCCAGGATTTTGTATTCCCATGGGAAATAATTTCCAGCCGTTAAACTAATTTTATTTGCAGGGTTGCCAGATCTCAAACAATACTAATACATATGAACATTGTTTCGCATGGAATGAAAGTTTCTTACGGGTACGTAGACTTGGCATCCATTACAAGGTACAAATTACGTGATCACGTTACAGGGGGAAGCCTTGCTATTGATTAAATTTTGAAAAATGTTAATTCACCCAAAATATTTATTGGATAATTTGGCATGATTTGACGTTTTGAACAAATATCGATATGTGACATACACCAGCGAGGTATTTTCTTGCGCCCGCCCAAAGTCTAGCAATAAAATACAGCTTAAATGAGCGGATGAACGAAGGTTGGAAACGCAGAAAAGCTTTAGTTAGCAGATACGGTTTAGACATACCCGAGATGTGAAAATCATTCAGTCCAGTCGAAGGCTAGGGGATGTCTGATACCAGCTACGCATGGTAAAGGTTTTCTGTTGATATAATAAACAGCTGAAATGCCAAATAAGTGATTTAAAAAAATATGGTGATTTTATTCACCAACTTTAGACAATTGTGAAAATTTTGGTATTTTCAAAAATCTAAAATCGCCCAAAATATTTTTATATACAAACTTAGAACCCAAATATTTCTATATCACCTACTTTCACATTTGGGTCTTGTAAGGCTACAGGCATATATGTTTACGTTATGTGCCATCTTCAGTGTCATTTCAGCCTCGTTCAGAACGAACTAAACTTGACAAGGGATGACGGAAATTTGTTCCAAAAATTATATTTGCAAGAGGTATGGCTATGTAGTAAAAATACTTTTCAGATTATTTACACTACTCAAGAAGCAGAGGCCGATTGTTTCATAAATTTATGTATCAGGCATGTTTTGAAAATCACGTGGTTTCAAATCCCGAACCGTTTTGAAATCACGCCGGAGGATACGTGTAGATATTTCCGTTCAGTTTGAGCATAATTTTTTGTTTGTCATCGAGAGTGTGACAATGTTCTCAGCAGACGAGCACATACATCGCATATTTTTTTATTTTGCTTGTTTATACAGGGTGTAAATGGTCTTCTGGAAGAAGAGCTTGTGTCAACTGAATCATAAAATGGAAACAAATGCAAATCTTTGTGCAAAATTGTGACAAATTTGTGCAAAGTTATTATTTGAAAACCAAGCTCCTGAGCACGGTGTCGAATTGAGGTTCATGGATTGTTTTGAACACTTTCTTGAACAGCAGTAATGTTTTTAGCCGATCTTGCAGTACGTTGTGGTCCATGCTTCTGCCTATCAGCTACAGTCCCTCTTTCTTCGAAATCATTCACTACACGATTAATAGTGCGTCTTGTTGGCACGTTGTTTCTCCCAAAAATTTCACGTAACTTTCTCATCGTCACAGTAATCGATGATTGATTTTGATAAATGTTTTTAATGTCTCTACTTCACGGCTGCCAAATATGAATTGTCAAAACTAATGTTTACCAAAATGGCGGCAAAACAAAGTAATATACCTTCCCGGTGGACACCCGGGATGGCATAATAGCGTTGTGCTAACAACTGTTAGGACAATGCAATACTTGGAGAACATAAGCAAGTGATTTCAAATCGCCAGTCATTTAGCTGGTTTAAAATCACGTGATTTCAATATTTTCTGTGCACAGAACACCGTTTGTGGGATTTGAAATCACTTCGACAAAGAGTGATTCTCAGAACAGGACTGTATATTACGATTTGTTTGATCTCACTCTTAACAACGGTTGAAAGTTATCTCTGAAAAAAAAACGCTCTGCTATATAAGTAAAAATATTCCTAGTCCATTGACAGCTTCAGTGTGTTTACAATAAATTATTAACTTAATTATGATATGACTTGTACAAACAACGGAATTTTAAGTTTTTCTTAAGAGTGCGAATATCATGTCAAAATAATTTCAGTTCAGCTAAACTGGTAACTTGGTAATTTAATACCTTTTAATAGCTTGATGTTATTGCAGATATTGTTGCATTGCGTACCGGGTAATTAAACTTATTTTTTTTTGTTGCTGCTGTCACTGAAGCGTTTGAGTATTTTTCTTTCTTTTAATACAAACGTGTTTGTAGATGTTTTTGCCATTCAAGGACTGCGTTAAGCGAGTAATTTAAGCATTTTTGCTACTTAAAAATTGTGTCTACAGAGAGCTGACAAGATTTTGAAATTTAATACAAAATGACACAGTTTTAATGAGTTTTTGTGTGAATGTGCTTGACCGACCATACGTCGCTAAGAAATTGTAGCTGCTGTTGTTTGCAAGTTTTACGGTAATAATTTCAAATGTAAGGGGTGTTTTTTTGCAGCTATGTGCAGAATTCTGAAATAAAAAACAACAGTTGGATCACTGGCGCAGACTAGCGATTTTACATATTAAATTAGAATATAGCTTAGTGGTATTTGAGGCGCACGCTCTTGAGGGACGATTCACAGGTGAAATATCAAACTGTGCGGTCAATTGTTCCTTTAAAAAAATGTTTTTTGTCATAAGCCAGAATTTGTACATAAGCAAAGATGGCATAATTATTTTTCGAATAAAGACATTTTCATATGATTTCCATATGATTTCATATGATTTTAAAATATACGCCATTACAAAAAACACCCTTTATAGTTTTTAACACGTGATATGGCCGTTTGTTTATGTTGCAAAACCACGAGAGAATAAAGAGTTCATTAACTGTTTTTAATAAACCAGTACCCGAAGTATTAAGGTGACTATTTAAAAAAAATAATTTCGAGTAAATAATACGTTTGAACAACGCCCTTTAGAAAAAGTTACATTCGGCAAAATGCTAATTGTGCTTTTTACATGCTTAGGGCAAGACTGACTAGACATTTCATTGGCTTTATCAAATAAATATTCGCACCAGGCACATCGTCCATTGAGCCAAACCAGCTTTGCTGCTGATGCCGATTGCCAGAACATAATTTTGTTAAGCGATTGTGTTGGTTTTTAATCTATATTAAGAAACAAAATTGCAACGTTTGGAGAGACGTTCAGGAATGGTGCAATCATTGATCCCACCAGAAAGTTCCAATAGAGTGAATCGCGTTCAATGGAATATTCAAGAAAATAGCAAAAAAAATTACTTTATATTTAAAGTTACCTTTAATACATTGTAAATAAAGCGCCTTATATAAAAAAAGTACTTTTAAAGAAAGGAACTCAAAAAAATTTTATTTTAAAAAGTGCCATTTATAGCAGAATTGTACTTTTAAAAGAAACACATTTTGAAACAAAATTTATACAAGATCTGTTGAAACCCAATTTTTACAAAAGTAATTCGAAAAAGTACCTGCTAGAAAAAAGTACGTTTAAAAACAATGAGCAGGATAAACAATTATTTCAATAGTTAAATAAATTATGTTTATTAAAATGCACATAAATCGAGATGAATAGTAAACAATGCGAAAGAAAATAATTTTGTATATCAACAAATACATGAATGGATGTCTTTTTTATTAAGGAGTTGATAGCACAGTGGCTTAGTTTTGTAAATAAGTAGCTTTTGTAAGGCAGCAAGGAAAAACAAACTTGATGTAACCATAATCGACGAGCAAGATATTATGATTGAATTAAGTAATTGTAAACATATCTCATTACTTTAGTAGATAATAAAAAGTTGACAGAAAAGCAAAAAAACTTGCTACAGAATTGCAACAGGCGAGGTACACGAACACAGGCGACTAAAGCCGTCGAATGCTTAAACCACAGCACCCTCATAATTTAATTAAACACCAAAAGAATTTTATATATTATTTCTATTCAGAATATATGCAAATCACTTTAATAAGGAATTTAATTTTATCAACTTTCGATGAATATACTCGTATTTTGAAAACCTTATACTGGGGGAATAGAAAATGTTGAACTTTTTAAGGCTGTATTCTTACTATGTATTAATTATATTTTTAATTTAATGACGTATTTTTTATGCATCAGTTGAGTAAGGAATATTCATTATATTTTAAAAATGTAGGCCATGTACTGCAGTTCTGATTGACGATAATAATGTCATAGAAATTAAATATTTTTATTTAAAATTTCCAAAAAAAAATTAGCCGCCCAAAAGCTCTTAACAAGGAAAAGGAGCAAATTTTAATGTTAAAACCGAGTGGATTAAATGACAAAATAAAAAGAGGAAGCTCTCTAGTTATTTTAATAGCATTGAAAAGTATGCTAAAAAAATGAAAGGACGCGTAGAGATAGGCAAAAAATTCCTTCATGTCCACGGCGAAAATTCACAAAGAAAGCGGGGTTAAAAGCAAGTGCAAAGTGCATCGTATTCTAAAATCTCACCTATTCATAGTTCTTCGAAAAGAATCGTAAAGCTCAGCGCCACCAATTCGCAAAGAATATAATGATGTGGTCGGATAAATGGTTCTATGTTGTATTTTGTGACGAAATACTGTTTAATATCGATGGACCAGATGGATACAATTTTTATTTCCAACTATACGGCGGGGAATTTGAAAAAAATTGCCTTTAAAGAACGCAGTAAAAAATTCCTGGAACTTAATATTATTAGATTATATAGAATCCCTTTACCATTCAAGATTTTCTCCATTACTTACATTACTAATTGCCCCAATATTCCCCCCAACCCCCCAAGATATAGTTTACAAGATATACTCGTTAAAAATTAGTAAAATTAAATACCTTATTTAAGTGATTCACACTGTTGGTATATTGAATTTAAGTAAAAACTCTATTGTTCCACTCAACCATGTTGCAATTTTGAGGGTTGGATATTATATGATGATTATATTTAAACAATAATTTGTTTATTGCGACTAAAGTAATTACTTAAATGGTTGCCTACAACAAGATATTGTTGTCGAGAACATAATATGGTTGTCGTGACTATGCCACAATATAGTTTTTTTTCTTTGCGTGCATTAAATTGAAAATGAGGTTACAACCCAAAAATTGCAATTTTATCATACCAACTCTTACGTTGGTGAACCAGGTTTATTACTATAACTATAACTTTTTGTTTTCTTAACTTATGACCATTAAACTTAAATACCACTTTCTTTGTTTCGCGTTTCAAAAGAAAACTTAATTTTTACACTTCTACGTCTTCTGGTTTCATTTCAATAGATTCCTTTAATTCGTTCGTTGCAACTACAAACCAAAAAATTTACTACCCTTTTGAGATCGAGAAGAAAATACAATTTTATTTGTGTTCCATGTATTTAGTAAAAGTCATTAAAAACTGGGCTGGGTTTTCTTTGGTGGAAATTTCTTTTATTGTTAAATTGATTGTACAAGACTACTGCCAGTACTATAAAGCAAGAGTTTTATTTTTATTTAGCATTGTAGTACTACAACTTGCAATTTATGCATGTGTTTTTACATTTAGCCGCTTCTTAAAATTCCAAGGCTTGTCTAAATTTTGCATTTAATGATTTTATTATATATTGTAGTATGTGGAGTTGTACTAATTTAGTTGTAATTGAACAGTGCTGATTTTTTCACTTCTACATAATTTGCCTTAATAGTGGAGTGGTGTTGGAACACTCATTAGATGAAAATGGTTTATTTATTGATGGCTTAAATTTAATTAATGAAAAATATTGCTTTAGTCGGTTTGCTTTTGTATAGAAGAAAAAATGTTTGTCTGAATTTTATTGTATATTCATTAGTTTTAATACTTGAGTTTAGTTTATTGGTTAGCAACATTTTTTAAAAGGAGTAATTTGTTTCAGTACTTTTTTAAAAAGTAAGTTTTAATAAGGTACTTTTTAAAAGCGTATCTATTAGAAAAGTATTAAAAAGATTATCTTCGGGAGAAGTTACTTTTACATGAGTTAAAATTTTACGAAAAAAAAACTAACTACCTGTTGATTACGTTTTAAAGAAAGTATCAACTTAAAAACAATGTTGCCAAAAAGCCCCTTTTGTAAAAGTACCTTTTCAAAGCATTAATTAAAAAAAATTATCTCATACCTTAAAATAGCTTTTCAAATTAGCACTTTGGAAAATTGGACAAATTAAAAAATTACATTTGAAAAATATGTACATTTCGAAAAAACAATTCAAGCTGATAGTTTGAAAAACGTAAAAATAAAACTGGGAGTAAGTACTTTTTCCAACGTATTTAAAAAAGTACTTCTAGAAGAAAAGAAAGAGCTCTAATTTAGGTAGGTACTAAGCAAATAAAAAAGACGCATTTTACAACAAGTACTTTTTTTATAGAGCCATTTTAGGAAAAGTACCTTTGAGTACTATTTACAATTAATCTTTCAAAACAATTTTAACGCAGTGTTCTACAAGCAAAGTGACTTCTAAAAGGCTCATTAAAAAGAAAGTGCATTTAAAAAAAGTACCATTTAAAAAAGTACCTTGGAAAAACTTTTGTTTTCGAAAAGAAAAAAAAAAATATACTGAAAAATATATTTTGAGAAATACCTTGAATTTATTCTGCCTAAATTTGTTTAATACATCTTACAAGGCGGGTAAGTGAAGATCATAAAATAGCAAACAAAGCAGCCTTCTTTGTCCGGACTTGGTTTGCACGCATCGAAGTTAAAATTTCACAACTTATTCAACACTCAATTGGGCAAGTTTCTTAAAAGAAAAAAACATAATTGACAAAATTCCCACCTGCCTTTTTACCAAAAAAAAAAGTGGTTGCATGTATATTTGCAACTAAACTGGGAGTTGATTACAAACATGCACCATTCCTTCGCGTGTAAACAATAGTTATTGAAGGTTGACAATTTATAATTGCATCTTTTTTATCACTTTGCTTTGTATACAAAAGAAAAAAAATTAACAGGGTGTTTCCGCAGGAGTTGCATGACGATCTTTGAACATAATTTTTCCCAATTTAAATATTAAACAAGATTATGAATATTTACACCTTCACTTGAAACGATTTACAAACTTAAAAACCAACTCTATAACTTTCTACGATTTGCAGCACACGTGTTTTAGCTTTTGTTTTACTAAGGAGGTGTTTGGTACTGAAGTGGTCATCAGCAGCATTATTCCATTTGGACTGTAACATACCAAGCTTCTGTGTAGACATTGTTTTCACACTCATATGACCATTAAAAAAATTTATAGAAAATTTCAAAGCAACAAAGTACACAATTAAGGTATTTGAAAATTGTGTTGGTTGCCTTCGTTTTCGGATTAACGAAAAACTAAAAATCGTTGTTTACATAATCAGTTTTCATTGAAATGGACAAAATACAATTTATATGTTTTTCCTTTATTTTTCCTGCTCAATAAAAACTAAAAAATGAAACCAATTATATTTTACGTCGATTGTTTTTTTTTCTCTCGCTCTCAAAGTAAAGTGTAACTTTCACTTTAAGGTCTTTTTTATATACGATGCGATTTTTTTTTATTAATGAAAACAAAAGTTAAAACAATTTCTAACACAAAAAAATGGATTTTAATTTAATATAAAGCAAAAGAAGACAAACTACGTAAGAAATTATTATGAAAAATTATGTATTGCACGCAATCATAGCAATTGTAGGAGTATGTATTTAACATATGAGGGCAGTTTGAAAATTATTCAAACTGGAAAGGTTCGCATGATTTTTGAACCCAAGTATTTGAAATCGAAAATGACAGGTTAAATATTTCTCTAGGGGCCACAAGAAAGATGTGGCTGTTTAAACATCGGAGCAAATAATCCAATCAATACAAGTTAAAAGTAAAGGTTATTCCGATTCCTAGTTTATGACTAGGGATCATGCGTGGACATGCAAGGAAAGATTTCAAACATCATGCTAAAAAGAGAGAATCGGGAACAAGGAAGGAGTAGTTAGTTCCTTAGGTGTTATTATTATCAATCACAGTCAATGGCATAACTTATTGCAGCTTTCAATTAAACAGTGCACATTAGGGTGCCTCCCTATGATGTAAAAACAGTAAACAGAGGAAAATATTCGAATCATATTTTATGTAGCCTGAAGAGAAGCTTCTTACCGTTATAAAAATATTTGAAGAGATACCATAAGTGATAACCAGAATTTGATAAAAATAAAACGGGCGGCATGGTTGAAGAACTTCCTTATTATTGGGTATAAATCCGAAATATCAGAGTCGTATCTAGAATTTGACGTCCAAGCCACCAAGGAAGAAATTGAAGCCATTTTTAAAAGTTAAACAAGTGTTGTATTATATGATTGGACTTAAAATGGCAGCACAATAAACCAAGAAAAAACAAATGGTTTATATTAGGGGTGTGGCACGAAATGTTAATGGGCGTTTAGCCGTTGTCATTGAAATACTTTTCATCCTAGGGTGCAACTTTTTTTCACCCTACGCCAGTATATAAACACGTTGCCCCCGGAGGCGTGTTCTTGGTAATCTCGCCACCTTGATGTATTGGCGGTACCAGCCCCCTGGGCCTGGCTGGGGCCCGAAACTGGAAGAATGTAGGACTTTCTAAGTTCGACCAGTAACGATATACAAATTGATACCACGGGAACCTGTAGCTCCTGGGACGCATATCCCAGAGTGGTTGTTGGTGAGGCTCCTTCGGGAGTTCCCGTGCGGGAAGAACCAGTTGCATCATCAATATGGCGTTGCAATGCAACGTATACAAGTGTATAGGGGCGTTCGTGGTCGCATTTTAATACATTCAGTGCTAAGATCACCATAAGGTTGTGCCAATTGGCAGGTACTCATCAAAAAAGGACACTCCAGTAAAACATAAAGAAATTCATTCCTCAATTATTTTTGTGTTCTTGCTAAATCTGAAACCGCTCTCGTACACGGATTATGATGAGGTGTGTTCACACTGAACAAACACAACTAACTGGTAGTGGGTTGTTAATATAATTAAACAAAAAAATTATAGAAAAAAAGCACCCCAGCTATTTGATACCGCTGTTAGCTTTGACTGTAAAATTGAAAAATGTTTTCACCTAAAACTTCCTTAAAACTCACAAAATGCTTCGACGCTTTTATTTAATACGAACTGAAGATGATCGTTTGGAATGTATTAATTTTTATGTCATAAATGTTCAATGTTTTTTTCTTGTACTTACGCAACAATTATTAGCGATGTAAAGAAAAGTATTAATCTAAAGGCATCATCATCATCACAGAAGAGAAATTTTATGTGAGTTATGTAAAGAAAGGCTTACCTGCAACGAGAAAAAATAAAAGTAAAAAATATTAATTTTTTAAGTTTGTAGCGATTAAAATCTTTTAAATTTCTAGATGATTTTAAACTTGAAAAAAAGTTTGTATAAAGAAAAATAAAAAACAAAGAAAATATATAAACAAATACAAAATGCTGATCCAATATTTGCTTGAAAAGCAAATTGAAAATACAAGCTGTGATATTTATTTTGGAAAAAAAAAATTGTAGAACTTTCATAGAGAGGGGGTGGAGGGAGAAAAAGGAAATTGCTCCCTCCAAAACCATTAATAACAAAAATTCTAAACTCTTATTTTAACAATTTTAAATTTATTTTTAAAAACAGTGAATTTTTAATACAATAAAATTGTTTGTGCTATTTATGATCATTTTCAACCCTAGCCTAATTGAATCGATTGATCGATTTTTTTTCAGATTAATTTCAATTATAAATTTTTCAGTTCAATAAGTAAATCATTAATTTTTGTTGGCCATTACTTGATTTGAAAGATAAACAGAAATTAAAACTAATCATATTGGGTGCCCCGGTAGACTAGTTGGTAGTGTGCTAGTCTATCAGTTGGGGGTTGTGGGTTCGATTCCCACCTAAGACTCTGGGTGTTTTCACTACAACGAGTGAAGGTCTTTGTTACTATGCTCGGTAATTTAAGTTGCAATATAATTTGTAATTGTATTGTGACATTTAAAAAAAAAAATAAATAAAAACTAATCATATTATTACGGCGCGAGCTAGCTTTTGGATGATTTCCCTTACTAGCTCAACCCGGAGACTTTGCGGGATGTATTCTTAACCCTCATCCAAGCATAAGGAGCAGTATCTATTATATACTACAAAAAAAATTCAGAGCTTGCATTTACTTACTTTAAGGACGGACAGTTCGAAACCACGGTCACTGTTATTTCCTTGATATTACTTGAATGACCCCCTTTTCTTTGAACAACTCACAGGAATTCCTCCTTTATCCCTTTTTTCTCTTCGCTAAAATTTGACGCTTACTACCAACTGGATGAGCCTTATCATCTTGTCGATGACATAGGCCTGCGATTATTTTCCTTCCGAAAAACATGCAAGGGATTCTATTAAACGAATGCGAAAAGATATAAGGGTCGCATGCGCGACACCCAGCAAAACCGAGGAGACTATTTAAACGTTGTTATACTTCGCAATTATTTAATTCGAACATCTGCCCACCCTTATTGCAAAGTCCTATAGGGCTTAACTTCTTGGCCATCCAGCCAAATAATATTTATTTAAATACACGCAAAGAAAAAGCATGACTGTAATATAGTCACAACAACCATATTATGTTCTCTACAATTATATATTGTTGGGGCAAATATATAATAGTTAATTGAAAACATTTTAAACGTTACTCCAGTTGCTATAAACAAGTTATTGTTTACAATCATTAAATGAGATCCATCCCTAAAAATTAAAACATGGTTGATTTGTAAAATACGATATTTTACTAAAATTCTAACTGCAAATTATTTTAATTATGCAAAATAACCATAACATGTTCACAATATGTAAAACTCTGTTGGTGTTTAAACAAAGTATGAGGGCACTGGGACTTAAGTGGTTAGTTAGCACATTGACTATTAAGGATTCGAAGGATTTAGTCGCCAGTTTTCGTACCTCAGCCGCTGCCAATCAGTAACATCGGACTTTTTCTTTTCTATAATATTCTGGGAGAACCATGTTACTATTATCTTGATTATGGTAACCTCTAATATGCTTTTTCGTTGCGTGTATGAGCGCACAGCAGAAACATCGACTTTTCAATGATTACACGCACTAGTTTTAATGACGAGGTGTTTCTCTTAATGTGAATTTATAATTGCTAACGCTACGCCAATGTTAAAATCATGCGTTTTACACTTAAATCGTACCAGTTTCTTATCAGAAGAACCCATGTATGTACCAGCTACTTTTTTTGTGGGATTGGATAATATGACAAATCAATTCAGTGCAATGGCACTAAGCATGTGACGGCACTTTGCCAAAGAGTGTTAACTCCATAATGTTGCATATTTATTTTTTTTTAAGAATTTAAATGCATAATAAAAAATCATGTTAGAAGAACTAACAGCAATTAAAACCGTTCGCAATAATATGGTATGACATGGTTTTGGTTGGACAGAAAAACTGAAAGAAATGTAAAGCAAAATCGTAAGACAAACAGTTTCGAAGTCAAGACAACTGTCATGGGCTCTCATAGTTAGAAATACTTTTTCATAGAAAGCAATAAAGAAAATCCAACAAGCAGTGTTTCAATGTGATAAAAGAGATGGCATGATGATTTTGTGTTATAATAACCTTTGACATGATGCAGCATTTCCTGCGGCTGCTGATGGTTTGAAATATTATGTGGCTCTATACAGGAACGATGCAATCTTGAGCAAAAGAAAATAATGAAATTCAATTTCAAATTTAAATTTATATCACTTTGGGAAAAATCTGGGGTTTGAACATTATTTTCAAATTTTTGGTGTTTTTTTTTTGTTGAAGCTAGGTTTTTTCCATAAATTATTTTTTGTGTTGTTTTTAATACCCCAACTCCCCTTTTTGGTTTCAGTTGTACTTTTCCAGATGCTGCTGATGTGGCATATAATCAAGTTTCACCTTTAACATTTTTATGCTGTGTTTCTGTTTCAGTTTGCATAAGTTTATGCCATTTTTTTCTTCAGTTTAGACTCTGAAAATGATTGACAAACCATGAAATTAAAATCGTTTGGCTTTTTTTTTATTTGTTTGCTGTTTTTGTTCCAAGAGCCACAGAGCCACAGTTTAAGAGCAGCCATAAAAAAGAGATTCCATGAATCGTTGCTAATATTGGCGACGTATCATTACAATCAGTAAAACCATTCTCATCTGCCAGCCGCTTTGTTTTCAGTAAAACAATATATAAATTTCAGCTTGTCGAAGCTGAAGAGGATGATCATCATCTTTATGCCACCATGTTTTTTTCTTCTTCTTCTTTATTTTAATTTGGGAATTACTTTTTATATATTTTTTTAAACAAATTTATGGTTTCATTTTGAGTGTGGCTTTGTTTATTATCATTTTCCCTTTTTTACTTTGTGGTTTATAAACTTGATAAAAAAAAAAGAATGTGTTTAAGGATTTATTACTATTTGTTATAATTTGTTATTGTTGTATGCAACATGGCAAAAAAAGCACACAAAAGATAGTCAGCAGAAGATTTTTTTTTAAATCCATAAACTTTTGTATGGTTTCATTAACATCATTGGAATTGGAAATTTTTGTGGTTGACAAGACTGGCGAGTAAATTAAAAAAGGTTAATTTTATGTAAAGCAACAAAATAAACAGATTAAATAAAAGTGTTTAATGTAAAACAATGCAGCAGCTGCTTCTTCAGCCAACTTGCGAAGAAAGTTAAAAAATAAACTGTGTAATCAAGCAGAGTTGAAGATAATTTATTTGGCTCGAAAACTTGTAACTGCGATAGGTGTGAAATGATAAAAGTTTTTAATTATTTACCACCTTATACAAGAGGTGTAACAATGTGTAAAGGCAATGTTGAGTAATTTTGAAGAAAAGGTGAAACTTGTTGCATAACTGAAAAAAACGACAACAATTTTGAAAATATGTATAAGCACCTCAGAGAAAAATACACGAAAAAAAGTAGCCAATACATGGGGTTCCATTGATTATGAACTGGTTCCATTTAGGTAAAAAACATGGGCGTGCCAGACGTCATCAGGAATTCGCATACAAAAAAGGCTCGTCATTTAATTGACTGACCATAGATAGCATAATAGGTGCTGCCACTGGGCTTTTATTACGGTGTTCAATAGCGATCATTTCATTAGTGTCAAATCTAAAATTTCGAACGCATTTTTCGAAATAAACGCTTAAGAAACCATGATTTTTGGCAAAGCCAAAGAGCATTCTAAGACTACTGGAACATAACTCATCAGTTTGAACCCTACGGCGAGTTATTAGGTGCTAACGTTAAACACCTTAAGACATGGGCTCGAAAAAAATTTTCACCAATCATCACTTAGAATGACGATTCTAAGACGAATTCCCACGCCACTAAATACATCCCATTTTAATTTTTTTTGTTGTGTCGCCATTTGAAGTCCGAAAACAACATATAGCATAACGTTTGGAAACAGTTTGGAAACGGTTTCAATTTTATCCTTATTGGTTTTTCAATCCGACATCAAATTCTAGAGACGACCTCCCATATCTCGGATTCTTTCCCCCGAATAACCAATTTTGTCAAGGCGACTACCAAAATGCCGGCTTTTTTTTATATAAAATTCTTAACATTCCCTCTGCTATTTGGGATCCTTGTCTTCTTATATAAAATTTTTTAAACAACTAGGAGCTTCTCTTAAAACTACATAAATTAAGCTTCTAATAGTTTCACCTCTATTCACTAGCTTTAATAATACGCTAATTTGATAGAAGAACAACCTGTCGGAATATCAAACCTAGAATCAATAACAGCAACTCGAAATACCGAAAATGTATTATGCATCTTATTTCGGCCACAAGACGAGTAATTGAGTGCAAACAGTCTCAGAACGACAAACGACACTGAAGGTGGCACATAGCCGAAACCGGTTTGTCGCCAAGCCAAACTTGACAAGGGATGACGGAAATTCGTACCAAAAATCTACAGTGCTGAATTTGTTGCATCCTATTGCTGTCGCTAAAGCACTGTGACAGAACCAATAGGTGGATTACGGATAGCAACCAAACTTAAGTATTATAGATGACATTTGACAGCTGTTAATTTCAGTTGTAAAATTGTACTATTTCTGGCAACCAAACAGTTTTGGGTGCAAGTAGGCAACTCTATGCACCGGATCACATATCTCATTTTTAACTTAATTCGCCACTTCGGAAAAATGTTTTGAGGCGAAGTCAAAGAAAGAGCAAAAAGACGATTTTAACAAAACACTCTGTGGAATTCTAGCAACTAAAGGTAGCAAACAAGTGATAAAATGAGTTTAAAGTAGGTGGTACTATGACTTACGACTCTCCTAGTTCTGAATGTTCATCAACCTTTGTGATCACATGATTAATGTCCCAGACATAAAACAAGTTAAAGATCAAGTAGGAGGGCGATCCGAAAATGGTCTAAGATTAAAGAAGCGGACTATGAAGAGAATATAACTAATATCGCTTAATTAATTGAACCATTTTTAGTTCATTGAAAAGTTCAAGGTACCTCAAAAAGTACCAAAAGGTTTTAACAAAAAAACCAGCTGAAATAGGGTCAGCGTTTGTTACTAACTGCTGTTTTTTCAGGTTAAATTTTCCGACAGGGATTAAAATGTAATACCGTTGACAGATCTGGCAACTCTATTATCATTTGAACTAAGTTTGGTTTGCCAGTTTACCATGAATAGACAGAATGACCAGCATTTGCTTCGTGCCTCCAAACACTAACTTCAAACAAAGTCAATGTTATGTATACAATGATGTAATCTCAGTATATTATTTCAATTCAAAGTTGTAAACCTTTAAAAACAAACACCCTTTACGTCATTAGCAGGTGTTAATACAACAGTTTTAATACTCCGATATCCGGGATTTTTCTTGTATCAGTATTCCTTGTTCTTTTTTAACTAAGCTTTGAAACTGACTGATACCAACATTTAAATTAAATATTATTTTCTCTGATTGAATAGAAGGGATTGTTTGTGAAATAAGAAATAATAATTTTTTAAAAATAAAATAGAAGAAACAAAGTGAACAATAGCGAATTTATTTTCTTGCTTTCATATTTTTACAAGCCCATATTTATTTTCCAATATTTTTAAAAAGCAGGCTGTTTAAAAGTATAAGTAACATGTGAACTACACTGGATCGCTGTATGGTTTTCTTAACACAAAATCCAAAATGAAATAAAACATGCAACACTCTCCTCCTTAATGACAAGCAACTTTGAAGTATCAACCTTGATTTTCTTTATTTTTATATTTAATTTTCATTTTCATTAAATTATGATTTTCATTAACGAACTGTATCTTTGTAATGTTTTATTAACCACATTGCAGCATTTTTAATTAGAGTCCGGACATTAAAAAGAAGCCGAGTCATGAAAGGTTAAATTTGTTATAAATTGTGTTGCTTTCAAGTAGAAAAGAAAATGATTTTCATTCACACTTTACTTTTGAAAGGGGCATAAACAATTTGCAACAACTGCTCAAGTAGTTATAGTGGTTGGCTTTTTTTTTTGCTGAAGTAGGAAAAAGGTGTTAATAAACATATATTAATAAAATTGTGACATTTTCTTCTTTAATGTTTCTTAACAAATAATAATTTCATTGTTGTTTTTTTTCCGGTCTGTAGTTCGCGGACTATTGCTACCAAGCCATACAACGCTACCAAGTTATTAACACCCCTTTTTTCACAAATACGGCTTGTGCCCGCGCTGCTTGCATTGCCAACTAATTAACAATATATTATTTATTATTGTTGGATATAATGTTGAATTTTTATAAGTATTTTTCATAAATATTACACACGATTTTTAATTAAAATTTTTGTTTAAAAGAAAATTTAACCATTTTAGCCAATGAAGGAGATTAAATACTTTTGATAACAAAAATATTTTTTAAAATGAAACAAAATTAATTGAATGTTATTTAAAAAAGAACGGGTTAAAATTGTAGGCTTTGAATTAAACTTTGTAGGAAGGTTGTGCAAAAAGTGGGCGGCTGTAGGAAACAATTACTATAAATTTTTAATTATTTTTTGCAACGGCAATCTGTTGTATATGTATTTGCTATATACACAGTACTTGTCCAATTTGATGAACATGTTGAAAGCTAGAATCCGCACAAAAACTAATGTGAAAATAAAGCCAAGTTCCTATTCAAAAATTTTGGCCGCACAAGTCCCTTGTTCTGTTTACTTGTGCCCTAAGGCGTATCTGTATACCAAATTTCAGCTCTCTAGCTATAGTGGAAGTGTCCCTTACAAATAGGGGGAACCTTAGCACCCGCAGATAAAAAATGCCCGCTTTCAGATTTTTCTGTTTACTTGTGATGAGTGAGTCAGTACCAATGTACTAAAATATGCACTTTTTACACCTTCACATCTCGGGGAACTTTTATGGTAAAACTGTCCTATGAGGTAACCTTTACGTAGAGCCCTTATGTTTCAAGTTTCAAAGTTAAAAACAGCTCTTATATACACTGTGTGAAGGTGCCCTTCGAAGAGTTTAATATTTTCATTAGTGACAAAAATTGGCTCAAGAAATTTTGAATATTGTGGCATTACGCCACAATTTTTTGCTAGCATAAAAAAATCATTTCCCAATGAACAGAATCTTTTAATTATTAAAACCAATAACAATAAAGAAGAAGTTGATGTTTCCAATAAAATCTATAATGTATCTAATACTTTGGCCAAGGACTGTATACATCCATATGGGTTTAACTCGCAAATAACTTATTTAAAGCTGTAGATTTTAAAAAATACCTCCATTATGGTTTAAAATAAACAACTTAAAAAATAGAAAACAAAAATTTTTATATATAAATAAATAAATAAATTAACATTTTACTTTAAGCTTCAGTACCAAGTTTTTATATCTTTTTGAAAATCTTTACTGTTTGTTTTTATTAGATTTTTTGTTTTGTGGAAAAAATATTCTTTAAAAAAAAATTTTGAAATAGCAAGCTGAATGGCGAATAATTAAAATAAGGGAACACAAAATACAAAATATTCGGGTGTTGCATTTTTAACAGAAAGATTTCCATTCCTGCTCTCAATTGGCATAAAAAAAATATTATAGCTGACCAATTAGAAAACAAATGCCAACTGTGTTTGTGCTACAATTGTAATTAGAGTTGACCAGCAAGACAGTTTGAATCAAGTTTGTATTTTTTCAGCTACAATGGTTTGATAAGGCAATACTATATTCTCCAGGGATTTCCAGTCGCCGATTCCCCTGGAAATCCACAAAAATTACATCGCGATATTTTTCCGAGAAAAAAAATGCAATTCCTTTATCTATTTATATAATTAACACTACTTTCGACTGATGGTCTTTTTGTCACCAAACTTAGGACGCGTTAAATATTTTTTTGTTGTAATGAAACAAGAAATTAATATTGTAAAAGTGTTGTTAAATTAACAAATTATTTTTAATTAGTAAATAATAAAACCCGGGTTCTCCGAGAATCCCAAGAATTTCATTTTCAAGGATTCATTATTTGTCGGGGTATAAGAAAGGCTAATTCGCAGAGAGATAATATGGTATCAGCAACAATAGTATGCTTTCGATAATAACGAATGGTGGCAATTAAATTATATACTATAGGTATTTAATATTTCACATTTTTGTTTCACTCAATTTATAAACTTATTTTATTATGATAATTTTAGGTATATCATTGGTTTCAAAACAATAATAATATTGTTCTTATTGCTATTGTTACGAATTATTCAAATCATAATATGTTTGTCTAATAGCACAAGTTTGGAAAAATTATGACCATATTATATTAGTAACGCACTACGTAACGTAATACGTAACCTTACCATCCACAGGAAATAGATTTTAATATAACAAACGTAACATATTCCACAAACTAGAAGCAATCCGTTTCATTTGCGGCGGTGTATTTTGACTAAATAACAAAAATCACTACCGAGTGTGGTTTATTGAAAAACGAAACAGCGAAAAATAAATTCAAAGATCAGTAAATGTAAAAGAAAATTTTAATACCCACACCCACATTTGCTTAAAACAAAAACTTTCTTTTATTAATGTTAATTTTAAAAAGTATTTATGGCATTTATCTCCTCTCATTACAACCCCGAAGAGTATATGAAGCTAATTTATGAAATGAGTTGAAACTCTAATTTCAAAGATTTTTAAAAATAAATTCAGGGTAAATATAAATGAAGGTAAATGAAGTAAGAAAAAACAACAACAAAAGTTGTTATCAATCAAATAAGCTTATTACAGTGAATATGAAATAAACATATCCGCTTTTAAATTTATCTACATTTCATGTTATTTTTTTTTTTTTCTTTTAATCAAATATTTTTCAAAAATAAACAACACCCCAGTACACGATCTGCTCTCATTTGTTTAGGATTTGATCGATTTAATCTTAAGTTTCTAATTTATAAACGAGTGGTTTTTTTTTCTAACCAATATTTGTGAAACTACAACTTGTACGCGTATTTATTACACTACTTCATTTTTTTTTGTGAAACCTAATACTTGCACCAAGAAAAAAACGTATAGGTGGGTCTTTTCTGTGTGTGTGTGTTTTTTTTAGATAAATTATGTTGGAAGAAAGGTTGCTTCAAGCAGATTTTAATGCCGAAAAAAATGCTGTTGAAATCTTAAGGAACACACAATAAATCGTATCAATTACTACGAAATAAATTATTGAAAAAACAAAGGAACATAAACACACATGTTTTACGTTAAATTTTTTCTCATGTCTTCGGTTAGTGTTTTATGATGAAAGGCTGAAAAAAAATAAACATGACGCAATTTCGTAATTACGATGTACGCACATGTGTTACATAGTCTATTTGTTTGGAATAAATCAATTCGAATCTAATGAATCTATTTTTGTTTTATTTACTTTAGTACTGTATGAACTTCTTTAATTAAAACTAGTGTAGGACCGATTAATCGACTTCGGATTCAGCTAAACATTTGACTTAAATCAATAATCGGTAATTGATTGGTATTCTATTTGTCGTAGACCGAATTAAATATTTTAAATGGGCATTTCCTATAATTATGAATGCTGCCAAGCGATTGAGACTATCGAGCCTTTGGGCTGTGTTGCGCACGATTATCCTCCTCGACAGTTTAAATAAAGTGTTGTTTTTGCTTACATCAGATATTTCAGGACATTACAACGAGCACTTCTGTATATCAAAATACGAATTGTTGAAATCTTAACTTGACGAGTGCAAATTGTAATCGATTTCAATAAAAAATTTTTAATTTAAAAAAATCAACTTCGGCTTTGGTTTGGAAGAAGTTTTGAAAATTTTGCAGCACAAAGGCTTCGGCTGCGACTTCGACACTTGCCTCAAAAAGTGTCTTCGGCCGGACTCTAATTTAATTACTTTCAAGCACTTTTGTGTTTTCGATTTTGGAGTGTTTCGAAAAAAGTGGAACTCGCAAAATATATTTCGGCTAATTTTTAGTTTTGTTTTCAACTAGTGGGTTTTCGAATAGGGACGGGTATGGCCTATCAATGGTGCAAGATTCTAACACTATGACGCATATGAAGCGACGGCTTGATTTTTATTCTGTTTGAGGGCACCAGCAGTTTCTGGCTTTTTGACTTCAGAACACCCGACAGTAGTTCCTATCAGGTCGTATTTCTTCGAAAGGGCAAATTCTTGTTAATTCTGTTAAAAATTCAATTATAAATTTATTTTTGGAAACATTTTACGGTTTTCACGGTGTTTTCTAAATGGATCAGTGACACAAAAAAGCCAGAAAATTTCATGAAAAAGAGCCATTGGACTGTAATCAAGCAATTACCTTTTTACTAGACATGGCAGACCGCGTATCACCTGGATTATAGTTGGTTGGTCACAACTTAGTTCGTTTAATTTGGATTATTTGAAAAAGGTGATAGCAGATTTAAAAAAATTACAAAAACAGTACCGGCTTCTCTTTGTGTGTCATGCAGATAAATAGAAATTTCTCGTTTTTTGAATTGTGGTAATTGTGTAACGAGTTCGTGATTGACATAACTCGAATCTGGCAACCAAGCCATCATGGTGTGCTCGTTTGGTTCCATCAAACGTTGATAAAAGAGAGGGCAACTGAAGCTGAGCAGTTTTAAATGAGAAATATGACTCATATTCTCACGGTGCACTCAAGTTTGCAAGCACAACTTCTTTGAATAGCGAGAGCAGGTATTGGCTGGAAATAGTTCAGAGACTTTGTTCAGATTACCGTGCAGTCAAACACTGCGTGTCCATAACATAAGCTTTTTTTGCCTACTTGAGAAATTAAGCAAAAAATTCGAACATTAAGTTCAGTCATCTTTTGACGCTTTCAAAATCTGTTAAATGGTTCTGAGGGTACAGTTCGCTCAGCATTGGTATCTTCAATATTTTTAGTCTTTAAAGTTTTTTTTTTTTTTTGTCCGAAAAACTTCTTATACCTCTTACCGCTCTTGAATGGTACTCGCATTATTTTATTTCGTTTTATTTTTAAATATTTGAAATGCGCACAATAAATTGGGCAGCGACTGTAAGTTGAAATTAACAATTCTAGTATATAACCTATACTCGTAATTGTTTATTTTTATACCTCGTGGTTGGATCATTATAATCACGATTCTGAAAGTATGTGGTGTCTCTAGCTTAAAACAAGTTATTTTCTACAAATTGTGGCTGGTTTTTATTCAATATAATCATTTAAATAATTGTCTTCACATATTAAAAGTATCAAATGATTAAAATTTGTCAGCATGAGAAGAAAATATAATAAGTTTTATATTTAGAACTTGTTTTCATTATTTAAATGACAAAATTAAATGAAGTAATTATTGTTATTTTATAGCAAGTATTTGGTTTTATATACTTTTTACACTACTGTGTTGTGAGTTTTAGAAATATCATTGTTTTTATTTATCTAGAAAATCGCATGTAATGTGGCACAAAGGCTTCAAACTCAAAAAACTTTAAAGTGGCAATTACTTATGTAGAAGTAGTGCCCAAATGTAATATACAAAATGTTTATTTTTTTGATGCCAGCAAGATGTTCTATTACACTATTTGAGCTTTCATCGTACCTCAGAACGAAAAATTACACTGAAGGTGGCACAACCATCCGGTTTGTCTTCAAACAAAACTTGACAAGGGATGACGGAAATTCGTTCCAAAAATCTACATCAAAACACCCTGTCGGAATATGAAATCAAGAATTTAAAAAAATCAGTTACGCCGACATTAAGCCCAGAAAAAACTACAGCTTCGCCGTCAGTAGTTTTGTAACGGAATAAAGAGTTAGCATTGTATACGAGGAACGTTGGGTTTAGGTCCTTACTTCTCCTATAGATCGATCTGTATTTTAAATTTGCAAAGTTGATACGGTAGTTTCAAACATTCGTACGTATATTCTGATTCTTTTGGCACTTCTGTGTATTTCGAGAAAGATATTGTGTATTATTGAGTGCTGACTATAGAATCAGAGTTGGGGTATTAGGCTAGCAACAAAAGGGCTTTGTGTTCCCATGTGCGACTCAATCGCTAATCTATTCCTTCCCCGCGCCATCGCATCAACCCTTTACAACACAAAAGCGAAACATGTCCAAACAGACTATCGGCTGTTTGGACATGTCACACATAAAAAACGTGGTTATAACATGGTCACGACAACCATATTATTTTCTGTACAACCATCTATTCTTGTCACAAACACATGTTTATTTCAAACAATTTTAGGACTACTTTAGTTACGATAAACAAGTTAATATTTACATTTTATTATTATATGATTTCCATTCATAAAAATTTCAACCTGGTTAAGCTAAGCCATAAAAATTTTTATAAAATTCTTGTCAAAAATAAAACATTTTACAAAAATAATATAATAACTTTAACAATGAAATGTTTTTAACAAACATAATATGTAAAACTCTTTTGGTGTTTAATCAAAGTATGAGAGTGGTTGGGAAGAAATGGTTAGCGAGATGACTATTAAGCATTCATTTGATGGCTTTAGACGCATGTGTTCGTAGTTCAGCCGCTGCCAATCAAAAACAAATTTTTAGTCTTCCATCGTTCTAAGAGGATAATGTTATTATTATATCTACATTAACACAACTTTTTTTTTACAACCATATAATTCAATCATAATATCTTCTGCTTATGGTTACCTCAATCATAGTTTTTGTTAAAGAAAAATAAATGAATACTAAAAAAAAAAATAGCGCAGAACCTACAGAGATTTCGAAGTAACAATGGCGTATTGGGCGTTTCCATACGCTGAGTAAAATCAAATATGAAATTCAAGCTTGTCAAAGAGTTTTTTCATACAAATTAATTGCTCGAAATTTTATTTGGGTACCACTTTTTATGTTTATCTAATATGTCAGCTATAATAAAAATGTCTTCTTCGACAATATACTGTTGCATATTATTAAGTCTTTGATAGAAATACGTAAATAGTAGATCCCACAACAACTATATACTGTATTGATTATTCGGTTTAAGAATATAGGCCAAGAGACACTTCTGAAATGCACCCCATGTTTTTTGAAGGACTTAAAAGAAATATTTTTTGCATCAGCAAATTTAATTTTCTTTTAATATAATTGTCTCAATTTGCTGAAATTTTAATTTTTTCCCTCAACTCCCACTGTTATATTGTGGCATGTGGCTCATCATGATGAGGCATGATGTTGTCGTGTGCACATGCATGTTGTAATATAATTAAAGTTTAGCTTAAAGGCAACACGAAGAAAATGGAGAAAACATGAAAACGCAAGCAACATATTGCGTGCGTGTTGATGTAAATTTTAATATTTTTAATGAACAACAAAACATTGATGAGTTTATTATAATTTCGAAACATAACAAATCAAAATCAAAACCAATCCAACAAAACAATGTAGAAATGTTGCCAAGAGAAAGTGTTAAATTACACAAAGTTGCCAAAGGAAGGGAACACAAATTATTTTCTACAAATGCGCGAAGAAAAATTTATTTTAACAAGTAACATACAAATCGATGCGATTTTTCTTGCACCAGTTTAAAGAAGAGATAGAGAAGTAACTTTTATCTTTTAAGTTTTATGCACAAACCCATTTTTCAAATGCCACCCACACATTTAGAAAAGCAACAACGAAATTGTATTTAATTCTCACTTAAACTAACAAAAAAAGAAACGCCAGGGCCAAGTTTTTTAAATGAACAACAAATCTTTAAACTAAAGAAGAAGATAGCAAAAGCCATTAATAATCTTTAAAAAAAACTCAGCGGTAACTAAAAATATATTAATATATTTTTTTTTTTAACGTAAAAACATCATGAATTTTAAGTTTTCTAACAATTTTTGCGATTTATCAAAATCAAACTTAAATCGGTTAAAAAAAAATTTAAGACCCCCTTCAAAAAAAAATGCATGTTTTGGGGCATCATTACCACAAAGCCTTAGGAAGAAAATAGCTTGCTCTTAACACAATAATCATTTAACAATAAGCGGTTTTCATGGAATAAATATTTTGGTTTGGTTTGCTATGGCCTGAGTGACTAGCTGGTGTGGAATGGCATGGAAAACACAGTTGTAAATGTTAAAATATTGGCTACACAAACAGTTTTAACATTGATACCACCACCGCACCTTAAAATGTATCATCAACTGAAACTAGCAGCAACCAACAAAGAGCACAAAACGAAAACTTAATAAAATAAAAATCAAAAAACCATAAATAAAAATATTAAGAAAACATTAAAACATCAAATAGTGGTTAAATGAATATGGCAGAGACAGTTAGGCAGCAAGCTAGCTTGCTAACATTAACCCTTTAGCAGCAACGCCCAATGTTTCTACAATTGTTTCGGTTTCGTTGGGAGAAATCTGATGATAATCCATTTCAGTGTCAAAAAAAAAAAAAAATCTAAATTCAAATATTCTCATTTTATTGTGAGTCTACACTATCACACTTAAAATAAAATGAAAATGACAGGTTTGTTTACTTTGAGCTAGTAGTAGAGAAAGAAGCCGAAACGATACTTGCAGCGGCAATGGCTGAGCAATTTCGGCGACGGTTGTTTTTAACAATTTCAGCGGCTCAAGTTTTTGATAGATTTTTTGCTAGCAAATTGAAGCGGTAATAAAGTAAAAGAATTCGTAGCTCTAAAGTCAGCAAACCACATTTGAAAACCGACAATACAACGGCCATTTTGAGCCGGTGGAAGGTGGAAGCTGAAAAAAATGTTGCAGCTACGAGCTATTGGCGGCGAGCCAGTCGACTTGTTTATTTGTTCAACAGACTGCAGTTGATATTCCCTCGTTTGTTTCTGCGAAAATTCAACACTAATAACATTCAAAACAAAGAAATTTTTTTAAAAGTAATGAGTCATACTTGACAGTCTGATTACATATTGCTTTCACACTACAATACTTTCTCATTTACTAAAATTTTTGACAACAAAATACTAGTTGCTAATTTTATGACATGTCGGGTGACGAATGGCTTCTACTAAAGACACCCTACTATGTATACAAGAAGTTAATCAGGCTTGTACGCCAAAGTTTTAGCTACTTTGTTAGATGCTAAACAAATTAAAAACCAAAGCAAGTCAACCTTTCATATGAATGGCGAGACAAGCTTCAGGCTTTTTATGAAAAATCCAACTCTCGTTTATCTTTCAATAAACAAACATAAATTCTCAGTATAATTATTAAAGCAAATTTACAAATTGAGCGATTTTGAAAAACAGAATTATTTTTCTCCAGTTATAAAACTGCGTACGAGTATTTTTCCTTTAATTTATTTTATGAATACTCTAAGTGTCAATGTTGCTGCTTTCAGCACAACTTGTGTGTGCAAATTCTAACGAAATATGCAATTTTATATATATGGTGTTCACACATATATAATTTATTTTACTCAATTATCATTTGACAGCTGAGAGAAATTGAGCTTGAAGAGAATTTTTTAAGAAATTAAAAAAGAAATTACTGAAAAAGTATTTTCGTAAAAATTGCATCTGCCATAAAAACTATTTTTTCAACTTCACTTTTCTTTTTTTTCACTCTCTTAAAAGTTTTTTTTTACAGCGACTGATTTTAAGATAATAATTTCAAACAGGTTATTTGGCAAAATGAGATTTTATTAAACTAAGAATTTTTCAAAGGTACTTTTCTATGGTTTTTTTAAAGTGGCCTCTGTAGCATAACTTCTATGTAGTGCGATATTGGTACCCATCACCATTTGCCCTTAATTGCCAGTGATTCAAGGTAAACAGTATCGCCAAGTTGTTTTTAAATTCGTTTTACTTTTGTATCCTTAATATTTCAGATTTCATACTATTACGGGCCAATAAATTACCGCTTCGAGCACTTTTTACATATAGATTTTTTATGGACCCGAAACAAGGGTCAAAATTACACTAACTGTCAAATTACGAACACTGATCAGTTAAGTACAAAATAAGCTAACATTATATATAGAGTTGGATAACGATCGTAAAGAATAAAATGTAGTTGTAATGGTGAATGTGGTGAATTAGTCATTGCACAGAGTTTATTATCTCACTGTACAGACTTCACCACAGGTGCATGGGGATTTTAACCAATTTATAGTGCAATTAATTACTAATTGCGCAAGTTATTAATTCAGTACTTAAAAGTGCATGGCTGAACATAGTATAAGCCGAAGATAATGGGAGTAAAAGTGATTATACAAAGGACTGCCTTAAAATTTCGCTTAAACTATAAAATATTCTAAATTTTTTTTAAGCATTTGAACATATCCTTAAAATTGTCAATTAGAAACCAACATTTTGATCTAAATAGTCCCGTTACAGAATAAAAATTTAAATAAAATCCTAATTCTTTGTCCCCTCTACACTGTATTACTCGTGTACAATGGGTTAATTTTAACTCAATTTAACTCTATGAAATTTCTTTACTTCTTTTTCTTACTATGTGTGGCTTTTGGAAAAACTAATTCAAGATCATCTCGATTAAAATGTTAACTTTTATTATAACAACAACAATAAAAATACATAACAACAACAACAAAATTAGATTAATACATGTTTATTGTTTTTTTTTTGCAAGCCACACTGTGAAAAAGACGAAAGACGAAAGAAACACTTAACCAAACAACCAGCAAACAAAAGACTCTATTTTTTTTTTAGGAAACAACAACTTATTGTTATAAATTGATGAATTGATTATAAAAAGAAAGAAAAAAAATGTGGCATCGATGGCAGTTAAAATGAAAATGGAAAATTCAAATTGATGTCTTTACTTTAACTAAAATTGTCTACTTTTATCGGTGAAAATGCCACGATTATCTTTGAAACGAATTGCTACGAGATTTTTGTTTTTTGCTACTTGGACGTTTAATGTGCTCTTGGGCTCGTTCTTTCCATTTCATATAAATTTGACTTTTTTCTTTTCATTTATTGTAACAAACGATTTGTTGTTATGGCTTTTATCTTTTGTTTAACAATAAACATTTTGAACATTTTGTTGTTGTTTGATAGAAAGAATTATTATTAGAAAGTTGTATTAAACGCCCACAAATTTCGTTATGAAAAGATTAAAAAGCTACAAAACCTATTTGTATTACATGTCGATGTTCATCAATATGTTACAATTAAATAGTTTTTCGAAGCAGAACTATCAAAATGTATAGTTTTAGTTTGTAAAATATTACTGATTTTATATTTAGGTTTAGCACACTTTCCCCAGCACATACAAGCAAGTTAACTTTATTTGTTAAGAAATAGGAAAACAAATTTTAATTAAAGAAAATTAAAAGGAAGCCTTTTAGAAATTTGATAATCAAGTAGGATGGTTTGATTGCATCTTCTGCTTGAAGAGGAGAATAAACATTTTGAAAAAAAGGTGAAGAGTCAAGTTTTAGAAACGTCGTTGTGAAAAGTGTATCATTTGGAAAAGGCGGCTTGTTTTAAAAAAATTTGAAAACGTAAATTTTTATAAATATAATTTTTGAAGCTGTTTTCTTTTGCAGAGGTTTGATTTTAAAAGTTTTTTTTTATATTCGCTAATAAAATATGTTTTCTTTTTTTACCGCAGAAATAACGATACGCTTTTCTACGTCACTAAATTTTATTTTTTCATTTTCACTTTTTAATAAATTTACGCTTTTCTCCATTTTTCTACTTTTTTTGGCACAACAAATTTAGAATTAAAACTACAAATGCTTAACTGATCAGCTGTTGTTTAAAATTTCGTGCGAAAAAAAGTGCTGCTCATATTGTTTCGCAGTTACTACTTCAGCAACATTATTTCTTTTTTATTCCGCACGAAGCTTTTTATATGGGCTTTTGACAGCATTTAGCACGAAATCATGAACAGAGTACTATACTTTAGACAAAAGTATTCTGCTATAAGCAAATGTACTAAAGTGGATTACTAGTTTGGAGTATATATTTATAGCTAGAAGCTACTTCTCTGGAGTAGCGCACCTTGATCTGTTCAAACTAAATAAAACAGGATATATCTCAGGCCTATTTGTTATATTGGAAAATGTGGTAGGGTTGGGAAAAACTTTTCTTCTTTAGAGCCTTTATTGTCGATTTTAAAAATTTTTAGACTTTTTAGACAAAACAAAAAAAATGTTTTGAAATACGCCATCTCTGGGCGATCTCAATTAGATTTGGATTATATGTAATTGCAATTACATGTTGAGTAGTTGTAATTTTCAGTAACATTTAAAAGCAATTGTATTTGAAATAAAGGAATCAACTTAATTATAATTACAAGTAGTTGTAATTTTAAATCTCAATTAAAATTACTTGTAATTAAAATTGGGAATATCTGAAATATATATTGTAATTGAAAACTTTCGCAAAGTTTGATATCTCAAGAAAGAAATATTCCCAAATAAAGAAGGAACTTTTTAGAAAAATTTTTGTTAAATTAAAGTTATTTATAAAATACAGGTATGTTGTATGTTGGTACTGGCAGGTACGATTTCAATGGCTTTAACAATTTAAAAACAAACCTTTTTAAGGAATGAAAAATAACTTAGTACATTCTGCCAAGAACACGATCGTTTGGTGCGTTTTATAAGAACTTCAACCAATATAGAGCCTTATTATGAGCGACCTTAGACTGTGATCAAAAGAGCTAATCGAACGAATTTTCATTGAGTATTATAACGCGCGTTCGCCGAAAACAGCGCTATTGTGAATATCACTCGTGTAGAAGGATGCAAGCTTACAATAACTTGCCAAAAATATAACATAATTGAGGGATGTTTCCAACCCTTTGAAAATGAATTCCGCTACGTAAGTGTATCTTTTCAATGAGGTCTTGACATGTATAATATTTATTATTATTTTTTCCCACAGATTTAAACCGTTAATTCTAGACTTTTATAAAATTAAGTGAAACAGTTTTAAACATTTTAAAAATTTTGTTTGACAGCGAATTTGTCGCGCAACGAAACTTTTGACAGTGTTGCCAGCTCATAGCAAGAATTTGACATACGATATTTGCTGTTCAATAGCCAGCAAAGATTGAAAAAAATTAAAAAAAAGGTTATTTTACTTTTAAAAACATACAATTTTAAAATAGGATGCTTACAAAGAAAAAAAATTTTTTTTTAAAAAAAAACCTTGCGGTTGGCCGAATTTCGGTTAAATATTTATCTGACTATAAAAATACTCATATTTATATCTACTTAATTTTTATGTTTAAATTTTTATTTAATGTTTTTAAAACCAAATTTTCTCTCTAACGATACTTTATGGTCTAATTGTTTTGTTGCATTTAGAAGTCAGGGCTTTAAATGTTTATAATGGAAAATAATCATATTTCAGAAGAAAAAAATATTAAAATAATCTGACCATAAAAGAAGCTCTACTTGAATTTGTGTTTGATAAATGACCGTTAAATAAAACCAACCACCACAAAATAGTAACAAAATATGTGTGTCACATACAACAATTATAGTTAACACTTCACATAGACAAAAAACGCACATACAAATTATGACCATGATGATAAATTACCACTCCAATAATCAACAAAACCCATAAACTGCAGCAATTTGAAACACCATTTTTATTATAATAAAACAAAATATAAAAATGAATTAAAACATTGGCCATGACAATTGCTAATAATACAAGTAAAAAAAATACAATCAGGGGAAAAACTAGAAATAATGATAAACCACCACTGTCATTGTCTAATAAACTAATTTCTCATAAGATAAAAATAGGACTTACAAATTCAAAGTTTGAAATGAAAAAAGAAAACTGGCGGTAATTGTACTTCTACCTTGCTCCCGTAAAGGTGGTTGGTTGATTTACAAAGTATCTGAGAGTCTAACGCATAAAAGTTGCATGCGTGTGTTGTTGTACAAATTTCTATATACATTATTCACGCAGCACTATTACATTGTTTTCATACAAAACAACTATGGAAAAGTGTTGTTATTGATTGTAGTATCGTTGTAGTTCGAAAAACAGCAGAAGTAAAATCGTTTTTATTGTCAGGTTGTAAATCGAACAAGAGCTTGGTGCAATAAAACTCGCAACAATAAAATATTTAATGCGTTACTTAAGCGGAAAACCAGCGAATTGGAACGCTGAAAATGTTGTTATTCAATAACAACAGAGAAATAGCACAAACTCGAAAAATGCACAAAAGAAAAATTAATTTAAGTATTTTCACTTTTACGCAATACAACGACTGTAGTTCACTTGCAACGTAATTTTCAATGGCGCAAAACCACCAAGTATTTGATTGAGGTTTTTCCTTTTTTTTCAACTTATAGAAGTGTAAAGGGTTCTAAATTCGAAATAGGGTGTGTTATGTTAGGGGTGTATGTTGTTCTTTTTTTATTTGCAAAATGGTTTAAAAAACTATTAGCGAATACTTATAATTTTTCGATAACGAATGGAGAATAGAGAGACAACTAGACTCTACAAGTTAGGAACTTTTAAGGGTTACTTTGGAACCATAGGACAGTTTCCAGAAAAATACTATTCGTGCTATTATTGTTCCAATTTATATCTTTTTCAAAACTATTTTTACAACTTGTTTTTTTTATTTTTTTTCACTCTTTAAAAGGTTCCTTTTTTATATCTACTTCTTTTTAAGGTTATAATATTAAGCGGGTTATTTTTCCAAATGAGCTTTTTTTTAAGTAAGTATTTTTAAAAGGTTCTTTTTCTATGGTACTTTATTTAAATAGTACTTGTTTAAAAAGACCTCTTGAAAAGACTTCAAATTGTTTTCCTTTTTTCTATTAAGTGGCCTTCGCAGCATAGCTTCTATGTAGTAGAATACTGGTAACCATCACCGTCTTCCCTTAATGGCAGGTGGTTCATGATTAACAGTGTCGCCAATGGTAATTTTACAATTTCATATTTCATACTATTACATGTCAATGAATTACCGCTTCGAGCAATTTTTACATATGGATTTTTTATGGACCTGAAAAAATAGCGAACACTGCTCAGTTAAATACAAAATCAGCTGAGTGAATAAAAGCGGTTTGTGACTATGCTAATTTAATTCAAGTACACCATTTTAAAAGGTCCTTTTTTAAGGTACTTTATAAAAAAGGTACTAGTTTAAAACTGAATTCTTTAGAAGATTTATTTTTTTAAAACTTATTTTGTATAAAAAAGTATTTTTGATAAAAACATGCCGGGAAAGTTACATTTAAACAATCGGCCTTTTAGATATTATGAAAATTATTTTTGCAGGTTTGTAGCACTTGTGATCTGACACTCAAACATCAACATGTTAGAAAGCCATCTATCGGTAGTTTCTTAGTGGTAGGTGTGTAAGAACGTAATTGTGACAAAAGTTTACCAAAATTGTTTGCTTCTAACGAGCTATGGAGAAGTCATCGTAGACTACTAAAGTGATTGCTAATTTGATTCTTTACGATCGTCTACTCAACTCTTGAGAACACTCGTGTGATCATCAGCACATTTTAGTGTGTCGTCAGGGTCTGTGCTTTGAGCATGTATTGTACTCGTCTGAGCTGAAACGCTGGCTTCACCACTAGGAGAATGCACCGGCTTACACATCTCATCTTGCACGAAACTTTGTGACTAATAACAGCGTTTTGATCATTCCGCCATTTTCATTTCCAACTGATATTAACTCCATGTGTTGCCTTTAATTAAGTTTAAAGACTTGAGGCGACAAGAGCAGCGTAAGATGACGGACATCCCATTGAACGTGGGAATTGTGAACACTTGTATAGAAAAAAATGAATTTCGATGAATAGTTGAACTGTTTTAAAAGGCCCTTTGCAATTGTTTCTGTTAAGTAACCAAGTTTCAAAGGTAGTTGCTAATGGCTCTTTTTTAAAAGGAACTTTTTAAAATATTGTTTTTTTTTGTGTCATTTCTAAGGCAACTTAAATCGTATTTTCAATATTTAAAAGATTCTTCAAAAATTTACTTATGATAATTTATTTGTTTGAGGCACTTCTTGATAGGTTTTTTTTATAAGAGTTTTTAACTGCACGATCGTAATTATTTTATGATTTGAATGTACATTTTTACAAGCTAAGACGCTTATAGCTATATCAATAAATATGAACTCTAAAAAAACACGCGGCTATTTTTAAAAATTTTTTTTATTAAAAATATTTATTAAACAAAATAACCAGAATTTTACGGGAATTCCGAAGCACAAATATTGATAGCAGATTATAAACTTTTTAGACCTCCAGATTGGAGGTATTACAATCAACTGATAAATGGCAGAACATCAACCCTGATGTTTTTTTAATTTTAAGATAATAACTTTGTATTTGCGGTAGTTGAAATGTCAACACGGTTGAAGCCTATTTCAAATTTTTCTACAAGTGTTTAGATTTCCTTTGGATTTTTGTAGAGAAAATTCTAATGATAATCGTTCTTACTGTCAGAAAAATTTAAAATTAAATATGCTCATTGTTTACTTCGAGCAAGTAGCAAAGATAGAAGCCAAAACGATACTTGCGGCGGAGATGGCTGAGCAAATTCCAGTGAGGCGTTGGTCTTTAAAATTTTTCTGGCGGCTCGGGATTTTATCCGATTTTTTTTCAAGTCACAAAGTAAAATGGTAAACAACTACAAAATTTTCAACACTATACTAGAAAAATTACACTTACGAGCGTCGACTATAGGCGACATCCAGGAATTTTCTCTTATCTCTGTTTGCGGCGTGTAGATAAAAGCCGCATGTTTCGGCACAGGGAATCAAGATACTTAAAAAAAGTTTGGCGACTACTAAGCACCGGCTAACATCCGCTCAACTTTGCCCTCTGCTACAATAAGCAGTTTTTTTTTGGCAACCATTTTTTAAACGTTATACGTATCTTCGAATGCAATGACCCGACAATCTAAATAAAATTAATTATTTCAAGACTTCAGTTTATTTATTTAAAGTTATGTACAGCTTTTCTGCAGGTCTTTTGTGTCTATTGTGCCAAGTGTGCTAAGTCTGTTTATAACACTATTGACCCTGACAAACTAAACAATTTGTTTGGTAAAAATTTTTACAAATTGCATACGGGCAGAGCAATATTTTGTTAGATTTTAGTTTATTTGGCAAAAAGTTTAAAACATCCTTTTAAAAAAAAAAAGCCAAAAGTCAACAGAAGCCAAATAAAAACAAACAGACATATAAAATGTGTTATGAAAATTTATTTAATAAAGAGAAAATTGCGCGAGTGATAAAATATTAAACAAGAAAAAGGAAAATTATTTCATAAATAATATAAATTGATTTTGGTGTTTATTTTTTAACACCAACGAATATCTAAGCACAATTTGTCTTCAGGAAAATGAAACGAAATTAAAAACCTGAATTTTATAGACTTCCTTCTTCGAACCCACACTTTAAATCCAAATCTCTAAATATCCGCAATTGTTACGCGGACGATCAATTTATTAGCGACGGCCATTAAATGGTTTCAATAAAATTATTAAGTAACAAAAATTTCACACGTTCTGCTTCAGTTAAAGGCGTTTTTTTACTGATGAGAGTTTTTCCAAATATAAGTAAAACACTGCTGCATTGCATTAATAATGTAACATGCATTTGTATGTAGTACTCGTATGCAGGTATACTCGTATGGTGGTAGATGCAGTGATACATGTTGTACCGTTAAAAAGGCGTCTTAGAGAGGGCGTTAAGGGGAGTCATTATGCTACTGCCGTGTTCCTGTACGAAAGTTTAATAAAAGAAATTATTTTGTTCGCATTGTATGACAGACATCTAAATTGTGACAATTAGTAGAGTTGATTTTTTTACTTTAAATGTTAAACCTTGTGGAAGAAAACTTTGATGTGATGCTCAATCAATCAACATACCTTGCTTAATTTTTAAATTGGTATCGAGCAGAGCATAGCACTATAGAGCAATAAGCAATACTATTCAGCTTTATTACTAGACATTTTCCAGATGTTTGATGGAGTCTGGCATGATGGGATACTCACTAAAATAGTTCGAGATCTTTCTGAAAGTTCCTCTTAAGAGCTATTTCTCTGCAGGAGTACCTCGAGGTAGTGTGCTAAGGCAGTTAATATATATCATATATACAACGAATATGCCAAGAAGCTCACATATATAAACGTCAACAATTGCAGACGATACTGCAATTATAAATGTTAATAAAAATCTGACGGTAGCTGTAGTTGTTCAGATAACTTCAGTCTCACATTCACGAGCTAGAAAGCTGCCTACAGCAGTAAAGAATAAAGGTAACAAATACCACTTTTTCAGCAGAAACATACGTTAAATATTCGCGTAACCACCTAGATCGACATTCAGAAGCTACAAAGAAGACAGTCTGAGGTTTTACGACTTATCGTATCTAGGAAGAACCAAAAACGTAAACAAACTAGTGAACCATACCAACACTAGCGCGCGATCTACTGCAATTTCATGGGCACCAGCAATTAAAAAAAACTGATACATTAAGCCTGGCAAGATGGCTCTCGCTATCAAATAGTAGTTATTAATTAATATTTCTGTGACCACCAATTGAAAGTTTCTTTTAAGACAGATTTAATAAAATTAAATTAAATTTAAAAAAAAAAATGTATGTAGTTTTAAAGAAGCCTACAGTAATGACAAAAACTGATCATACGACTGAAATTTAGTTTAAGGTTTTTTGTAAAATTAAGAAAAAAAAATCAATATAACAACAAAGAAATCTCCACTAAATTAACACACTAATTTATTTGTTATATTTGCTATCAATCATCTTGTATATTTACAGTTTCAAAGCAGACGTACACAAAAAAGCCGAAAATTATAACCTTTGAAAATATTTGAAGCTTTGCCATCTACCCATCACTGAAGGTTATCCTTGCTGGTTTTGAATAGTACTTTATAAACCCACTGTACCCTCAGAATAGCTTTTATAGCATGACAATAAGATATACAAAAGCACTCGTAAAGAAAAACATGATTATAGCAAACATAAAATGGTTATTGTTTACATTTAATCATTAAATGATTTCCATCCATAAAAATTGCAACATGAGCTGAACAATAAAATTTTAAGCACAAATAAAGTTTTTTATTAACACAAAAATAATATAATAACTCTAACCATACAATATTTTTTTATTGTTTAATGAAATCATGAGGGTGCTATGGCTGAAGTGGATAGCGCGTTGGCTATTAAGCAGTCGATGACTTTCGTCGCCTGAGTTCACACCTCAACAGCTACGAATCAGTAGAATAAAGTTTTTCTTTTCTATCGTTATAAGGGAACCATAGTATTATCATTTTAAATAACATGACTTGTTTTATGGTTATCTCAACCATGTTTTTTCCTTTGCTTGCAAATAAAATTTTGCTGAAAATCTGTAATGGTTCTTATAATTTGGAAGCGACTGTATGTGATTGCCAAGTATTAAAAAACTGCCATCACCCGGTCATGCAAAAAATCTAAGGATTAGCATTTATACTTTCAGTGTAAGGGTTAAATAACTCCTGGAAATGAAAGCAATGTTTTTTCTCTCTCTTTTTCTTGCAATGATTGGATCAAATATATTTTCCTTTAAACTATGAATAACTATTGTGAGTCAAGTCTATCATGCTGGTAACTCCTCAATTCAGATATTATGACATATTTTCCATTAGTTTAGTAGTTTGCGCGCGGTAGTTTAATTTTGCAAAATGTTTAATAAGAAATGACGGAATATATTTGCGAAAATTTACCCCCTGCAGCTTTAGAGCAATATGTTTTTTTTTCTTGTTTTCATTTCTTTGCAAGATGAATAGTTGCTGAATGGATGAATGACGGGATGAACGGTGGTGGTGTTATTTCAGCTTGATGTACAAATCAACTGCAAAATATTACGAGTTAGTTTCTGTATTGCATTGTTCAGCTTTTCAACGCTTGTGCAAGCAAAAAAAAAAAAAATACGAAATCAAACTGAAATAAAATTTAACACCGATCAAGATTGAAAAGTAACAAAACTGCGGTGGAAAATTTAAATAAAAAGAAATAAAAAAACACAATTGTTGAGTGAATAGAAAAATTCAACAAAAATCTTACAAGGTTTTGTTACAAATTTTTTCTATGCCACCATATATTTTTTTCTTTACTTCTTTGAAATGTGGAAGCAAGTCTCGTAAACAAATTGCTGCAGTTGTTGGCAATAAGCTGTAGTAACACAATAAACAACACATTCAAATTGAATTATAATTGTGGCAGTTGAATGTTGCGCCTTATACATTCGGCTCGCTGGCATTTGTTGTCGTATAAGGAAATAGGCTTGTTATCATCACTTGTTGCAAACGGTATGTAAATTCGTTTTTTTCTTTTTGATCTCCACTCTCTTTTACTTTTGAACACCTTAATAATAATGCTTGATGTTTGACAGGCGGATTTTTTATTGCCAGACTTTTACACACCTTTTTTTTGTATTTTGAAATTCTTCAGTTGTTGAATAAAATGAAAAGTAGCAGCTTGTAATTATAAGGAACTGCTGCCGTAACACTTTAATTATGGAACCAATTTCCCAATTGCATAAATTATGTGCGGATTGTTTTTAGTTTCAAATAACGTTATTGCGTTTAAATTGTCAGTAGAGGCTAAATCAGGAAGAAAGTGAGACAAAACTATATTTAGCTTGTAAAAATAAATACTTTTTTTTGCAAAAGTCCCAGCTCAAAATGCCTGCTTAAAAAAGTACTTCTTTAGGTAAAAAAGAAAACATGTTTTTTTTTAATTAACTCTGAAAGTTCTTTTGTTCAAAGCAAATCCTTTTTGTAGCCCCTTTCTCTTAAAAAATGGAAGTTTTTTGAAAGAACTATAAGGGAATTTATAAAAATTCCTCTTCTTTATAAAAGCTGTTTATGGCAGTAAATGTATTTCCAACAACCTAAAGAAAAGTACCTATTTAAAATGCGCTGTTTCGAACAAAATTTCCCTTCAAAATTTTTAGAATAAAGTACTTTTTAAAAATATTTTGAAATAGTAAAAATAACTATCCTTGTAAGAAGTACCTTTAAGAAAAAAGCAAGCTCTTCTGAAAAGGTACGATTAGAGAAAGGCGTATGTTGTTGAAAAAATTATTTTTATGAAATGTATCGTATCGATCGGTTGTTTAAGGTATTTAAGTATTTTTGGCCATATTTTGGAGCGAGCGCCAACGAAAGGTTGGAAATTAAAAATGGGATTAAGCGCTTAGAATTAAATTGCTAGAAAAAGCAATATTTATTATTTTATATGCAATGATCTGTTCTAAGAGACCATTAAGCTGCATAGTTTCAGTAAGTACCCTGCAAAAATATCGTATAGTCCAAGCACACATGTATACAATAATCCATACCGAATCAGGAGTACTTCAAAGTTGACCCAAATGCAGGAAGTAAACGAGGTCCATTTAACATTACGATAGCCTAGGGCAAGATCATATACCTCAGCCAAGCCGAACATCGGAGTAACTCAAAACTGTCAATATTTTAGGTGACACTCACACGGAAATAATTTCGTTCACTTGTACGCGAAAACTTGTCGGGTAAGAAGATATACTTTTCTGCAAATGAAACGGTCTATGATTACATATCTCTCCAATTGAGCTCAAATGGACCACGTAGTCCAATGATTTTTGTAGAGTAGAACTCTACCTCCACTTATTTGAAGACTTTGATTTTATTGAATCTTTCAATTACTCTCTTGATGAATTCTAAACAATGTTTTGTTGTTTACAATCAAACCGCTCTGTTATTTCGGGTATTGCTGACTGCCAGCTGTAAACTTTTTCCATTTTGGCTTGGCTGCACTTTACAAATGTGGGTTAATATAATTATTGCGTGAATCTCGGCACGCCACTGATTCTTTCAGTTCACTAACCAGTTGTACTGTTGTAAGAATTACGTCATTGTATTATTTAATAAACGTGTACATTGTTAAAATTCTAGCTACGAAATAGCAATAGCACAGAAAAAATACTGTAAAACGCTAAAAAGTACTTCAAGTTTTTCTAATAATGATTTTGCTCTTATTGTGCAAAGAGTCCAGCTGTAGGAAGACACAAAAAAATATTTGCTGTCACAAAACAGCACTTTTGTCTCATTAACTTATTTATGCTATTGCTATGCGTGTGCTGTTGAAAATACGAAAGAGACAAAAACAGCACCAGCACAAATATGACAGCAATTAAATTGACAACATTATGAAATAGTAGACCAAATGTGCTTTTGCACTAATAAGGAATTTTAAATGCACATAACTTGACTTGTTAATATTCCAGTATTGAGGTGGTTCACATTGCAATTTCAATTTATCGTTAAGTTTTATTTTCAAAGCATTGAAAGAATAACCATCCCTACCTTATAAGAATTTATAGTAGAAAAAAACGGCAATAAAATCAAATGTGCCAGCAAATATTTGCTATTGCTGAGGTGTTGTTTTTTTAGCAGCATTTTTTTTTTGTTAATTGCTTTTAACATGCTGTCAAAAATATTTACAACATAGTACAGCGCAGTGGTAGCAGTCATATTTGAACTGTTTCTACTGCTGCGTCTGCTGTAATAAATCTATACCTAGCTTTTTTAGCGCTGGTTAATTTTTAAAGTAAAATGTGCTAGAGTCTTCGACTTTCATTTGATTTCAAATGTTTGTATGCAATTTCAGGCTATCAGTCGTAAGTGAGTTTCTATAATTAATAAAAAAACACACTGGACAACACAAAATGTAATTTATTAAAAAGCGTATTTAAAATTTGTAAAATACGCAAAATATCGTACCGACTGTGAAGTGAACAATTGTAACAAGCCTTCCTAGTTTCTGTTGTATCCAAAACACAAATTATTTCCTCAATTGTTACTTAGGTTGATTACTTAAAACAACCCTTCTTTTATGGCCCGATGTATGTGTTTATGATGCCTATCTTTAAAAAACCCCCCTGTAATATTTGTTATCGTTAACAACACCTGTTTACAAAAGAAAAATTGTTACATTATTCTCGCTCTGATGATTTAGTACTAAAATAATTATACACACAATTTCGTTTAAACACGTTAAAGTTTGGGACAAATATTATTTTTATTAAATACTTCTGATAATCTATTTAGGCCACAAAAACCTTTTTTAATTTAAATTACATTTCAATATGTGTTTTCGATCGAATGCCGCATTATTATGTTTATTTGTGTTTTACAGAACAAATCAGTCAGTCATTGGAGGAGGGTTAATTATAAGTTAAAAACAGTGGATCCAAAAAGTTACCATTACGGGCGGTTGCAGCTACAGACATTAAAGCAGTTACTTAGACATGACACTTAGCAGCAAGCGCTTGAATGATTGAAAGAATGACTGACTGCTGACGTGCACTCTGAGTGAGCGTTAAGTTAAACTGAGAGTGTTGCTATTAACCAAAAATTGTTTTGTTAAAAAAACAAAACCAATGCAATCAAGATTTCTAGTTTCAGATAAAATTAAACAACTATGAAGCCCAACCACGATTGTTTCCAAAACGATTTTTTTTTTTTGAAAAGTTCAAAACATCCACAAAAAACACGTGTTTACAAGAACAGACAAAAACTGAGTGGCAAAATATGGAACTATCGTATAACTAACCGCTCCCTAATAAATCATTTCATGGTTTTTGGTTGAAAGCTCTGCACAAAATATAAATAATTACAATAATTTGTTCTGTTGTAAGTATTTGTCATTATAAACATGGAAGGAATTAACCCCACCAGATACCGCCAATGAAACAATTTAGTTTTAGCTATACGATGATTTTTTTACGTTCGGGTTTTCCATTAAAATAGGAAATATCTTACACACATTTTAAAAATGTTCAACTATTGACTTCGACTATGTGGTGACACTTTTTAAACACTTTTTCGATCAGCCATCTGGTATGTCGTTAACAGGAGGGTGGTATTATTTGCTAAATTGAACCCAGTTCGCAGCATAAATAAGTGACCTTTACTTAAACCCATGAAAAATAACACCACTTCAAACATTTTTGGGTTCAGTTGAACCGACGTCTTTATGTTGAATACACATATCGTCTAGGTTTCGGTCTATTATTTATTATTTTTAGGAAAAAGAAAGCTGGAGAAATGTAGACGACAGGTTTATTCGGCGACCTAGAAACAAACATTTTTCTAAAAGAGATTGACCGCTAGTTACACTTTTTTTAATAAAAAAAAGTAGATCTTTTTCAAATTTCCTACTGAAAATTTGAAACCATGCTTGCTTATTTTTAACATTAGCGCCCATATCAGCAAAATTTTCCTATGTACAAACTTGGTGCTTGCAAAGAAGTAGAAGCGCTAGCCTAAAATTGAGCAAAGGTTTGTTACTATAATTTAAATACAAGCTACTCAAAATGAAACTGGTACAATTGGTGAAACAAATCTCCGTCGTCATTAGACGAATTTTTATAATCAAATGCAGCATTTGTAAGCGTTGTTCATGTTCACGTGTTTGCCTAATTTTTATAATTTTACGATCCACAAAGTAACTACAGAAAGTTGTACACTGCAGAAACAAACACGAAAAAATATCCCCCTATATTAAAGGCTACTCAAATAGGAATTAATTACCAGGGAAGTCAGAAATTGCAATTTATACGTTTCAAAACATTTTGCCATCGATTTGTTAGTGCACATTTTTACATATTTTACCTTTTTTAGCATATTTTTGCTGATTTATGGCATTTATAGACTTTTTTAAATAATATTACGTTTTTATGAACTTTGTTTTTTCTAAGATTTTTTACAATTATCGATTTGTTACTGAAATGAATTTCAACCAAGTTTGGAGCTTTTACCCTAGTATTGTTCATTTTTAAAATATAAGTATAAGGTGTTTTTTTAAGCCCGATAGAAACTACGAAAGGCTTAGCTGGCAAACAAACCGCCAAACTGCACTCACTATTTGACATTTATGATCACTATACTCTGGCAAATCCTCATGAATAGATTGACGTGAACAACGCTACCAAATTATCTAGATTTACTTTAAAAATCAGTCATCAACTGATTCGATGTTTTATGGCAAAACTGTGTTCAGCAGTGAAGCAAATTTTTGGCTTAACGGGTTTGTTAATAAACAAAATTTCCGTATGTGAAGTGAAACCATCCAAAAATATGTACGGTTTGGTGCGGTTTACACGCTGGTTGTATTTCTTCAAATATGAAGCAGGAGCTCTCCTTACAGTCAAGGAAGAACTTTAGATCATTGATTTTTTGTTTGAAAATATGGATGATATTGAACCGACAGAGATGTGCTTCAACAGAATGACCCTACGTGCCATATGGCGGCCGCAACCATCTGTTATTCAAATCAAAATTTGGCGATAAGTTGCTTTTGAGAAATGGATCCACGTAAAGTCAATGATTTGTGCTGATAAACCAGCAACAATTGACGCCTTCGAAGCCAACACTGTTTGTGTTATTCGTGACATACGACTAGCGATGTTCGGGAAAGGGTTCCCTAATTGGACATCCGAAATGTTAATGCCAAAAAAGAAAATTTTTTTGATTAAAATTTAATTTGTTTTCTATTCTATCGGGCTTTAAAAAACCACCCTTTACTTCTTAGGAATTTTGCACTTTTTCCAGCTTTAGTGGTTTTTTAACAATGTAAAACTTTATAGAGTTTACATTTTTTTCTGACGAATTTTTTTTTGCGATTTTACAATTTTTGATTAGCAGTTTTAAATAAAAAATTTAAGGCCTTTTTATCGCTATATTTTTTTATTTTAGCGAATAAAATAATTTAAACTAAAATGACCAGAAAGACGTTATTGACGAGACCGGGCAATACTCATAACAGGATAAATATATGCTTATCTTTTTTTAATTGATGGCATTTTATATACAATTATATGAAAAATTTAGAAGAACATGGGTGGAAAAGGATCCATTGCTGCTTCGATTTGTTCCAGTAACGCGGAGTTCAGTAAATAATACTTTCACAATATAATCTTTTTTATTTGTTTTAATGATTTTGTAGAAAATTCCCAAGGGAAAGCCTTCCAACGCATCGAAATTAAAGGACATTTGCGGAGATAACACAGACTTAGGAACAGAAGTTGGAAATTGTTTGTATCATCCACACGACTGTTTGTCAAAAATATATAAAAAACCCATATTTTGTTCTTAAAAGTTATTAGTTTAGGAAATTATTTGCTTTTAGTTCTTCAATTTAAAAACCGCAATACTAACAAACAACATGTTGCTGTTATCCTCATGACAATTGGATTAAATAGCTTGTGATTTGTTGTTTTAATTAGTTTGTTATTAAGATATTAGCAATTATTATAGCTTTTTTTTGCATTTATAACGCCCTAATAAATTTACTAGCTACCTACCTCTGTTAACACAGTTTATTTCTGTTTTCAATTGAGTTCTTTATTTAGTTTTCCTTTTCTTATAAGAAATTTGTGTCTTGCTGAAGCCAACTATGAAAAAGTTTAGCTTAAAAAAATGTGGGGCGTTTTCAAAATGTTGCAACATGACAATTTATTAACTACTGTGTCACAATTTGTAAATAAATGAATGTAAACATTTTCAACTATTGACAGCTACAGCAACGATAACAATAAAGCTTTTATGATAGAGAATACAAAATGAAGATCTATTGTGGTTGATTTCAAAAAATCAGATCTAGCAAGCCATTATTTAGAACAATTTTCTTGCATTGATGCTTGCGAAAACGCAACCAGTCTCTACAGCTTAAGAAACTTCGGTTACGTTGCTATATGAAATGTTAAAATCTAAACTTGGTGATCATTGGTTGAAATCGAGTTTATATGAATTTAGTTTTTGTAATAATAAATCGGCCTCAGCTTCGGTTTCGTCCAATTTCGAAAATTTGCCCGAACATCGGCTTTGGCGAAAAAAGTGATTTCGGTTGGACACCACTGACACATAGAGCAAACAACTTCTTTTTTAAATAAAATCTAAAAAAATTATTTTCAGTAAGTATTAATTACAGTTACAATAAATTAGGTTAGGTAAGGTTTACAGGCCGCTGAGTTATTTCAATGTTGGTATGCAAATCAGTGCTATTTTTGTTTTACCTGAAGAAGAAAATATAAAAAGATGAAAAGAGAGTTGAATAAAAGAGAGTGAAAAAGATTAGTATAAAGAGGGAGGATTTAGTCGTGTTATATCTGTGCTGATTGGGAGCCGTTCACAAAACAGTTGCTGCTTCTAATAAAGGAATATATTAACTCTAGTCACACCTCCGGCTGACGAAATAACTCTCCCTGAGATAAATCTGGCATGGTAGGACAGAGGCAGAGGAAATAAAAAACTGTGCTCCTCCTCTTTGTGACAACTTCAGCAGTAGTCCTAGCGGTTACCCTTATTTGCAACTTCTGAAAACTAAAGCGATAAATTGAACATGTTCTCAAAATTAAAACAAAACTTGTAATAATAGAAGTACAGTAAATACTTCTTTTCTTGTATATGACTGAAGTCATTGTGGCAAGCTTTATTTGTAATTAATTGAAATTCTGAGGGCAAATTACGACATTCGATATCGATCGAAATTTAAATAAAACATAATAGAAATTCAATGGAATATAATAACATTTACTACAATGGCCATGTGGTATCAACTGCGTAGAAAAGTGTAAAAATATATGAAAACTTTTAAGAAGGATGTTATCGAAAAGTGTTAAAACACTTGTTAACCCTCTCAGTTACAATAAACTCAGCAAGCTCTGTATATTTTTAAAAAAGAATTTCTTTAAAAAGTAATAGGACATTTTTAAAAAATATTCAGTTTTAAAAAATTTTACTTTTTTAAAAGGTGCCTTTTAGTAAGGATGCTTTTAGAAAGTATCAATAATATAAAAGTAGCTTTCTTAAAATGTACTTTTTAAAAAAATATTCTTAAAAAACGATTTTTCCGAAACGTACCTTTGGAAAGTACTATTCAAAAAAGGATTATTGGACAAAAAAGTACCTTTTTGAAAAATAATTTGTACATTTTTAAAAAGAAATAACCAGCAAATTACAATGTAGTCTATTATTGAAAGGTGAGTTAGTTTTTTGAAAAAGTACTTTTTTAATTAATACCTTCTAATAAATAATACCTTTCTAAATGTAGCATTTTGTATAAAAATTATTTAAAATGAGTGTGATATGAGTCTGATATAAATATAGATGGAAATTTGGTTGTCCTATGCCTCACGCCATTTTTTAACATTTTCTTAAGGCAGGATTTATTATTTTATTAGGGTGCATTTTGTACAGAAGTGTGATAGTGTAGATTAACAATGTCATGAGAATTTTTTTTTTACTTTTTGACAGACAGAACGATTGTCACTTGATTTCTGTCCCAAAAATCCAATTGAAATCGGAACACTTGTATAGAAGTTTGAAAGGGCCTTAAGTAGATTTTTAAAGTTAGCAGTAAATTTTCACAACTTAAGGGAATTTTATGACTAATTTTTTTTAATTTTTTTCATAATTTGTAGTTTTTTGCAAACCCAAAAATGTAAGACATTTGCAGCATTAATTTTTTTAACAACTTTAACACGACATACAACAACAAAAAATTAATTTTGTAGAATTTTTAACACTATTGACCCAAAATAAATAAGTTCAAAAATGTCTTTTGTTGCAAGTTTTAGTCTTGTTGACCATAAATACTGGCCGGTCACAGGCACAGTCAGCACATTCACGAATTTTGTACATGAACAAAAATTTTATTAAAAAACCAAAAGAAAAAAATACTTTTCTCAAATAAACCATTTATAGAAATACAAAGAGAAAAAACAACTTTTAAACAAATAAACCGCCTTTTCCTATGGCATAATTAAATACCATAAATAAAAAAACGATTTAGGCAAAAACGAAAAACTAACCAACCAACAAAAAAAAAAAAAAAAAATAGACATAATGGGTCAAAAAGTCAAACATATGGTGGTAAATGAATGTAATGGTATGTATGAATAATAATACACAAATATATGACTGGACAACAACAATAAAAAAATATTAAAACAAAAATATTACAGACATTAAAATTCAAATAAAATTAATAAGCGAACATGCAGATCGTCGTCGTCATTGTGGTTTTATTTGAATAAACTTCTCCTGCTCTTTTGCATGATTTTGCAGTTGTCGTTGTTGTAACTCTCAAAGCTAAAAAAAAACTTTTTAAATCTTTGGCAAAAGAAAAAATAAATATTTGTGTTTGTCTAATCGACAAATAAATGGCTAATAACTTTAACATGGTTTTCATAACAGTTAAAATCCCAACACAAACCATAATCAAAACGAAAAAAACAAATTAGTACCAAACTTACACATGAGTTAAAAGTCTTGCGCCCTCTGAGCGGCCTTACAAATGTATCACTAACAGAAAATGCAATAAAATCACACATTTGAATTTGTTTTTTACAGAAAAATAAAAGTACGTTTTTCTTATCCTTTTTTTCTTTGTTTGTGAAAAATACCAATAAAGAAAAATGCCATTAATTCAACATATAGAGGAGAATTATATGAAATTTAAAACCAATGCTACCAACGCCTTTTGAACATAGACAATGCGAAAAACACAAAGACGGACATGGGGACAGCCGAACACTTCACTTCACTTGACCATAAATATTAAATTGCACTGCACTTTATAAAGAGCAACAATTGTAATCGCAAAACAAAATGAGAGGCTTGAATATTTTTAATGAATTCAATAACTGCCAATCATTTTAATACTGCAATAAATTCATAAAAATTAAAGAAAAAGAAGGAAATCTACAATAAAAACACCAACTTAAAAGTGAAATAAATTAGTCCACACAATTGGGTAAGAGCACTTTTTGTTAAATTTTAAAAGAATTTATGAGCATAACAAAGATATGTTCAATTCACAAACGCCCTGTATTGTGGTATCGATTGTATAATTTTATTATAATACAACGTGGTATATTCTACTCGGTTGTATTGACACCATACATAGGAATATCCTATTTGTTTGATTAATTTCTGTTTAAATAAGAGACATCAAATTGTCAATACAATAATACGTCAAAATCAATTTTCGCATACGAATAAACAAAAGTCGTATTCAAATACACGATACAATTATACATGTAAATAGCGCAATTGTTTTTAAATTTATGCATTATTTTCCTTTAAACTCAAATAGGCAAATTTTCCTTAGAGAATAATTATTCGAAAAAAAATTCATTAAAAAAAAACAGTTTTAAAATACAACCCCTTGTATTTTTGCTTCGATTGCATTATTGTATTACTTTACAATCCTGTTGTGATTACATTGAATTTTTGAGGCAATGAAGAATAATTAAAAAAATAACTACTAAAAATACACTTAGCTGTCAAAATTACGAGGTCGGATCAATAAGTCCGCGACTTTTCGAACTTCCCTCGTAGTTCTTGGAAATGCAACACTTTTCCCATTTGACTACTGTCAAATTTTGAGCAAGTTTCGTCATTTACTTTGCGTTTAACAGCTGTTCAAAACATACAACCTCGTGCATTTATCTAAAAATGGAAAAAAGTGAATTTCGAGTGCTCAAAATTATTTTTTGCGAAAAAAAACCGTCAATCAAACCAAGGAAAAGCTCGATAAATACTATAGGGATTCTGCACCATCAATTTCAATGCTAAAAAAATGGTTTACTGACTTTCGTTGTGGTCGCACGAGAACAAATGACGCTGAACGTTCTGGACGGCCAATTGAGGTCAGTACACCCTAAAATGTCGAAAAAATCCACGATATGGTGTTGGCCGATCGAAGAGTAAAAGTGCGTGAGATTGTTGATACCATAGGCATTTCATATGGCAGTATGGTTTCGATTTTAAATCAGCTTAAATGACCATAAACGTAAACGTGTGATAACTTCAAAGGATTATCTGGAGTTGTTTAACCACAATCCGAATGAGTTTTTGCCGCGTTTTGTAACTGTGCAACATGGATCCATTACTGTACTCCGGAGACCAATCATCAGTCTAAACAATGGGTTTCTCCGGGTGAACCTGCCCAGAAGAAGGCCAAGGTAAGTTTGTCGCCCAATAAGGTGATTGCAACAATTTTTTGGGATGCACGCGGGATAATGCACATCGATTACCTTCAAAATAGAAAATCAATAAACGGCGAATATTATGCCAACTTATTAGACCGATTTAATGAGGATTTAAAAAGAAAACGACCCATATGGGGTGTACACATGTACAGTCTCAATGGCAAAACTCTATGAATTGGGCTGCGAATTAGTACCTCATCCGCCATATTCTCCGGATTTAGCCCCTAGTGACTACTGCCTATTTCCAAACCTAAAGAAATGGCTCGGTGGAAAGAGATTTAGCTCCAACGATGAAATTATTGACCAAACGAATGCCTATTTTAAGGACATCGAAAAATCCTATTTTTTGGAAGGGATATAAAAACTGGAGAAACGTTGGACTAAGTGTATTGAGTTAGAAGGAGATTATGTTAAAAAATAAATTTTTGTTTTGCAAAAAAAATGCGTTTCATTCAAAAAGTCACGGACTTATTCATCGGCACTCGTATATTGCTGCTATCACAAGAACTTAAAAAGAACTATTTGCTTAAATTTGTATGGCTTTGACCTTCTCTGGCAGCGTGAACGAAAGCGTAGCACAAACAGTTCTTAAAAATTACTTTTGTTTACGTTCTTATCTATTAAAAACTATAACTTTCATTACAGTTTGAGACAACTATTTTGTTAAATGTTTGTCTATAGGACAAAGCACTGTGCCACATGTTCTGCTTCTTTTTATCATAATTTCTTTATATGTGTGTTCGTTAAAAGTGCGTTTACACGATATGTATTTGTCATATGACAGATGTGTAGTTTCCATGTGCACAATACATATGACAAGTTTTCATTTATAGTGTGTTCTATTTTGAAATAACAAAGCATCTGACATCCTGTAATGCCAACTTGATATTTTTTATTTTGCAAACTAAAAGCTCTAAGCTTGCTTGCATCATTAACCCACGTATGTGTAAAAGTAAAACTTGTAAACCGTATGGAAAATGGCTATTTTGACTGTGCATCTTTCTTTTTAAGACAATGGAATGTTTAATATATTCAATATTATTTCAAATCGAATCGTATAAAAAATAAAAGCACTATCAAAATGAAATTGGACCGCTAATTAATTTCTTTAATATGTTGGTGCCCTTTCATTGGAATACTTTGGTAATTTATTGCGTCCTCATTTGCAACTGTGTGTGTCAAGTAGGAGCAGTATGACGTTACTGAGTTAAAATACTGTATTGAAATGCCAGCTCATTTTAGCATTTTTACCATTTATTTGGCAATGGAAGTTTCTGCTGCGTACTCTTCCCTACAGGATATGATATTCAAAAGCATTTTCTATTGTGATGGTTATTTATATTTTACTTAACATATTTTTTGTTCAGTGTATCGGCCGTGCGCGTAGTATAATGATATAATGATGCCATTTGTTCAATAGCATTTTAGATTTAATGTGAAATTAGCAATAAAATAACAACTTATTGTTCACATATAAAAATGGAGAAAAATATAAATTACTATTATTACCGCAATAGACAAACCGTCGGAGGGACGGACGGACGGACTGACAAATAAATTCAAACATTTTATTTTCAAATAAAAGCCAAAGGAAAACTTGTTGTGCAAATCAAAGAGAAAAAAAAAACTTAAAAACAAAAACACCGCCATTCACTGCTACATTTTTATTATTTCCAACCACCATTTGAGGATAATAATACAATTCCAATATAATTTTACACCGATACTTACAACAAGTATTTTTTTTTTGAAATTTCGGTATGCTGATGTGTGATAAAATTTGATATTGTTTTCTGCTTTTATGTTTTTATACGTTTTCATATTCATTTACCGTAAAGCGAGCTAGCGGTCTTATTATTTATAAAAATTTATTTTAAGAAAAAATTTTTCAAATTATTCATTTAAATTACTTACATTTACTTATTTGAAGGAGGGAATTATTTGAAAGTAATTTGTGTTAACAACACTTACCTGGAAAGACACAACAACAAGAAATGAGAAATAAACATTAAAAGATTTTATAATTTGTTAAAACATTAAGATGGAATTGTTGTTATTATATTTGATAAGTTTCTAATTTTATTAAACATTTAAAGCAAATTGATTATATTGCTAACATTTTTCCTTTAACATGTGATTGTATTGAAATAATAAAGAGCAAAATATTGAAAGGAGAGAATATTGCAGAGCAGCTACACTTTACTCTCCACCACAACAGTGGTGGATCAACGCTACAGACAAGAAAAATTACGAGATTTGGCCAGAAATATATTCAATGAAAACTTAAATTCAAATTTTTCTTTTGAAATTTCTATTAAAATTGATAGATTGGTTTTTATTGTTCAAGATATTGATTAAACTTTCGTATTTGTTCGAATATTCTAACGAATACAAATAATTATTCGAATAATTCTGAGTAGATAAAATGAATATTAAATTCGTATTAGTCCATTTTGTGAATGAAAAATTATTAATTTAAAATTCCTTTGCACTTATCTAGAGAATATTAAAATATAAAATCGTTTCTAATTTTGCCATTAAACGAATAATTCCAAAATATTTAGAAAATGCGAATTTAAGTTAATTTCACCCGATTTGTTTAATTTCGCCATTTATCGTTACACAAGCTAAGTAAAAAATATGGATTTAAAAAATCTATTCGTGTATACCTTAATTCGAGTTATTTTTATTTATATTAAATCTTTTTCTACAGCGATTATTCGTTTAATTAAACAAATTAAACGAATAATTACCAGAACTTCCAATTTACCGAACTTGTTTTTATTGGAAATTGAATTTTTTTCTTCATCGATTACTCGAATAATTTTATTATTCGAAACTAATTTAGTAATTTAAGAAAACAAACTATAAAAAAATTAAAACCTAAAAAGAAAACAAAATACCTGAATCTTCCGTAGAGTTAATAAGAATAATAATATTAATACACGAGTAGACATCTAAATTGACAAACCTTGATCACAACTTATAGTGAAAGTGATTACTGCATGTTCATTATATATATACAATTATTGGCTGTCAATTGGATGAAATGTGGGCTTAAACCGGGATTTGTCCATAGTTTCATTACACGAATACTTAAAAGATTTTCGATAACACCCTCTATAATTTGTCCCACTCAAGCGAAGCATTTTAGGTCGTTTCATAATTTACTAGAACCTCCTAGACGAAGAGATGCGCAACCGCAACAACACTCGATAAAAATTATTAGTCGTAACTCGAAATTGTCGTGTTTGTGAACATAGGATTATAAAATATAATTTTGTAATGAACTATGTATGTTATAATGAGAGCCAAATTAACGACTTTTCCTAACGGGTAGCACAAAAATTGCTTAAAAAATTTGAGTGAAACGCCATCGAAGTTGTCTCGTAGGCATAACCTAGGCCATTTAATTACTATCGGTCAAAGAACGAAGGCTATTTAAGAACCGTATTGCAAAGTCTTTAAATAATTCCGTACAAAATTTAATAAAGTGAAAGAAAGAAACGTAAATAAAGATTTCGCGGAAATAACAATAACATTGATGTTCATCAAATATTTCACATTTACTCGTATATATTTTTAATAATACGGTGTGACAGTGTAGGCCTACCAGAGTAGATTAATTTATAAATTATATAAAACCGAGTACACCCCGTAAATCAAAAGTTATCGATAAAATATGATTTTTTGCGACATCGCTGGCACAATTTTTTCGACTTTCATGTTTTCAAAGGTGTTGAATAGAGGAGAAGTTATGCTTTCTTATTACGTTTAAACAATTTTGAAAAATATTTAAAAAAAAAATCTACTTTTGCAACAGTTTCTTAGAAATCCTTTTTTTTATTTCTAAAAGCACATTTAATACCAAGGTCATATATACATACATATGTAGATGTAAATATTTTTCCAAAAAAGGGTAACTTTTTCGGTGTCCACGAAGTCGCAAAGAATCGTATGTTATCGAAATTTTTTGATTTTAAGAGTGTAATCGAATTTTAAAAATGACAAAATTATCTACAAGAGATACTTCTAATTCCAATTTTATCGAATTTGTCCCATAGTGTAATTTTTGAAATTATTTAAAATAAAAAATCAACCCTCTACAGGTACCTTGATTGCTAATACCAATATAAAATATAAACTCCCGATTTAAGTTGCTTACTTTTTTTAATTTCTGAAACTCCCTGGGCCAGCCAGTAGACACTGTGTTTAAGTATTGCAAAACACGAGATTTTAAAAATGAGGGAAGTCTCTCAATTGGTTTACGAAATTTTACATAAGTGATGTTTCTGGTTTAAGTAGAATAGTTCTATAATTGAGATGTTATTTTCACCAGAAACGGAGTTAAGTGTGAATTTTCTTTAATTTTTAATACAAAATTCTACAAAAAAAATGACACATAAATAGAGGAATTAAGCCAAATTTTAGTAAAGGGGCATCAATAATCGCAAGAGGGGTAGAAAAAGGAAAAATTCCCTTTTTAGCTGCACAAAAGTAACACACACTGGTGGTGCCATTTTGTCTGTTCCGGTCTATATGGCTCCAAGCCAGCCAGTTTTTGTTGAAAAATTTTTCTGCTTATACAATTCAGTAAATTTTATGCAACTAAACTAACAAATTACAAGACCTTTTAATTGAAGTAATTTGTTAAAAGAAAAACCTAACCATTTTAAAACAGCATTTCCTTCTATCACTCTAGTTCATGTCTTGACATGAAATTAAAACTAAATACCCTTAACTTAAAACTGTAAGTGAAATCAAGATTTCCAAAATTTACAACATCTTGACATACTTAAAGACCAACAAGCAGACACATAAACTAATGATTGGAGGGGCAGAAAAACAGACAGACAGCATAATACACACCGACAGAAATTTTAAAGTTTAAAATGTCAATAAAAATTAGTTAAACAAATTAAATGTAAACAAAACAACTAAGCAAGAAAACAGCAACATTTAGCCAGAATTCAACAACAACAGCCGCAACAACGACAACATTTAAAAACACATGCGAAGTTGCAATATAGAGAAACTTGAAGCTTTTTACACAACACAACCCGCCTCGAGTTAAACATAAAAATAATTTTATTGCCAAGAAACTCGGCTTTAATAACATTATTTTTTTTAATTATTTTTTTTTTTACTTTTTATTTTATTTGTTTTCGTGTTATAAATTTTCGACAACGGAAAATAATGTAACGCAAATAAAGTAATGACACAAAGAACTCAACAATGAAATTATATGAAAACTACTAAAAACAAATCATACTTTAAGTCAAGTTTACGACAAGCGAATAAAAAGAGTTTCACCATAAACAAAAATCTTAAGCCATATCAGCGACTTATGATAACAAGACACTCGTGTTGAAACATAAATTCATATGAAGTTAGGGAAGAAAATATATTTGGCCATCATGAACCAGGTACGAGTAAGTAATGCTATGACATATGCTACAGAGAACTCACCGATGGTAAACTCCGCCCCACGGCTGAAAGTTATCTGAGCAAAGCGGCTCTTAGCTATCAATTAAAACATAAAAGATTTTAAAATAAGTTTTGTTTAATAGCCAGGCCATTATAGTTGAGTTTTAAGTTAGCAACTACATATATTTCTTAAGCCGTCAGAAGAGTCTGGTGGCTGTCCGAAAAATATGAACTTTTTTGTGACAATAAAGTGAATAAAACAAAATATGCTACAAGCATAGAATCGTTATTTGAAAACATTTTAAACAATATTTTAGTTGCGATAAACAAGTTATTGTTTACAATAAATAATTTCCAAACCATATTTTTGAGCAAGTGAGTAGAGGTTTTATTTCATCACAGTCATTGTTCTTTCTTTTTGCTTTGTGAGACCATCAATCGACTTCAACATCAATAGAAGACGTAACGCTGCCAGTGCCAATACTGTCGTCCGAACAAGAATTTTAAACCATTTCACTTTATACGTCTCTCAAAATCATTGATCACGCTACTGGATCTTGGCATTTTTTTTAAAATTTGGAATCTAGTGGAGTTGATGCTGTCAGTTCAAATGTGTGTTTTAATTGATTTGCCACCGAATATATAAACATTATACCAGAAAGAAAATTTTAACGGCATATTGTAGGACTTTATTGTTTATGTATTTGTTTCGATTATTTTGATCTTGATTAGTCGAAAGAGAAATATCGATATAATTAAATAGTTAATCGTAACAAAAAAAATTAATTGTTAATCATTTTCCGATTAATCTTGTCATCAGTAATCCTAGCACCATTTGGGCCCTTATCAACGGTGCCTTTGTAAAGACAGTATGAAAATCGTTTAAAAAATTCTCTAGACATTCGGATTCGCACTTTTTTCTTTGTTTTGCCGTTTTGTCGCGTTGATTTGTTTTTGGAGTTTTTGTTTTTTTTCCGCATTGAAATCGAGGCATGAAGATGAAGAAATTTAGTTTGAAGCATTAAAAATCATGTTCTACAAGGTGAACAGTGTTTTAAAATAGATATTAGACTTGTCAAAGAGGTTTGGCAAACGTGTAAACAAAGTAATTATTATGAAATGTATATCCACTCCTAGATCTCGTCGACTATGGCAGGTTATATTAGTGCAACCATTTTACTAACATCGATGGCTTCAGGCAAAAAACACGAGGTGATGTATCCATCTACATTCCAACGTTTTTAAAAGGGCATTGTTTGAGCATTGTAATTTAGAACAGAACATTTTTTATTATTGCACCACCGGCAGTCTTAGTACGCTCTTGTTTAGCGGCGTAGTCTAATTAATGCACATCTAGCAGGGTATTTCTAACTTTCGGAGATTGTGCGGCATTATGTGCAGGACAGAATACTGGTATAACATTTTCCTTTCTGTGAAAATGTTACATATATGTTGCTATTTCTGCATACTTGCATTCCTTTACGAAAAACAGCACGTTTCTTTCTAAAGTTCAGGGTAATACAACTGTTTTTACTATTATTATTATATACCCGCCCACACAAGCATTTTTTTTTTAAATTCTGTTTTGAAATTGGGTTCGTGCTCACCCATTGCAAATTTGTTTTTACAATTTTTGTTGTTTCTTACCTTCTCACTTAAAGTTAAAAATGCGATTTAAAAAAAGTACACGCTCACTCTGTAGCACTTTCCATTCTTGATTCCCTCTTGCCTTGAAATTCAAGAATTGCAGCAACTAAAATTGCATGTGTGGACAGGGACGAACAATATTAATATTATCGTAAGACGTGCATCACTTTGTGAGGGTTTGGGCAATAGGCAACATATTTTTTCAGAAAGGAAAACGCCATTAGAGGCATTATTTAATTATTTCAAATCACTTTTGTAGAAGATGCTATATTGCAGAAAAACATTTCCATTCTTAATTTGTTTAGTTCGTCCTAGAGCAGGGGCGGATTCAGCTGGTGCTTCTGGTAGGGAAATTTTGAAGAAATAAAAATTTTGTCAAATTTTTCGCTCCGCCCGAATCCTCGCTGTAATAGAAATTTAATTAAACTATAGTTCTCTCAACCCCCGCCTTCGAAAGCACGAATTTTCCTTATATCTGTCCGCGGTATTCTAGGGTATTGGTGTTTTAATTAAAGGAATATGTTTCTTTTGTAAAAATTTTCCTTAATTATTATATTTTTTGTTTTCTTTTCTATGGTATTTCACATTGCATTTTCAATAGTTTAATAAACTTTCTTTTTTTACTTTATTGTTTGTATTTAGTTGCAGCTATTAGTTTCAAAACATTTCATTATTTAATACAAATTACACATGTTGTAAACGAAAATATGTTTCTACGAGGGGACTGACAAAAAATTTACCGAGTGTACAAAATGTTGACATTGGACAAAATCAAAGATGTAAAATGATTTCGTATTGAAATATTTTTTTAAGTTTCCCTTCAATTATGTAGTCCACATGGTCGCCTATTATATTAACAGATTTGTGATGCCAATCTTCTCGAATTAGGGAGTAGCCTCCAGTTTAAGGAAATATTTACTGAACGCGAAATGACATATAAAGAGAATACACCAATGCTTGTGATGATCGCAAAGTGGTTCCTAATATTTTCAGACCCAACCTTTGTCTATGGAAGATGATCGCCTGTTTTCTACTACTGGTGATAGCTCATTGCCTTAGAGCAATTCATCACTCTAGCTCATTCTGTTGAATAGGCAAAGTTTATTGCGCTCTTAGAGATTAAAGAAATTCGTTCATTACATTTAACAAAATTGAGTAATGAGCAGGTGGTAATGCAGTTTAAGTTAAAGTTGCAAACCTTAAATGAGTCGAATTTGACACTGTTTTGCAAGATCAATGCGGAATCAAAACTATTTAGGGAATATGCGAAAGAATGTGAAACAATAAAGATTGCGTTTGACTTTCAACTTGCAGGTAACCTTCGTAATTAAAAAGAGTATGTATTACATATTTATTTTCTATTTACTATTTATTTCTTCTCTTTCATTTCACTATGTTTTGTGCTCTTCCACATCAAGCGCTGGCTTATTAAGTTTTAATGTGAAATTAAAAAATCTATGTATAAAAACATGTGGATACTTTGTGCTGCACTTGTATTAGTTAAAGCTAAAGAAAATTTATCGATTGATTGTGATGTGAGGTTTAATGACTTGTTTAGACTGTAAATATTAAGATGATAGCATTACAAGGATTAAAGAAGTGGTGATTTTAAGTCGTTATTAAATTGGATAAGTGCGTTTTAGAGCCAAAACATTCGATTACACAATTTGAAATTTTACGGTGATATAAATTGCAAAAATTAATGAGGGGGTTTAAATTCGTTTTTATGAAGTTGTTAACAGTAATAACATACGTTTTGGGACATTATGACACGCAAATAATGGAAGAGCGCCCACGAACATAATGGCACAGTATTCAAAATATCTATCAAGACCAGAACAAACTTCTAAATTAAATCGTGCGATGGTTGCAGGTTCTGCAGCACCATGCCGAAGGCTATCTACGGAAGATATCTTAGTGTCCATGGCCCCTTTGACATTATTGAAAACGGACAATCACGTCTTAAAATCAAACAAAATAACCATTTAAAAAATATACCTTTTTAAATCAAATTCCTTTTTTATAGTATTCAGTATAAGAATTTCAGACAACTTAAAAGATTCAGTTTTCAGTTACCAAGCAGAAAGTGTTCAGCGGTTGCAGCAAAATTGATGGCCCCTGGTCTTTGGTCGCACATTTCGTCAAAGATGACGATGGTCGTGACGTAACTGCTATTTGTGATGGCATTTGATAGACGATGTCGAACTATTTTGCACTAAAACTTTCCACCAATGGACTGACTTTTTTTCTGTGCGATGTATAGAGCCAGCCATTACTTATTATTTATACGTTTCTGCCCGTTTTAAGAGTTTTGGCATCAATTTGTTAGTGCATATTTTTGCATATTTTACTCTTTACAGCATTTGTTGCATATGTATGACATATGCCGAATTTTTAGGTCAAATTTTACTATATTTAAAAAAAATTTTGAGTCTAAGACTTTCATTAATTTTTTGTTTTTAATAATTTTTCCGGTAGGAGGTCGTTATCGATTTGGTGTTTTGGCTGACGTTCTCTGTCTGAGTACGTTGCTGAAATAAAAGTTCAAGGAAGTTTGCTGTTTGATGTGTGTGCTGTTTTTTCAGTTTTAGGTATTTCAAACTTTATAGGGTTTTGCTATTTCGGTGAATTATGTTTTTTTGTGGCTTCATAATTTATACAATTTATTTTTTATATATTTTTTTATAGTTTTAGGGTGTATGAACAAATTTTAGGTATTTTTTTTATCGATATACAATTTTCTTTTTATTGGCGTCTAAAATAATTTTTGCCAATAATTACCAAAACGGCAACGTTGTCCAGAATAAGGTAAATATCTTTTCCTTTTCTTTTAACAAATGATATTTTACATACATTTAAATTATACATTTAGCAGAACATGGGTAGAAAAGAACCCATTGAATTTATTCGTAGTGTCTGCAGCAACATCCGGAGGAAGAACATTTTTGCTAATACAACACTTCGAAAGTTCAACTCACATTAATGGTGTTTTCGTTTCAAGAAATATTTTACATTTTTTGCCCTTTTGTTGCGCTCGGAATATGTTTACGTCCACAAAATGTGGTGGTTTTCTTTTAAGATTTTACACTTAACAATGCCGAAAGGTATTGCTCTTTAGGATCTGTTTGAAATACTAAATAATTAGGGTGTATTAAGCATGTACTGTTTAACAGGGTAACATATTATTTAGGAAACGAATACGCCATAATAGTTAAAGCGAAAACAAAACACAATTATTCATGTCGGAATCTACACGACCATCTAAACAACCATTTTAAATATTTGTAAATTTTCACTGGATTTTTGAATGCAAATAAAATACTTTTTCAAAACTCGGTAGAGTGGTCGTTCCAACTAAACAGTAAGGCGAATTGTTGAACGAATCAGTGCCCGAGTATCGTAGCGAGAGGGTCAGTTTTAATTAATTTACTGAGCCGAATAATACTTCTACGCTATATTCTCTTCACCCCGCAACGATTACTGACTCGCTCGTCACATATGAATACGCACTCCGCAGACATTCTCCAATCGGGTGAGAGTTTTATATTTTATGTGCAGTAAAAGCTGGTTTCGTGGTATTCGTATCAACTAATAAATTTAGTAAAACTGAATAGACTCCATCCACCCCACTCTCTGAGCTCAACATCTTGTGACCACTCCTTAGGTGTAATCAAGGCGTAAATATATTCAAAAGTAAAAATCTTACGTTTGGTCCCAGACTGCGAAATTGCAAGGCGGTTGCTTTTAATAACCTCAACATCCTACAATCTGAGCATCTCGGATACCTAGACATTTAGATAGATTTCTTAATTAGAGCCGAAATGAAAATTAAAGCTTCTAATCTGCACCGCATAATCAACGAGCATTAACAGTTAAACTTTGATTGTAAACCATGCACATAAGAATAAATCTAACCCCATTTGGTCCTTAACATTACCTCAAAGAATGTTAAGGCTCCCAACCTGCAGGGGATTATGAGCTCTAAAAATTAAGCTATAACTGTATATCACCATCCCTATTAGCTTTGGTTAAGGCCCATTTGGATCATAACCACTTTTTACCACGACTTCGTCCAAGAGCAGGGGAAAAACTCGCAACATGACATTATATATAAATAGTACAATTATCACGTCGATTTTAAGAAAATATCCGAAATTTCAAACGATCATTCACGGTGGCACTAATAATTAGAATGCTGGAACTAATTATATCATGGGGCGTGAACACATTCTCTAAGTGATTTGTAGTTTTTTTATGAAGCGGAATCAATTTTGTTTCTGTCTCAACTTATTACGTAGCGTTCTTTGGCATAAGTTCATTTGGGATTTTTATTTTTATTTATTTTTATTTGTGGAGAACAACTACTTTGCCATTGCCTTCTAAGTCTTCTCTTCTCAAAAAGAGGCATCTGTATATCAGCTGTTGACTGGTGCGATTTTCTTTTAACTGATGGTTCTATTTGCGTTGCAACTCTTGCTGCGGCAGTCATAACGTCTGTAACATGGTTTACAGCTGCTTGAATATCAGCCGGATTTCTCAGTGGGAGGTTCGAAGATAAGTGAGAGCTCACATGCATTTTATAATGCAAACAATTCGTGTTTTTATTTGAATACAAAATAAGGATTCCGTGTAAAATAACAATTATAGGTGAATGATCAAAAGATAGGTCATCTGATGAACTAACTAAAAGTTGATCACGTTTGATGTTTTTTACAATAGAAAAATCAATGAGGTCTGGCAACTTATTAATTCCAACCATTAAATGTTCTTAATCAAAGTATGAGGGTGCTGTGCCGTAAGTGGTTACCTCGTTGGCTATTAAGCATTCGACGGCTTAAGTCACCACCTGTCCGTAAAATAAATTCGTTGTTTTCTTATTTAAAATAATAAAATGCTTTCTTGACAACCACATAATTCAATCTATTAGATTATGGTTACCTCAACCATGTTTTTCTTTGCGTGTTGTTTCTAGTTTGAATTATAAAATCAATTGGCTTATATTTGGTTGATGGTCTTCGCTTCAATAAGTTTACTTTTCAATATTGTGCTTTTACAGCATTTAAAGACATTCACTTTGCTAGTGATTTTGATATGAAAAACAACCTTTTTTTGAGCAGTTTTCTTCACTGGCATTCAAACAGAAACAAACTTAAAAAAACTTGTTAAAAATGTTGCGTGTTAAAAGTGATTTTTAATTTTCAATATCTTGAAATGTAACGCATGACTTCACATGATATTGTTTTTGTAGCTAAGACAACATGAACAGGCGATTTTTTGTTGTATTTTGCTTAAGACTACTTTTTACAAAATGTAGCGGATTTTTTTTGTTGTTGTTGAAATTTGCCAACCGTAAAGTTCTTAAACAGCAAAAAAGAAAACATAATATGCACCATAGTATGGCCAAAACTGAAAAACCAAATCTACAAAGAGCTACAAAAAGATTCCCAGACATTTCAACAGTTGTACAAAATCAGAAGACAACAAACAAAATACTTAGTAGCTTTTTGTTTTTTGCCAGTATTTTGAACAAATATTTCAAAGTTGTGGTGGTGGGATTTACAAACTCTTCACTCGGTTGCAACCAAACAACCAACCTTTAAGTTGCTATAAAACTTCCCCACAATTGTTCTTTTGGTTGTAAAGAAACCCTCCATAAAATACTCCCAAGAACTTTATGCTTAACGTTAACTTAAACATGTTGCAAGAGTAAACATATATTGGTTTCAAGTTTAAGCAACAACATGTTGCCGCGGCGACAAAAACTACTACGACAAAATTGTAAAGTAAATTTATTGTTGCTATTTTGGCCAAACTGCAGCAAAGTAGACTTGAAAAAATCCATATTGCTTCTTTATTATAGAATATTCTTCAACAACAGCAACAACAACAACAACAACAACAACAACAACAACAACAACAACAAAATAAATCAATAAAAATAATAATGTGGTGCAACACACAATAAAAAAAGTCTTGCGTGGGTCATTGGCCTTTCAGACACAAATGCAGCACAAATAATAAAAAAAATATATTTTTCGCTCTACACCCATATACATACTATATTGATGTGCTTGCAACATTTAATTTAATAAAAAGCATTTTTAGCTGTTGGTCGCACCTTCAAATTACTGTGGGTGTTAAATGTTCTTACATCATATTTTTTAGTTTTTAGCTGGTGGTTTTCACCAGCTACAAACTTCTTCTTAATGCAATTTCCGTTACTTAAACTTTTTTAGGTTCATTTGTTTTCTTTGGAACACACACATACAGACATGCATGCATACACTTGCTACAAACATGCAATTTAATACTTAATGTTGCATTTATCTAAACGCCTTGTTGTTGTATTTAATATTTTTAAGGTGGTTCCTAAAACTGTTTGTTATTTGTTACTTAGAATCAAAGAAGACAGACGATTACATGCAAACTGACCTTTCCTGGGGTAAATAATAATAATTATTATTTTATGTCTTAGCAGCACAGTTTTGTGGCTGACAGAAGCTGTGACTGAAACATCAGGAGGAGTGCAAGTTTACAAAGTGGCATTAAAGTTTTAAGAACTATATGATGAGCTGACGTAGAAAACAACGGGTACCGTTTCAGCGAATATAAATAATATGCTTTTGGAGAGATTGCTCTAACATTTCGCAATAGCCAGAAATGTATTGGATGACCACAGACTAAAATCTTTCATTAAAACAAACCCTTCGTCCTTGTTTAATCGCACATTTGGCCATAAAAGAACAAGGTTCAAGATGGCTACCGTGTAGACTCCCAATCAAACAGAAACCATAATTCGGATCTAGCTTTATTTTCACAACATGTCCAACTATTTACTGAGTTAAATCATTTAGGATTGAAGCAGCCAGTGAATGAGTCGTACATGCTGATGATCATACAAAAAAATATTATTCGTTTAATTAATCATATGATTAATTGAGACGAAAAATTAATTTTTGCAACTAGTCGGAAAATAGTCGATTACCCGATTAATTTAGATAAGGTTGAAAATGGAAGATATATAACATAAGAAATTATTTGCAATTTATTAAAATTCCTTATTTAGTTAAAAGTTTGAGGGGCTTTTTAAAGTAAGTTATTTAAAACAGAATTTAAAAATAAGAGTTTACAATAACGCTTTGTGGTTAATCTACTTCTGTTTTCCGTAGAGGTAGCGCCTGCCTTGTAACAGAATACTCAATCAACAACAATATTTTGGGGAAAGTTTTCATTTCTTACCATGCATCAATCAGATCTCGTTTTAATTCGAGAACTGTAGCGTTGGCTTGTGAGCCTAATGCTCTAAACACATAGACCACAGCGAGCTACAGACTACAATCTGTCAAAAGTAAAATGCACACGTTCATAAGAAGGCGATTTTTTTTGGAGGCATTTCAACTACTAGTAGTCTCAATTGTCGCTGTCGCCAATTTAAACTAATTTCTATTTTTAGTAACGACAATTGGCAAATAAAGTGTTGGCAATTTACAAAGAACGCGTGGAAAAAAATCAGCTTGAATATATGGAATGAATATTATTTATATACATTTAAAAACAAGTTATTTTGCCCGAAATACCACATGGAAGGTGCGAAAAAGGTCTTTTTAGGCCAGACCTGTTAAAATATATTTTTTTTATTTATTTGATTTTCTTTTGGAACATATTCAGTTTCTTCTATGTTTCAGTTTCTTAAATGAGTGATTTTGCGTTAAGGCAAAAAAGGTTGAAGTGGCAACATTGTTCGCCAAACACAAATACTAATAATGCAACACCAATCTTCCTATCAGCTGTTTATGACGTAGTGGTGAGGTTATAAATCGAATTTACCATCAATAGAAGACGTGTGTGTCGCTTTCATTTGCAATACTGGCGTCTGAACGATCATTTTAAACGATTTCTCTTCTTAAGCTCTCATAATGGAAGATAGCGCTAAAGGAATTTGGAAATGGATTTTATTAAAATCTGGGATGTACCGACATGCTCAATATGATTAGTTTTAATTTATTTGCTACCAAATATGTTAGCAATATAGCGGAAAAAAATATTGGCGGCTTATTATTCTACGTATTTTTCGCCTTAAAAATATTTAGTATGAACATGAACATTTTCAGATAAGAAATCTTTTAGAGAAAAAATTTCTTAATATCCAAAAATGTTAATATGAAAACTCTGATCGTTAAAATATAATTTAGAATTTTAAAATAATTAAATTTTCGATGAAGTTTTGGTAAGCAAAATTTTTCGGTGTAGTCTTTTTATTTTTATTATTGTAAAAAACGTTTGTTAAGCCCTTATGACACTTGCTTTTTTCCGTCTTTTTAAGATTTTTGAGAACATTAAAACAATATTGTAATAGAAAATTTCACCAAGCACGAAGAGTACAGCTACATTAAGAAAAATCCAAACATGTGAAATGTTTAAAAGTATGTTATCGATAAAAAAAAAAGCGTAAGTTGTAAGAAAACACTCGACAAATATTTGGATCAAAAAAGAAAAATTTTTAGCATTAAACTTTAGTTCAGTTATTTTATTAATTTTATACTGGAATATAGCGATTTTGCTTTGTATTTTTTAGTTTGTATACCGGAACGGAAAACTTCTTAAAAATAATAAATTTATCAAAACGGCTGATTGCTAAGAAACATAAACAAATACATTTTATGGGAGTCATCTCATTTAAATCTAAAATTCTAACCTGCATTCAAAACTTTACGTCTATAAAGGTTCCGTTTTATTAAATTTTATTAGCACAATTTTATCGAGTAATAATTACTTTTATTTGCCAGATTTATAGTAAACGAACAGTAGTCCAGCAAGAATTTTTAAAAACTTGGGTAAACGAACAGACTGAATATAAAAATAATTAACAAAAATGCTGCGTTTGTATTTTTTATAGGCATTCATTCTTCTCTTTCTTCCTATTTCACTATTTCAATCTTAGAAGAAATCAAGTATCACAAGTTCTTCTGAAGCACAAGTGAAAATTTTTGCAATAAAAACATTCTTGGAAAAAATAATTTTAGTGGAAGCTAAAACTTTTGTCAATTAAATCATCTACATAAGTATTTGGTAAAAAATATACAAAAATTTGTAGGACCTTATTTTATAAAACGCAAGGCAACGCCAGAATTTATATGAAGAATAACATTTCAAACATTTTTAACATTTCGTATTGTATTTCATAAAAGTTGTTGGGGTTTTGAAGATGAAGCCAACGCGTAATATTATTGTATAATGAACGCTTATGAAAAACTATAAATATTTTTAAAATATTGGAAATTCGTTATTGGTTTTCATATAAGTTCTGGCGTTGCCTTGAGTTCTATAAAATCAGGTTCTTAAGTTTTTGTTACCTGAATTTACAAAAGTTTTAAAACACAAAAGTTTTCGTTGTTTGACAACAGATGTCTTTATTTGCGATATGCCTCTAGAGGGAACGTAATCGACACACAACAAGTCCGTGACTGGTTCTTTGGGGATATTGATCGGTTCGAATTCTAACATTTTTTGTGCCAGTTTTTAACATGACATTGTTATAAGAGGCGAAAATTGATATCTGTTAGACACTGTGTGAGAGATCACTAAAGGGACGCAAATAATCTCTTCCAGTGTCGGTAACACTGGCCTCAGCAAAAATTTGTATATTAAAAAAAAGTACATATTTATGCACGTCCGTTCTGAATACGGAACGTTAGAGCCTTTTTACAAGTTACAAGTTCGTCTAGATCAATTGATAAAAATATCCCGCAGAGACCGTTAACGATGACACAATTTTTATTTCATCGGAAAGTTTCGGCATCTGTTAACAATATACGGTACACAGCAAATTATCTTTTCCCCAATCTTTTCCTATTGCTTTTGCAACAATTTTAACTTTCTTATTTTGTATGAAGAAAAGTGGCAAAGAAAATCGCAATATTTTTGTGGAAGTTTATGACGAGCGCGGTGTCTCTTAAACTACCTGTTGAGATTAGTTTCGATGGTTCAAAGATCTTGACTTTGATGTTAAAGGTCAAGAACCTTTGACAATATTAATATGTTTGAAGACAGCAATCCACGAAAAACTACCATAACAACGGAGTCGTTGGATTGATCTACCACTGAAAAACTATTTGGTAAACTTCGAAAGTGAAATTTTACTTCACCAAAGTTATAGCCCAGGGAGGTTACTAAGTAGCTCGACTCGAAAATTTAAATTTCGCGCGGTAATCCATTCGTCGAAATGTCTTTTTTCTACGTTGGTATGACTGTCAGTGACATCTGTGGCAAATATCACATCAAAGTAATCATTAGTGTTTAGTATACGCTTGTCTTTCTGAAGTACAGACAAGTGCATTCGGCGATTTTTACAATGAGTGAAATTATTCAACAAAGAAGTTCCATTTTGTGTGCGGAATGAAATTTCTGGTGCCGAAACTTCCAGAATGTTGCAAAACAAGTCTTCGGAGATAATTGTATGTCGCGAGCAAGTGTTTTTGATTGGTACAAATTATTCAAAGAGGGTCGAGAACGCGTTGACGACGAACCACGCCCAGGGCGGCCATCAACATCAACTGATGATTAACACGTCAATAAAATCAAGGAATTGGTGTTCGAGAATCGACGATTAACAGTCACAGACCTTACTGATATCGTGGAATATCAGAGGGATCAGTGAAAACTATTTTAAGAGATCATTTGGGCCTAAGAAAAGTGAAATCACGATTGTTTCCGCATACTGCATTTATTCTTCGTGAGTTTTTCGCCAAAAAATCAATCAATATCGTTCCACAACCACCGTACTCGCCTGTTTTAGCTCCGTATGTCTTCTGGCTGTTTAGCAAGCTCAAGCGACCTCTCCGGGGAAACCGTTTTGAGTCAATTGAAGACATTAAACGTGAATCACTACGCACATTGAAGGCTATTCCGGAAATTGACTTTTACAACTGTTATGAGGATTGGAAAAAAACGTTGGCATAAGTGTATTGCAGCTGGGGGGGATTACTTTGAGGGAGACGAAATAGATTTGGCAGAATAAATAAAGAAATTTAGGATTATGAACAAAGTCTTACTATTTTTTGCCCACAGTAGTATATTGTGTTTCGAAAACGTTTTCCGAAATGAAATACACAGTAGCCCTTCAGACCTTGTTGACCCGTCTGAGCTTCAGTTTTTTAACAATGCAAAACAAGATATCTGCATGTCGCTTCTACCTTCTACTCAGGTGATTCGTTTCTAACCTCGACACATGAACAGATTTATTAGATTCCATCTATTGCCAGAAAGATGGCGAAAACTTTGAATGACATGATAATTGAAAATATCATAACAAAGCCATATTTTCGTAAAAAAAAAAATTGAGAAATTTATTTTGTGCAGCCAATATTCTCGTTTAAAAAAACCTCACTAAATTTATAGGCATTAAATTATTGCCGCAGCTCACAAAATGGTGCTGCAATCAACGAATATTCTCTTATACTAATTAATTTTGCATACAACTAAAATGATCAACGCACACGCAGACGTTCAACCCCATACAACAATTAGGCGCTTTCATTGCTTGATTACGAAATTTCTGAAATTGGGACTAAATACAATTAAAAATAAACAAATAAAAAAAGAATTTCTACAAAGCTCACGAAATGTCTGACTTTAAAACTGAATAAAAGCAAAAAAAAAAAGAAATGAAATGCTGAAGTAAAATAATTAAACCTTAATCAACACATCACGAGGCAGTAAAGTTTAAAAAAGAAGAAAATTATATTAAACATACGAAACCAAAAACGCTGCGACAAAGTTTAAAACTTTATAGCTCCACTTTTTAACTCCATGGGGCTTGGTTGGTCACTCATTGTTCACGCAACTACCACTAATGAATTTGAAAAAAAAAACTTTGTATTTATGAATATTTGATGGTATATGTGTGAATTGAGTTCACTCACTTTACCAACGGAACACTCATGCCACAATTAAAGTAATTGTGTTGTATGTTTAACGTTTTATTAGCTCATATTCGCTTTAAATAGTTAAGCAAAGCTCTAGCGGATTTTGTTTAAAGTAAAACAAACAAAAAATGATAAACACAGAAAAACACTTAATTTCTTTTAAAAAAAATTTCATATTTCATATGTGAAAAAGAATAGGAGATGTTGCCAATACAACCCTGCGGGAAATTTGTATCAATTGGTCTAGGACATATTATTTAACTCGCAAGACTTAGATAATTAATTTTTCATAAGACCAGTGTTATAGTAACCAAAACTAGAATCGATTTCTTGACCTGTCACATCTAAAAGCTAAAAATGTTCCCCTCCTACAAAAACGCCAAGATGCAGGTCCCTTCCATACAAAGTTTTTCAAATCGAATCGGTCGCTATCACCAAACAACCAGTTAGGTGACAAGCTCTGTTTCAGTTCCATTCCCTCTAGAGTTATTATGCATGAATATGTTTGCTGACTCAGCATATTTTCCATTTGGGTTAAATATTTTCTAAGTTTCTTCTGCAAAATTACTGGATACTTTAAAAAGATAAAATATATAAAGAACTGTTCAATTAAGACCCGGATGAATGCCTTAAACTATTCATAAACCACACAAAATTAAACAAAATTATGAATTTACGGATTAAAACTTTATTACAAAACAAGATTAAAATTTCTTTATGCCAAAGGAATTCGGTCATGTTAACTTTTGCCCCCCACTTAAGTCTGCACAATTTTTTATTGAATTTCAGCAACATAATTTCTCATAAAATTTTTTCGTTTTCAATAAGAGGATGCCCAGCTCTTTTGGGTTATTTTTAACAATTAATTGGCAGGCAATTTTTTCGGTTAAACCAAATGTCATTATAATTGTCGTTGGAATATTTTCTGATATGTATGAAACAATGTTCAAAATGTAAGCTGGTAAATTGCAATAGCACAGGAAAAATACAGTACTATGCTATAATTTCTATAAGCTTTATTAAGAATAATTTTGCTGTTACTGTTCTATTGAAAATAAAGAAAGTCCAGCAATAGCAGAAGCAAGAAACACTTGCTGTCACTAAACAGGAATTATTTTTCCTGAATTTACTAATGATATTGCTATGCCCGGACGACAGCAATTAAAACAGCACTAGCACATATACGACAGCAATCACATTGACAGCATTGTAAAATGGTACAGCAACCTTGCTTTGCATTAATAGGGAATGTTTACTTATACATAATTTGGTTTATTAACTTTTAAGTACCGGGAATTCTATTGTAACGTTTGTTTATCCTGTGTTTACCTTTCACTTAAATAAGGAAATTAATTTTATCAACTTCGGACGAATAAATGTGGTAAACCAGATATTGGGAAAATTGTAAACGATTTTTTATTTCTTTAATGAACATTTTTTTTTATTTTCCTATGGGGTGTTTTTTTTTAAGTCCGATATATCTTACGAAAAGGTAAACTGTGAAACGAATAGTCATATTGCGTTTTGTTTTTTGACATTTATGAATCTGGTAAATCATCAATGAATAGATTGAATTTGAACAACGCTACCATATTATTACCTTGAAAATCAGTAAACAATTGATCCGATGTTTTATCTTGAAATTGTGTTCAGTGATAAGGTTCATTCTTGCCTTTTAGTGCGGTTTGCACGCTGGTGGCATCATTGGACCGTATTTCTTAAAAAAATTAAGCCGGATCTTGCGTCACGCTCAACGGACATCGTTACATCATCATGATCAATTAATGTTTGTTTCAAAATGTGAACATACCTTTGAAATATGAAAATATGCCATTAAACCGGGCCTTCACTGTCGTTTGATTATACACCTCTCAATCTCCTGCGGGGTCATATGAATTCACTGGTATATGCTTGATAAACCAGCAACAAATGACGCCTTGTGGTTATGTTATTCATGACATATGGCTAGCAATGCTCGAAAAATCGGACGTCTAAAGCGCATCATCAAGAACAACAAAATGGCAACAACGTAAAGGTAAAGGCAAAAAACTTGCAGACTTGTTTCGTTCATGTCTGTGGCGAAAATTTGCAAAAAAAAGCGGGGTTAAAGCAAGTGTTTGCTCAGTTCGTCATATTTAAAAGTCGTGTCCATTCATAGTTCGTTGAAAACTTTAATAGAAACCATAACTCCGAGACAATTGTAAAGCTGAGCGCCTCCAAATTTAAAAGAATACTATGAAAACCAATTTAATATCGATGGACCAGATGAATACAACTTTTATTTGCATGACTTAGAAAAGAAGAAATATTTTTGCAACGAAGACACAGCAGGGAACCTGCTAACACGACAGTGCACCAATTAGCACTGCCAGCGCTGTGAAACAGTGGATTCGTGAGCAGAATGTAGAACTTTTAAATTGAACCCATACTATTCGGATCTTGATGCAATGGAAACTGTCTGAGGGTGGCTTGTTAAGAAAGTATACGGACGGCGGAATGCAATTTGATACAAAGGAGTATTAAAAGGAGGCAATAAAAAACGCATGGAGCTCAATATCAGTAGATTATATAAAACGCTTAACGCTTTACCGTTCAATGCCTAACCAAACTTTTCAAGTTGTTTCTAATAAATGGCTAAATTTTGTTTGTTTCTGACGTTTAAAAAAGACAGATAACTCTTAGATAGTAGACATCACTGGATCCACTAAGAACATAGAACAGAATCACTTCTAACGGTTGTGGAATTTTATTTATTTATTTCGTAAAAGATTTTTAAGGAAGAAATAAACACTGACTTTTTAATCAACTTTTATTTAATAAAAAAAAAAACAAATCTCTGCTAATGCAGCTGACAAAGCGACCAGCTGAATGCAGTGCTATAAAACAAACTTTTAACTATCGATTTGTTTGCGGCATTGAGCAAAAAAGTACTATCTTTCTCATAACATTACCAAATGTGTAAACAAACACAATCCTAAACCTGTGTTTATTGGCAATTAAACCATAAAAAAACAGTAGTAAAATCATGTACATAAATAATGGCATTTGCATTACAATCTCTGCAAGAAACCAACAAGCTTTAGTATTTTACATTTAATCCATACATATAGCTTTTGCATACGTTTGGAATTTATACGTACAAGAAAAAACTCCCCTAAAAAGTTTTAGTTCGTTCATGTAAAAAAATTATTAAAATGAAAACAAACATAAAATTTTATGACGAAATTAATTGAAATAAGAAAGATATGTTTGTGGCCTGGAGGTATGAGGCAGTACGAGTACTAATACAATGGGATTAAAAAAAGTTCGCTTATTTTGCAACGCTGATACATTTTTTTGACAAATTAAAAAAATTGCAGATAATTTGGCAGGGTATTACTTTTCCAGTGCATAGCTGCTCAGGCAGAATTGTTATAAATTCCATTGTGATCACAGCAACAGATTCGACTTTGATTATGATCAGAATGGGCCATCGGCTGATTGATCTTTTTCATGTAAAGATCGCCCAAACTTCTTCAACTGATGACGGCTCTAGTAAAGTACAAAATTTACCAAATCGCTATGTAGGGTTTAACTCATATTGCATTCAATAATTAGCACATTGAGTGCCACGCGGTTTTATAGCGATTTCCCCGTCAGGCCGTGCGAGCTTCAGCAGTGCGAAAATATTGCAAATCGTGCTATGAAGAAAATGCGGCACAGAGTGGCAAAAAATAGCACGAAATTTGACCAAACAGGTTATAACATTTTGTGACACTTGCGAGGGACAACCATTTTTATGTTTAACTTGTTTCAATAAAATCCATTAAAGTTTTCTGAAAAAAATTTTTAATTTTAATCATATTTTATACTGTCAGTCACCGGTAACTGAGGCGGCCTAAACGGAAAGGTCACAGTGGCAGTCACCGGTGACTGAGGTGGCACTCAACGTGTTAATGAAATTATAACTTAAAACTTCAAATCCTATCTACCACCATCAATAATCCCTATACCGCACGACCCATGGGATCTTTTGTGCGACTTTTATTTTTCACTGGAACATGTTAAGGCTACAACTAAAGAGACAATTTACATCTACTGAAGTCAATGAAAAAACGCCATCTTCTCTCTGTAAGAATTAACGGCTAGCCAATCACAGAGCTCAAGCTCAAAAGTCTCATTATTTAGGTCGCAAAATCTACATTTGATAGTCTCGGAGTTCCCTATCTTAAACCGCATATTCTTATCTAGCAGGAGAATTCTTAGTGATTTTTCCCGGGACAATACCACCAGCAGTGTCGACCGCATTTAAACTAAACCTGGGAACCAGTTTTCTCAATAGATGGTTCCAGTCATATAAAGACATATTGCTTTTCTCTGTTATCAAAGCATTCAACACGCTTGTTCCCAGCATGACGACATTATGAAGATATTTATACCTATTCATCATCTCCTAGAGCAGCTTAAAAACTTTTTGCCAATTTTCCCATTGGAATTGCCTCTGAAAACTTAATCTAACTATTCCCGCTCCAGTGTCGCACTTTTTCTGTTTAAAGTCGTTAGTGAAGCACACTTGATCGGCATCTATATGACATCCAGATTACTTCAACCATTTGTCAAGTTTGGTTTAGAAACAAACCGGTTTCGGCCATGTGCCATCTTCAGTATTTTTCATTCTGAAGATGGCACATGGTCGAAACCGGTTTGACTCCAAACCAAACTTGATAAGAGATGACGGAAATTCTTTTCAAATATCTTTAACTGGGAGAATGTTAATTGAGCATGAGGACGTCGGCTTACATCTCCTAATGTTAAACATGGAAACCCGTCATATACGTAATAGACTTATCGAGAGGTAAGTTCTGTGAAAGTAAGTATTACATAAAGCAGTTTATCAATCCCGATAATCTATGGCAACTGCGGACTATTGGCAAACCATATGCCATCAAAACGCGTGTTAATAGAAAAAAATATGTACGTGGTTGTTGTGATCGTCAACATTTCCATATAATTATCGGTACAAAGTAAAAACAATATTCAGTTTTTATTTTTGTAATAAAACCAAATGCTTAGGTAAACAACCATTTATAAAAGCAGAAACAATAAAAACTTAAAGAAAAATAAAACTATTAATTAAAAAGGAAAACAAAATACAATTTTCCATGTTTAAGAGTTCAATTTTTCCTATGGAATTTCTTTAATTATTACGAAAGTTATTAAAGCCGCTTGAGAGAGAAATAAGATTATTTTTGCTTTACATTTATTACGTTTAAACACATTCATTTGAACATGCAGTTTAAAAAGTTCAATCAAATTAAAAATGTATCTACATTTACTGTATTCCATTAAAATCATAAAAAAAGTAAATTGTTTATGTCATAGGAAAATAGGAAATTTGCCGTAAAGATGCTGCTCGTGTGTGTGTGCAAGAAAGAAATATTTATTTAAAATAATTAATTGCTGCTTGAAAGGATTTTAATGACACCTAAGCGATTAACAGTTACTTTATTTTAAAGATACTTTCAAGTGCTTTTATACTTATTTAAAGATACAAAATGAACAGTTATGGGATAATCTTATAAATAGTTATAAATACTAAAGGATTCTCCAATAAGGGCGGTTGGGGATTTTTTTAAACGCACTTGTTTGCCACACGCAAACGAAAAAATATAGTTGAGGTAACCATAATCTAAAAATAACATATTATGATATTATTGTCCTCTGAGAACGATAGAACGGCAAGAAATTTATGTTCTTGATAAGCAGAGGCCGAGGTAGCAAAACAGGCGAGTAAAGCCGTCAAATCAGCTAACGAGTGCACCATCATACTTTGATTAAACACCAAAACAATTTTGTATATTATGTCTATTAAGAACATTTAATGATTAGAGTTATGAGATTATTTTTGTGTAGGTTCAATACTTTGTTTGTGGTTAGAATTTTAGTAAAAGTTGTATTGTTCAACTCAATAATATTGCAATATTTATGATTGATTAAATGGTAACAATAATTTGTTAATCACAACCATAGTAAGGTTTAAAAGGTTTTGAAATAACCATGATATGTTTGTAAAAGCAATATATATTGTGGTGGAAAATATATAATATGTTTTTTTTTTCTTTGAGTGCATTATATGCGGAATATGACATCGTACAAATTATCGCTTCGGCTTTGCAAGTTGGATCGAATATTAAGTGGCATAACGTAGGACGTTAAATATTGAAAGTAACTGTTAAAAATCTTCAATAAAATTGAGCGTAACATATTTCATACTTTTTCTTTTTTCCATGAAATTTTTTTCAGAGAAGAATAAAAAGTCCTTTTACGTATAAAATATATTTAACATTTTTATTGGAAAAGAAAACGTCATTACTTTGGATTTTAAAAAAAATTTTAAAAAGGTGAAAGAGAGTGTCGAAGCATTTGGTGATAGCAAGCGCTCAACAAATATAATTGCGGTGATTCGAAATGACCCTAAGTAAAATCATATGAAGCTTAAACTTAACAGTAGTAGTATATACGAATGTGTTTCATCAATGAACCCCAATCCAAGAAAAGGTAGATATTTTATTATTATTATTTCAAGCTGGGCATGTAGCAGAATATTGTGCCACTGGATAAACTTTACAATGACAATAACGTTTTAGAGGTTCACAAGCGTGATAATTTTAAAGAAATTGTTAAGGATATGATATGAAATTGTTAAAGACGTTAGAATATATATGCTACACAGACACATCGATAGAAATTATTTAGCATATAATTTGGGAGAAGTGGCAGAATATGAACGCAGTAAAAAGTTTTACCAGAAAATATTTCAGAGAGAGCAGGATTTAGTTGCAATGCTCGCAGAATATTGTTGGCACGTGAAACCAAGCGATTTAGCGTCATCAAAAAAGACGGAAATAATAAATCGTTTAAGTTAAACCAAAAAATATTTTGATTATAAAAATTTTGTATATTTTTTTAATATACATTTTTTAAATAAAACATAAAAGAAATATAAAAAACATTTTCTATTGAATCAAACAATAAAAATATATATTTTCTATAAAGTTATATGTCCCATATTGACCCTCTCTGACCTCCTTAAATAGTAAATATTGATGTTTTTAGCAACCTGACGTGACTGAATTCAGATTCGAATTCAGCGACTTCAAAAATATTAAAAACCTTCAGAAACCCTAAAGGATTTTGTTGAATGAAAATTGTTGTACACTGTAATCGTTTCATATTTGCCAATTGATCGAGGTTAAGAGGAATTTGTTTGTTGTTGTAACCAGGTCAACAATGTCATTATAAATGTCGCTGAAACGTTTCATGACATGTACAACGTTTTCATTTTCGAATTGAGCAACTTCGAAAACATTATAAACCGTCATGAAACTCTACCGGATTTTGGAACTGTTGTACAATGTTATCGACCATATAAACTCACTTGAACGACCCCAAGTCGGCACCGCACATTGAAGATAAAATGCGAGTATTTTTGACAGCAGATGATTGCATTCAACAGCCAAACTTTTGAAGCGTCCTACAATATATGGATTTTCATTATTGCGCTTACACTTAACAGAGTTATCCTCGTATGTGAAATTATATATTGCATTAAATTAATGGTTGTTTTTTAAATTAATTAGTTCTGTTATTTAATTTTAGATACCATCCACAACCTGTATAGCGATCTTCTTTAGGTTACTTCACTAAAAGCCGAATATTTTTTAATCGGTGGCAATTCTGCGCAGTTTCAGTAAATGAATTGATAGTTTTGTGTTGGAAATAAGTGGAAGCAATTTATTTTCAAGTCTTTTTTGTTTGAAACGATTCTCTGTGCTGAGAAATAATTGTCAAGGTCGAATATATTCTTAGACTTGGATCATATGTTTTTTTTTACAACTTTTAATAATTTTGTTATATCGACCTGTGATGCATATAATAATTTTGTGAAACACTTTCAGTTCTAAATGTTGTCGAATCTATCTATAGCTTATTTTCCTGAGGAATAAACGAATACTGAAATGGCGGCAACCAAAAGCTTTCTTAGAGTCCGCAGGTGTCATTAATTATGACCGGCGGCGGCGGCTTATATACTGTCGAATTAGCAAAAGAACGCAAAGGATTGCGACATTAACGTTGTCCAACAATATCTAATAAAATTATAACACAAACCTAAAGAACAATATATAATCGGCTTAGCCGATGAAGTTGGCTAAGAATTTTAGCTGTAATAAGCCACATACAATGGCGGCGACTAAGGTGTCCCAATACACTTCAGCAGCTGGCGACTTCACGCCCTGATCATTTTATAGTACTCCAACCTAAAACCTAGCACAAAAAAAATGTTAATAAACTTAATGAAAACTTCTTTGCTTTTAGCAGAAATAAATAAGAAATTTCTTAAATAAAATCATAAATCCCTCGTTCTATAATTTAGAAGTTGCAGCTTTGCCTGCAAGAATTTTCATCTTATATTATCAGACAAAGCAAATGCCAAACAATGAACGTACAGCGTACGGAGAGACTTTATATAAGACTGCTCGCTAACTAACTTTAAAACCAACTTATTTGAAACTTGGTTTAAAGATTCTAATCTTGTTTATCAAATGAAGCGTTATAAAAGTTCAAAGTCATGCAAAAATAAAATAAAAACAAAACATAGAATAGAATAGAATTAAAAACATACAACACAACTCCTAAACAAACCATCTTAACAAATAATAAAAGAAGATGACGATCTTTCAAGTTGAGTTAGAACAACAACAAATATGTGGCGAAAAACAAACTTAAAAAAAATGAGATGATGATAGAGATACATTTCTTCATGTGTATATACAAATACAAATGAAGCGTAAATGACATAAAGAAGTAGAAGTAACACAAGACATGATGGGCAAAAAAGTAGTTGAAGAACAACATGTGAAAAGACAAGACAAGAAAGAATTAAAAGCAAAAAAAGAAACTTTATGACCAAACCAAGGCAAACAAGTACCACTTCAGGGAAATGGCCGGACTAGTCAGTTTTCTGAAGGACGGACAGCTGGATAAGCAGACGTGTAAAAAAAAAAATAAAGAGATTTAAAAGTTGCCTTCGAAATAAAACCGACAATAATCAAGAGAATATAAAAAGCTGTAGGAATAAATGAATCAGCCAACTCAAATGTTATGAGCTAAAAATGAAATAAGAAATAAAGACAGGCTGACAAACAAAAGAAGCACGCACACGCACGAGATCTTAATGATACAGTAGAATCTTACTTAAAGGACATTATTATTGCAGATACTAAAATGAAATAAAACTTCAAAAACAAAATCTTTATGATCTTCTCATAAAAGAGAGGGGTTTAAAAGGCACAAAACTTAAATAAAAAAAAACTGTTTTGTACTACACAGATGAAAATATCGTGGGGACATAATCACGACAACTATATTATGTTATCTGTAGCAATATATGGTTAATTTAAAACATTGTTACAATGTCCGATTCTGCACGATCGATTTGAGAACTAGGTCATCTCACGTGGAGGTGATGTGAACTGGTCACCGAGATATATGACCACGTTAACATTTTTCTTGTGGGAATTTTCATAAGTCACAGGTCCATGCGAATATGCCACAAACCACAGCGGCCCTCAAAGCAAACATAACCCATGGCGCCCAGCAAACCGCAACGAACATTTGCCCGACGCTATATTCCATAAATAAAGGAATCGATAGGCCTTCCAAACGAATAAAAACGTCAATGATATCGCACACCCACTTTGTGTTATTTAAATTTAAAGATAAGAATCGCTTAACGAAGAACCCTATGAATATTATAACGTGCTTGAACGCGTTACAATTTTGCTAAAATTCCAAACAACAACCAAAGTTTTGTAACTAAACAAAATAATAATATTTTAATCAAAGTGTGACTAAGAAGCAATCAAACAATATTTGTTTAAACAAAAATTATTCTCGACCTCGGTTGAATACTTTTCCATCAGTTCACTTTGCTTGTTTTGCTAAAAACTCCTAATAACGGCAAATATCGAAATATATGAAAAAATCCAAATACAATTGTATTATATTATGATCATTTGTAATCATAATATGATAAATTTGAATCACACAATGAGCACGAGAGGCAATATTTTAAGCATATTAGTAACAAATAAAAAAGTAATACACTTGATTTAGGGCGCCTTAACCAATTTTATTCTTTGCGTGCCTTATTAACAAAATTTGACGAAAGGTGAAGAATATTGGACGCCTATATTTGATTTGTTTATATATCCGAAATATTTGATACTAAAGTTTTATAACAAAATCTTACTTGAAACGGGACATATCAATTTCTTATACGTAAAGTCCGACTGAAAGCGATTCCCTCCTTAAAGCCGAAACCGAACCAAATATATGGCTGAAAATTTTTTTTCCTAAACAATTCCTTTTAATATTAAATTTATAATTACTCTAGGCTGCACAGGATTTTTATTTGACTTTAATTAGTCGAAATTAAGTCTGGGTTTTATATTTTTTTTACATTAATGGAAGGTCTACGAATAATAATTCACGATCGATTGAAGATCACAATTCCACTTTAAACCTGGATCTCCGGTGAGTCCTAGGGGAAAAGAAACCCATTAGAATTTTAATACATAATACTTCCGTTTCGAAAATGTTTTCTTTCGAATCGCAATACGCAGTAACCATCCTGCAGTCGTGTATTTTAATAAATAGGTTTAATATGGTTGCATTGTAAGGCCAGTGCTACCGTGCTATTCAACCGCTCTGTGGATAGCAGTTGCCCTTCTCGCTAAATACTATAGCATGCTTTACAACAAATAAATTATGCTACAATTTGGCATTTTAGCAGAGTACGTATTTGGCTGTTTTTTTCAATGTTCACGAATGAAATATTGATTTGCTTTTAGTTTTTTTCAGCGACAACGATAAAATGAATGAATGAATATTTCTTGGTGTTTTATTTTCATGAATGTTCTAACTGTTCACAACTCACTTTTCATGCAAGAAATTGTGTCTTGCTTCTGTTATTTCCCCAAACACGAAACTAGTGAGCTTTATCTATTTCACAAACTGATCACAAAAGAACGAAAAGTTTTTCATTTGATCCGGGCAGATACAAATTAATCTGTCTGTGTCGATTTTGGTAAACACCTTAACAAGAAATCAATGAAAAAATGTTCGTTCTCATGTGAGCATTTCGTGAAATGAACAATACTCGCACGCGTTCATTCATGTGTGTTGAAAAAAAACCGAAGGAAAACAAAATTTCTTTACGAAGAAATAGTTGTGAGCAGTAAGAAAACACGAAAATTTACGAAAATGAAAAGGACAGGAAACATTCCTTCGTGTGCAGTGAAAACAAAACAAAATGCAGAAATTGCACTGTTCATGGAGTACCATGCATTATAGTAAATATAATCAACCCAAATACGCAAAAACCCCAAGGCCTCATTGGCGTCTAATAAGAACTATTTCAGCTTTAATCGTTGGCTTAATGGACAAAGATTATGAAGTTTATTACATTTCAATATTTAAAAGAACTTACCGCAAGAGATAATAGTTAAAAATCGATGTAATAGAAAATGTTAATAATTACCTGTAAAGAAGAAGAAAGAAGTTATTAAATAAAAATTTTATAGATTTTACAAAATAATAATACACTGAAATAAATTTCGTAACCCTAAGTATTAAGTAGAAACAATCTTCACAGCAGGTGTACAGAAAAATAGTTGCAGTAATTAAAGGTTTTGTTTGGTTTCAGTTTGAAATTTAATTAAAACTTTAATTGGTTCAATTATTTATTTAATGCGAAGTTTTTTTCCCAAAAAAAATTCAGTTATTTATTTAATATATCAAATATAGTTTATAAAATATGATATTCCAAAAAATTGAATCAATTAAAAACTTAACTAAATTCCATGCTGAAACCAGACACCATTAATAGGTGTCTGTGAAAGTATTCCCTAAAGCGTATGGCAAGGGTCGGTTATACTTTTTTCCTTTCGCTATTTAAAATCTGTAAGTTTTTTCTAAAATATGTAAAATGGTTTAAAAAATAACTATAAATGCATTTTCGACGTAATTTTATAGAACCAGAACTATTTTTTGCCAAACCGGTTCTTGGGTTGCGCCAATACTTGCTGGCGTTTGTGAAGCTCAAAACGGATTCAGACAAGCAAACCGGTTTATTGCACTGTTTTGAAAAAAAAAAACAACAAAAGCTTTTATCCCTTGATAAAAAAAACCATCTCAAAAGACTAACGGTATGGTTTACCATATTATCATGATCATTAGTTTGTACCCCTGATCTCGGGCTTTAGGCTTTCCTGGGGTGAAATCGCCGAAAAGTTAGTTTGCTAATATCAATGAAAAATGTTGGTCTCGTACTAAATAAACGAATATGCTTTATGCGTGGTCTAGGCATTGTCCACAGAGCTGAGATACTGCATCTATAAGATAGACATAATGGTAATAAAAGTCATATATCTTCGATTGGCGCAAAAGTACTGTTGCATGGTGTAATCCATTGCCATTTCGAAAGTTCGAAATACAAGCTCTCAAACATTCTCAAAACTTTACGATTATGGAAAATTTATGATCAATAATTTACAATTTGTATATGCCACTACATTACACACGATACAATTTACAACACAAGATTTCAACTATTAATTAAATTTACACTTTTCATTTTCACGCTTTTCATTTTAGTTTTCTTTTATAACCCTAAAAGAGACTACGTTGCCGTTTCTCCTGGCATATGGGTTATTGCTCCTATAAAACTCTTCTTTTCAAACATAATTTTTTCTATTGGAGAATCAGAAAAAGTGTCAGCTTATAGGAAATGTTTGTGTTTTATTATTACTAAGACGTAAAGAGGAGCAAAAGGAAAACGAATCATAAGATTGTTCAAAGAAAAAAAAATCGAAATTAACAGGTTAAACATCATTAAAGTGACAGAAATAGTGAAGCAGCAAAAAAAAGGGGGAACTCGTAATGTTTCTTACGTTACTCTTGTTGCAATTTATGTAACTTCCATAACGGAGCTTCACCAAGAAATGGAGGGCTTTTGTTAGCAAATGACTGCAATGAAATGAGTGTTTGAAAACATAAAAAACTTTTATAATGAGTCTTAATAAATCATTCTTTCGTTCGCATTTACTTCAGGTTTTTGTACAGAATTTTTTTTAAGCCAGAAAGTTGATTAAACTCTTTCTTTTTTACGTAAGAACTTGTTTGTACAAAACAACAGCTCCACACTTTTTTTTGCGAAAAACTAGTTTGTTTTTTGGAAAGAACAAAATACATATAAAGAGCGTTTTTTTTTCTGTGGAAGCAATCTTCCAGAATAATTTTAGCACGAGTTTTATTTACTTAAAATGCCAAAAATATACAAAGAAAACTTAAAAACCAGCAAAACATTTAGAATTTTTGAGTACGACGACGACAACAACACATGGTAAATTGGCCTCCTATGACTGGGCATTGCATGACACAAAACAGGCTGGCAGAATGAAAGGCAAGCAGACAGGCAAGGAGGCGCAGTCAGCCAGGCAGATAAGTTAGTTAGTGAATGCAGTCAACCATAAGGTGAAGACCTTCTTAACCATAAACACAACGACAACTATGGCAAGAAAAAGAAAGACAAAACGAAAACAAAACCAATAGCTCCTTATTAAGGCTGGCGCAATAAACGAGATAAAGTTCTGGTGATAAACAGTTCTCCCAACAGAAATATGTACTCGTTGCTTCAAAAACCTTCCACAAGCACAACAAACTGGAGAACGAAAAATGTGGGTATGAGATGATAAAAATTAAAGTCATTGTCTAAAAGGTCTTACAAAAGAGCAGGCGATTGAGCTCTGGCAAGGGTTGAACAAGACATAATAAGAAAAAAGTTATGAAGAGGCGTTCGTGAAGAAACCCAAGTAAGAATGAAATAAATTAAAGAAATATTTGAAAACAATAAGAAAAACAATGTTTCTATGAAAAAAAAACCGAAAATTTTACAATACGAGAAAAAAAAAGGTTTCAATGCAAATAAACGCAAAGTTGCAGACAGCGTGCAACTTTAGAAAAACGACAACGTGCCACAAGTGGCTTTGAACTTTATAAAAAAGAACAGAAAAAACATTGAAATTGGTTTTGGCAAAAACATTAAAAAATCATTCAAGAATTTAAGAAAACAATCTGTCGCTGACTTAGTTCATGGCTTAATTTTGTAAAAACCCCTAAAGTATTCCTGTTTTCCAGAAACAACAATGCAGCATCAGATTGCACTGGACTGCTCTTTAATTAATGCAGAGTTAAATGATTAAGCTCTTCCTTAAGCACCTTTCACACTACGAGGGTTGCCTTTTAAGTTTTTACAATCGAACAATAGGTGGCACTACTGTATTTGTGAACATTGACGTTTGTTATTGCGAAGCCGGTAGAAATTTAGAAATTGAGGAAGTTTTTGATAGTGAACGTTTAAGAAAAGCAAGTTTGTGCAAAAATGGAAATCACCCGTGAAGGCTTACGTTGGATGATTTTTTCATGATTTTATAAAAGGCCTTACTCAACAACAGTGCATAGAATCACTTTGTGCAACGTTTCGTAACGAAGCACTATCAGAGAAGTGTCTGCACAATTGGTTTGAAGAATTTCGTCAAGGTCGTGCGTCCGTCATGTCAATGATGATGAATTATGAATGTCAAAAAGGTCAAATCGGTTGTCATTTCGCGAAACATCGATGCTGTGCGCAACATAATTAAAGAAGATCGGCATGTGACTTACAGTCAGATAGAGGCATCTCTTAGGATATCGCACACTGCAATACAATCGATTTTGCATGAACATTTGAGAAAGATATGTTCAAGATGGATTCCGTATAATTAGACCGCAGCGCAAAAAAAGGGTCGTGTTGATTGGTGTCCGGAAACGTTGAACAAATCGAATTAATGTCTCACCCGATTTATCACCTAATGACTTCTTCTTGTTCCCCACTGTCAAACAAATGATGGATTAGATAACTCAACAGCGAACTAGCCACTACTTGATTTTACCTACTCTCTTACATAACTTGTACCCTTCATGACATTAAGTCCACTGGGAGAATAATAAAATCAAAATAGATTCACTAAGGTCACTAAGGTCACTTACTCTCTTGAATTTAGTTCCTCCCATTATGCTTCACAACTTCGAGATTTTAAAATGTTGGTTCAACAAGGATCAATAGCTAAGTCAAATGTTTCCTATATTACGAGATATCCTGCAGGCAATTTAGTAAGACAGAATTCCTCCTTCAGTGAATTTCCAAGAGGAAATTATAAGGTCACTATCTTATTACAAAATCTATAATTTAACAATGTGTAATAGCAAAATATATATTTATTTTGAATACCTTTACGGAGAGAAGTGAGTAACCGATTCATACCATCGATTCGAAGAGATATTCCATTTGTGTTGAGTTAATCAAAGATATTTAGATAAAGACATAACACCATCGTTAGTAGAGACCGAAGTGTAGACGTGAGAAATGATACAGCGACTTTAGTTCTAGAGCTAATTTGATCGTGTATGTATGAGAGCGGGCTTATATCTTGGCTTTGAATTTCCGCCTTTGTAATTTTAGAGCTTAAAAGAAGATACGAAATCTTTGGTGTTTCGACTTACGTGTTCTCTTACTGCCGTAGGAAGACTTCAAACTTTAATAGTTTTTCTCAAATTTATCCAACATAGCAGTTTTGTTTTATGTTCATATTGAATCTATTACTACTTCTTGCCGCGTGGAAGAAACTCAAACTTTTCGCGATGACACTATTTAATGAATCTAAAATAAACAACATCGCACTCATAACGCCATCAAATAGATTAAGGGCCACCTCAGGAAGGATTTTGTTTTACTTCATGCTATAGTCGCTGAGTAACTTTAATATATGCAGATCTGATGCTAAGAGTGCCAACATCAAGTCAAATCAGACAATATTGGCGTTGCAATATTTGCATAAAGTTGAAAAACGTATTAAAAGTTTATGAAACGATTTTTTAATGAATATTTACAAGAGACGAGTGCGTCCTTTAATTACGATATAAAATTATTTATTCGATAATAATTTTTTATAGTTTTTGGAAACAATTAATTTTATTATTCCCTGCACTCCACCGTATTTCATTTTATTGATTTAAATTGGAAAAAAAAACAAGCACTTAAATTTCAATTTCCAACCCCTGCCACAAAGGCTTGAGAACAATAACATCTGCTCACGCTAACTGGCCAACGTTTGAGTGGCAGAGAGCTAGTCTGATTTCTACTTAAAGCAGTTTTAAAAGAAGCTACATGACAGAAGCCGAGAAAAATTTCAAAAATGTACAACTGGAACTGAAATAAGAAATAAAATTTTTAAAAAGAAACCGCAGTAAAAGAAATCAAGTGTGTTCTGCGAGTTTGTGAAAAGTATAAAGAAACGAAGACCATATAACAGGATGTTGCAGATATAACTGAAATAAATATAAAATATTTATGTTATTACCTTGCGACTATACGTGTGTTTGTGGCAACAAACAAAAGCAGCTGGCTGGCTGACTGACTGGCTGACTGTACGATAAAACTGTTTTCTTAGTTTTATGAAACAAATATTAAAAATTGTAAAAGTGATTTTGTAAAAGAAAAATGGGTCAAGCAAATTAAACTAAAAGCTTACAAATTTAGCAGAGAATAAAATTTTACTTTTATAAGTTTAACAAAGTTTATTATTGATTTCTTAATCTGACTTGTTGTCAATCGTTGCCAAACTTGTGGCTCAGAGTACAAATTATAATTTTCCAAATCTTGCCATAAAATTTGATGAGTGTAAAAAATAATTCGTCAAATGTGGCAATGCCAAAATTGCTCAGTAAGGTTTGCGATTTCACCAGGAATAGGCTCACAAACGAGCAAGGCTTGCAAATCATTAACTTTTATTATCCAATTGTATTTTCTATCGAAAAAGTATCTTGAAGCTCATTTTTGGGTCAATAAGTACGTCAACAGACAGAATTGCAGAATTTGGTGCGAAAAAAAGTCAGAGGTAGTTCAAGAGCTGCCAATACACCCTGAAAAATGCACTATTTTGTGCGGTTTGTGGTCCGGTGGCATCTTTGGACCGTACTTTTCAAGAACGATGAAAATCGCAACGTTGTAGTCAATGGAGCAAGGTACCATGTGATGGTTACCGACTTTTCTGGCCAAAATGGAAGTCTTAGTTTCACCAAGACGGTTTTACATGCCACACGGCACTCGATACCGTGGACCTATTGACGGGCGATTTTGGTTAGCAATTAATCTCACGTTTTAGATCAGTCTATTGGTCGCCGCCCATCATGCGATTTGACGTGAAGTCTCTCGTGTACAAGGACAATCCAGAGATTATTCCAGCCCTGGAAGACAACATTGCAGCTACCATTGGTTAGATAACGGTCGAAATAGTTGAAAAATTATGTGAAAAAATAATCTTTACAGCGGAAATCAATGCCAGACATTCATTTATCGGCCTAAATAAATATTTTATTTACTTTTGACCTTTTTTCTGTTTTTTTTCAATATAATTTATATATTTATTTTTAAAAGAATATTATAATCGCAAATTTTTCAGCATTCTAAAATAAATCACTTTTCTTCAAAAAATCCAAACAAATTTAAATGGAAAACATTTTTATAGATCTTAGCCTGGGTAAAAAGGCATTAATAAAAAGGGTGTCCTTTGAACAAAAATTATTCGAATATTCGAACGATTTTTTCATTTTTGTTTCAAAGGAGAAAATATTTTCAATTTGGAATTGAAATGTATTCGATTGATATGCACCGAATAATCGATTATTCGAATAATTTGTTGAAATTACTTATTTTAACTATATTTGCCTTTTTTCTGATACATACTTCTGTTTAGTGTATGTATTAAATTTCAGTATGAGCTTCAAATATCAAATGTCAATGCTCTAGAACTATTCGCCTTTGGTAACGTTTGCATGAAGCTCACAATATATAGACTGTTTCAATGGCGAAGCAAACAAATGTGATACCCTAAGTCAATCCAACAATATGAGCCTTCATTATAAAATTCTATCTGCAAAAGCAGGCAGAAGTAGTGGCTGACTTAAATAGGAAAAAGCTTGCAACGGGAGGACAGAATGGACAAATATTTCCATTTACAAACTAATTTTTGTTTTTCTTTTTTATTTATATTTCATTAAATTATTCGAATAATATTTATGATGTATTATTCGTTTGAATAATCAAAATAAAAAATTGAATCAACAATTCAAATAAAAAATATCAACTTTTGTTCGAACAATTTCAAATTCGGAATTCTTTCTTGCCCAGTTTCTTTAAATGGCCAAGTACCGATTGTTGTCCGATGAATTTTTTAAAGGGGTAAAAATAAAAAAGTATTACTTAATTTTTGGCTAAAGGATTAACTTTTATGGTCTGTATTTAAGCTTCTTAACATCTTAAAATAAAAAAGCTTTAGAGAAGCTAAAAAAAAGACAGAGGGAAAGACAATTTTCTATATAAAAATGTTTAATATTGGCAATATTGTCTTGCACTAGGAAACCGAATTAATAAAATTGGCTAAAAATAAATTTTAATAGGGTTATTTACATTTCACTAACAAGTCTGCATAAAGCCGAAGAGATGGTTTTTAAATTAGAGCAAAAATTAAGCCATACTGGAAGCTGTGCGTTCAAAAATTTAATGAGGATTTAACTATTGAAAGAGGATTTGCATGTGTTAGCGATTAAATTTCGAAAGTTTTTAAAGCAGCTAACCAAGTACATAATTCGCTTTTAATGGTCCTTTATTTTCAGTCAGCCCCGCAGCTGTAGTTTTAATAGTTAGCGCATTTGCCTTCTAAGCATGCCAATGACATACAACTGAAACTGAGTGAGTCAATAGACTTGAATACTCTTCTGTCAGCTGACGAGAAGGCCCATATATGAAAGTTATATATTATTTTAGGCCGGATAAATTCTTCTTCTTTTATTGTTACAGCCAGGCACGGATCCAGCTTAAGTATGAACGAAAATAAATAATTTGTTTTAATTTTGTTAAACATTTTGTATAGGAAAATGTTAGTTTTTAATGGTTTTATGAATCCGTGCCTGTTTACAACCTATTTGCATCGCTGGCCGAGCGTAAAACAGAATTCCAAGCTATTCGACCTTCTGTGTATCTTCTCCAATTTCTTACACCAAATCTTAAAAGATTCTCTTCGACCTGATCTTTCCTACGAAGTGTCGGACGTTCCCTTCTGGCGAGTTCACTCGGGATCAGTTTCGAACGCTTTTCTTACTAAAGAATTTTAACCATCCGCACAACATGTCCTTGCCATTGCAAACTTTGCTGTTTAACTCGTTTTGGTGGTATAAATAACAAGATCAGATGGAGTGAAGTATCTCTTACACCGTTTTAAAAAACTGAAGCATTTGACGATCTGAAAAATATGTTTAGTAGTACTCGTATAACGAACATCACAGAGGAATTTTATGCCAAGAACATCAAAAGAAGAGCTTTTTATTCCCTAATACTTACATCACCCCTAAATTCAAGTTTCGAAAGGCTTGATTAATTACTGAATGAAAAAAATGGCGAATGCTGCTGTTATCCTCGAATAGATTTGACAAAGAAGTCCGTTAGAGAAAATTTAAAAATAGTGTGTGTGAGAAGTACCCCTGAATTTATCTTGAGCTCGTTGGATGAGATCCCATCCCATAAGAACTGGTATAGTGCGATCCACGAGAATGTTTGATATGGATTCAGACAAGCCCCTACTCACACTAAAAGCAATAAGTTTTGACAGAAGTGAATTATGACTTATTCTATCAAACTGTACTTTCACCGAAATGGGGTATGGAACTACACCATCTTTTCGAAAGGAACGTTAGTAGAACTCACTTAGAGGATGCTATACGGAAACCCTACAGACGGTCACTAAATATATTGTTAGACTCTATATATCTCATAGATGGAAGTTTAGGAAGCGCAGAAGAAGTTGTAATCGAGCGGTAATTTTCAAGGTTGTTGGCTTCACCTTTTTTAGGGAACTTTCGAACACAATAGAAAAATAAAACTTCAACAGCCTGTCTGCCCAAATTGTGGTTGTTTGTTATTGCAAACTTTATGTATTAATTTAAACAAATCACTACATTTTTTCATTGAAGTCTCCTTCTTAAACAATAATTTCATATTTTTTTGTTTTTTTAAGAAACTTTGCATAATTAAAAGGATTTTAAGCTAAAACTTCACCTTAAACCGATTATAAAAACTATATTTTATAGAAACCGGTTTTTTTAAACTGATCGCGCAGTTAAAAATCTTAATTAAAATAATTGCCGTTATTACGATATCTGTACAGTTAAACTGTTTGAGTTTTTTGTTTAAATAATCTAATAAAAAACGTTTTAATAGGAACACCTATTAGGCAAATTGATATCATCGGTATTAACGCACTCTCTCGTATACGATTTAGTTTATTTATCAACAAATACACACACACAATTCAATAGTTTTATTAAAATGCAGCTTATTCTTGGTAGAAATAAAACCGAAACAAGTACAGGCAGTCATTCCCTTACTGACCGTGTGGTTTTATTTTCTATCTATAGAAATCATAAATCCTGCAATAAAAGCGGATGCTCTAAACTCATACATAGACACATCCTCACACAAACTTTTTATTAAAGGGGAAGTCAAAGCGTACAGCCAAGCAAAACAAGTAAACATTCACATTATATAGAAGAAATTGGTGTTGTTGTTTCATTGTTTTCTGTTGTTGTTGTTGTATTCAGTCTACCCCAAATAAATAAACAAACATGTGCTGTTAGTGTGTTTTGTTTTTCTGATTTTTTTTATTTATTCATAAATGGCGGTGGTTCTTGTTGATCATGCCATTTTTTTTTTGTTAGTTGTTGAATTGTATTCAAAATAAACATGATGTTGTTGGTGTTGCTTTTCCAACCAAATTAAAGAGCAAAAAAATTAAAATAAAACAAATTAATAAAGAGGCTGTGGATAGGGGAAGAATACTTAAAAATGCTCATACATTTGTTTTTGCTAGAGTTGCCAGAGCGGTGACACTTTTTGTAGGAATCCTTGTTTTGAATTAACATTTTCCAATTCACAAAAAACTCAGGCTTTATACACCAAAAAGTGAAATTCGAAGCGATCAGCTTGCATTTTTTACTTCACACAAAATAAAATATTTCTAATTTAAAGGTTAGTCAAAATTAAAAACTAACGAAATGTGTGTATGCAAGATATTAAAAAAACCCCCATAGAAGCAAGCGTCGATCCCTTAGCCCGCTTGCGTTTCCTTTAGCACAAACGAAATTAAATAAACAAATCTGTAAGTATAGGCTAACTCCTTCGGAATATTATTTGTTTACGACTTTATCGAACTGAAAATTTTTAACAATTAATACGAATAATTTATTAAGGCTTAAGTTCATTATTTACACTATGCAACAAATTGAAAAAAATTTTCTGCCAATGAACAACCACCATATTTTTTTTATATGTTGTGGTTGCCTAACTACAAAAATCACCTTTATTTCGAATTCTATGGATAGGTTTTTTTAAAATTTTTTTTTTTTAAATATGAGATTTTTGAAAAGGCCGCTTCACATATCTTATCATAACTTTCAAACGCCTTGTTTATTTTGTTGTGCTATATAAATTTCAAATTACAGCACCCATAAGTCACTCTAATACCATTTTTTACTATACCCATTAGTTTTGGAGTTATTTCAAATTTTTCATTTTCAAAAATTTATAAAAAATATAAAACCGCAAATATTTACCAGTTTTATGATTTTATGATGAAGCCACATATAATAAAAATAAAATGAGCCATCAGTTGTGAAAATCAGTGGATAAATACTTATTTTATTCCCGAAATACCAAAAGTACCCAGTTTTGGCCCAATAATCGTTTTCTTGTGTAATTGATACTTTAAATTTTTATGTATGCATGTATGTAAGTATGCGTTATGTTATTTTCGAAATAACTCCAAAACTAATGGATATAATAAAAAATGGTATTAGAATGACTTATGGCTTAATTTGGAATTTGTGGACATATAGCACAACGAAATTGAACAAGGCGTTTGAAAGTTATGATTAGATATGTGAAGCGGCCTTTTCAAAAATCTCATATTTAAAAAAAAAAAATTTTTTTAAAAACCTATCCATAGAATTCGAAATAAAGGCGATGTTTCTAGTAACTCATCAAAAAAATATAGTGGTTCTCCAATGTTTTTTTGGTTGTTGCATAGTGTTATTCTTTCAATGAAAAAAGAATATAATGAGTTAAAGTTATAGTGGCGCAAATATGATGAATGAAATATTATGGGAAGCTCTCTTATTCAATTTGTCATCATTAGGTGGGGTAAATAGATGAATTTTGCAATGGAATATGGTTGACATTGTGTAGCGGCACAGAAAATACCTGTATTCTTACGATTTCATAAGCGTGTACTTCATTTTTTAATTATTTACATAAAGCTGTCTATACATTAAGATTTCGTTTGATTTCAACACTCATTGCGAAAGGCCTTACAAACAATGATTGTATGGAGAACGACATCAGCATTTTTACGGCAGGGCAGAAGCAAGTGTATACTCGGCTGAGCTAAACTTGTCCTGTAGTCTGAGTTTGGTGGAGTACGTATCATACTGAAAAGTTGGGTATTAAAAGAAGAGTAAACGTGTATAGCAAAGTAGTGCTAGAGTGTGTTTTAAAACTAAAGAGATGTGTCTCGGTGAATGAAGCATCATATAGCAAAAAGGGGATATGCTGTGAATTTCTATGGACAAGCTTCCAGAGTTGCACTGCGGAATCGCCTAGTGCCAGCAAAGATCTTGCAATGGGTAGGCTTATAAGATGTGAAGAGGTGGAGGGAGACTACCACATGTCGAAATGCTCGAATGGCGCTCAGAGCCCCTCGGCGGAAAGACCAATAAAGTGCTTATACTAGGGATAGCTCAAGCTGAATTACTGCGCTAGTGACAGGTCATGGAAACTTTAAGTATCATCTGGTCAAGATGAAAACCTAAGAAGCTGAAACTTGCAGACTGTGCCTGGAGAAGGCTGAGGCGGTAGCGCACATTGTGTGTGAATGTCCAGCACAAGCTGGCATAAGGCTAAGGATCTCGGACAGACACTTGTTATATGAGAATGCATTAGAAAACGCTTGCAATTACAAGAGACTCCGTGATAATGAAGAAGGCTGACAGCTACTAGTCGACAGTCTTAGGGAAGTCTAGTGTTAGCACGAGGCACAAAAATCAATTCCAGGAACGAAAGATATACCCCCCTAAATTAATATATATATATAGTGCGTCTAGTAAACACTTTTATTTTTCATCTGAGCTCAGTTCATAGTAAGTAGTTTTATCTAATATACAATTTAGCTGCTTTTTCGAGTTAGCTATCGCTAAGTTTTCAAGACTTAACAAAACCTACACAAAACAGTTACACATTGCTAAAACAAATGTTGAATTTAAAAATGCCCTAAGCTCCTCCTTAGACACATGTGGGCAGTCAAAACAAAAATTCATTAAAAAAAATATGAGTAATTTAATTGTTTAGGCTTAAGTTTGTTTTTAACTCTTAACAGAAAGAGTGAAATTTAATAAATCTACATAATTTGAAAATATCTTGTTCGACAAAGTTACGTTCAACAATAAATTTAAAAAATAAAATATTACAAAAAAAAAAAACATAATTACATTTCTTTGACCATTTATTACAATTTTAATTAATTAACTTTTAAGCTCTAGGTTTTTGATGAAATTTCTTTTTATAAAATTAAATTATTTATATACGAAATCGTGTAGCACCGTGAGGAAAACAAATATCAAATTTAATAAACAATATTATTTTACAAAAAGAAATTTTTTTAAAGACCTCGAGCTTAAAAGTTAATTAATTAAAATTATTTATATTAAATAAATTTGGGTTGTTAAACTTTGTTAATTAACTTTTAAACAAACTTATAGAGCCTTTGTTCTATTTGAAAACAGAATATTGTTATCAAATGGATTTGTTCAAAGAAATATAAATAAAAGTCATGAAAATGTAATCGGGCATGAGCTTAAAAGCGCTTTGTTTTGAAATTGGCAAATTTTAACAAAGAATTGAACTAAAAAAAGATGACTTATTGTAGATTTTTAGTTGGTTTTTATGCACTAAATGTTCGAAAACACTAAATCGTTCCATTTACGGAATACTGTTTTTCGTTTTTCAAATTTGACGATTTCAAAAGAAACCGTTTTTGCTATAGGCCGACTTATAAAGCTGAATTTTGAAATCATTCTTATGAGATTTTTCATAGCTTAAAGCCTAAGGCAACAAAGTTCTTTTAGGAATATAATTTGTTTATAAAACTTTTTTCCTGTGTTCCAATACTCTAAGCTTTGCATCATTTAAAAAACTCCATACAATTTAAAAATAATTTAAAGTATTCAATAAATAAAACTAAATGTTCTCAATAATTTGAACGCTCTACATAATATGATTCATGTCAAGAGATTCTGGCAACGCTAGTTCTTATTATTGTTGGAAAAATTGTTTTTAGTCATACATACGCACTTTTCAAACAAGAATAAACTATAAAAGGAAGAAACACTTACTAACAAACGCAACAAAAAATTGTGGCAGTTGTTCTTATCTTAAAAATACATGTGTATATTAATTGAAATTTTGTGTATTACTTTTGATATGTATGAGGGATTTATTGCTGAATTCTTTTTGCTTTTTTATATACATAAATTATTATTTAAAAGTTTGCCCGCATTAATTCTTCAGCAAAAAACTTAAAAGTTCAAGAATAAAATTCGTACCAGTGCTGGTGTGGTGGTGGTCTTTTTAATTCAATTAATTCCGCGTGTTAAAAACGTAAAAAAATAACTTTTATACACAAATTTTCCGATCAGTAATTATTTATTATTTAATCAAAAACCCTTTTAAAAATATTTTTACAATTAAAACTTTTTGCGTTATAAAAATGCACCATTTTTTATTTTATAATATTTGTTAAAAACTTTTTTCCAAACTTTAAAACCATTTTTTAATTTAAAAAAAAAAACCAAAACAAAAAGAAACAATATTTTTGTTTTCTCATGTAACGTACGCGTCCGTATTTATTTTTATTGTAAACGTTCCATGTGAAGTGTTCGCGTGTTACTAAAGTATCTACACAACGAGCAGATACTTTTTTGTTGTTTTTTCTCTATGTTGCATGACGTTGTTGTGTATCTCTTGCTCGCCCTACCACTACCGCATTTTCATTTAGTGCATCATTTTGTTAAAAACGATATTACTGGTCTCCTGTGTATGTATCAGTGGCTTGTATGCAAGTTTTGCTAGTCTAAATATGTTTAGAGAGAAAAATAAAACAATCTACTGCATACAAAAGGAAATATTGTTTAGCTACAATGTCTATATACATAAATTTAGATAAAATGCTGCAGTTAATAATGAGCTATAGAGCAAAAATGTTGAAATATGGAGAGATTCGTACACAGAAAAAAATATTAACACCTATTTTTTTTTTTAATTTTACTCAATTTGATCTTGCTATATAAAATTTAAGTATTCTAATCTTAGCTGTAGATAATTTATTAACTACAACCAATGTTGAAATTAATTTATTATATTCAAATCTTTAATTACTACTCGTATCTACGATTGCGTTGGGAAGAGCCGTCTCACCAGACTCAATGTGTCTATTTTTCTTAGTCTCCAATGCCTATCAAATTTTAATATATCTCAAACAAGAGAATTGGGACGGACTTCTAGATTGCTTACATATCTATCCGACTATTTTTTATTGATTATTTGATAACTTTTAGATCTCTATGAATATTTTCATATCTTATATAGCGAGGGGCACAGACGATTAGTCCTAAAATATTTGACCGTCTTTTTTTTAACTTCCGGGTGTTTGATACATAAGCAGTACCCCACAGCTGAATGTCATATGTCCATATTTGTATATATTAACCAGTGAAGTTGATTTGTTCTAAGTGTTCTGGCGAGCTAAGTGAGTACCCAAATATTTACCGTGATCCCCCACTGCAACAGTGGTACTTGTTGTAGTTATGGGTGGACACATTTGCTTTCTAAGGGTAAACGTTACTTAATATATATTTTCACCCACTAGATTTTTTTATGCAGAATATTGGCGAAAGGCATGTCCATTTAAGATCTACATAAAATACCAAATATTGTGGGCGTGCTAAGCATAAGTAATTAGCGAGGGCATTTACTTTATCAATGGAGTTTTTTTCCCACATGCGATTTTCTGGTATTAGTGCAAATTCGTAGAACATTGGAAGTGCCTTACAGCCTTTCATAGGCTATAATCCGTGTTTGTTGTTGGATCCAAGTTTTTAAATAGCCCGCCAAGACCTTTTGGCATAAGTTCTTTTCCATTTTTAGGTGTGGAGAATAATCATTTTGCCATTGTCTTCTAAGCCTTCTCTTCTCAATGACGAGTATCTGTATACCAGCTGAATAATGGTGTGATTTTCTTTTAACTGATGGATTTGTTGGCTTTGAAGTCAATTAAGTTTTTAATTAGTTCAGTTATTTATTTTAATAGAAGTTTTTTTTGGAGGCGAAAAATATTGAAATCAACAGCGCTGTTTTCTGTGACAACCGCTCTGAATGGTCTTAGTTGCATTAAGGTTAGATTGGCTGGACAATACATCATGAATAGATTCGTCCCGGTATCAGGTTCAAATTTATATTAAAAACCATTTTTCGTTTAAAATTGTTTTAGGTGGCGTAGCAAACACACGTTTTTAATTTACGGGAAAAAAGCTTTTGCCGACCGGTTAATAGCACGAAATTAACCTGTGAACAGGCCACCTTATTTGTACCCTTCGGCGGAATTATATTACGGTTTTTGGCAATGCGAGAAGTCACGTATATACATCGATATCTTAGTAACAATTAAAAGATAGCATTCAATGCGTTACTGCAGATATACAGTTGACTTACAGCCAAGAGTGTGAAACATTTAAACCATGCCCAAATCCATATTTACTCGATATGTAATAACAATATATAAAAACTAATGCGAGCTTTTTATCTTGTTTTAAAATCTTCTCCTGCAACTGTTTTCAATAAGATCTCAAATGTTTAGGAAGCTTTCTTTATGAACATTTCCCCGGAAATAACTCAACATATGAACACTTATCATAATAGTAGGACACATGTTGACGCAACATGTTTACTACCACAACTGCTAAATCCGTAACCCAACACTGTTGTTTGAAATTACCACCAATGAATATTCAATTTGTGGGCCTATTATATTAGCTAAAACTAAATTATTACGAAAAATTAAGAAGTGCTAAACATTTTTTTTTCAAGAAATTCACACAAGAGAAATATTTTCTTCAAATGCATAAAAACAAAAGGTTCAGTGAACATACATAACTCAACTAAAGGTTAGCCAAAGAAATCTTTAGTAAGAACGGTTTTTGTTAAACATATTAGAATGCAAAATCTAATTTGAACTCGCAACAAATTAGCACTTCAGCAGAGTAACGCAAACATGAGGAAAAACAAAGAGTTCAGTTTGTTCTTCGTTATGATGGCTGGTTCATACATTGGTTCATGTCTTTGAACAGTAAACAAATGTTGTTTTAATCAAAAAATTCCTAACAATTATAATAACAATTAAAAAAATGTGCTACAATATAAGAAAATATAAAATTCAAAATTGAATATTGGTTTTCCACACTTTATTTAAGGTGGCTCATAAGCATCAATGTTAACAGCGTTCAACAAAATTATGTAAAATTTACAAGAGTTAAATAAAAATGTATGCTTTGAAATTTCTTCTGTTATCCAATGAACCCATCATGTTTCATATAAAAACAAACAAGATAAATCTTTAATCTTCTTTTTACAAGCTAAGCAATGTAGCATAGGTAACGTTGAAGTATTCCACACCTAGGGCTCACTTTGCTTTCAGTATTAAATATTTGGTATTTTATTTATTTTATTATAATTATTTTTTTTTGAAAAGAAAGTTTTTGTATCTCAAAATTTGAGCAGTAAAATCTGTCAAGATGTCAAAATATATTTAAGGCATAATAAATAGACAGTGTGTATTATTAGCCATTGCCAAAGAAATTCACAAGAAGGTAGACAACCCTGTCCAAAAAAATGTTTTCAGTTGTGGTGATTTTGCAATAAATGGTCCGCTTGATGTTTTCTGATAAATACCTTTAATCATCAAGAGATAAATTACGCATTTTGGGAAATGTAAATTTAGTGTAGAAAACATATCAAAATAAACCAATTTATTTTGTTTTTATATTGTTGCATGACATCATACATTTTTCGCCTAAAAAATTGGTTTGAATTTGGCCCAAAGCAAGAAGAAACTTTTTAATAAATTATTTAACATGTTTTCTGATTCAAAGTTTCGTAAAAATAATAAAAAAAAGACAGGTTTTTAAGGATTTGTTGAAATTATATTTTTAAAGATCTATAATATTAAAAAAAAAAAACAATTTTTGCTTGAGGCACTGCTTGTTCTTTCCATCAGTTGCCAGCATTCTCAACAAGTTGTAGTCGTATTATTAAAAAATAAATAATAAAAAATTCTTACACTTGAAACTCTTACAACTCACAAAAGCTTTAACAACTTCTTTAACTATATAGTTATCCAATAAATATGATAGATGTTGACAGTTCAAGGCGTTTACTTTTTTTATCGATGGTTCTTAAGCTGAACATCATCATTAGAGCCGAAATTCAGCCTAATGAATGAGTTTGGATTAACGATTATATTCCACACTCCTTGAACAAGTTATATCTTTCCGGACTAGTTAATTTTTGCATGACTCCTATAACTGCTAATAAGAATAATAGAAGCACAAGATTATGCCTCAACCCGCGTATAAAATTGAAATTTTCTGTGCATGTAGTACAAATGACGTCACGCGAGCTAATAATTTCCAACAGTCAATGTTTTTTACGTATTATATAAATTAATATACATAATCTTGACCACTTTTAGAATTATTGACGCATTATATGCCCTTTGTCGGTTTGAGAGCGGTCTCAGCGTAAGGGGTTTCCACAATGATAACACGTTTTCGTCTTTTGTATAGATAATTTTTAATAATGGCAACAATCATAGGTGAAAGCTTTTAAATATCAGGCCCGCCACTTGCACGAAAAAAGGCATCAAATGTAAAGAGTGCATTCGTATTGCGAAACCCTACAGTGGTCGGCATATTTATTTTAACACCTGAGAAATTTTACCATTTTGAATTTTTTTTTATGAAAATAGCATTTATTTAATAATTAAAAAACATCAAATCATAACTTCTTAAGTTAAATTTGCATTCTATGTAACTAATTTAAAAATTTAGAGGGTGGCATAAGTATTTTGACATATAGTATTTTAACTCTTTAAACGAAAATAAGTTATTCCAACTTTTGTAATACTTTTAGATATTTTTAATATTAATAAAACCTGTATCCTCCTTTAGCGGCAATGACTTTCCGGAGTCTTTTAGGAACTGAATCGATGAAGTTTTGCATGTATTTTGTTCGTATGTCCTCCCACAATGATTTAACCTCTGAAAGTGTTCCTTCCCTGGTTCTTGTCAGATCTGCGGTTCTTTGGCGCTTTAATATGACCATACATTCTCAATCACATTCAAATCCGGACTTTGGGGTGGCCAATCCAAAGTTTCAATGCAATTTTCTGTCAAAAATGTCTCAATCATTTTACTCTTGTTGCAAGGCGCATTGTCCTGTTGGAAAATAAATGACGGTCCAATCAACCTATCGCCAGAATGAAATGCGTGTTCATTTAAAATTTTCAAATATTGGTTTTGGTTCATCGTACCGTCGATGGGAACCAAGTCTCCCAAGCCTACAGCTCCCGAACATGACTGTGCCACTTCTATGACTAACTTTTTCGACAACAGGTGCGGTTTTTTGGTCTAGTCTAACAAAAACTTCTTTTTTTTTTTTGACGAGTGATACTCGAAAGAACTGTCGTCGGTCCACGTATCTGTTTGCGAATTCTAGCCTTTTAATTTGGTTCCTTGGGGCTATACATGGAATTGATCTTGCTACATATGTATTAATGTTGGCTTATTTTAGACATCGTCGCTTAAATGACTATCAGAGTGCGACTTCAATTCCAACGTGTCAAACCTGGATTAGATTTAAATTTTCTGATAATTTATCGATCTTCCACTGCCGTTGTTTTATGTTTTCTTTCTGATCGACGCAAATTAATGACAGATTCTGTTTCTTTACATTTATTTATTTGATAATAAACGGTTTGTCTAGGTATATTGTACTCCTTTATTTATTACAGATATTCCAAGATTATACTTGGTTATAATTTCACTCTTGACGGTGTTAGTTAATTCCGACATTTTTCCCATATTTACACAATAGTAATAGAATTTTGTTATTTATCTTTCATCGAATGTTAATTCTTAATACTCAACAACAGCCGCTTTGTATTAAAGCTTAACACGAAAAACAAAATGAGATGAAATTATAGAATGTCAAAATAATTATGCCCTTACAAGTTCTTGTACCAAATTGCATTTCTCTCTTCAGAATGAAAATGGGTAAAGATTTTAACAAAATATTAAATTAGGTCTGTCTAAGTTACTGAATATACCTAAGTTACTTGCAACAAAAGAAAGTAGACATTACATAGCGTTTACCTTTATTACATCACGTGTTTGGCCCGTCTGGTCCTACCTTCAGTTTATGAATTAATTGAAAAAACTTAAAAAAAGCTTTTCTAATGTCTTTAAGACAATTTAAAAGTTTTAATGTGTTTTTTTTTTCAATTACGTGTTCTCTAAAATATCTTTTTATTTGTATAAACAATTTATTTTTATTATTGTGAAGTGTATAAATTGCCATTAAGTTCGCATTTCGTTAATAAACATTTACTTGATTTTATTTTAAAAGATTGAAAATTAATGATTTTTACAATTAAATTTTATTTCTTAAATACGTGTTAAATATCATTAAAAACTATTGGAAATCGAATTTAAACGAAACGAACAAGAGCAATAATAATAATAAAAAAAAAAACATTAATTATTGTGTGAGCTTCATGTCAAAGAAAGATGTTTGTTGGAGCCTTTTGGGAAGCAAACGAAAATACATTTGAACATTTGTATCATACATGCAACACATTCGTTTTACTTTAAGCTCTTGATGCGGAATTGATCGAGTAGCAATAATATTGGCAACAAAATCATTGAATGAACAATAATAAGCCACCAACAGCAATGTCTTGTCAAAACTTTCACCACCCACCACAAGAAGATTTTTATTTCTTTCATATTGAAGTGTATTTGACAAATAATTATTGATTGAATTTGCTGATTTGATTTTCATTAATTGGAATTATTTAAACGATAGAAATACAAGCACTCACACACACCCACAAGCAAAGGTACATAAATATTTATGAAAACAGCAATTTTCTTTACAAAAGATAACGGGCAAGTTGTGCTAAAGCTGAGCAACAGCAGCCGCAGCATTTAAAATTCAGAATTGTTTAGAGGAAGGAGAATAATAAATTTCGTAAATTTGTTGAAAATTTATGGTTTTTGTTTTATTATCTCCATCATTCTGCTTTTCGTTTAACATATTTTGTTTTATTTTTTGAACACTTTTTTGTTGTTGTGGCTAAGATTTGTAAGTAAAAGTTGTTGCTTTAACAACTTTCAGATTCTAAATCAAAACAGTGGCCGGCTGGCTTCTATTTTTTCAATGTTTGATGTATTTTGTTTTTCTTTTGTTACTTATTTTGCTGATGATTTGTTTTCTTGCTGTGTTTGGTTTCTTGGTTGGTGGAGAGAGCAGCAGCAAGCCAGCACTAAAATAAAATCTAATATATTTTCTGTTTTCTTAGTTTGATGACTGTGGCAAATTTATTTAAAGTTTTCCATTTCATAAATTATTAACAATGAGTTAGTTGTCTTACAAGGAGGCATTTTCTTAAACAGCAACTTAAAAACCACCAACACCGCCACCACCAGCACCACGAACCAAATGCATCCAATACATTGATCATCATTTAGTCAGGCAACAGAAGAATATATTTGAAAATTAACAACAAACAAGTTTCATTTTAAGGCTTTTTGAAAAGCAATCAAACAAAACGATCGGGAAAATACAGAAAAAGATCTGGTTAAAGAGACACGATTAAGGAGAAATTAAAACACCCTTCCTGGTTTCAACGAACTCGGCCAAACAGAAAAATCGTATTAATTGAATTTTATGGGGTTTCTATTCGTTTGGACTGATAATAAAAAACTACACTTTTTTTATCTGGCGAGATCACAAGATCATTTAAAAATCCCATTTTGCGCCTGTTTAAATGTTCGTATCACAGCAGATTTTTCTTCAACTCAACTTCGTCATTAAGGTGGTGTGAAATCTTATTGATTGCAAAATTAAAACTTACGTCTAGGACTGCTGGTGTTGCCCAAAGTAGCTAAGTTATACTATTAGAGAAATATTATTCACCACTTCCTTGCACCGTTTCCAACAGCGACTGGACCACAAGCTTCATAGTAAGTTGTTGTAGCACACATCCCATAAAGATCCACTCATCCCCTCCCATTAGAAATCCTAAACATCCTGCACCTTCACCATATATTCGAAGCAAAGCTCAATCACTCCAACGGACGTGTGGTGTATCAGGTTACAATTGGGAGGAATGCAACATCAGTACTGTATAATGGCGGTGAAGATTTGTGTCACATGAGGCGTTGTCCTAACTTGCGTTCACACAGAAATTGGAATGACAGCCTGTTGTATCAGTAATCCCCCAACAACATCATAACTGCACAAACAATACCGACAGTCAGTATAGCGGAAGCTCTGTAACAAACGCCTTAGTTACAACAACAAACCTCAACTAAATCACGCAAGAAATACCTTACCCTGGTTACCGCCTAGACACCCTATACAGTGGCTAGAACATAGTTCAAATCCCCGTCTGTATTGGCTTAAGGAAGGAGATTGCGAAGATCACAAATTAAATGCATGCACATAAAGTCTCCCTAGCTGCAGTACAAGATAGCCCCTTTAAAACAAACAGTTGTTATCCACTCTTGTCCTTTGGGAGATATTACATCATTCGGAAAGACAGCGGCAGAGACCATGGTGGTGGATTGACACTTATAACTGATAGAATCTCAAATATATTCTAGCGGTCCCACCTGTTCATGGATGTTATAGAGATCAACATTTACATCCCACCCGTAAACAGGAGCAAGTTATCACCCAAACATATCCCATCTATTGCAAAGTGATGATAAAATAATACTAGCGACTTCAATGATCACTACAAGAGCTGGTATTGTCCACCACCGGATGATCCCCGCGGTATTCTTATTTCCGAAAAGATAAACGAATCAGATTTCGTTGCTATAAAAGAGGACTACTCTACAAGAATTTAGATGCTTGAGCTCCCCAGACACATCCATTGCCTTCGCGTCACTACTTGCATACGACCTGGCAAACCCACACAACTTTTAGATATGACGTTTTAATTCGAATATTTTTTATAGTGTCCAACCGATTAATTTACCACGGCGTGGGCTAAAAGACGAATAATCCAATATCGAGGAGAAAATTTGTATTGGCCTCTCAGATAAAGTTCCTTATATAAAATCTGCACGCAAAGAAGAAATATGTTTGTAGCATAATCACGACAATCAGACTATGTTCGCTACAAAAATATGTTGTTGTCACAAACATATAATGGTTATTTAAAGACATTTTAAAAATTACTTTAGTAGCGATAAATTATGTACATTTAATTATTAAATGATTTATATCAACAAAATTTGCAACCTGGTTGGGTTAAACGATACAATTTAATCTAAAGTGTTTTAACTATAAAAAAATTTATCAGACCAATTATGAAGAGTTCCGTGGGAAATTGTTTCTCCTTTCCATTTCCTCTTTTCTGAATTAATATTTGCCTAGGATTTTTCTCTTTTCTCATTCCTCCTATTCTCAACAATATACAGCGAATAGACGACTTTTCTAACCATGAAATGTTCCAGTTAGACATTATATGTAAAACTCTTTGGTTCAAAGTATTAGGGTTCTTTCGCTTAAGTGCATAGCGCGTTGAAGATGTAGCATTTGGTAACTGTAGTCGCCTGTGTTCCATACCTCAGCCGCTGCTAATCAGTAACATACATTTTCAGCTTAGAGCAACCTTAATGTTTTTTCTTTGTCTATTAAAACTATTCTGCCACGCCCCTAAATACATTTTATTTAGAATTTTGGAACGAATTTCCGTCATCCCTTTTCAAGTTTGGTTTGGAGACAAACCGGTTTCGGCTATGTGCCATCTTCAGGACCATTTTTCGTGGCACATAAACGAAACCGGTTGTCTCCAAACCAAACTTGACAAGGAATGACGGATATTCGTTCCAAAACTCTACATCAAAACACCCTGTCGGAATATCAAATCAAGAATCACATTTTATTTAGTTTTTTTTTGTAGTATCGCTCTGATCAGAACATATAGCATATGACTTGAAAACAGCTTTAATTTCGTTGTCAGTGATTTTTCAATCAGACGTCCCACTTTAGATACAACCTCTGGTATCTTCTTTCCAACCTAATAACCTATTTTATGCCACCGGATAGCCCTTTTAGAACTGTGTAATCCCGGCCTTTAAAATATTCATTCTTGCCACTTCGGAAACGCTGGCGGTTTTCTCATTAAATCAAAATCGTGATATCACTTTTGGTGTCTCGCATCCTTCTTTCCTAATATACAATTTTTTTAAAAGGCTAGAAGCTTCTCTTACGACTACATAAATGAAGTTTCTGATTTGAAAAGTATGTAAACATTTTTTTTCCACTTAAGAGATGCAATTTGTGGTACTATATCGGAATGAAAATATTGGTTTTGTGCCGATAAGGAAAACAAACTACTCTCCACTGTGCAAATCTTAAAACTAATGAACGCCTGCCAAGAAAGGATTCACAGCTTATTTTTAGTGCGCTTTTAAACATCAAGATATAACTTCCTAAACATCGCGAACTAGCTATCATATGAAATAAATTCGAAGCCAAGCTGCAGTTTCTAAGTTGCTTGAGTAATGAAGTTCTAAAGTTTTGTCGTACAGTGTTATAGGGTACACAACTTACAATAAAAACAAAAACACTGTTGGTGGTTGGCTGTTTTGCCTTTTAGAATTTATTTATTGAAAAAGAAAGCGTAAAAATCACATTCGTTTTAAATAATGACACTGTTATTGCTGCTGCTGGTGCTGCTGCTGTTGCTGCTGCTGCAGCCTGATATTGCATATGGACGACGATGGAGATGCTGATGATTATGATGAGGACAAAACAATGATGCTTATGACTTCCTCCTTCAAAACATACACAAGAGACTTATAAATATTTGATTGCATACAACATAGGTAAAAGATACAAAATAAATATGAAACCAAATAACGAACACAACAGCAACAAAAAAACTTGCAACATTTATGAGATCTAGTGATATTTTTGAAGCACAAAAAAAAAGGTTGTTCAATAGATTCTTCCTCTTTTTTGTGGCAATATAATAATAGCTTGTTGCAAATGTGGCGGTTGTAAAAAAAAGATGGTTAAAAACTAAATAAACTCAAATACACGTCCGTCGTTAGCAACGTTTCTAAAGCAAAATGTAGGTTGTTTTCTTGTTTATTATTACCAGCATGAGTACGAGAGTACACCTATCGGTTCTTGCTGCAGCATCTATTGTAGTTTATTTAATGCCTGTTGCAACTGCTAAGGCCTGCTGCTAGACTGAATACACAGCCAAGCTCGCAGCAGCTTGCTATAGGCTGTTGATATTTAATTTTTTTTTCATTTGCTTTTAACTTAAATTATTGTTACTTTATCGCCGGCCAGTCTAACATTTTATGTGCAAAACTTTACTTCAGCTTTTATTTATATTTTTTTTTCGGTTCCTACTAAAAGTACGTTTAGTGATCTTGTGTTGTATGTGTGTGCTTTCAATTTTCTTCTTTTATTATTTCAGAAATGGTTCTTTTGTAGTTTTTATTATCAGTGAATTTCCTTTTCGTCTTGACACCGTTAGTGTTTGGCAAGGATGTTTGATGACAGAACTAACCCAGTTTTTATTAGTGGCTGTCTCGAAAGGAAATTAAACATTTATGTTCGTTTTACATACAACATGATATTAACATAAGTTCATGACCCAGTTTAGAGTTGTTGATGCCAGATTTCCAGAGAAAAGTTATTAAGCAGTTAATAGTTGAATGTTTTGAAGAAACAAATAAATATTCGAGTTTGACTCCTTTGTCCATCTTTATGTAATGTTGCAGAACATTACACTCATTTACAAATCTTCAAACTTCACCCAGCTTCACTCATAAGCATTTTAAGTTCAGTTCTAAATAACGACTGGTACTAAAGATTTTATAGCACCAACGATTAATTTAAGGTAACTTATGGCATTTTCGTTACTGAAAAAAAATTTTGCCTTATATAGTGATTCACTTTTTACGACTACAAAACAAATTTCAACACAAAAATAAACACTCGAAATAAAACTCCCTTTTGTACTAACAATGTAGTTAAAATAGTTGTAAAAGAGAGTAGTATTTCACCCTAAAGGGCATAAAATGTTTTTTATTTTGTGCACTATATTTAAAAAAGGAACGTACGTAAATGTTGCACATTTCTTAGGCATTTTTGTCAGAAAAGAAATCGCAATTAATCACAATGTATGTTAATTGTAAGTTGCTTTGGAAAAATGCATGTTAGGAATATGATCTCAAATGCCAATATTAACTTTCCTCTCGTTATTGCATTGAGCACTCGGTTATAAGAAACCGTCAGTCAGTTATTAGAAACTAGATTTAAGAACGACATTTCGTAAGTGTTGTTTAGTCCATATGTGGCTTAGTATACAAATTCGAAGGCTATATTTCCACCTCTACCTCCTCCTACCTCTTTATGATCCACAAACTAGGCCCTTCTTCCCTGCATAATGACGAAGAAAAATAAAATTGTAACAGCTAAGGGGCACAATTTTTCTCCAAATGAAAACTGCTCCAACTAATCAAATAAACGAACACTAAAATTTGTGCCCAAGACTGCACGAAATTTTTTCAGCTTTGAAGAGAAAATAAACTTTAAAAAATGTTTAATACTGCAAAATTTATCTTTGGGCTATTGTTTATTCCACAATTATATGGCCACCTCTTCATTATGATGACTTCAACATACCGGTCTTGTCTACCTTGCATATGAAGCTTAGACATTTTTTTCTCCATTACTCCTAAACATTTTATGAATTCTCTGAAGGAACTCCGATTTCAATTGGCCAAGAGAGGAATACGAAAAAGATGGAAGAGCAAGACTCACGAGGGGCTGACGGGTCAATCTCTAAAGATACTCCTGAGAAAGAGGCTGAGACGGTAGCACACACTGTATGTGAAGCCGTAGACAATCACAAGAAACCAGTGATGAGGAAGAAGGCCGACAGTCACCAGTCGACAGTGTGAAATCACTACAGTCAAGAGTAAAGGCTAGTGTTAGCACGGAACTTAAAGTAAATAAGTTAGTTAAATTACAAATCGGTTGCCTAAAATCAATTCCAGGAAAGAAGGGAGTCGAAAAAGGACATATAAAGCAAGCGGTCTGATTCTGTAAGGGTATCCACATTAAATAATAATAGAGTTACCACAAAAATATAAACGCCAACATGTTACGTTTTTATTCGCAAATTAGAAGTGTGTATAAACGAGGTATACATACTACTGTGGGCAAAAAATAGTAAGACTTTGTTCATAATTTTAAATTTCTTTATTTATTCTGCCAAATCTATTTCGTCCCCCTCAAAGTAATCCCTCCCAGCTGTAATACACTTATGACAATGTTTTTTTCCAATCTTCGTAACAGTTGTTAAAGTCAATTTCCGGAATAACCTTCAATACGCGTAGCGATTCACGTTTTATGTCTTCAATTGACGTTTTATGTCATCAATTTTTGGCAAAAAGCTCACGAAGAATCAATGCAGCATGCGACGGTGCATTATCGTGGTGCACAATTTCCTACTTAAAGTGTTATTCTGAACTTTATTAAGTTCTGACTTCAAAATTTATGTTAAAAAGACAGACAGAAATAACTTTATCATAACAACGGTACAGAGATGGAAACCCTTAATATTGGACTAGTATTATTATTGAAAGGACATATTTGGACAATTAACAATTATAAATTATTATATACACGTATGTTATTTACCTAGATTACTACAACTCAAGTAAAAAGTAATAATTTGTTATCTTTATTAACCGACATTTATACTTGTTGAAAATTAATGTTTACAACAATTTAAGATAAAAACGATCAAACATTGTGATTATTGAATTTACGTTTTACATTTTTTGTCTAACCCAAATCTATAAAAACTACCATACTCGTATAACACAAAATTCAATAAATCAGTGTTAAACTTCATTAGATAATTTCTAACTTTTATGTTGGGTCTACCACTTTTTCACAAAATATCCATACTTCTTCGCCTCTTTCAACGCCACAAACCAAAAACATTTAATCATGCAAAGTAAAAAATATTTGCCGTCATACTTATATCTTACACACGAACGTTTGGAAAATAAAAAAAAACATTTAAAAAAAAACTTTAATCTCAATCACTCATCAAACACAAACAAAATGACCTACAAAACTTCATAGCGTATAATTTCTAATTCACTTTTTTTTCTTTTAGCAGATAACAAAGAACGATTTCCAATTTTAACATTTACACGGCGAAGAGCTTTTATAGCATTTAGTCCGTCAGTCACATAGTTTTACTAATAACTATAAATATAAGAAGTATTTTACGACGGTCTATTTATATCTATTCGTATGTATCTAATGCCATGGCGACTGAAGCTGAATTCTATTTTATTAGAATCTCTTCTCTATTGATGTATTGAAAATTGAATGAAATGGCTTAAATGTAGTTTGTGGACACAAGAAAATAATGGAGTTATAGATGAAGATCACTACGTAACTGACAAACAAAAACTAATTTAATTTCTGAGTAGCGTGGCGGAAAAAATGTTATATTCATTTATTTTTTTTTTTGTTTTTTTGTTTAAGTAGTCATTGAAGCCGCATCTAATGTTGTTCTCATTTCAGTGACTTTGTTTAGAAATAAATTGAAATTTGTTGAACAAATAATATGTTTCAACGTTGAGCAACATTATAATAAATTTTAAATTAAAAATAATTAAGACTGAAGAGAATATTGCAATAGCCAGTATTTTTCTTACTTTGTAGTTTGACGTTGACAAGAAATTAAAATTTTTGCATGGACTTAACCTTGATTATAAAGAAATATTATTAGGGTAAGGAGAGAAGGTTAAAATATCTATTAATATCGTGCACAAGCATGTAGTCGTAAAAGAAAAAAAAGTTGTATTATAAGTGGAGTTGGGAATGTAAGTAAGTTTTCGCGCATGATCATGCATGTTTAGGGACAAGAAATGTTCATGATCACATGGATCACGCTCATACATTCTTACGTAAGTGAAAAAGCTGGTGGCGCAAGGACATTCTGTAAGGCTGAGTTGATGGTTTAGGTATTTTCATTCACAGTATGCGACAAGTTATGCTGCCTACGGTATAGACTGTAAGGTACTTTGGAATTGGCAACACCGAACGCTTTTTTCCTAAGCAAGAAAATATTCTTTAATATAAAAAATTACTTGTTCTACGATTTCAAGCGTCCAAGGAAACGTAAAAAATGCGATTAAATGAAAACTTTATAGTAGCTGCCTGAAAATAGAGTGACCAGATTTTTACCTTTTACGTTTTCAATTACAAAAGAATGAAGCTACATATATTAATTAAAACTTAATATTAAAGTCATCAAAAATCACTTTATCGTATCAGGATACAGAATACAGAGCTTCCTTAAGGAAACCAAATTATTTTAAATATATGGTGATTGGTCAGCCAATTGGTTATTAAGTTAAAGAAAGAACACCTTTGATATAAAGAAAACCCAGTCAAGCGTTAGGAAAAAATAAAATCACGACATTGTTGTTTGATTTTTGTTAAAACTTTAATATCGTCTTGATAGGTTTCAAAAACAATTATCATTTTGTTTATCAAACTAACGCATAAGATAGGACATTTCTAGTTTTACAAAAAATGTGGGTAAAGGTTTCCTTATGAGCTGGTGTAAGCAACCGGCGAAATGCGCATATAGACTAGCTTATCCCCTAACAATAGTATTGTGAATTTATTTTTAATTTACTACTTGAAATATATGATAATATTAAATATATTTCAAATTCGAAAATAATATTTTGCTAAAAGAAAAAAATGAGTGCCTTTTGCTAGGAGCAAACGCAAATAAAAAATATAGTTCCGATAGCCATATTATGTTCTCTATAAAAACATAGTGTTGTGGCAAGCACATAGTGGTTATTTGAAAACATTTTAAACATTACTTTAGTTACAATTTATTTCTTGCATTTAATCGTTAAATGATTTTCATCCATAAAAATTGCAAGACGATGGAGTTGAGCATAATAACTCTAACCACAAAATGTTCTTAATAGCCATAAATAAAAATGCATAAGTAAAATTCTTTTAGTGATTAATCAAAGTATAAGTGTGATGTGGCTTCAATGGTTAGCGCATTGACTATTTTGCGTTCGATGCCTTTACTGGTAACCTGTGTTCGTATCTCCGTATCTGCCAATCAGTAACATAAATTGTTTGCTTTCCCATCGTTCTAAGAGAGTTATATTACTTTTATTATTAATAACAATATGATTTGTTTACAACCATATTATGGTTACCTCAACCATGTATTCTCTTTGCATGCATTCGCAAATATTACCTTTGTTTTATTTTTATCAAACCCAATCACGAATCAACATACAAATTTCCTAACTCGGTTCGCGCCCCTGATCGAACCAAATTTAAAAAATGTTGCAAGTGGACATTGTAGCTGAACACAACTTTAAGTAAAAAAAAAGAAATGGATATTCCTCAGATTTGCCTAAAATCAGTCACAGATTGTCGCTGTCACTTGAACGCGCAGTATTTTGTCAAATTGAGTTGAAAGTTCACATGACGTGTTTTCGCATCAGCGAATTTTACGCATCTCATATCTTCTACTCATTCTAAGAATTTCTGCATTTCAAATTTCAAACGAAAACTTTTAACGCAATCAACGCTTCCAAACGCAAAAAATATACCTGCTTTTCTACGCGTCAGGGCATCATAAGCTTTATTGCTTATGATGCAACTTGCAACGTATAAATGCATTCATTCCAGTTTTTTTTTTTTGACAGATTCATAAGATACGAAGTAGCCGTAGAACGGTAAAATCTCTTAGATAAAAGAGTCATACAACCTCAATTGCTACGAACGATGACTTCTGATTAGCTGCGTAGACATCGCTCTACTCTCTCATGGCGAAATGAGTTGATATCATATCTTGTATCTTTACTTAACATTTTCGTTGCTGAAGCCCATTTGCTTGCTGATAAAACGGAAAGTCTGGTAAATGTAGCTTTAAAAAATTAGTCAGACGACTGTAAAATTTTCATCCGTACTTCGATCAGATTCATACTATATTGTTTTCACACTATATAGCTTTTTCACTTTATTTGAATTCTTGACAAGTCGTTTTACGAATAATGTGAAAGGGCCTTTAGTAGGGCACTTAGCTTGGTAAAAGTGCGCAAAAAGCATTTTCTTTGACAATTAAGTTTCAGGTATTTATTTTATAGGTTGCTCTTATGCAAGTATTTGTGTCTTTTAAACTTTTTAAAAATTCTATAATTAAAGCCAAACAGTAGGGCAACTTTCACAAGTAATAAAAGACAACAAAATTTTCACACCAAAATCATGAAAAAAGGAAAAGTAATAGAAATAAATAAAAACTGTGTTAAAAAGGAAGTTGGTTTATAGTGATTGCCTGCCAGTAGTTTCGGAATTTTGTTTTTGCGCAGCAAATCTATTTTTATTTATTCATTTATTCACATATTAACCGTATCGGCTTTGCAACTAAAATGAATGTAAAACTTAATTTGTAACACCAAAAACGGAAGATCTTAAAGCATTTAGTAGTAAAGACGTCAAAGAAAAGCCAGCTGCTTTACATTGAAAGCAACCAACAACAATTCCACACAGACTAGTCTGGGCTTAAAGCAAACGCAACAGTTGCCAAGTAAGAAAGAAAAAAGAAGGCAGTCGGCAATGGGCATATTAACAACGCCTCCTCCATTACAATGGCTTAGACCAAAAATGTAACAATCCTTTTTTTTTTTTTTTTGCAAAAAGTCTTTGTGCGTTATTTAGTTTTTTATTTTTGTTTTTGTGTTTTTTTCTCTCGTAAAGTTGTTGGAATCCAATTGTTATTTAGAGTGGTAAAACAGTTGTTACATGCGCTTACAATTTGTGGCATTAACTGAAGCAATAAAGGAAAATATAGTTGTGACCATTTGAAGTTGTAAAACTGAATACCAATTCAAATCAAATAACTTTTTTAAACAATAAAGACAAAACATTAAATAAAATTATGCAATTTCTTGCAGAAAATGAATTTAATAAACTTTTTTTGGAAAATATCCAAAAAATGTTATCAACATAGCGCGAAGCTGGTCAGCTAGCATTGATACAACTTAGTCGACATGTTAATACAACTTAGCCGCCGCCGTTGTTTGCGGCCAGTTTCGGCTAAAATTCTTAGCCGACTTTATTTCCTACACCGATCATTTTTGCGTTCTTTCTTTGTTATTTTGTGTAATAATATTATGGAATTTATTGTTTAATTAAGAAATATGCCAACGTTCATGTAGCATTTTTTTCCCAGCTTTCTCCTTAGACAAAAGTAAGCCGAAAAATTTGCAGGTTTTGTCGAATTTTAGCTTTCGCCGAGAATATTTATGATTTGCCGCCGCCCGTCTAAATTACTACCGGTTTCGTGCTATTTGTTATGGGCATTTCTCTTTAAGAGTGCAGAATAACTTAAATCATTAAAAGTGCCTGCAAATCGCACAAAGATGAACGAACAGCGGAAAAGTGTTTAATCGCAATTTCGTAAGTTTTAAAAACGAACGAAACAACTCGATTTAGTTAACATAATGATAGAAATAAAATATATGTTTAGCACTTTTTTCATTCTAAACCGGTTAGAAGTAGACATCTGTTCCTCTCTACACTATTTTGAAGTTAAAAGCATCAGAAAAAACACATCTAAAACACTGAACCGATCTCTATAAATTTAGAGCGACAGAACTATTAGACCTTGTTACATCTACATCAAACCTGGTTGAGGAACACCTGACACGCGCAAAGAAAAAACATGGTTGAGGTTATTATTATTTAAGAGCAGCATATTATGATAGAATTATATGGTTGCAACTAAATCATATCATTGTTGTAGATGATTATAATATAGTCATGTTAAAACAATAGAAGAGCTAAAACAAATTATTGATTCGCTGCGATTGATGTGCAAACACAGGAGACTAAAGCCATCGAATGTTTAATAGTTCACGCGTTAACCACTTCAGCAACAGCACTCTCATATTTTGATTAAACTCTAAACGAATTTTATATATTTTATTATGTCTTTTAAGAAAGAGAAAGTATCCCACACCGGCTTCAGGAAGCATCACTGGACTCGCAGTTATTAAGCCAGCAGCCAGTGCATCCTTAAGGCTACCCAATCTAGCTTATCTTATGGAAGGCAATCCACATGAAAATGCTGGACGCGCTCTGAAACTGTCCAGGTCTCCCTGTCTCCGATAAGACGAATAGAACACTATACTTTTCCAAGCACTTTAAAGTACTTTTCACTGAACGCTCTGCTTGGGAAGATAGTGGGATAGTACTAGAACACGACTACGGATGGTATACGAATGGATCTAAGATGGAAGATGGCAGTGCTGGGGCGGGAATGGTAGGGCATACTTCCGAAAGACACTTGGGGAAAAACAGCTTCCATCTTTCAGGTGTAGAATCACGCCTTAGAACTTTGTGCTAGAGAATGTCCACGTATGGGTACTCGCCAAAATATACACTTACATTTTTTCGGACAGTTAAAATCATTAGCAAGCTTATCATTTTAATCAAAGTTGGCTTTAAATTGCTTCTATATACTATAGCAGCAAGAAATTTTGTCATTCTAAAGTGAGTACCGGGACATGAAGGGCATGTAGGCAATGAAATGACAGATCTGGCTGAAAGGGACGCATATTTCTAGAACTCTCCTGTAGGTTAAATATTAGCTTCATAAATAACTACTCGATTACTGAATAGCTAAAACAGGCATGCGGCAATCGAAAAGACCCACTGTGTGTGGTAGAAAGTGATACCTTTTGACTCTGTCATGAGAAACAGGAAACACCTGCTACACAATATATCCGTCAGGTAGCGCTGATATTCTGACCTATAACTAATAATAATAAATGTATATTAAGATTACTTAATGGTTAGAGTAATTATATTATTTTTGTATAGTTAAAATACTTTGGTTGTAGTTAGAATTTTAGTAAAAATTATATTGTTCAACTTAACCATGTTACAATTTTTATGGATAATATTCCTTTAATAATGAAATGTAAACGTGATATTTAAAATATTTTTAAATAACCATTATACAATTGCCACAACAATATATTGTTGTAGAGAACATAATATGTTTGTCACGATCATGCCATAACCATGTTATTCCTTTGCGTGCATTCATCAACTTTTCGCTGATCACCTGATAAAGAGAGAAGCACCCATCTCTCAGGCTACAGACAGCTTATTGAGAATTGCACTTGCACAACTACGAACATAATTTGACCTAAATTAAATCGACTATGTGGTACTAAGAATTTTTCCATATCTCTAAAGCGTATCTAAAATATATCTTGCCTAATATTACTGCACACTTTGAACTTGATAAAAACAAAATGGGATTGCATTCAGAAGACTACTGCAGAAAATGTCATGAAGAGGAGAAAATATTTTATATTTTTACAACGCCATACCGGCATCGATCGGTTATTAGCTTCTCCGACCTGCCCAGATAAGCTTAGAATATACACCTTAAGCAATAGCATTCAGTTATTGCATAGAAGAATATTCGCCTCCATTTTTATCTACTGAAACTTAGCCCCACACTCAAGATCCAGGCGGGAGGAAGATAGGATGTATACGTCTCCAGAGCGACATCGAACATAAATTTTTCCCTACACAAAAAATGTTAAAAAATTTAAACATTTTTTGTGTCGTTAAAAGTGCTTCCTGCAAAATCTTAAGATGGATCCGCGTCTGTTTAAAATTACTATTCTTTTTCTTCACTTGTAACACTTGTTTAAATTCTCTCATACAGATAAGTAATTTGAAAGTTTTTTATTTAATTATATTTATTTCGCAATATCACTGATTATCACAAATATATTTTCGTTTTAAAGTCTCTTTCAATTAACTGTTTTCTCACGTGCAACCAAAGTCATTGAAACAAAATTGACACTTTTGCTACAAATAAGCCGGTAATACTCACACTTAATTACCCCATTTCATTTCATTACCTAAAATTTCACTTATCAAGCGGCAAGTTTATAACAATTGCATTAAACATTTACCAATTATATGGCTTAAAACTAAGAAATTATTTCCCAAATGCATGAAACTATGTATTTGAATTAAAGCAACAAATCTTAAATTAAAACTCATAAGTTTTGATAAACAATACAGCAGGTTCATACATTTGCTAAAAATAAAGGGTGTTTCAAATATTGCGTAGGGTTTTTATTGGTATTTTACTATTGAAATAAATTAGGCTAAAATTATTTATGGAATGTCAAATTTGGCTGTACCCCGGTATAGCAGGGTTGTCCAACCATGATAAATGGTACAATTTCGACTAACCAAACAACTATTGCAGAAGTGTTCCAGGTCTTGGGCAGGTGCAACTAAAAGTTGTTTTTTAAGATAATACTGTTATCGATTTTTTTTAACTGAATAGGACAAATCTTTCTCCAGTAATGCCAATATTTTTGGTGAAACTGGTTCTTTTTCGATATAACGGTATATCTCGAAAACTAGAGCCAAGTTGAAGAAACCTAGTGCAGATGCGAATTTAGCAGGTCAAATTACATATGGTAAAACTTTCAGTTGCCCCTGTTTAAAACTTGACATGAACTTGTAAACTTCTATTACTATTAATATTATCGAGGCTCTATGTACTGCAGCCCATTGAATCTATTGAGCAACCCTTATCTTTCACTGGAAGAAATTTACGATACGAATAAAGCCAATCACCTTGTACAATGAGAGAACATATACACGTAAAGTTAATTTTTCTACCAGAATCGGAAACTGGACAACCGCAGAGCACATGCTCAGATATCTCCTTACTCAGGTCGCAGAATCCGCATTTGATAGTTGTATTTTAAATTATTGGTCTGGTCAACCATCCCATGATTATCCTGACTCTATTCTTATTTAGTATCAGTATGCTTTGGAATTCCCTCCCGAAACAGCGTAATGAACCGCTTTGATTGCTTGAGTCCGGCTATAGCTCTACAATGCCGAGCAAATCACGGCTTAATTCAGGAACCAGTTTTCACTATAGTACAGCTACTTCTTGCTTCGAGGGAAGGTTTCGTTCCTATAAACACACGTCGAGCTCCTCTGTTGGCTAAGCAATCGGCCCGTTTGTTCCATCATGGCCCTCGTGGCCAGGTAGTTAGCATTTCGAGACTTAACGCATTCCATGAATACCTCTGACCTCACTTCATACGATAATAAGGCATTGAGTGCTGCCTAGCTCTACGATCTTAAGAAGATTTTGATTCTTCTCCTTGACATTATTTAGTAAAGCGTAACGAAGCAATTAAAGCGAAAATGATCTGGAGTGCTTAGGAAAATTCTGTTCTAAATATCTCAACCTGATATTCAACAATCCGCATAGGCTACGGTGTTTAGCAGGCCCAAGTAGTACAGTTCCTTCCGACTATATTTTCAATAGTCCGACTATAACTGTAGCATTTCGTTTTACAAGAAAACGCGTGGTTTGCCCAGTTATATTTGTTTTTTCTTTGGTCGGCAAAACTTTACCGTGCAAATGATTTGAAAGTTAAAACTTCCATTAATTTAATACATTTTTTCTAAGGGCAGTCAGTTCCTTTAGATAGTTTGTTTTTATTAAAGCAAACGTTGGGTTAGCGTGTTTTGAAACTACAAGTGGGTTCCTCAGATCGTGCGATTTTAACAACGCTACATTAATTTCTGTTTCTAATGAATTCATCTGAGTTTTCATTTATATATCGAAAAAAAACACCCTTTACAAATTCAAACCAATATTTAATTCCGATCGAATGTTTACGTGGAATAGGAAAAAAAACAAACGAGTGAAAATTAAACATCATTAAAGTGAAACTTTTTTCTGCCATTAACAAAAATTACAATTACTGTAAAATGCAGCAAAAGACACATGTGGCGTAATCTCCCGAAAAGACAACAAATGTAATGAGAGCGTTATTTGGTAACTTTAACTTGATCAACTTCAGCAAAATTTTCTCTTTATATATTTCTTAATGTATGAGAAATATTATCGAAATTATTTTGTTCAGACAAAAAAAAACAGTCCACCCAAATGAATAATAAATAAAACATATTCATATTTTTCATTATGTTTGCGACAGCATCCGCTGTGGACAGGCGATGCTGTTTTGGTTTATGTAGTAGAGTTGTTATGATCGACATCGACACTGCCTTCAAATGGTCAGACATTTAGTGTTTTAGAGCGGTTGAACGTGAGGGAGAAATGATGTTATGTATTGTGCAATACATGTTACTTTTCTAACTGCAAAATATGTTTGAGGTATTTTCACTTACAGTTGTCTAAGAGACTTTATCAGATACACTAAGGCCTCGAAAGACGAGTTTGATTTAATTAAGTGACAACATGTTCGTAAATCTTGTTGCGAATTCATGTTTTTAACGATCAGTTGACGCATTTTGCTAAAAAAAAAAAAATGAGGACACAGAGAGTAGAAACACAGTATTTTAAAATCGCACATAATGTGTGTCAGGTGCTCCATGCAGGCTCCCACATTAGCAAAAATGTATTTTTTCCTTTTTAAATCAAAAATATGTCTTTATCCAATTTCTAATTACCTTGCCATTAAAAGATTTGATGAGAAGATCTTTCTGGAATCCACGCCAAAAGAACTGTTTATATTTTCATCCCAGAAATCTAATCAAGCCAACTTTAGATACCTTTGGTTGAAGTGACGCGTACTCTCGCCATGTTAATTTACATCGATCGAAACTAGGCCGGTAGGGTTAAACTTCATTATCTCTGTTTTCCAAATAGTTTTTTACTGGTACATCAAGATAAGGACGAGCATTGTTATGGTTAAAGTATTATAGCTGCATGTGGCCTTCCCGAACTTTGTTTGCCTTCAATACGAAAATACTGGTAGTTGCAGAGACAGCATACGCCAAGAAAATGCACGGTTGTGGCATGGTTACGTTAATCATATTATGTTCTCTACAATATATTGTTGCGGTAGATTTATAATGGTAATTTGCAAACATTTTATTGTTTACATTTAACCAATAAATAATTTCCATTAATACACATTCCAACATGTTTGATTTGGACAATATAATTTTTATTATAATACTAACCACAAACAAAATATTTCCAACTATAATACTAGACATAAAATTCATTTGGTGAGCCTTAAGTGGTTAGCGTGTTAATTATTAAGCATTCGTCTGTGTATGGAGCTCAGCCGCTACCAATCAGTAAAATCAATTTTTTCGTTTTACTATCGTTCTAAGAGGACCATATAATTATTATTTTTAGCAATAACATCTACCTACCATTACGAGTATCTTGTTGGTGTATTCGCGTCTACAAAAATGCAACATTTTGTTACACTCGAAATGTGTTTCCGTCCACAAAAGGTAGGGGGTTTCTGTATATTTAACCCTTTACAATGCTAAAAGGCATTGCCCTTTAAGATCTGTATTAATTAATAAAGTAGTGTTATGCAAGTACTTTTTAACAGGGACACATTTTACTAAAGAAACGAAAACGCCATTCGATTATGGTTACCTCAACCATGTTTTATCCTTTCCATATATAAACTGCAACAATAATACAGTGAATTGCTGCAGCACTTTTCTCATAAAATAGAATGAAGCAAACCTTTGTGCCAAAACGATTTTTTTTTTTTTTGTTCAAAAGTTGTCCATGTTTAATGTAATAAAAAAAAAACAATTCGCTGTGTACCAAACTATCCGATGGAAAAAATTTTCTGTCGTCGTTAAAAATGTATCACAAGTGGAGCCAAATAGCGAGAACACTCCATTTTTGTGTTCGGGAATTTTTAATGAGATTTTTTTTTAAATTCGAAATCGCAACGTATGGCGTTTTCGTTTCGCAAATGTTTCCTTAGAAATTGAACAACAATAATTAAATGAAATTTCAACACAAAAGTAAACATATTATTTTTATAAACATTTTTGTCAGATAGGAAAACGCTATTAGTGTTTTTTAGTAGTAACGGTGAAAATTTTGACTCGCATTTTCATTCCATAGTTAAATTTTCTATACGATAATTGTCTCTTTTGTCTTATTTTATCCGCATTAGTTCCGTTAAAGATATTTTACTAAACATGTTTTGAATTTTTAAAGTACAGACGGAATATCTCTCCGCCTATACACTCTTACGGTCTCCAATGGGCCGTTACATTACGTTCGTACAATTGTTATCGAGATCCTTATTTTTTTTTACTTTATTACGATTTTGTTTTATTGCTAAGAAATAAATTTATAGAAAATCCATTACATATGAAAAATCGTAAAAACAAAAACTTTTATAAAATAAAAATTAAATTTATATGATTTGAAAGTGAAAACGCATCATATTCAATCTGACAAGACTGAGCAACAATAATGCTAACACAGTTAGACATAGCGGGAAAGACAAATGGCCAAACAGTTACAGAAAATACAGGAAACCTCAAAAATATGCTGGTGGTAATAAAACACAATGTAAACTCTCATATACTTGTAGCACAACTCATAAACATTCATAAAAATTATATGACGATTGATCAATTTGTATTGTCTGTCCTCTTGCACCGCCTCCAACATCTATTGGGATTTTGGTTTCTTCTTCGTTTTCTTTGTTGTGGTTGTTGGGATCGTTACGGCTGTTTTATATTGCTGCTGCAATAGTTTAGCAACTGCAGCAGCAACAATAGCTGTAATAATAGTTAATTGTTGCATAAAAATAAAACAGCATGAGCAGCTCCATATATAAACTGCTCATATTCGATCTCCCCTGCGTCGCAAAGTTTTTAGTTGCTTGTTTTATATACAGTCAAAGCTTTAGTAAAGGAATTGGGAATTCCATATATATTATAAAAGAACTTGTACAATGTGCGTGTCGATAAAGCTCACGAGACGGCTGGCTCCCGGTATGTTCAAGGGAATTATTATTAGGGTATTAAAAAGTGCTATTAAAACAATTGCTATTACCGCAACAGCAATATCAAGACTTCGAATATGACAGCAAACACGTGCTGTTCTATGCTGGAACCATTTTTTAACAGCAGCATCAGAGGGAAAATATTTACGAACTTTCTTATTCTGTTTATGTGCTGTGTAAAAAAGAAATAAGCACAGCAATACCAATTGTTGTCACATTCCTTGCTCTAGCTGTTTCTTTTTGTTCTACATACTTTGAAATGAAAACGAAAGCATAAACAAAAATTCAAATTACAAAAATTGGTACTTAAAAAGTAATAAATCAAAATATGTATGTTTACAAACTTCCTATTAGTGGCAAACACAGTTGCTATAGTATTTAACAATGCTGTCAATGTTATTGCTAATGGTTTTCTTGTAGCAACAAGACAGAAGTGAGGTTTTATGACAGGAAATGATTTTGATTTTTGCTATTGCTGGATTGAATTTATTTTCAACAGCACTGTAACAAAAAAATCATCGATTCTTGATTTGATATTCCGACAGGGCGTTTGCGTCAGTGTCACTGAAGATGGCTATGTGCCATGACGGAAATTCGTTCCAAAAATCTACAAAAAAAAATCATTGTTAATGAAACTTGTAAAGTTTATAGCATATTCTAGCATTTTCCTGTGCTATTGCTATTTCGCAGCTAGCATTTTTAACACTATCATATAAATGGTAGCCCTCTATCCTCTGTACCAAAAGAAGGGTTGCGTACTTGAAGGACGTGCTTTTGAATATATAACTGCTGGAAATTTCTAGCAAAGTACAGACCATTCAGGAGCATCCCAGAACATTCCAAATCATTGAGGAATTTTTCCGAATACTATGGAATGCTAGGGAACGTTATGAAACATTGTGGATAATCTCATATCAACTGCCTGAGCTAGTTATAACACATACAAGAGCACTTAATTTTACCGCGCCGAATCTTATAGGGATGGAAAATTTAGTACTATTGTACTTTTTCCAATACTTTTTGTTGAAGACAAATATTGCAAAAAAATTTTTATTTAAAATAACTTTAGCACCAAATGTTGTCTACTTTTTCTTTGGTTATTTACGTATGTAGTAAAAGTGTCCATAACACTTAGGCATAGTTGCATAGTTTTCCAACAGGGATTGATAGATTTTAAGATTGGCGCCGACTCCGGCGCATTGATCAGGCTTGCGATTTGAGGAATTCCCACTAGAAAACTTCTAACGATGTTAAATCGATGGATAGGCAAAAAAAGAGTTTTAAGTTGATGCTAAGAATGTTGTGCTTCAATTTAATAATGTTGCCAAATGTTTGAAAGCAGTTTAAAAAAAATTATAAAACTTCTGAATGCTGTTTCAAGATGCTCTAGGTGCTAGAATTTCCGCTCTCAATACTAGAGCTTAAAGAGTGTAGTTTTAGATGTTGCAGCTGAACAGAGATATATTAGGTATCAGCATAAAAATCATATAGCTGATTATAATTTTTCCCACATTCATTTCAAAGTCAGTGGACAGGCAGGGGGAATCTATTATGGTCTTACGAAAGTGTTAAGGTCAAGCGAAGGACCAATGGTCAAAGACTTCCAGGTGTTGGTGTTAGGATTTTCTTCGGGATATGCACTTTTTCCGATTTATGGCATTACAACATACTCTATCACAATATATTATCTTTCTGATAAATCTGTATGTAGGATGCTCGACTCGCTTTACAGCTGTATTTAGATTACCCCGGGTTTTTTATTTGGCCAAAGAGATTTCTCCACATTCTGTGGACAAGTCTTAACTATAATTTGCATCAATAGACAATACAACGATTGACTGTTAGTCACGCACTAAGCACTGAAGCACCGTCATACTTCGAATAAACACCAAACGAATTTTAGGGTTAGAATTATCAGATAATTTTTGTAGTGACTATACTTTGTTTGTGGTTTAAACTTTGGTAAAAGTTGTATTGTTCAACTCCATCATATTGTAATTTGTATGGATAGAAATTGTTTAATGACTAAATGTGAACAATAACTTGTTTATCGCAACTAGAGTAATGATTAGTGTTTTTAAATAACTATTATATGTTTGCCACAACAAAATAATGTTGTAGAGAACATAATATGGTAGTCGTGACTATGCCACAACCATGTTTTCCCTTTTTCGTTTAACCGGAATTTTCTAAAAGTACAACCGCATTACTCGAACACTGGTTTTCAGAAAATGTCGATTTATCGGTCACAGTACGTGTATTTTGAATGTTCCATAACGATAACGATTCTAAGCATGCGACAAGGTTTCTAAAAGCTTGATTAGAGTTTAATAAAATCATTTCAATATCATGACTTCCACAATTTTTTGGAACGAGCGATTTTAGGCGCGTGTTCAATACAAAAGGGAAATAAAAATGATTAATGACGAATTCTGTTTTGAATTTTGAGAAGCATTGAAATGCCTTTTAAATCAATTCTATTGAATAGTTTTTTCTATTGATTTTTTTTTTTTTTTTGCTACAAAGTCTAGAAGAGCAGCGGAACCTGCTGTTCGTTCCGCACATGTTTCTAAATTTCCTTAATACTTTTTTCCACCAGCTCTGTTTCGGTACAGCCTTTAATAGCTTTCACTGTTACGTTTTATTGATATTAAGCACTTGCTTCCTTTTATCAAAACAAATTTCAAACATTTTTATCGGGCGTTTCAAACGAATATTGATGCATCAATTTATTGTTGAAGAAAAATTTATTATTTTAACATTTTCTCGACGTAACTCTCTAATGTGTTGAAATGAAATATTAGCATTTAAGATTAATTGAAAAAAAAAGAAAATTATAGTTTGTGGCTTAAAACAGTTGAAATATTTTGTAACGATTATGATTTAAAGACAGCATGTAAATGGGCTTAATAAGTTGTTATTTCCATGTTTTCATTATTAACGAAATCATAATAATTAATTCTTGAATAAAGCCATATGTTAAGAGATAAATCACAAAAAAAAAACTTATTGTGAAAGTGTAGAAAGAGAGTGATAAAAACCAAATAACATCGCTGAAGTTAAACTAATTTTTAATAACGGTTCATTTCAATTTATCTTTTCAAATGTATCGCACACAAAAGCTTTTAGAGTTTTGTGATTTATGCCATATTTTGTTAATGCAGTATTTAATGGTTCTTAACAATCTGTTAATACATTTTTATATAAACTTGCCATTGTACGCCTTTCCATATCTTTAGAGCATCAACGTACGAACGCCTCTCTAATGTCGTATGATAATAGCGATTTGGCAAGTTCAGGAAGACAAGTAACAAATCATTGCAAAAATCATTTGATTTCTTTCTTTTTTCTAATAAGGATATTATATTATACTCAAATGCTATCAGAGAATTATTATATTGTAATAAATCTGTAGGTGAAAATGAGCCAAATGATATATTTGGCTTTCATCAAGCTTAATACACTTAAAGAAAAAAATGTTTTTGTGAGTTAAATCTGTCCGTAAAACAGTAAGTACTTTGACGCCCAATACATGATTCTCTTTTTCTAAATTTTATTAACCAAAATGAAATTTTCCGCATCAAAACGCGAAGTTAACAAAAATTACACAGGGAAGCGGCTTTTAAGGTTAACATAAGACAAGTTTTTTCTACATTTTGAATCTCATCAAAATTAGTCAACTACAGCGTATATCCCAATTCGCAAAAATTGGGGGAAAAATGCGAAATGCAGAAAAAAAAGCGAAACCACTGAAAAAAGAGAGACATAAAATCAATTAACTCAAAAAAGATAATCAGAAAAGTAGCAACAACTAAATTAGTAACAATTTGAAAACGCAAAAAGCACGAAGACCAAATAAATCGCTATGTTGAAAAAAAAAAATAAATCTATAAAACGTACACCTTCAATAACAAAATTGTTTACTGCTGGTCACTATGCGCATTTCGCTTAAATGTTTAAGTCAGCTTATCAGGAAACAAATTTTTAGGAAAACTTAAACGTCTTACTGCCGAAATTCTTCAAACCAAATGAGAAAGCTAAAACAAGTTGAAAACTAAAACACTAAAGACTTAATAGAAAGCAGCCACAACAAGTTCTTGAGGTTATTTAAGCTATCTCATTTAGTTTGTGGGATATTTTCGCACTAATTATGAATAAGTACGAATTTAACCCTTAAACACATTTTAAGTTTTCACTTATTTCTGGCGTTCAAGTTGTTGGGTGAGCTTTGATGTCTTTTTGTAGAACATTTCAGCCCGATATATCGGTGTGTGTTCAAGGGGATTTCTTTCGCCCGTTTTAAAAAATTGCACAAAAAAGACGAAAGCGTAAGAGTTAAAATATTCGACAAAAAGATTTTCCGTAATGTTTTACGTAATGGTCCTGAACCTCAAATGCAAGGATTCCTATGACTCTTAATTTGATATGAAAAATGACACTGAAGATGGCACATAGCTGAAACCGGTTTCATTTCAAACCAAACATGAGAAGGTATGACCGAAATTCGTTCCAACAACCTACAATTCCTATGACGCGAAATATCAATGCGTAAAAGGGGAAACTTTAACCCCCCTTAAAAAATGCCAAACGTAAACCTTTAAAACGCAGATACACGTAGTTTGTTTTTGCTCCCCTCTACAATTTTATTATTATAGTGAAAACAATTTTGATCTTTCTAATTTCGCTACTAGTATTTTAAAATAAATTTAATTTAATAAGGCTCTTATTTGTTTCATTTTTAATGATTTTTACAATTAATTATAGATTTTTTTTAAAGGCTGACGACATAGTGTAGAAAATAAAAGTACTCAAAGCAAGTTTTAGGCTTCATAAACAACTCTCATTTAGTTTACGAAATTTTACATATACGATATTTTTAGTCATTCGAAATATTTGTGCAATTGTCTGCTAAGCTGCCTTTCGTAGTCAGCGAAATGTTCAAAAAATCATTTTCAATGAGTTTCATTAAAATAGATTTTTGTAAAAAAAAGTAATGACCATAAAAAAGTAAAGCAGCAACTTTATATTTTAAAAATCAAAATAACTTAATTGTTTCAACATTTAGAAATGTGTTTGTAAAAATATTTCCATGTGTTTTTTTTAGTTATTTCAAATGGAAATTTTGTTCGAGTACGAATGTCGTAATTTGCCACTTGATGTAGAGAGATTAATAAAAATATTATAAAGTTTTATTTCTTTTATATTTAACATAAAATATTACAACTTTGGCCGTTTATAGAGAACACGCACGTAAACTAACGAAAAATATTTTCCTAAATCACGTAAAATATTTCATTTTTCGACAGAGATAAAACTGTCAGATATGGCAACTATATTAGCATTTGTATCCAGTTTGGTTTGCGATTTGACCATGAATAGACTAACGCCAGAACAACACTTATAAACTGCGAAAACTTATTTTGAATAGCAGTTCAGTTTGAAAATATTACTCCTTGTTTCATCACAATATTCTGTTAAGTGATGCGACTCATGTTTAGCTCAGTTGGCAAGTTAATAAGCAAAATTCATGTGGAGTGATTCTCTCTCTAGAGATTCTCCAGTCGCCGCAAACATCCACAAAAATTTACTGTTTGGTGCGCTTTATGGACCGGTGGACTCAGTCGCACTTACTTCTTCCTAAATGAGGCCAGCGAAAACGTTACCATGAACGCCAAACGGTAAAGGGTCATGATTATCAAAGCTTACTAAAAACAACCGGATGGCACCACATGGCAAGCAGTCGACTTACTAAAGAAATCATTTTGTGTACGCCTTTCTCCCGAAATTGGTCCAGTCGAAATGGCCACCAAGATTGTGCGATTTAATTTCTTGGTATTATATTTTCTACGAACAAACCAAGAACTTTGTAAGAATTGAAAGACAACATTATGCGGACCATTACCGCGATACCTCCCCAAAATAATTCAAAAGGGAATCGAAAGCAGTGCTATCAAAATTAAAACCCAAATTATTATAGTAATCGATCAAAAAGTAATGCAAAAAATTGAAATTATAAAAGAGGCATAAAAAATTTCAAGAGTATTAAAAAGAGGAAATTAGTCCGTTAGTCTTGCTACAGTAGCATTGCTGTATACCAAGCATTCGCTATTATTGCAGCGATATATATACGCAGTCATTGGCCTGGTAAAACAGGGCATCTAAAACCTCAAATCTATTTAGGAATGCGAATTAATTTTGATACCATGAAAACTTGGTTTTCCTTTAATCTTAAAACAAAATCTATTACCCCAGTTTTTCTTGATTTTTTAAATGTATTTAATTGTTGATTAAAACACCAAAGCAGAAAAATAAAAGTTTGTTTTGGTTTTCAGATTCGATCCTTTTTTTTTTGCTTTTTTAGATTTATAATCTTTGAACGATTAGAAATTGCGCGAATATAGTAAGAATTTTCGTGTGTATATCAAAAATTAATTTTATATATAAAATTTCTTTCAGTTTACTTTAAGCAAATAAAACTTTTAAAATATCATGCTGTCGAAATCTAGTACTTCCTTCAAAAAGGTTTTTTTTTTTTTAATTTAATATTCTTTCTTTATTTGCAAGATTTTATTTTCTCTCATCTTTTCTAAATTGTGCTAAATCCATGAATAAAATCTGAAAATTTATTATATGAAAATCAGAAGGCATTAACACTGTTTAGAAGAAGAAATCAAAGACACCCACACAATGAATGTCGTTAATAAATCGCAGTGGTTGAGTAGTTACTCGCTTGCAAGTACTTGTGGTTATTGCTTGCTGCAAATAAACCACAGATTGTGCATGAATGAATGTGGCGGCTAAATGGTTTGTTTGTGTGGCAAAAGCTCATATGAATGAATAGATAGAGAGTTTCTTAAAACTTACATTTACATTTCGTGTTTGGTAAAGAACGTGCTCGTATCAAAAGAACAATTATAAAAGTTTAGTAAGCATTTAAACTATCATACATTATGAAAAGTGTCCTCCTCCACAGACACATACGCTCACTACACTCGCTTCGCTGGCAGAGAAAGGTGGTGATAAATATTTGATATTCTCGACGAACATGCGGAAAGAAGAAAAAGAAAACCTCCTTCCTCATCATCATAATCTTGGAGGTATCAAGTAAAAGTTTCGTTTCCAAAAAAAAAGAATAATTTAAACATTTGAACTTATGGATGTTAAAGAAAATAAGCTACAAAAATATCAACCTTAATTTCGCTGTCATGTGGCAAAATGCTAAATTTTAATCACAAAAAGGTGTTTATGATTTTTTTTTTTTGGAGTCTTTCATAGATTTTTAAGAAGAACAGGATTTCTTGCTCATTTTAAAATTTATTTATTTAGTATAAGAAAAAAAAGTAGGTTTTATTCCTTGAGGCCACATAAGTCGTTGGGCTTTTAATCATTGACTTTTATATAGAAGCTATAAATTATGCAGTGAGTGTGTGTTAATCTTTACAATTTACATTTGAGTGTATTGAATTTCATACCCCGGTGAAATTGTTGGCTTAGATTTTTTGTAGACACCCACTTTAAGTAGAAAAATATTAGAAACTTAAAGACGACAAACAATTCTTATTGCTTCAAATAGTGTTTGCTAATCATAAAAATATTTAAGTTCTTTGTTCTAATTTAAATTTGCTTATTGTGTGCATAATTTTATGAAAGGGCATTTTTTATTTTAATTTAAATTTGTTTATTTTTTTGAATAAGTTTCTGAAAGCTCATTTTAAAAAGTTTTCTTTAAAAATCTACTTTTAAGTTAAATGTCCTTAGAGAAAGTGACAGCATTTTAGAAAAGTTACTTCCAAAAATTAGTAACTTTATGAAGAGGAACTATAAAAATAATCAGCTTCAAACAATTAAAAAAATACCTTTTTTTAAAAAGTTTATTTAAAAAGTACTTTTCTATAAAGTATATTAAAAACGAATTATAAAAGAAGTGCCTATAAAAACAAGTGTCTGGTAAGAAATGGTAAAAAAATTAATAAAGTACCTTTTAAAAAGAACCTTTTTTGGAAAGTACTTAAAAAAAGTACCTTGCAAAAATACTTAAGAAGACTGAATGAATCATTAAAAAAGTATTTGTAAATCCCCTTCTTAAAATAAAAACTTACAAAAGAGAGGGCATTGTAGAAAAGGTAAATATAAAAGCCTATTTCAAAACTGCACTTTTAAAAACATGAAAAAACCTCTTTTTAAAAAAAGTACTTGTAAAACGTACTGGTAAAAAGTTACCTTTAAATAGCAACGTTTTTGAAAAAGTAATTTTTTACAAAATAATTTTTAGAAAGAAGTGGATTCAAATGCGAAGCTATGAGAGAGCAGCTTTAAAAAAAGTACCTTTAAAAAAAGTTACTTTTGTCGTATAAAATATACACCTTCAAAAGAAAAATGAAGAAAAAGTACCCTAAAAAACCAATTCCTTGCCAGTGAATGTAAAAATTATATATTTTAAGGGAGATGAAAGTACAATAAAAAATAAATTTAGCTTCCTAGCAGTAATAAACGTGCGGAATACATCTCATACATACATACATATGTAGACATAAGCCGTTTATTTTCAAAGTACCATAAATCATATTTCAAAAAAAAAAAATCAAGTTAATGATAAATATTAATTACAATTCACTGGTATCTTTTTATTTAAAAAATTATTTTCTATCAATACGTTGAGAAGTAATCAGATTTTCTTCGGGAGAAACTTTGCTACTTAACGGTTTATTTTGAAAGTGATATAAGTCGTTCTGAGCTCAGAACGAAAAATGACACTGAAAATGGCACATAGCCGAAACCGGGTTGTCTCCAAACCAAACTTGACAAGGGATGACGGAAATTCGTTCCAAAAATCTACAACAAAACATCCTGTCGGAATATCAAATCAAGAATCAAATATTATAGACCATATTTCTTATTTATTATATAAAAGTGTTCATTATTTTTATTATTACATATAATTCGCATTATTTTATTAAACATACTCTTGTGTAATGCTATTTGATAAGATAATGCACATTATTACGTTATAAAAATATTCCCTCTAATACGAAAAAAGAAATATGACAGTGATTTCTGCGGACGAAGAAGCAACTTCTACGAAGTCACTAGAAAAGTAAGACAACATAACCAAAAGAACAGAAACAAAACCTGAACCTTACATTAACAGCAAAATACATAGACATGATGGACTGGTTGCATTGTATACCCCCAAAATTGGGCAATTATTTAAATTTAAAATTTAAATCCTGGGGGCAAATTACGGCATTCGATATCGTTTGAAATTTCTATTATGTTTTATTTAAATTTCGATCGATATCGAATACCGTAATTTGCCCCCTGAGCTAATAAATCATCTGAGCTTAAATCATCTCGAAAGCTGGCATCAATATTTTTAAATGTGTTGAATCGCAAACCCTTAAATATATCAATTTAAAAACAAAGTGACTTATGCCACTTTAAAAATAAACGGTTCATATGTACTTCTCATATTTAAATGTTTTGTAAATTGTACATTTCTTTCATTTCAAACTTACTTTCTTGCTTACCGAGTTTTTAGGTCAGACTCTTAAAAATAAATAAAAATAAGATATATAAACTCATACAGTAGTCACATACAACATCTTCATGTCACTGCTAGTCACACGTTTTAATAATTTAACAAAAGAAAAATTTTACTTTTCAAATCAACTAAACGAAATAAAAAAGAACCCAAAAAAAACATCATAATTCATGCCAAGAAAATTATTTCACATACGAGTAGCATGATGATCTCTATTTGGGTTTCAAAAAGAAAACGTTTTCGTAAACGTCAGCAGTTTTTAACTCTATTTCACACTTGATAAATTCAAAATTTAGTAACTTTTAAATACTGGTACCACAAACTTCAAATTATATGTTGCTTTCTTCGACCTTTCAAACGAATTGCTACAGTTGTTTATTTTTTAATAAATTTTATTGCTACAAAAAAACAAGCAAATTATTTATGCTTGAATGCATTTAACAATTGTTTTACTTTTTTCGAAAAGAAAATATTTGTAACTAATCGAAAGGGAATAAAAACCAAATCTGTATTTTTAATAGAGATTTTTAAATAAAATAATATGTGAAAGCAGTCTGTTACATTTAGATGCAAAACTTTATGTAGACAAAAGCATAAGTAACTTAAGCTTCAGCGAGTTTGCATTAGACCGAATGGTTTAAAAGCACAATTATCAAGATTATACAATTGTTTCTTTACCTGATTGATCGATAAAGTGGTCTATATTTTGAAATGGGGCTTTTCGACACCGAAACACAAAAATCAATTAGGTTGCGGACAACATGAGACAATGTTTCATCATATGGCAGTCTGCTCTCAGCATAAGAGCCGTGAAAGCATTTTTTAAAAACGCAGTGAACTTGTTGTAATGATAGGGACTAACGCAAGATGACATTTCTTCAATGCCTCCGATTTAAGAGCCATGGCTCTGGAGTCGATCTTAATTATCAGCAACAAATGTGAGTAAAATTCATTCGTATAGAAGGCCGTCAGTTGGCTGAACAAAAAGTATGGCTTGCCGTAACTGAGTGTACTGTCACAAACTCTGACTTATACATCCTCATAGTGGCGGCTGGTAACAGAGTTCTGTCTGAGTTTAGCTAAATGGGTCGAGCAGAGAGATGTTAACAGTCGCTTATAAAAATCCCTAATACACGGTAGAACAGCATACACCAGGGATGCGTAGCCAAGAGAGTACTTAGACTCTAGTACGCGTACTCTGGATACCAGTCGATTTCCAGTTTTAATACAAACGTATCCATGCATATGGAGCTCTGGCATGGATGAACATCTATTTCTCCATTACACGTTGGAAGTATATGAATTATCTGTAGGAACTGAAGAGTTGGACAAGAATGACTCGCAAGGGGTGGACGGGACAATTTCTAAAGTTACTCCCAAGGCTTTGGACTGTAAGATTCAGATAGTGATGGATGATGAAGCCTCGCAAGAAGTGGAGAGTTTAATCTCTGTAAGAACTCAGGTGTTTATGTGCCAATGGAGGAATTTTGAAAAGATGGACAAGAAAACCTCGGAAGAGGTGACCGCGTCAGTCTCCAAAGATATTCCTAAAGAAGAAGCTGAGACGGGCCCACACATTGTGTGTGAATGTCCAGCACTGGCTAGCATAGGGCTAAGGACTACGGGCTGACACTTGTTAAATGTGAACGCCATGGGGACATAAGCCTTAGATAAATGCTAGCAATTACAAGAGCCTCCGTGAGTCGAAAGAGCCCCGATAGTTACCAATCGACAGTCTGAAATAACTACAGTAAAGGCTAGTGTTAGCATGAAACTAAATGAAAGTACGGTAGTCGTGAATTACAATTAGATTGCTTGAAATCAATCTGAGGAGCGAAAGGGGTCGAGAAGGGACCCAAAACGTAGGAGGTCTGCTTCGATATCGACCACACTGGAGGTTTCCTTGAATCGCTACCTATTTTTGTTACTTTTGGCTTAACATGTTCTTCACTCTTTTCTTTCTTTCTCACCTCCTTCCTCATTTCTTCGATTTTGGTGTGGAAATTTCCTTCGAACTGGAGAAACTCTGGTCACTTACATTATGGGAGTACGATAAATTTATTATAAATTGCAAAAATTGATTTTATTTTTGATTTTATAAAAATACAATTTGAACTGAATGACCAGAGCTTTTGCATAAAACTTTAGTTCAATTTGAAATAAGTCCTTAAACAGAATTGATACACAGCTAGACGAAAAAATATATTCAATAAATACAGTTGTCCCAAATTTCTATTAGTTGCGTTCAGCGAGGTTAAACTGTATTTTTTTAGTTGTATTAAAGATTTGAATTACAACATTCATTCATAATATGTGAGCTTTAGGGGCTCGAGTACAAGCAAAAAATATTCTTTTATTCACTCAATTTTATTCTCTATTATTTCTTTCGAAAAATATCGTTTGTTTTTCAGAAGCGGTTAGGGGATATTTGTATTTTAACCTGTTTTAATAAATTTTAATCTCTATTAAAAGTTTAAGCTTTGTCGCTAGTATGAAGGAAGAGAAAGGAGTGGAATAGCGGAATGGACTAATCTGGCTCAGTAGGTTGAAAGAGGCCAGTTTTATTAACGTAATCTTAGATGAGCTTGCAGACGGCTGTGGTAGTGGTAAGATCAGGAAATAAGTTTAAGAGCAACAACTCTCAAAAACTAATTTTTCTATTCTAAAAAAAATTCAGCATTACTTGCACTTTTATCGTACTAGAAATGTGTTACTGCCCACAAAAGGTGGTGTTTTTTTTTTGAGAATTTACCTTACTAATGGCGAAAGGCATTATGCTCTTTATAATCTGTATAAAATCGCAAATAATAAAGGTATGTTAAGCATGTACTCTTTCACTTGGCAACATTTTATTTAAGAATCGAAAACGCAATAAGGCTGAGCTGCGGCTTGCTTGGAAAGGTGGCAGAAGATAGCTAAGTGTGTGTAGCTCAAACGATTCTCAAGTCCAGGCAGGAAAGTGTAAAAGGTATAACTTGGCTGGTAACAGGATAGGGGCAACTTAAAATATCATATGACTAAGGCTGACGCGGATCGGGAAGGAGACTATATAGAGTAGATATTTTTCCTCCCAAAAATAACAACAAATAGGCGGATTTCCAAGCGAAAACTTCGAGATTTTTTTGTTTTATTGAAAATTAGTCTCTGGTCGAAAATAAGCTTAGAAATTTAAAACCTTTTCAAATTCAAATGACTCATAATGTAAGTGCTAAAGGCAACGCAAAAGAAAGAAATATACCTTCGTATGAAACTTTACCCAAAACCGGAAAGGTTCTAAGTAGAATATGGAACTGAGTACTGGGTCAATTTTTAAACTAAAACCTTACGCGCAAAATGTCTCTAGCGTTTTATTGTCAATTTTGTCAGCGATCTTGAAAGCACTTAAGAAAATAAATATAAAGATACAATTTTCATGTCCTTCAGACATTCAGTTTTTTTATGCTCAAACGTTTGGCGAATCCAGTGGGCGGAGGAGAAATACACCGCTGTTTTCTTTATTAAAAACTAGAGAGAAATGAGCGAAAGAAAAAATCGCCGGGTACATGAATTAAATTTCGACGGTTTGGAAAGGATAAAAATTTTAAACAACCGTACCCCAGAGTATTAGATCAGAATATTTATAACAATACAAAACCGGAAAATAAGTGTTACCATCGGACTAAGCTCGATAAATTTAAGAATTTTGGTTATTTAAGAGTTATCGAAACAATTTGCAGGATCGCTCCATAAAAAGTATAAAATGCGTCTTGTAAAACCAAAACAAATTGCATTTTATTATTTTTCATGTCATGTAAAATGTCTACTGAAACAGAATATTTTTATTTAATTTCGAGTTAAGTTAACTTAAGTTTAATTTATGCCTTTTTAATTAATTTATGAAATATTTCAATGTCTGTAAACAGACACACAACACTTTACAAATTTAGGTCACTTATTATAACGCCCACTATACGAGTATAAAATTTGGAAGGAAAAAATAACAATAACGTCAAAAAAACCTTTTTTCTGGGCATTCAAAAGAAAAACAAAACTTTTAGTTACAACTTCCCCAACTTATTCATTTATGCAGCAGCTTATAAATCATGAAACGCAAAAAAAGAAGTCTGCTGCGATCTAACAAAGAAAAGCTAAAAGAAAAACAACAACAACAACAACAACAACAACAACAACAACAATGCAACATCATGTAATAATGGCTTAATGGTTGGTTACTTAAAAGCATTTGAAAAGCAAAACATTAACCAAAGTCAAGTGGCAGTTTAGTTCAGTTCAGTTTTTATATATTTTTTCATTATAATTTGGCTCGTGCTTTATTTAAAAAAATTATGACAATAAACTAGCGACAATGGCTTAAATCGAAATGGAACGAAATGCAATACAATGAATGAATGAATACGAAAAAAAACAACAAAAAATATTGTAACATTGAAACAAAAAGTGCTGCACAATATGAGGGCGGTTCCAAAACTGATGTTTAAATAGCGGCACTTTTAAAAAAGAGTTTAAGTTTAAAGTTTTAAAATATCATGTGGCTTTATAGAATTTGTTTGTTTAGCGGCTCTAGGTGAATTTTGAAAGAATAGAATTGGTCACCGTCATGTGGGAGATCATTTTATTTTAAAAATGTTTAGTAGGTTCATAAAAATATGTTACTCTCAGAGAGGGGTCTGCTTCATTGTTGCCAACAATAAAAGGCTGTATGAAATCGAACGAAATAAAAATTGTGGCTTTGGATGGATGCCGACTTAAAGTTTACGCGTGGTACAAGCAAAAAAACATGGTTGAGGTAACTATAATTATGTTAGTACTGAACTATATATGTAGTTGTAAACAAATGATAGACACCCCTCCTATCGGTAATAAGAAGTGACATATTTGTTTTCTCTCGAAATGACAATTAATGAATTTTTGTTCCCTTCATTGAATAGCTAGCTGTTCCAGTGCACATTGAATGTTAGTATCAGGAATAAACTCTGTAAAAAATTTTTAAATTATTATAGGAACAAGAAACTAGGCAAATTTGAGAGACACATCTAACCCTTTGGGAGTTACGCGATACAACTTAAGTGAATTAATTCAATAAAAAAAAATTGACCTTAAAAATTAATTTTTGTATTCAATATATCCGACACTACAGGGTAAATAATCTGCGTTTTTGTATATATTTCGGATATGCTTAATAACTCTGTCGTAAAAAAATCATTCGGTATTCAGACAATTGTAAAGCTCAGTGTCTGCTTGGAATTCTTTGAAGAGGGTGGATATCAAAAAGGGTTACCAAGAGCTTATGTAGTCGGAGTAGCGCACCTAGCAGCAAGCTGCTCTCACAAGTCTTAGATGCTTTAGAACGAAGTCTTTGTGGTAAAACGACAACTTATTCGTCAGAAGAAGAGTTTTATCGGAAATCTTACAGGGAATAATGTCACTCATTCTGCACCTTGGAAACTCACTTTGATCGAAAATAATTATTATAAGATTATTTATTCCAAAACTCTACTTTCCCTAGCAATAATAACATAAATAAATCAAATGGAAAGTGACTAAATTTTCAGGGTAAAGATCATCAATGTATTTAACGTAACAATTTTTTAGGGAATTTCTTAGAAAAGCCGAAAATTTATGTTACTGCGGTTATCTGCGGCTTATCTTATCGAATTTTAAAAGCAAACCAGTCTTTTGGTATACTATGTCCTGTATGGAACTCTTTAGCTATCTCTTCACAACGATCAAGATCTTTAATTCTTTCTCAAGTCGAAAATCAAAGCAACTCGCCTGTGAATCTTGGAACGCGTCACCACATGACATAAACGCGCTCCAAGTATTCGTTAATCGATGCCTAAAAAGCATTCAAACGATATTTTGACCAAACACCAAACCCATCACACAACTCTGGCGACAAGCAGATCAATGACCAATTCATTACGAAATCATTAGTCGCAAATGACGTTTTTGGCTTCACACACTACGAACTTGGCGCCGTCATCGAAACGTCCTTAGCTGGAGACAAAGACAACACCTCTAATCAATCCGAAACGAATGTAAAGAGATCGTTGTGGCTCTTTGTTGTTAATAGGAACTACATGACATGATATATACGAGTATATATAAAATAACCTCCGTGCTGATAGCAAAATCTGTATGAAATTGCATGAAAAGATAGTAGCGAAACTAATTACTTTAGGGAGGAACATTTTTCATGTCGCCAACCAATTTTCGCTCAAAAAAGAATGTAGCAGAAATAACTCATCACAGAGTTATAGAGGAACTTTATTCGTAGTAACAACTATCTATTACTTCGAGTAGCTTTTAGGAAATTGTGTTCCTCTTTTTACTCTAACATAACCAAAGTTAAAAGTAAAACATTTTCTAACAGAAATTCATGGGATGTTCTAAGTATTAGTGTTAGAAAACTTCTCTTGCTAATTTGTTATTTCAATTATTTTATGAAAAAAAAATTAATTTATTTCTTTGTGCTTAAGGATCAGTAAACCTTAAAAGAAAAGTTTTTGAAAAAACTAGAAATGTCTTGAGCTCAGAATTGTTAAAACCGAGATTTCAAGAAGTTTCAAGACTAAAACACGAATGTTTTCATTCTACATTTAATCGGAATTTTGCCAACTCTAAATGTAGTAAGAAGTAATCAGCTTCTTTTTATTTGGAATTGCAGTAACAAATTAGCAAGTGTAAAATTTTTAAAATAAAAATTTTTCGTTTAAATAAACAATAGAATATATTAAAAAGCGAACAACACCTTTAGCAAATGGTAAGGTAATTTATTCTGTTCAAGAATTTATCTCTTTTCTATTGAAAAAAAGAACATTTTGCTAAACCACTTTTCAACGCGAAACAAGTGTATTAATTCCCAAATCGCAGGATCAAGTAATTGTGGGATAGCCCTCTTAACATTCAATATGCTTTAAATGCTTTAAAATAGTTTAAATATGCATGTAATGTTGTCATTTTCTTCTTTGGTAGCTATGAACGAAAAACGAACTGAGAGAAAAAAATGATCACTAAATTGTAACTGCCAACATGTGTATTGAAAGGTAACAATAACAAAAAAAAAAAAAGTTATAACAAAATCCACCTTCACTTTTTAAATTCTTTTTTTCCTCTGTTTCTAATAATATTTTTTTCTATTTTTGATTTTTCCCAAAAGACAATACCCCCAACTAGAAAAAGTAAAACAGCCAAGAAACACTTGCTACTTGCTGTTTGAAGTTTTTGTTTTGCTGTGCTTTTGTTTTTTGCCAGCATTTGCGATCGTGGTCTTCTTTTCCTTTTTTTTGGTTTTTTTTTTTTTTGTTTCTCTTCTACGATTGGCTCTTTATACATCCTTGTTTAACCAAAAATGGTCACAAGCTTAAAATAGATAAATATATTTTGTAATGTTTAAATATGACACTGTAAACAATTTTAAATTGTTAAAAAATGGCGAACAAGAAAAAAAGTGCATTGAAATACATAAAAACTATAACGGTACTGATAAAATGTGTGTTTCTTTTTTTGATCTTGTTTGTATCCAGCCATCCAGGCTGCCCGCTTTGCTGTGTTAGAGACCTTTCACTTGGTGGTGGACAAACAGAAAAAAGAAATCAAGTGGATATTGACAATATCTCGTTTAGAAGATCTGGAGACAAAATACAAAAAAAAAAAAAAAACAAAATATACAAGCAGATCTTATCAAAATAATGTATGAAATGTTTAACATTTTAGTTGATTAAAGAAAATGATTATGATTAATCTTTATTAAAATTTTATTAATGTAAACATGTATCAAATAAACGTTTTAATTAAAAAATTAATTTCAATTTCATTTGAATTTTTTTCCCCTGGCACTTTAATAATTAAAATCTTGGCCACTTACAAGATTTCTTGAAACTCGGGAGCAGAAAGAAGCCAAAGCGGAAATATCAAAGGCATACATCGAATGGGGCGACAAACATAGCTGTTCCTTTTTTAAATTTTAGAACAACCTTTTTAAAATCTTGTTTAACGTTTTCCGCATGGCAGACGATCAGAATATTTGTACATATGTCTATTTTTTTTTTTAGCGGATATAGCCTTGATGCAAATTCATTTAAAAAACGCAAACATTTTTAATTAACACTTGAGTTAGTTAGCATTAACGAGACCAGGGATATCATAATTATAATTACAATTAAAAGTATCTTTAATTTTGTATAACGGCTACAAGTAATTGTAATTGAAATAGAGGACTTAACAACTAAAATTATTGAAAAAATGTTGAATTACAATTAACAATCAATGGCATATATAATTATAGTTGTAATTGCTAATTAAATTGTAATGATAATGAAAATTACAATAGTAATTGCAATTCCAAGGGTAATTACAATTGTAATGGTAATGAAAATTGTAATAGTAATTGTAATGGTAACTGCAATTGGCCTACTTTCAATTTTGTCAAAGTTATTTGAAAAATTATTCGTCTCTGCTTTAACTTCTTATCTTAATGAACAATACATTATCCCCGACCATCAGTTTGGTTTTCGTCCGAGTCATGGTACTATTGAGCATGTTCATAGCATTGTCACCGTCATTAGAACTGCATTTGAAAATAAGCAATACTGTTCAGCTTTATTAAAAGTGTGGCATGATGGGCTACTCACGAAAATAACTCGAGTTTTTCCTGTAAACTCCCACAAGCTTCTTAAGAGCTATTTGACTGATAGAACGTTTAAAGTAAGGTCAAGAGATCAGTTTTCTAATACTGGCAGAATCCCTGCAGGAGTCCTCCAAGGTAGTATACTAGGGACGCTATTATACATCATTTATACAGCGGATATGCCAACAAGCCCATATACATATACATCAGCTTTTGCAGACGATACTGCATTTATAAGGGTCAGTAATGATTCAAAGGTTGCATCTGAAAAACTGCAGGCCCACATTCACGAGCTAGAAGACTGGTTAAATAAGTGGAGGATTAAGGTAAGTCCTTCGAAATGTGCTCACATAACGTTTTCCCTCAGGAGGCAAAATTGTCACCCAACAACGATAACAAATACCACTGTTCCAGCGAAAACACACGTTAAATATTTAGATATCCACCTCGATAGACAACTGACTTGGTCCCGCCATATTGAGGCAAAAATTGGGGCCATAAAACTCAGAACAAGTCAACTACACTGGTTAATAGGCCCTAACTCAACATTGGCTTTGGAATACAAAGTCCTCTTATACAAAACCGTTATAAAACCAATATGGACATATGACATTCAGCTGTGGGGTACTGCTTGCGGATGAAACGTCCAGAAGCTACAAAGAAGACAGTCTAGGATTTAACGTCTCATCGTATGCGCTCCTTGGTACATACGAAATGTAAATATACTTAGAGATCTTGAAGTTCCTACTATCCAAGAAGACACAATTACGTAAACAAACTAGTGGTTCGTCCCAACACGCTAGCGCGCGATTTACTGCAATTTCATGGGCGCCAGAGACTCTAACCCAATAGTAGTAAGTAGATAGTTATTAGAATTTGAATACAGTCAATTAGTTATTACATTGGTAATAATTAATAAGTAATATTTTATATATAAGATTTGAATACTTGTTGTAAACTTTCCTTTAAAAAAAAAGGTTCAATAAAAAAAAATACAAAAAATTAATTGGAATTCCAATGATAATTGTAATGGTAATTTCAACTGAAATGGTGATTCCAATTGTAATGGTAATTGTAATTACAATGGTAATTACAATGGTAATTGTAATGGCAATGGTAATCGTAATTGCAATTGAATTGGTAATTGCACTTGTAACGGTAATTATAATTTTAACTGCAACTGCAATTGTACCGGTAATTGTAATACGATTGCAATTATCATTGCAAGTGTCATTACATTGCAATTCTAATGTTAATTACAATTGTAATGGTAATTGTATTTATAATTTTAATTGTAACTGTGTTTGTATAATCACATAAATTTTTTTTTTAATTTTAATTTGTTTGTAGTTTTATAAAATGTAAAAATTATATAAAATTCTAAATTTCTAGAATTACTTATAGTTTGTAATGAAAATATTCCTACTTACAATTACATGTAATTATTGGTAATGTTGACATCGGTTTTAATTACACACAATTTCATTTGATTGTGTAATTGTATGCATAAATAATAACAAAATGTAGTTGAGTATCCCTACAGTGGAATTAATGCCAAGTTTTCTGCAATAACATGAAATTTGATTCCACTGGAATTGGTAACATAAATTGTTCATTGCAATTGTTCTTCGCAATTCTACAATTCGTTTTATAAAAACAGGCCGCAAAAATTTTAAAACCATAGCCCTAAAGAGCTGTAAAACTTTTACTTGCTACTAGTAGATGACCTGATTAAACAGACTTCTTTTGTCAAGACTTGCAATCTTTGGCATCGTTAACCTTTTAGTCACTTTCAAAAATTTTACTCCCATCAAAGTGTAGAATTTCTTTTTTAATTTCCAATTGACTTTAATTGTGCTACCAACTTTTGCATGTGCATGCATCAGTATGTTAATGCCTGTCTTATGTTTTTTTATGTTTTTAATGCGCGGTTAGCAATTATTAAAAAAAAAAAAAAAAGAAACCCTCAGCAACAGATTTTTAATCTAAATAAGACACATTGAAAAAAAAATTTATTTAAACGTTTTACACTATATTATTTTATTTTCTATGAAATTTTTTTCGAAAGAATATTTTAATTTAAAAAAAGGAGAGCGCATAAAACTTAATTAATTTCATTTTTTTTTTTTTATTCAAAACAAACTGCCACTTTCGCCTAATGAGGTTAAACCTACAAAATTCGAAGATTGTTTAAATCGCGATAAATTCTTTGGTGGTTTTATTATAAAACTTTCAAAATTGCAAAATGATTTGTTGTTTAGTTTTTAATTGATTGATTAGTATTGCTAAATTTTTATATGAAAGTTTTTACATAAGCTGAAATGATTTAATTGTATTGTTTATCGCATAAATCAATGTTTTCCTGCATTTGTATTTTAACTATTTACTTTATTAACATTTTACAACACTTTTATGGAGGATTCTTTAGTTATGGAGACAAATAAATATAAAGTAAATAAAAATTTGAATTTTTTTAAGCTTAATAAAGACGTTAAAATTTTGTGATTTAAATAAACAAGACCCTTATTATCACTTCGAAAATTATGTAGCAAAAAACATTTGTTGTATTTTAAAATTTTTATAGTATATGTTTCTGATTGATTCGTTCAGAAAAAAAAACAAAATTGTTAATTCTGGCACTCACCGAATGTTCATTTAGATGGGACTCCAGCTCAGCACAAGTCAACGTGGTGGCTTCCGACAAGGTGGGAGAACTTTCCAACTTGTGTTCCATATCACGCAACCATTTACGCAATTCTTTGGGATCTTCGCAAGAGCCCTCATTACGATTGTTATCGTCAAGCATCTAAAAGTAGGCAATAGAAAACGATCTACTTATTTTCACCAACGCAATGTTAACATCCTCAACATGGAACACAATTTGTTTAATTAGCTAAGTCATACACCTTTAAACAATTTCCTCACCAGTAACAAAAATGGAACCTGTAAATTCCTCTATTTTTTTTTAACACAACAAAATACACCATAAAATTCAACTCACTTTAATTTCCTTTTAGTACAGAAATCTACCTAAAACTAATTTATTAACAACAATACTTCTATAGTTTCCTTTTGAACTTTTTCGCAAATAAGCTCCAAACTTACCTTAAAACTTTTATCCAATGTTTTATCCAAAGCGCAAGTAGCGCCCTCTATTTCGCATCTAGCCTCCTTACATGTATCTAAGAGGTTTGTGTCCATGATATAATTGTAATTGGTCTGTATGGCAGCCCATAAATCATCTTTTCCTGAACCAATACCCAATGTGGCAGCACTGCTCTGAAGCGAAGAAGAACTATAACCACTACCCCAGGAGTAGCGATTATATTTATTGTTACCATTGCCGGCAAGACCCTTCGATGAATGCATATTGCCCAATTGGTTCGTTAAATTACGATCCGAGTTTTTCTGTAAATAAACAAAGGAAGTTATAGCGTTACAAAATCATTCAATTGTTAAAACCAACAAAGTTTTGTCCAAGGTTAAAATTTTGTATTTTTCATTTGACGAAATTCATAAAATATTTTTGTGAGAGCATTTGGTCATGTTCAGCGTTTTGCATAAGCCAGTGCCAACAAAAAAATACCCGTTACAACGTCATGCTAAGGGCTTTTGAAAAATTGAGTATTTTTATGACCATTAGTTAAGCTATATAATCTGATGAACATGGTGAATAATTTTATCAGACATGTGTTTGAATACATGGTTTTGTGGGATCTTTTAGGGTTAAAATGTGAATAAGTACAAAATTAACTCTTAAACAAATTTTAAGTTTTGACTTATTTGAAGACTTATAATAGAGTTTTATGACAAATATTTTTGCGGAACATTCCAGTCCGATATATCGTTGTTTAGGGGAAGTTTTTTTTCCCTTTTTCCAGTAATAAAGTTAAAATTTTCCACAAAAATGTGCCTTACAGTATTTTACCTAAAATTGCTGAACACAACTTATACCTAAAATGTAAGGATTACAAGACTTCCTTTGCCGATTCACTTTAGCAATGTGTAATAGGGAAAGAACTTTAACGCATACTTTCAAAACTCAAATACACGTATATTTTCTTTGTTTCCCCTGCTGGATTCCGCCGGTATCAGTACTTTTTTTGTGTTGTAGATTGTAACAACACTACGAGACAAATTTTGTATAGCTTTGAAACGACCTAGTGTAGGTATTTAGTAGGCCTACTTAAGTAGACAATTTTGTCAATTTTAGAAATACGATTTCACCCTAAAATCGAAAGTTATCGATAAAATACAATGTTTTACGGCTTTAGAAACAAACAAAAATATTGCATGAAATGTTATGTTTAATTTTTGCGCCAATTTTGAAATGTTAAACGTTGAATATAGGCGAAGTTTAGGCTTCCTTATTACGTTCTAACAATTTTTAATCGATTAATCTTTGGAAGAAAAATGTATGATCGACGAAAAATTTACATTTCTTTGTTAACACTTTTTCAAAGTTGGCGTCTTTTTTGCAACACTTATTTCTTTTTTAATTCTCTATAGAAACGTATTTAATAGCGAGTGGAATAAGACCAGATTTGTTAAAATCGACTTGGTTTTTTGAATATATTTTTTTTAAACGGTGAATTTTTCCCTGTGATGGCACAATCAATTTATTAATCGATTAATAGAACCGAAAAATTTTTAATTTTAATTAATCGAAACAAAAGAATCGAATAAATTAGCTAAGGTTAAAAAAATATTGCAAATAACATAAAAAATTATTTAGTGCTGCAATAAAAGATAAATAAATTTATTAAATTTCGTTCAGAATTTAAGAAGCTTTTTAAATTGATTTGTTCAAAAGGAAATTTGATTATAAGAGTTGAGAAAGACGCTTTGTTGCAAATCTATTCCTTTTTTCGTATCGGTTGCGCCTGCTCTGAAAAAAACGCGCTCTGATGCGTTAAGCACCTTTCTTTTTAATTCGAGAACAGGAGCATTTAGAAAGAAGCTTAGCTCATCTTGAGGATTTGTAGAGTCATTGTCCTTTATTTTTAGCTTCTGAGACAAGGACTAGTGGTGAGTGCATAAATCGAATTCAACTTCAATAAGGGACGTGTCACTTCCACTTCAACCGTCTGAGAGAGCATTTTCAACAATTTCGCTTCTTACGTCTCTCATAATGGCAAGTAGCGCTAAACTGGCGTTCAAACTGCCTTAAAATGTTTTTTTGATTTGCCACCAAATGTATGAGAATTATATCAGAAGAAAAAAATTATTAAATATTCGATTAAGCCTCGATTAATCGCAATGGAAATTTCGACACAATTAAACCGTTTTTCGATTAATATTGCCATCACTAATCACAACATGTAATTTATTTAATTTCCAACGTTTTGTCAATTGTTTGTTGACTTTCTCAAGGGAGTCGTCTATTTTGCATTAAAATCATAAATTAATACAACTAAACAGCACGCCAAAAACTTACAATATTAGAAGGATTGTTTTCATGTTTTGTTACTTTTATAATGGTGTGACAATTGTAATTTTAAGATTTAATAATTTATATAGTTTGTTCTGGCAAATTAAATCTCAAAACTACAAATCTCAAGATTTCAAATTGACCAAGGAATATATAAAAAGATAATTTAATTTTGTTTCCTTATATAAAAAAAAAAAAATTCTCAAAATGCGAATACAAATTATTTTTAATTCCAAAAGAGCTTAGGTCGGGGTAAAAATCTTAAAACTCGTATTTTACATAATATTGTATCGCTGGGTGGCAACCCTGGCTTCTAAAATATGCCGTGATCTCCGGAACTTCACATCCGATTACGAAAATGTAGAATGGAATATCCCAACCAACGAACATAGGCTACATTTTGTCCCTCTAAACTACTTTAGAATAGGACCGGGGTAGTAAATCCTAACTAATATTATAAATTCGAAAAAAAAACTTGTTTGTTGTTTCGTTATATGTTTTCCCACAACCAATAGCAATAGAGCGTGTAAAAGTTAGTAATATATAATATTGAAAACATAAAACTCGTACTAGCGAATCACAATTACGTTCCCATCGGCACTTGTATATTCAGCAGATGATTCTCGTCCTCTATATGCATCTCTTATCTATTTGCCAGACGAGGATTAGCAAATCTATACATTCGCGTACTGTTCTATCAGCACTGATTATATTTTGCTTGAGAATTTCAAAGAATGGGTACGAAGGGAAGTCAATATCGAAAAACAAGTTGTGAGAAATTTCAATTTTCGGAATGCATTCTGATAAATGAAGCACAATAGCTAAAGGAAATCCAAGAGATTTGACCCCATATTGTTTTATTTGCATTGTTGAACCTTGTTATGCAATGAAGTCATATGGTAATCTATTGCACAAGAAAAAAAAAATTGTATACCCGATGGACAACACCGTGTCCATTTACATATTGCTTAGCGGTAAACTTGCCTATAAATGGGATGATTTGTTCGTCGCTGCGCAGGTTTTCTGTACGTTTATATCATTTATACTCATATGTAAATTGTGACGAATCTCAAAAATCTCTCGTTTTCGTGACTTGTTCTCAGTGAAGAAAGTTTTACCTATTGCGGGGTCGCAAAAACTATGTTACTCGTAGAAATTTTAAAATGCCTATCATAAATGGTGTTTCCTCAGGTAAATTGTTTGCTTCTGTTTAAATAAATAAAAACGCAATTTCCCACTTCTTGACAAAACAAAAAAACAAAAAAAATACTCTGAAGTTCAATGTCCGATGTATTCGACAATCAAAAGAAAAAAGTCCCCAAAAGGCGCTTGAATGTATTTTCGTATGTTTTTTATCCAGAAAACATATAATTACTGCCGTATCAATACCTACAAATGTTATCAATATCGCCAGATAACACAAAGTGTTTTATTTTGTGTGTGCAAAATTTGATTTTTTACAAATTCAACTTCATGATACTATTCGCACATGTTGCTATGACTGTTCGAAAATAAATCAAGCAAAAAATCTATGTCTAGTATTTTATAAATAGGTGACGTTGACCTTCACGATTAGACTATAAATGCGTACAACAGACAATTCAGAGGCAAGAAATGTTGGTAGCCTCTTTTTACTTCAGTGATTTACTCTTGTAACGTAAATGTCTGGACGATTTACAAGGATACCAATAATGAATGACAACATCGATCTTCTTAATTAATTATTAAGTAATTTTAATTTCTAGGCATGAGTTCGTTTTTCTTTCTATTCAGAAAGAGAATTATTTATTTAATATGGACAACCTTTAAAACAGTAAAAGTTTTAAATAATTCTCTTTCTGAATAGAAAGAAAAACGAACTTACTTAATAATTAATAATATTTGTAGTTCGTCAAAAAACAATAAAACTTAAATCTGCTTAATTTCTAACCGGAAATAGTTCACTACTAACTATGAATTCTATTCGTGCAACAGAACCAAGACAGTCAGTCGGCTAAATCGTCAATAGCAACATTCGCAAGCAACCCCCTCCCAAAGCGCATAGTCGATTAACTAAGATGCAAAGTATATCATAACAGAATTCAATGGATTCGCGAGCTTTACAGCGCACAGTCATATGGCTTCATAAATTTTTATGCAAAAACTATAATGAGTGGTCCTAAATCAATTACGGTAGAGTAGACTATATTGACTAAATTAAAAACTCCCCTAAATTAAAAACTCCCCTAAATTAAAAACTCCTCTAAAACTGACAAAATAAATTAAATATCAACTAAAACAACATACTAAAGGAAAAGCTGACTATAAGTATTTAACACGTTGAGTGCCACGCGGTTTTATAGCGACTTCCCCGTCAGGCCGTGCGAGTTTCAGCATTGCGAAAATATTGCAAATCATGCTATGAAGAAAATGCGGCACAGAGTGGCAGAAAAATAGCACGAAATTTGACCAAATAGGGTATAACATTTTGTGACACTTGCGAGGGACAACCATTTTTATGTTTAACTTGTTTCAATAAAATACATTAAAGTTTTCTGACAAAATGTTCAATTTTTACCTTTTTTTATATTTTGTACCGGTGACTACCTAAACGGAAAAGTCGGTGCCACTAACGAGGAACTCAACGTGTTAATGTGGTAAAAACGATTACAAACAGTGTGTACATTTAATGTCGAATATATTCGACAAAAACACAGAAAGGGTTAAAATATAGCAACACTTACACCCCTATTGTCCTGCTGTGCTAATATGGTGAACGCCTAAAAAAATTTGTATTTTTTTATAAAGATACTTTTACATAAAGGTGATCTACCAAAAGGATCTCTTCATAAAGGCTATTTATTGCAAACAAGAATAGAAAATATTTGTATAAGTTTTATAAAATGAACTGTAATTACAGATATTTTCATAAAATTTACTTTAAAAAAAAAATGATGGTTTTTAAAAACTTATTGCGCTCCCTTTAGTAACTAACCTGTTCAAAAGAGAGTGTCGCATCAAAATTGTATTCCTTTTACTCACATAAAATTAATAATTTATGGATAAATTTCATAGATAGTATTAATTAAAACTCTATTTACATTTGCTACTACAATAAAAATAGCAAGAACAATATATGGCAACGAATTTAAATACAATCATTTTTAATGTTCAATTTTTATTGGTGAACTATAAAATGTAACGTTTAATAACCGAATGCAATTACATATTTATGTGCATTCTTCATTTGTATTTGTTTTATAAGCATCTAAATGAAATGCAACAACAACAAAAACATCAGTATCAGTGATCAAAACACGTTTCTATCCACTTAACGCCTCACAACACACACCCATACACACACACACACAGGCATGCTCGTACAAAGTAATTATTAGCGCCAGTTTATAGGGAACCAACTCACATTCCAACTGAGTGTCTCTTTGGAAGCATAATTTACAACGCAGCAGTGTATGCACATGCGCATCATGCTCATTTTAATGTTTACACTTGTCTGTAGTAAAAATATTTTCGCAAAAAAAAACTCGTTAAACTAACGAGCATTGAATGCAGTTAAATTAGAATCTAATTCCAAACCAGTCGAATAAAAATCTGAATCAAACTTCCACTTCAACTACAAGTAAAAGAGTTATATTCGGCTGTGTCGAATCGTATATACCCTTTACAAAACTACCAACTACTGAAATTGTACTACAGATTTTTCCCTGTGCAAAGGATTGTTTGCGATCTTTCATTTTAGCCTGCGGTTTTAGTCGCCTTATTTTGCATTTAAACTTTCAAATTCTCCTTTTGCTTTTATATCAGCATTTTCGAACTGATAAAAGTGAGACGATTTTCCATTATTACGGCTCTTTTAATTTGTGTTTCTTTTCTGTTACCTATTTTTAGTAAAATGCTCAATTATTAGGCGAATTTTATATACGACGGCAGATCAATAAGTCCGTGAGTTTTCCAATTTCCCTCGTAGTTATACGAAATGCAACACTGTTATCATGAAGTACCACCTGATAATAGACTACTGTCAAATTTTGAGCAAGTGTCGTCGTTTACTTTGCGTTTAACTGCTGTTCAAAACATACAACCTCGTGAATTTGTCTAAAAATTATTTTTTGCGAAAAAAATCCGTCAATCAAACTAAGGAAGAGCTCGATAAATACCATGGGGACTTTGCCCCATCGATTTCAATGGTAAAAAAGTGGTTTGTGAAAGAGCGTGAGATTGTTGATGCCATAGGCATTTCATATGGCACTATGGTTTCGATTTTAAATGATCAGCTGGCTTTAAGAAAGTTGTCTGCAAGATGGGTGCCGCGTTTGCTCTCAATTGACCATAAACGTAAACGTGTGACAACTTCAAAGGATTGTTTGGAGTTGTTTAACCGCAACCCGAAGGAGTTGTTAAGGCGTTTTGTAACTGTGGATGAAACATGGATCCATTACTGTACTCCGGACACCAAACAATGGTCAAGGTAAGTTTATCGGCTAATAAGGTGGTGGCAACAGTTTTTTGGGATGCACGCGGGATTACCCTCACAGGGGAAAAACAATAAACGGCCAACTTATTAGACCGATTTAATGAGGATTTAAAAAGAAAACGACCCCATATGGCCAAGAAAAAAGTTATCTTTCATCAAGATAATACAAGCGTACACACGTGTGTAGTCTCAATGGCAAAACTCTATGAATTGGGCTACGAATTAGTGCCTCATCCGCCATGTCCTCCGGATTTAGCCCCTAGTGACTACTTCCTATTTCCAAACCTAAAGAAATGGCTCGTTGGAAAGAGATTTAGCTCCAACGATGAAATTATTGACCAAACGAATGCCTATTCTAAGGACCTCGAAAAATCCTATTTTTTGGAAGGGATACAAAAACTGGAGAAACGTTGGACTAAGTGTTTTTCGTTAAAAGAAGATTTTGTTGAAAAATAAATTTTTGTTTTGCAAAAAATACTGTGTTTCATTCAAAAAGTCACAGACTTATTGATCCGTCCTCGTATTAGCGTAATTCGATTTTTAGTCAAATTTATCATATTTGATCGAATTTAGAGTTCGGTGCAATATTCAGCTTTTGGGTAAAATGTTTCCTTAAATTTCAAAATTGTGACGTTAAAAATAAAATAAAATAAAAAGTTTTGGCAAATTTTTGGTGAAACTTCAAAATTTTTGGTGAGATTCCGGTTTTCTTGAATCTTTGCGTTTCTGGAAAATTTTGTTATTTTGATAATATAAAATTTTTATACTAGAGTTTGGTTTTGTGAAGAATTTTAAAATTATTTGTGAATTCACAAATTGTTTTAAAATTTCACTTATTACTTTTTTTATTGTTACCTTTTTATTTTTCGACTTATTGGTGAAATTGCAATATTTTGGTGAAATTTATATTTTTGTAACAAAATTCGTTTTTATTAAATACAAATTGTTAGGAATTTAATTTTTTTGTGCGAGTTTTTCGATTTCATGGTGAATTATCGATTTTGTGGAGGATTTAAAATTTTGGTAAAAGTGCGAAAATTGCCAATTTTTAGTGCAGTTTCGGTTTTTTTAAATTTAGATTTTTTGGAAACTTGTTTTTTTTGTGTTTTAGATGGTTTTGTGGTGAATTTTTGAATTTTGGTGAATCATGGTAAATTTTGGCTTTTTTATTTTTCAGTTTGATTTAGATTTTCGCTAAAATTTATGATGTTTATATATTTTTAATTTTTTGTTGAATTTCTTTATTTTATAGTGAGTTTTTAACATCGATTTTGTTAAAATGTCTAAGTTTTTCATAAAATATTGATTTTGGCTTTTTGGTGTAATTACAAAATGTTGGTAAAACTTAAAGTATTGTGGTGAATTTTCAAAATTAGGTAAATTTTTTTGCAATTTTTCACTGTATCGAATTTTAATTTTTTGAATATTAAAATTTTTTTTCCCAGTTTTTCGATTATATGGAGAATTTTTCGAATTTGTGGTGAATTTAAAATTTTGGAAAAATTTCGATATTTTGTACAATTTTTGCCAAATTTAAAATTTAAAGGAATTCGATTTTTTTTAGTTTTTTAATTTTTGAGTTTTTTTTTTAACTGTTTGACTTGGTATATCATTTCATCATTTAGGTCCGTTAGTTATATGGGAGTCTCAGGTTGATAATTTCTCTATATCAAATGTAATAAGGATTCAGAATATGCAAATTTTATGGGCTGGTGTATAAGCGTTTCCCCAAAAGTATAAAAATATCAAAAAATTCAGAAAAATTATTTCAAATAGCGAAAATGCGCCGAACGCACTGATCAAATGGCCCAAGTTTCAAGATGGTAGGTTGTCTATTGGAATTTCAGCACCGGACAGACAAACATCGTTAATTTAACTGCGCTACCTATAAGGATCCAGAATATATATATTGAAGGGTCGGAAATGAATATTGTAGATGTTACAAACGGAATGATAAACCTATATATAATCCCCTTTTCATTTTTGTGAAGGGTATAAAAAAATTGCGTCTTGCACACTTCTGCGTTTAAATTGTTATCGTTGTCTGTCGATCAGCTGCAATGACAAACATTAAAACATAAATTTGTAGTTTCATTTGCAGCAACACAGCAACTGTTTTCAAATGAAAAAAAGGGGAAAATTTAAAATTTTAATATTGAAGAAGTCGTGATGCGGTTGTTCTGATAGGGTGCAACAAAAGAATTTATAACTTCAAATATTCAAAAGAGTTTGCACATTAAAGTTTACAGTATACGAGTACAATATATATATATTCATTCCCATTCAATTACTTTAAAGTCTTATTCAAAAAATTTAAATTTGAAAAAGAATTTCAATTAACGTCTCAGGCGCACAGACGTTAAAAATATTTCCTTGTACGAGTATTCAAATCAATCAATTGCTTTCCAATTCCGTTTGCTTTACCTTCACACATGTTTCTAACGCATTGACTTCTACTAATCAAACCGCCTTTTATATGAACAGTTTGAAATTTTTTTGAGATTCGCGAATGAAGTTCTTTGGGACCTCTGAAGATAAGATAAGACAGGGCAAATATTTAACTAAAAAATGGTATGGGCCACCTAAGCCTCTTATACTCTTCCATGTGCGTATTGTTCAACAAACGACTTTTACGACTTTGCGAACTTTCAACAAGTGTAAGTCGGTATGCGTGCACTACGTCTTTAGAATACCCTAACTATTTTCGATTTTGCACCAAAGTCAACATAAGTTCCCATTCCTTCAAATGATCTGAACTTTTTTACCTTAAACTATATCTACAGTTCTCATCCTTCTTACACAAATTGTAAACCGAATTTTCAGCCCCCAGCAATGGGTAATACCATCGTTTAGTGCAATTGCCGCACATTTATGACAATCTCCTTGACAAAACTAATGAGCTAAATAGAAAAAATACTATGAGCATAACTTAATAACAATTTACTAATTTGTGTAAAGCACACGAAATTGCGTTTTATAGATTTGAAGTTTCTTGAACTTGGAAAAATCTCATATATGATTGCATCATATTTTAGCAACTCCTACTAAAAAGTAACACTTAATAAAAACTTTCTAACAATTACAAACGAAAGAAGAAAAAACCAATTTAATGATTTTGTAACAAACAGACTTCAAGCATAAAATGTTGTCTATTTTCTCTCGTTACCATGCCACACAACATACACTAATACTCGCACATGCATAGGAAAACGACGAGTGTAATAAATTCAGCAATAACTCCTAATTGTGAATGATTATGCAATCAATTGTCACCAAAAGCCTAAATGCAATATTGTAGTCGTAGTTATTGCTGCCGCTGCTACCGCTGTAAGTGGTTACAATTGTGTGGCAGCAACGAAATTCCCACATAAGCATGATAAACGGAATAAACCTGAAAATTGTCGACAACATTCAGAAACAGGAATTATTATTTTTTATTGCAATTTTTTACGAATATAGTGAGCGGTAATTTAAGAAACAACCAACATGCATTCATATCGGGAAGTATGCTTGGCCATAAGTCTATTCGTACGTGGCCGAGACAAAAAGGTGTTGCATATGAACGTGTTGTTGTTCTTTTCTTGTGAAAAGCGTTTTATTGTCTTGTTTTTCCTTTTGTTGGTGTCAACTGTCTGCTTTTCCTTTAGGCGAGGAAGCATAACGAAAGAAAAGTACAAAATGTGGCCACTGACAGCATCAAATATTTGCTACCTTTGTTTTTTGTACTTTTTAGTTAATGCTTGACTTCTACGCGTACGTACTTGCAACAATTAGGTTTTTCGTCAACCTCTTTACAATAAATCGTGGTTACGCAGCATTATTTTAAGAGTTTAATTTTGGAGTTGCTGTTCGTATATGACGCCTGCCTCTAATGGTCAACGTAAACACCAGCAGTACATCGTTATCATGACTTATTTATTATTAGTTGTATTAATTTATGTGTGTCATTTTGCGACGACAATGACCCACAGTGGAACAAAAGAAAATAATTATTATTCTCACGTCACCAGACGTGAACTTTCAAAACGCCAATTTTTTGGTCCCCTCTGTCTGACTCTGTTGGCAGGACATTGTGTTCTACATTGTAATAAATATTAATAAAAAAAGTATTATTTATAATCAGTGCACATCAGATTTAATAAAGTAAAATTCCTTTGTAGTGCTATTAGACATTTATAGCCAGGCCCATGTTGTCTATCGCTTGAATTCTAATAAAAACATGATTTGCGTCCTTCTAATTGCCCTTTTTATGAATTTATGTATTTATTTGCGGACTAAATAAAAAAATAAATTCATTAAAGATTTCATGAGAGGAACGCAAAGCAGTTTTTTTATTAGAATTCAAGTGAACGTTAACGTTCGACATCGTGAACCAGGCAGTTAAAAAAGTCCAACAGATAGCACTAAATATAATGAAACGTTATAATTCAAATAAATTTACGCTCATGCTAAGAATAATGGCATTTCTATGTGCAGGGTGTCCGCCGGAAAGATATACTAATTTGTTTATAATTTTTGATTAAATGAAAGAGAATGGATCGTATATTGATGTTTTATTTAATGTCGGCAATTATGTTTCGTTCCTTTCTAAAACAAACTATGCAGCATTTACGAAAAAAAGTACGTTCCTTTTTAAATATGTTGCTCAAAAAACTGGCGAATATGGAACATTTTTTGCACTCAACTTAAAGTTTAGGGTGAAATACTACTCTTTTTTACAACTGTATTAACTTTGTTTATACAAACTAGAGTTTTATATGAAGTTGAAATTTAATTTAATTATTTTCGTTGCATTTTAATTCTAAAAAAGTGCATCACTTATTAAGGGTTTATTTGGGTAACCTAAGGAAAAGAACTACGTGGTTTGTTTAAAAGAAAAGGTGAAGTTTAAATTTTTTTGAAAAGCGTTTATTTATTCATCAATATTTTATCCCCTTCAAAGTGATCCCCTCAGATATAGTGCACTTATGCCAGAGCTTCTTCCAATACTCGAAGCACTTCTGAAATGCGCTTTTCGGTATGGCCATCAGCTCGTTCTTCGATTCTGACTTTATCTCATCATCGATAATCGAATGTACACAGCCCGCGAAAATTCAAATTTCCCCTTTTCTTTTGAACAACCCATGCTTGTATTTATATGGGAACATTTTTTTTAGAAAAGAACACGTCATTAGTGTAACTACATGCCTAAAATCTTTGCCTTCTGAGGTTGTGAAGTATACACTTCCATAAAAGTATTTACTAATTGAAATTTAAAATTATTTAAGTGAATCGCTTAGCTTTAATATCATGCATAAAATTAAATTAAACTTCGCCATTTTAAAAAATGCTACTGACAATAAAGAGACATGCCCTCCACATCACTATCATTCTATTCAGGCAAAAAGAGATCAATTGTGGTTGAGCGGCCACGGAAGTAAAGTTCAATGACGACTCCAGGCCAACAACCAAGATGTTGATACAATTGTCTTCGGAAATTGAATGTGAATTCTCCGTACGCATAAATACTAGAATGAGCTTCGTGGCTTAGGAGCTCCCGAAAACTCAGTAGGCATTTGAATCGTTTTTATATTTGCTAGAAAATCAATTCGATTTTCTAGCTTTTTAAGACTTTGTGAAAATTAAGTTGAAAATTTTCTACAAAGTGCTTCCGCACTTTGGAAAATTTCCCCCCACTTTGGTCTATATTATTTTAAAATCGCAATATAAAAAAGCCAATAAATATCTTACCTTTAAACTATTATAAGGCCTCTCCACCTTCAATTTGGCCTTAATACCATCACGACTTTCTTGTTTTTCATCCGGTGGCAATGAAGTCATTGATAAAGAAGTTTTTATATTCGATGCCAAAACATTCGACAACGACGATGATGAATCTTGATCACCATTTATGCCGCCACAGCCACCAATATTGTTGTTCGTGTGGCTGCTGTTGCTGAGACATTTCGAAAATTTATTACCTTTTTTCTTTAACGATGTAGATGCTGTAGCATGTAATTGTATTGATTTATTTTCTGATTTTTTAGGAGTTACAAATTGATTAGATAATGTTGCTGTTGCTGATGTTACACATAAATTTGTTGCATTTTCAGTATCAGTGGCCGAAATGGAATTGTAGGAAGTGGTTGCCGTTAATAGACAAGATGCAGAAGAATTCTTCGTTGTATCAGTTTTAGGTTGTACTAGTGATTCATCTAAATCTTTAGACATGGCCGCTAAATCAGTCTCTTTGTTACTGGTAATAATTGAAGTTGTAATTGTATTTGCAATTGTGTTTGCATTTGTACTGTATGTGTTATCAGTATATGTAACACTTTGATTGTTAGTAGTGGTGGTTTCAGTAGGAGTTGTTTCCATTTGCTCTTGTGCATTATGAGCGGTCTCTCTTGGAGCTTCCTTATTATCTGACGTTAAGCAATCCATTGTGGATTTTTTTTATTTTAATTTAAATTCTTTTCATTTATGCAGTAGTGTTGGCATTATATGTTGTGTTCTTGCTCATTTGCGAAAAACTAAAAAGAAAAAGGAAAATTTTAATTTCATTGCTATAACGGATATTACGTCATAAAGTATGCTTGTTTTGTTGTTGGCTGAAGCAGTAGTTGCTTGAATTTTTAATTAGAATTTCGTGGTTTTTACAGTGAAAGGAAGTGCACATATAAAGAACTTCCTATTAAATAAAAGCTACACCTTTATAGTCCCGGTTATTATTAGGTTGTAAAAGTTTGAATAGTTAATGTTTTTTTTTGCCGTTTTTGACTTATACAGGCAGACCTCGATTTTTATAACACGGCCGCATACTAGGACGATTCACTTTTTGTGGCATACGAGTGTTTTCGTTCACCAGGGGAAAGGTTTTCGGAAAACACTTTTGGTTTTGACAGCGGCGCCGTGTAAGTGGCTGCAAATATTGACCAATACAGTTCTAATAACACCGCTGCATATATCGAGAGTAAAATTTAAGCTAATTAAGCATTTTAACTGCGCTTTAAGTTTAAAATATATGGAAAAGTACATGTTATCCTGCAAGGAAATTTACAAGAAATAAAAGTATCAGAAAAATAAAGCTATTCAGTTATCTCATATGAATTAAATTGGAACAACTTAATATTTTCGAACGTTTTCTACGCAATTTAAAAAAAATAAAAGCAAAATATTAATTATTGTTTTTTGAGATCAGGAAAGTAACGGAATATCGAACGAGGACTCAACATAACCCTCTTTTAGCACTGGTTCTTTTTTCTATCATTTTACAGGTTAGAAACCCTTTTAGTTCTTAAAAAAAGGAAACCTTTAAGAAAGGTCCATGTCTTCATCTAGTTATACATTTCTTCTTGAATTATTATTGACTCAATTTGCAAATGGGAATTAAGATCAAGATGTTCCTGAACGAGTGGAGAGGTTAACAGAAGCCTGTCTCACGCGTCTAAATTACAGTTACACTCTTCTGAATTTAAATTAAAATTTAAGCGATTTAAACTGGGCGGCAAGAGTATCGATTTTATACAGTTTTGTTCAATCCCCAACAAGCCTCTGAAAGCTCTTAAGTCGAATAAAAGACTAGACCTCATGGACTTATGGATCCAAAATACTCCCCAGAACGCTTGAAAATTCATAAAAATAGCACAATATCATCTTTGAAATAACTGGAGGAAAAACTAAACAATTCAAATAAAAAAATCTGGCATTTTATTCATAGAACATTTGGCTAACCTCGTGTGAAGTAAGTTGTACTAGATCCTTACATGGACAGCATTACTAAAGAGGGAATAAAATCTAATTTTTAATGGAAGCCTGGTAATGGGCTCACAATGACAGATATCGGTTTCTCAATTACATTTTGTATAATGTAGATACGTATATAATTACATGTAATTATTCCTTCAAGCATTCACCTACAGAATTATCGAACAATTTTATATCAAAATAGTCGAAAATAAAAACCATTAAGGTTTCAATTTAAACAAGTAAAGCAGAACTTTTTGTAGTGCATAATCAAAGTGGCAAAAATAATAACAACAATCCGATTTAAAAAAAAAAAACAATTCAATGCAATTGTTTGTAATTGAAAAATTTTAAATCTAGTTAATTGTATTTTGTATTCCAAACTACAATTAAATATTACATGTAACTGTAGCTGAAATGCCATTAAGATCTCTAGAAATGACAGAGGATACATTTCGGTACCGATACCAAACAAGTCAAATTTTAAAATATCCTTAAATGAGTGACTACCAGTGATGTTACTTACAGTAAAGGCACATTAGCATGAAGCAAACAAAAACCCCAAGCTATCTCAGAACCGTGGCAAATTAAAAGATACCAACACAGATCCAAAAAGTTCAAAACTTTAATTAGAAATGGTAAGCTGGGGTTATAGAAAGGCACGGAAAATATGAAAATATAACTAATTCAGCCCCCGCGATATAAAATAAGAAAACATTACTTTCAATACAATAATTAAGTTACGTATAAAATGAACATATGTAAATCAATAAAACAGGTCGATTATGTAAAGCAAGTAAACTGCAGTTGCATTGTCAGTTGTCGCAAATATGTTACAGTTGCCAACTGACAGTCAGTTGCCAAATAATAGTGCTCCTAAAAATTGTGGTTGCCAATGAACAACACAACTGAAGTTCGGTTACTATACATAATCGATCCATAAATCTGCAGCAAAAAAAAAACCTTTAAAAATACTTTAATTGATTTACACTTCAAATCACTTAAATAGGAAACTTAATTTTATCAACTTTGGACTTATATATTGTAAACGAGATATTGGGAACTAAAATGTTTAACTTTGAAGGGCCATATTCTTACTATTAATTTGGTGAAAATTATGAACGGATCTTTTTTCTTTTAAAGAAAATTTGTCTTCTTTATCTATGCATTTTTTGTATGCATCAGCTGAATAAGGAAATTTTATATTTCAACAAAGTAGGCCATGTGTTGCAATTCGAATCGACAAATATTATAACGTCATAAAAATTTTATAGTTTTACTTTAAATTAAAAAAAAAATGGGACGCGAAAAGCGGGATACTTCCGAAACAAATTTTAAGCCCCAGTGGACTGACTGACTGAATGCCGTCCAAATAGCAAAAAAAAAAAAGAGGTAAGACCGTTGTTATACAGTTACTTGAGCAACATTGAAAACTATGGTAAAAATATAAAAGTTCGCACCAAAATGGCAAGAATTGTTTCAATTTCGTCCATGTTAGAGGCGAAAATTCGCAACGAAAGCGGGGTTAAAGCAAGTCCTGTAGACTTTGTCATATTACAGAATCCGAAACTTCATAACAAGCTTAGCGACTCATATTTTTCGACGAAAAAAAAATTATATTAAATTGGACCAGATAGATAAAAATTTTACTTCCACGACTAAAGAAAGGTAGAAATACTTATTCGAGGAAGACACACATTGAAGACGGAGTTATGTTATAGGGTGTCCATAACATAACGGCTACTATGGCAGTATAGACTTGCTATTTAATGATATTATAAGGCGCATGACCACAATTTACAAACTTATTTGGATCTATACAGAGGACATACCAACACGACGTAAAACCGTTGATTCTTGAGCAAGATGTAGAACTTTTAAATTGGGCTTCCTATTCCCCGGACCTTATAATAATAATTTGAAATAAAGGCGTCTCAAAAGGAAGCAAAAGAAAATGTCTGAAGGTCAATATCATTAGATTATATAGAATCGCTTTGCCATTAAATGCCTAGTTTCTACTGAATGGTGGCAGTACCCATTACTAAATTTTGTTATTTTACTATTATTATTATTAAAATTTAATTGAACTAAACAATGAACCTCATCTAAATAAGTAATACCTAAAAATTGTTAATTTATTATAGCTAAATAAAAAAAAAATTATTTTATTGAAACAATAAACAGTGATCACGTTCTTTATTACTCTCATTATTAATTGATCGAATATCAGGTTTGCAAACCATATTCGTTGAAAATTTGTAAAACTAAATTCCTTATTTAAGTGATTTGCAGTATACTTATCGTTCTTATTCCAGCGTCTTATGGATTTTTTAATGGATTTTAATGGATTTTTTTTAATTTTGTTTTTTGTTTTTGTTGAGATTTTTAGGTTTTTTGAAGAATTTATATTTTTCGGCAAAAATTTGCCAGAATTTATATTTTTGGGGGTCTCACTTTATAACCACCACGAAACCAGAGAGTCGATTTTAAACACAATGCTAGTATAATTTAAAAGTAATTTTAATGCGAATTTTTTTAGTTAACTGAGCGGGACAAACGGTTCTCGAATTATGTTATTATACTATTTGGATACAACGGGATACATATCTCGAAAACTAGAATTAATATAAAAAACACGGGGTGCAGATTTGAATTCAGCATCCCAAATAACCTACCAAGCAGAGTGTGTTAAAAGACAGAAAATACCATTTCAATTCTGGTAGTGACTCTTTAATTTAACTTTTCCTGTATTCTTGCGAAATAATCACATGACTAAATTGTATTGTTCCCTTTGTTCCTTACGCACGGTAACAACTCAAAAGACATAAAACGAATATTAAAAATTATGCTTTGGGATTAGATGAAATTATCGGATTGCGATTAACTTCTTCGACAAGAGGCTTAAAAATAATTTACTATTAAATTCATATAACACAACATGATAAATTAAAATCAAATTATCTAATGCTGCTCTTGTCTTGCTATCGCTTAATGTAAATACTATAATTTTCTGCTTCAAAAGAGTTTCGAACAATGCGCACAATTCGATCAATGCTAGTGTGAGCCTAAAACAGACAAAGCAAACACAGAGGGACAAGCAGATACATAGCCGATAGGTAGTCTTACTTACCACAGTGTCATTATTAACACTTCTTTTGTGAGCATGCTGGTTATGTTTGTTATGTTTTGTTTGTTTTTAAGTATTTCCTCTATTTTCTAATAAGTTAAATGTCTTTTTCTTCGACGTGTTTATTAAATGGCCGCAAAAACATTTATTGAAATGTGTATGGTTTTAGAAACCTAAACACTCTAAAGTTATTAAATTACACTCTACTGCGATGGTTGCTACCACTACTAACAGCCATTAATGCCACCACGTTCCTCATCATTGTCAGCAAATAAATGTTTGTTTTGAATGTGTGATATTGGTAGTACTAAATGGTTAAGACACTGTGTTTAAACACTTATGACAAGCATTAAAAGGTTTTAAAAGGCAACAACAAAAACAATAAATATTGAAAATTTTAACTTTTACGCCAAGACTACCTCTACTACCTCTAACACCCTCTACCAGATAATGTTTGTCTGCCTTAACAGCAACGACAGTGCATTGGTATTCATACATCTGCTTGTATTAATTAGAAACATTAAGTCAGTCGGTGATTTTTTGAAGTGTGTGAGTATTGAAAATAATCGTTTAAGCTCCCTTAAAAAGTTATTGTCCCAGAAGCAACTCAACTCCTTGCAACTGTCAGCCTACAGTTTAAATAATAATCACCAGCGGACGTTACAGAAAATTCGAATTCCTATTTTGGTTAAAATCAAGTTTAATGCATCAACTTCGGCAAACGTTTAGTTCCCACGACGTTAAACAATTTTGTTAAGTTTTATAAGGTTCAAATTTCTTTGCCAGTCCTGCCACCTTTTCTGCCCTGTTTTCTCCGAGGTGTATCTGCTCTTTTTGTCTTGGAAACTAATTTATTTATCCAATTTTTTCATAATCTGTAATTTGTTCTACTAAATCCTCATTATCAGCAACTGTCTGCAACTTAAAAAATGCGGTAATTATCGCTGACAAACTTTTAATTCAAATCGACAATGGTTTCATGTCGTACTCCCATAACCTTTTTTGTGTCTTCGTAGAAAAAAAAAACTCTACAACAGAAATGCTTACGAAGTCAAAGAAAACAAAAACAAAGAGAAAAAAATAAAATAAAAATTAAATGCAAATTTACCTTGGCTGGCTGTGAGTGACTATCTGGCGGCTACCGTGTCTCAAGAAAGTCTAACAGGCAACCAAACAATCAACCAAGCAACCAATATTCATTTACCTCAAGCACAAAAAAAACAATAATAAAGAAAAACTGTAAGTTTTATATGCCCTACATTAGGGAACCTTTAGCTGCTTAAGACAAGCAAGCTCAATACAATTTACGGACCTACATACGTATGAGAGCTATTGCGGATGTTAGTAAAGAGCTACTCTTTTATACGTTACGTTTATTATTCCGTTTGTCGTTTCCCAATATTTATTTTCGATCCGTCTTTCAAGCAAAAGACGGTGTCTTTCGACAGCAACCGACGTTTGTCTTAGCACCGTCTTAGGGTCAGCCAGTACCCAGCAATTGCTGAGGAGTATGAGCTCGCTTATATCCTGCTTTTAGGATTAATCCAAATCAAGATCCTCTCGCGAATTTGGTATAAATAACAACCACACGTCTAATCCCGAAGGAGCCTCACCAACAACCTGTTCAGGTCTTACGTCGCATTGGCAGCTAGCTTTGGTAATGATTAGTAATTGAAGTAATTGAATAGATTACGATTATTTTCAGTTTAGCGTGATTAGTTAGTGATTACGATTACAAGTTATATAAAATTAATCAAGATTAATTGCAATGACTTTCAAATAATCAGAAACAATGAAAAAAAGAATTTGACTACTTTGAACGATTACTTCAATAATCAAAAAGAATGTTTTCAAGTAATCGAAATATTTTTCTCATCCTTTTGTTTCTTTTTGACTATTAAATAGTCAATCGCAAGTAATACTGAATATATAAGGATTATTCGGAATCGTAATCAATTGTAATCACAAATTGCTTAGCAGTTTCTTACCATTATATAACTATTACGATTCTTTTTAAAATGTAATTGATTACTAATCGTAATCGCAATGGTTTCAACATCGTATTTGACAAAGATGTATGATAAATCCCTAGTACATATCCTTTCTATTCGTTTGCAGATGACAGTAACAAAAGTTATTCGTTTTCATTGGCATGAAAATCCAATGCAACGTTCGATTGACTGAATGCATTTTTCAGGTCCCAAAAGAAGCATTCAGTTTTTTCGAGTTTTTAAGACGATTTAAAAGATCTACTTATTATAATAATTATTTATATCACTAGTATCCAACCGAAAATGGAACTTAAATCCCATGTGTGTGCCGGTGCTTCAATGGGTATATTGGAGCTATCGGTCTCAGTAGGGTATCCAGCTCTATTTTCACGCTGGAACACAACCTAATGTGCTCCAATGAAATTAGGAATTTGTCCCTGGTACCCGAACGTAGGCACGTCCATATAACAAGCTCATCATTAATTGCTCATGCGTTCGTGGTAGATTGGCCAATGGGCCGTACAAAAAATTACAGGGAAATCTCGTTCTTTAGTCGTACTGCTCTTATATAGAATACACTCTCTGCAAGGTCTGTCCTGTCAATTTGAATGTGGGAAAATTAAATGCGAATCCACAAGCATTACTTCCGCTATCCCCATAGCCTTTTATTCTAGTTCCAATACAATGCATTGCATGAGTAGGGGCCATGCTCTAAGTGCTAGTAAAAAAAAACAAGCTTCCGTACAACTCAATATAACACATATGTACCTATAGTTTTGTCCATTTTTGGAAGGTTTCAGAAATTATATTTACAACCGTAAGTGTGATGAAAAGATAGGCATCACTTTATGACATTAAACATATCATATCGTCATATCAGCCCCTACTTTTGAATCGGTTGGTGCAACACCAAACATCAATTGTGTTTTTTTACTGATCAATTGTGAAGATCATAATATTTGAAAGATTTGAAAGGCTGTCGCCAGTTTTTATTAAAATTTTAACTTAACAGATTTTTTTCATCGATAAATTCGCTCACCAAAAAACATGTGAATTTTAAAAACGATATATGACAGGTCTTACACTGGATTTGTACTTTCAAAAGGTTATTTTAAAACTACATGCCTACGTAGAAGGTATGTTGGCTCTGTATAGTGTTACCTGTGGCAGATATGAGCTTAAGTAATTTTTAGTTTTATAAGTTCATAAGATATAAAATTTTTCCAACTACGCTGCATCTAAAGCTGAAGACTGTTTAGGAAAAAGAAAATGTTAAAGCTCATTAGCTTGCCGCCATTTTACTCATTATTTTATTATATTTAATTTTATATCCTTTCAATATAAAAATAGTAAAATATAGCCAAATTCTTTAAAGTTGTATGACTACAAATCGATTGAAAAAGACCTCAACTATGCCTGTGTGAATTTTTACCACTATATCTTCAATTCGTTACAAACCAGTGTGCGTGCCTATCATGAGCAAAAAAATCAGCTCTCAAGCCAAACAAGGACACATAAAATTAAAAGCGATATAATTTGAAAAAAAAACTTTACTTAAGAGTAAATGAGTTTGAATTCGGCTTAAACTCGTCTTCAAATGTTTTATAACCATTTTTTAGCAGTCAGTCAGACATTCATTCACAAAGTTATTTCTTATTTTTTTTTTACCACCTTTTTTTGTGGTCTTTGGAGTATTTAAATGAGAAATAAAAACAACAACAACAATAAAATTATAACATAAGCCACATTGGTTTATGGTTCTTAATAAATACATGTGTGTCCCCCAAATGAATAAAATATTAGTTGCTGCTTTTGAATTTGTTACATGGAGTAAAACTGGCAAAAAAAACCCAAGCAATGACTCAAAATAATTTTTTTAACAGTTTAATGGATTTGTTGCCATTTTCAAAGTTTTACCACCAATGACATGTGATGCATGAGGCATACACACTCAGTTATTTACTTACCCAGCAAACACACACGCAAACGTTTAAGAAACGAACAACATCTCGATTCGATATTAAATGGAGTTTTGAAATTATTCTCATTTATCAAGTAAAATTTTAAGATGGGTGTTTATAACCTTAAATGATGTATATTTAATTTCGCACTGATTTAATTTCTAAAAATTTTATTTACAATGTGCAAACGTTATTTCCTTCTTTAAAATGAACTTTTGAAGTTTATTTATAGCAAGACTATAAATACATTTTACTGGGATCTATATTTATACTTTTTCCGAATTATTCCCGTTGGCGTTAAGGATGTTTATCGATAATACATGTCGATCGGTATTCTCTATTTAGAACGGCAAAGAAGTATTTATTCTCATTCGCCGGCATTGTTGGCTTTAAGAAATAAATTAAATGTGAAAGTAGCAACGAATATTTCAAATTTTAGTTTCCAAAATGGAAAATATCCCGAAGGATGTAGAAACGAACTTAGATTGTATTTATAATGAAGAATGGTTTTCTGTTGCATTACAAATGTTAAGAACTTTTGCAGGGACCAATTATTTCGATATGGGTTCAGTGTACCGACGTTTGCACACTATTTTTTCATCTTCCGACACTCGAAATTTAACTCAATTATACAACTTGTCAAACAAATCGCGTCCAAAACTATGGATAAAACTTTACTAACAGTGAGCAGATGAGCAAAGACAGATTTTTATTTGATATGATCCTTACATATAAGGCCGGTCATTCACGTATTGTTTTAACTGTCAGAAAAAAAACTGACGTGTTTGGGTATTTCAGTGTTAGTTCAACACAACTCTGCAGTAGAACTGAGACATATTAAATTTTAATATTTTTAGTTGAAAGCTTTCATTGTTCATTTTTGTTCATTTTTCCGCTTACAGAATACGTGTTTTGGGTTTTTCTTCAGCTCATTTATGTTTCCCTGGTACATAATAAAGATGTCCAGACATCTCGTTCTGAACATTGATTTTTTATAGGATCAACACAACTCGACAAAGCCACTTTTAAAGTTGGTGTGCACTGTAGATTTTTGGCACGAGTTTCCGTTATCCTTTGTCAAGTTTGGTTTGGAGACAAGCCGGTTTCGACTATGTGCCATCTTCAGTGTCATTTTTCGTTCTCAGTCTCAATTGAGGAAATCTTATGGTTTTTCACATAATTCTTTTAATGAAGTGATTGACATCTCAATATAGATTTCGTTTTTGCAGCCATGTTTTGACCCACTATTTCTACTTTTTCGGTTTAATATTATCTATTTAAAGAATCATTAAAAGTAAACTGAGAAGGACAAAAAAATTCACAGTTTAACCTGATAGTTATACTATACGTAAGTGGCTGGCCTATGCCCTTAGTGATACAGAGAAATGCGTACATATATACCGACATACAATCAACAAACTTAGGCCAATAATTACAAAAATCCAATTTCTAGTTGGTGTAGAACAGTGCGAAGCATTACATCATAAATTTTTTATAAAACAAATAAACCCGAGCCTGTAATTATAAATTGTATTATTCTTCATGCTCGTATATTTTCTGTTTCCCAAATTACCTATTGAATTTATCTTGCTATGTTGATGGGAATTCGTATTTGGCAATACGTTTTTAGATCTCCTGCAGATGATCAACAAAGTTGATCGAAATATTGGACCGAAATATTTTTATTCAATTGTTTTCTTCCACACCGTCCTCAAGACCAAATAAAAACAATTTAATAATTATTGAATGTACAGTATGTTTTTTTTCAAGCTGTACAACTTTGGATTGAAATAATATACTGAGAGACCTAGTTGAAAAACTAATGACTTCACGTATGCCCAGAAAAGATAATCCAACGGCACCTTATTGTCGGCAAATTGACTGGACTATTTCGAAAAATGTATAGCATTCGCCAACTGTTTTCTTTAGTATGTCGAATGGTGGACGAGGTGTACGATGTCCCTGACTTTTTAAATTTACCGCCTCTTAATTGATATGGCAGCATTGCTCCGGTCAACAGGCATGTGCCAGTTGACTCACGTAAATATATGAACAACCTGTGACATTTAGTTAGTTAGAACGAATGACAGCATACTACCACGTGTTTGAAGAGAAAAAGAGTAAATTTCGTTTAAAAATTATTCAACTTACCCCAGGGCTAAGCTTGATAAATACTACGTAAACTCTGCACCAATAATTTTAATTTGAAAAAAATGGTTTACTGAACTTGTTGTGGCCGTACAAGCACGCAAGATGTTTTGGACTCCCAGTTTTGGTATTTACACCCGAAAAAAAGTGAAGAAAATCACAATATAATGTTGGCCGATCGAGGGTTAAAAGGACGAGAGATTTTGGAAGCCACAGACATATCATCACATGGCTTAGTGGTTTCAATTTTGAATAATCGCTTGGGTATGAGAAAGTGTTTGCCAGTGTTCAAACACAATATGGACGAGTTGTTGCGTCGTTTTGTAACCGTGGACCACAACACACCAGAAACCAAACGTCAGTCGAAACAGTGGATTTCTCGGAGTTATACAGCCTCAAACAAAGCCAAGGTGAGTCTGTAATCCAATAAAGTAATGGCGACGGTTTCTTCGGATCTATGCAGTACAATCTACATTAATTACCTACATAAGGCTAAAGTAATCAATGGCGAATATTATGCCAACTTATTTCGATTTAGAGAGGATTTGAAAAAAAAAACGATCGCATTTGGCCAAACACAAAGATCTTCTGTACCAGGACAATGCTAGGAGACACACATGTGCAGCTTTCATTGCAAAAATCCATGAATTAGGCTACGATTGGCTTCCCCATTCGCAGAAGCAGGTATTATTAGAACCAGGTTCAGCAATGGCAGCCGTGGGTGGAGCACCAGAAATGCTCTTATTACGATAAGCTTAATCTGTAAATCAAAAAAATACTATATAAAATGGTAAATAAATCGAAGAAAATCATTAATAATATAATAATGGCTCTATACCGCTGTTCGGCCTCAATTTGTATAATGGTAAGGGCTAATAGAATCCCTCGTGGATTTTCCACACTCCAAAAGCAAGGCATAATATTGCGATAAAACAATGGGTTTGCTTCCACTTTATTTTTAGCCCATCGATCGAAGATACAGCACAAACGAGGACAAAATTGCAAACTAAACTAAGAACAAATGATCAACGAGTTGCCCGACCTTAGAACCGTGTATGATAGTTTAATCCCTGTCGGTATATCGAACCTTTAAAAAACACCAGCTATTTTCCAATTTTTATACAAAACTAAACGCGGTGAAAAATATGTTTTTTTTATCGAAAAAAATATTAAATTAGAGATTTTATATTTGAAATAGAATTGGCGATATTAAATCTAATTTAAATAGGTGCCACATATTGACAAAACTTACTGCAACTTTTTGTTGAAACATTTTTTACTCTAAAATTGGTGTCAGTGATTACAAAGCGTTTCGCATTGAAGAAATAACTTGAATTTAAATCATTTTTAATTTCAGTTAAAGCCACTGTGTTTGCTGGGTTCATACGAGCTGCTCCATACACATGGTTACATGGCTAATGTGCAATACACACATGCCATCCCAGCCATGTATAGAACATTATTTTTATTTAAAAAAAGTTGATTTTTTTTTGCTAGGATTTTAAGTGTTTGAATCAAAAGCGACAACAGCAACAACCGCAGACAAACGTTTGTTAAATGACAGGAGACAGATAAGTCGTGTATGCAAGTTGAGTCATATTTTGCCGTTTGAAAGTCTTATCAGATCGTATTAATTCTTATTGGGGTTTTGTTTAATTTGTGACTTTTATGAAAGGCTGTGATTTTGTTGCAATTAAGCCGTTAATCATATATTGCGAGTATAAAGATTTCGATTTCTTTTAGTAGTAAAAGAACATCGAAAAGGGAACAATAAAAAAAGACCTTGAAAATATTGATAATCAAAAGTTTGTCAATCGTGGTGGCACTGTAGGAGTTGGGCATATAGAATATTATTAGATTGTTATTATTCTTTAGGGGTATAAGAAAATTACCAAGAAGTTGTGTAATTCACCAGTGATCCATAAAGTAAAATTGTTATTTGTAGGTTTGCTATTTGGCTTTATGCTATAAATTCTTATTTTGTGGTTTGGGGTAAAAACAAACTTTATTACAGTCTAAGAAAATTACATGCTTCTGATGTTTCCTTTAGCGAATGAGGTCATCCTAACTTTTCACTATCTTTGGCGATCACTTTCGAAATTTCCTTCCCTACTCAGATCACTTCAAATATTCGAATGTTATTACCCACATGTTTGTCATCACCATCTAATGAATTGTTAAGTGTCTTACGACATGTTGCAACTAGTTTGTGGTATTTTGTCGTTATTGTCATCTTAGACGTTGCACCCATCGAAGTTGATGGTCGTTTTGTTTTTACACATATTTTTTTTTCTTTTAATTTCAATTTAAAGACGAAAAAAGTGTCATTAATGGCACACGAAACAAACAAAATGACAAAATAAAACAAAGCAAAACAAATTCGTGCATGCACATTATACTGTTGCTATTGGATTTTTTTCATTATCGAACAACTATAGCTCCGGGTATGAACACCATAACTAGACAAACTTCAATGTCTCAATATGTTTTTTTTTAACTGTAAGTCATCAGTGCCACCGCCGTCTATAACGCCAGCAAATCCAAGTACGTAAAGCAATTGCTGGCATATCAATGAGAAGATTATGGACAAAAAAGTCATGTTGCACTTAAATAAAATTAAAATATTCATGTGCAAAATTTCTGCTTTTAATTGTGACAAAAAAAAATTAACCCCACAAAAAACCAAGCCCAATTGGAAAGTGTTTTCATGGCTACAAAATGTCATTTTAGCAGCGGAATTTTTTAAAACGAACTCTTTTGCTCCACACAGAATTCTCTTTTTTTTTCAGTTTTCTCTTAAATGACCAAATCAGGTTATTGGCAATAGTATTCACATCTTAATTCTTAATTCTTTTGAACCTGATTAAATATTAAGAACAATCTGTTTCTTAGTCAAGTTTTCTAATAACTTTTTTTAAGGAAAACTAGAGAAGACAGATTGTGAAGTAGAGGAGGGGAGAAAAGCGTTATGTTTTATTCTAGAACAGTGTTGAAACGCCTCTGGGGTTACGTAGGCGCAGTACTTGAAGCTAGTATAGCCATTTTAATAATTATTTCACTTCACCGAGGATTTATTGCTATATAGTGATAATAGGAAGGCGCTGTGATATATAATACTAGTGTGAATAAAAGCTGTACATGTCAGAAAAATGTATGTTTTTGATTGGCAGCGACTTGGACACGAACCTGAGTGTCTAACGCCATCGAATACTTAATAGTCAACACGCTAACTACTTAAGCAACAGCACCCTTAATATATATGGACGACTGGCATTATGTAACCATATAAATCCCATCAGTTTTAAACTGAAGAATTTTTTTAACATTGTCGTCGTATAAAATTAAAAATTTCCAAGTGGGTAGTTTACTTGACCTGGGTAAAAGAGGTCTCAATTCGCTTATATTTGAATTTTAAGTGCCACAAAAAAAACTAATTTAAGATCTAGCCTTTTAAAGACATAAAAAGGAAAGAAACTCTCGGTTACAAATAAGATATATAGTTTTTATTATTTCCTCAAGCCAATTTGCCTTTCTTCAATAATAGTTATCTGATATTTTTAACGTTTAAGAAGTCATTACTTAATACTGATAATTTTGGAATCTGCCATTGATGATTGAAAAAAACCAGTGATTCGATGGCATTCAGTTAAATCTCGTGACACATATTTTTTTATCGTTTGCAAAATTTTATGGGATACAAAGAATTACCCCATGTGGCGGGGGTTGAAGCTATAGCTTCTCTAACCGCACCATTAACGGTTTGCGTTTAATTGCAACGACTACACGGCGATCATATTAAATACTCGTAGTCCTCTAGCTATGAGGCCCCACCAATAATCAGTCCGAACTCTTCGTTACTGGAGCTACTTGTCCCTGTTTTGCTAATCGGTTAGATCTTTATCAGCTATTTTGATACCCTAGACAAGACTCAGTGTCTGGTTAGCCTATAACGTCCGTATAGCAAATTATAAGGTATCAGAATCATGGTAAAAATGACCAAATTTTGCAAGCAGAAATGTTATGGCCGGAGGAGAAGACACCTGTACCAATAGATATTTCGGACCTAGGTACAAATAAAATCCCTGCAATCGCCCTGTCGATATATTCAATGGCTGAAGCGCCTTAAAATTGTGGAAAAAACTTAATTATTATTCAACAACTTTGGGCGATTTAGAATTGTTCAAAATTCGGACTTTTGTTCAGAATGAAAGATTTACCCAAATATTAAAACACCCAACAAACTTTTTTGGACGATTGTTCCTTCTGTTTTTGGGAATTTTAACGTAATGAACAATTATGCAGGCGATTATACAAGTTTAAGATTAGGTTAGGTAGATTGTGTTCATTTTCGTTCGATCCATCGTAGGTAGTAAACAAAAATGTTTGTTTATAATAGTTAATTCGCATTAATTGAACAAATTAAGCTTTAAATTGAGTTATAACATTTTGTGTTCACGTGTATGCAATTTAGCCTACTCAATTAGCATTTTATAGCTGAAAATGTTATCATGACCCGACGGTGATGTTTGAATAAGTGTGTAATAATGTGTTGTGCGCTTTTGCATACACAATTTCCTATAACCATTACAATATTAAAGAGATAGCTAAATTGGTAACAATAAGATTTGTTGTCCCGTAGTTGTAGAGTCTAGTTAGTGATCTACTAAACTTAATTTGTTAATTTAACAGACTTTTCTGATCATTAAACACACTAGACCAGAGTTGCATTATGAACTTGATTAAATTTATGGTATAATTAGAAACTAATTGCTCAATTTATTAATCGGTACCTTGTATGATAAATTAAGACCTTAATTGCGTGAATCTCTTAATTGCGCAATTAAGGCGCATGTGTGAACATAGTATAAAGTAATTATTATGTTAGAATTGTTTAGTATTACAGGATAAATAAAGCTGTGTTTATATTCTGGATTTGCAAATAATTTTTTTTGCCATCTACAAAGAAATCATTCAGAATTTCGTCTATAAAATTTACTCCTTGTCTGCAAATAACTGCAATTCTTTGCAGGGAGCACATTCTGTTTTACTAATGACAAAAGGGAGACAGTCAACTCAAATTGCGTCGATGTTCAAGTGAGTCTATACACTACTGTCACCGATAAGCAGCTTCACTCTTTTTTGCGCGGTCGAAAAGCTTGCAAATATTTGTTGATGCACCGGAAATTGTATTCCATTTTCGATCGTAAAATAGAATTCCATGCCCTTTGATGTTCTGAGCTCCAATATCTTTGAACACTTTTCTTACTTCAGAACTCTTAACCATTCGACCAAGATGTCCTTTGCTGTTGGGTATTGGTGATATAAAAAATAAGGAACTCAGATGGATGGAATGAAGTACCTCTTACAAACTTTTAAAACAATCGAAGAACTTGAATGCTTCTTTAGCGATCTAAAATATGAGTTTAATCCATCGAACATCACACTGGATTTTCATGGCAAAGCCATCAGGAGCATATGATTCCTTAATACTTATGTCACCCATACCCATAACTACAAACGAAGCAACATTATCAGTCGGGCGTCTGTGCATTAAAATCGACCCTGGCCGCATGAACCCATTCAGAGTATCACAAGTATTCGCTTAAGTGTATCACTCATATTTTGCTTGATGGCTCTACGTTGCAAAAGGCTTTGTTTATTTTTTAATGAAAACGAATGGCAAATGCGGCTGTAATCAGCAAAATAATAGATAGGACTAGAAGCTTGACATAGAAGGCCATTTACCAAGCGTAATGATATGAAAACAATAATTTTTTTTGAGAGTATTTGACATACATTGTTGTCCTTCTAGAGTTTATAAATTCAATTTTCAATTACTTCATTCGATAGTTCGCAATTAGCGGAACGGTCTATGAGAAGTTAGACTTTTGATATATGTACCTGTCTAGGTGTTTCATCAAGGTGCTCGCCCATTTTACTTGATATCATATTAATATACCAAAATAATATATAAAAATTAATCGGCGCCTTAGGTATACTTATTTTCATAGTTTACTTTAAATATTTTGTTAAACTTCAAGAGTCTTTGTAACTATTTCTTTTATCTTTTTTTGAAAAATCTTTTCCTTGATGACAATGTCACTTTTTTTTTCGTTAATTTAGAGCAAAAATTTATTTACATTTTTTAAACGATTTTTGAACGTTTTTTTTTTTGTGCCAGACAGAGCGAAAACTTTCGCTGCTCGTAACTTTCGTTGGCTTTAAGAGGTGCTGTTGTGTAGTGGTGCTCTGCAATTGGTTGTATGTTTAAGATTAATATTGAATAACCTCTAAGCGCTAATTACTACCACTTGTAACAAGTTGGTTCATTTGCTAGTTGTTCGGTCCAAATATACAAATCTCTGTATGTACACACGTACATGCTTGAACGTCGACGTGGTCATGTACTCGTATGTAGACGGCGAGGTGACTCCATAAAGGTATTAAATACACGAATATTTGCTTTGGTTTTAATTCGAGTCAATTTTACACAACATTTTCTGCTCTCTTCCTTTATCTGTTGGTAAATATTTCATAGTTAAGAAATTTTTTGTTTTGGACTTTTTTTTTTGTTTTAGTTTCATTTATCTTTCTTTCTTTTAGATTTTTTTTGTTAACAAAATCCTATTTCAACTGCAGCCAGGTTTTTTTTCTTAATAACAGAAGTTAGTCTGAAAATAATCAAAGACTTTTAAGTCAAACTAATTTGCATTACAAATTAGAAAGTGTGCTTTATTGTTTTTTTGTACAAAGCGATAATAAACGGGCTTTAGAAAATTGTTGGGCCTTAATTTTTCTTCTTCATCGCATTTAATTCGGCTTTTGTGTAAATGACGTTAAAGTGACTATTGAGTGTTTCAAATTCGTTAAAAATACTATAATTAATTTGTAGATGGAAGGTAAAATTGATTTAATATTTATTTGTACATCCCTCGTTTGAAAGTTACGGATGGAGAATAATAAAATCAATAAGCATTTGAATGAAACTGACATTAAAGACAATAAATTATTAAACTGTTTTGGTTTCATTTGAAAAATCTTTCATAAGCAATTTAACATATTTCTGCATAGCAATTTTATTTATACATTTTTATATGCTTTTGGGCTTTGGTGTGGTCCTTTTCAACCTTCTTTCGAGTTAAGTTTTTAATCGATTTCAAAACAATATTTTTTAAGGGGTATGATTTTCAAAACTATTTTTAAATAATTTTGAAGTTATTATAATTGAAAATCCAACCTAGGATCTATAAAATTCATATCATATAACAGAATTAAGGTTAAACAAATTATAAGAAATAAATGGAAATCAAAAACAAATTTTAAAAATAAAGACAGTTGAGTGGGGAATGCCAACTACAGCCTCGAGAGGGAAAAGAATACTAGAGGTGATCGCACGACTAGGGTTAGCGACTGCAAACATCGGTGGTACTGCAACGTTCAGACGCCCTGGATATGAAGGCACCATCCCGGATGTAACCTTTGTCTCTGAGGAAATGTCGAATAAAATAAAAGAATGGAGAGTTTTAGAAACATACACAGCAAGCGATCATCAATATATATCGTTTCGCTAAAAAGCTGAGGAAGATGCACGGACAAAGAAGACTCGTGAAACCACCCGCAGATGGAACGTCAATAAGCTTGACACGTCGGTACTTCCCACCGAATTTGACAGGCGTTCAGAGGAAGATCAACCCGGAAGAGATGCCAGACAAACTGTAAAACACATAATGTCAACGATCAAGAACTGCTGCAATAAGGCAATGCCCAAGGCAAAGGCAGGCTCAAATCGCAAGGCAATACACTGCTGGAATATCTCGATTGACGAATCTAGGCTAGGAACAGGATACAAAGTCGTGATGCAAAAGCTCGGGATGAGAAACCCAATAGACAAGATGGATGAGGACATAATGAAAATATTGTAAATGCATTATTCCCCGAACATGACATTAGAATTGAAAATGCAGAAATAGGACCCTTAACCGACATACCCTTGTTTACCATCGAAGAATTGCAAACAGCCGCTCGTAGCCTTAAAAACCGAAAGGCACCGGCCCCGATGGCATACCCACAGAAGTTATGAAAGAGCTAGCAGTTAATCGCCCGGATATGCTACTCAAGATGTACAATGGCTGTCTAAAACAGGGTATATTCCCAGATGTCTGGAAATAAGAGAAGCTTGTCCTAATCAGTAAGGGAAAGAGTGACCAAGTATCACCATCGTCGTACAGACCACTGTGTATGCTAGACACAGCCGGCAAACTGCTTAAACGCCTGATCAAACCTAGGCTTGATGACGCAATCAGTGCCGCAGGGGGTCTCTCTAGAAGGCAATATGGATTCCGACCTGGAAAGTCGACAGTAGGAGCCCTAAAAGAAGTTATAGACGCGGTAGAAGCAGCACAACACGGAAACCACTATTCGAGACCTATCATTCTGCTAGCGACTTTGGACATTAAAAATGCTTTCAACAGTCTAAGGTGGGCGGATGTGGTGCAAGCCTTAGATTCAATAAATAACATTGTGTTGGTAATTTTAGTTTTGAACAACAACTAGGCCAGTCGTACACATTACTTTGTCTAATTTTCCAACTTTCAGAATCTTAACAAACCCAGAAGCTGAAAAAATATACAATCATAGTTGGAAAAAGATACCGATTTCAAAACAAAAAATATTTATTCAGCGACAAGGCCCATTTTGTGGGGCACGGGTACGTCAGCAAACAAAGGTTCACAACAATAACGATGCTGGGAAAATAACGATCCACACGCAGTTCACTACTTCTTCCAAGAAGCATTGTTAGGGCTGTATGAATAAGGGCCTAATTTCATATCACTCAAATTAAAAAATGTTTGGGATATTCTTCACAACGACAACTGCGAATAAACAATTGCCCAACAAATTGTTTAATGTATTTGACATTTTTAAAAACTAGGACAATAGATCAATGCAAACAGAAGGCCGAATTTAAAAAAATCTTAAGTCAGGCATAAGCATTTTTTCCCTCGTTGGTAAAGCGTTGGTAAACCAAGCCGGTTTTGAACGCACTCTTCAACTAATCAGAGAAATAACCACCCTTTTAAAAACTCGCCAAAAAGAAATTCAAAAATTTACACACTTAGAATTTTGGCCTATCGTTCAGTCATATTATTTAAGATTCAAATGAAAAATCGGCATTTTTTTTTTTTTGAGAATTTAACATTTTGAATTTGACCAATAGTTCATTGTGAACAAAAGCCTTCATTTTCCACAATCAACTAAAGTTGTGGGATAATCGCCCAATTATTTTTACAACAATTTATTTTGGACGTTTTAAATTTAAATGAAATGCGGTTCTCATATGACTGGGAGCAAAGTCAACAGATCTAGCGCAATTGTCATATTACGAGTATTTTCAAGGGACCTTTGAATACTGGTAAGGAGTAGTGTTTATATAAATGCAATTGGTAATTTTAAACCGATGAATTATAATAGAAATAATTCTTGAAAGTGAAAATTTAATGCGCCTTTCACTCGTGTTAGATCGAATAAAACGATTTGTCAAAAATTCTAGAATGTGAGATAGTGTGAAAGTAAATTCATAAAAACAAACGAAGAAAATACCAAAAGCAGCTTTTCCAAAAATTAACAAGTCGACTGGTTCGTCGCATATATTTTTGTTTTTCAGCTTGAAGTGGCACAAAACCCGCTGCTGTGTTTAACGGTTATCATATGTTGTGGTACCCTGTAGTGCTGAATATTGTGATACGTTTTTGACACTTCATTTTGCCACGAAAGTTCTCAGATGTCTCCGCCACAGCTACCCACCTGAATTTGTTCGCTTCATTTTAAAGGGCTTACGAGCCGTATTCCGTTACTAAGGCTATTGTAGATTAATAACAACTATTTAATGTGTTTGGTAAATTAAAAATGAAACACGCACTATAAAACACTAAAGGCTTTAATGTTACTGAACGAACTTAAAAATTGCGACTTATACGTTAAACACACACAAGGTTTCTTTGAAAAACACAATCAAGCTGTTCGCAGGGAAATTGATTCTATCGATTTGGAGTCGATTGGTATACTAAAGGCTGGTTGTAGGATTTGCTTTTACAAACACAAACACATTATATTCCCCCTCTGCCCCCTAACTAATATCATGTCACCCTTTAATTCTCTCATTTCAATTATTATCAATAAGCACGAGTAAAATCATAATTTTATTGTGCAAACAATAAAAACAAGAAACCTTTTAACGAAATCTAGCAATGATATTTGTTAGCGACATACTTTTATCTGAATTATTTCAAATTCAGTCAGTTTGTTATCTCACCTTCATGAATGATTCAATAAACTTATTTAAGAATATAGAGAGAATCGAGCAAAAATACACATTTAGCGAAAACGCTAGCTAACTAACAAAGAACGAACAAATTGATAATAATTTCATTACCTTCAATTTCCTATTAGATAAAGTTTCTAACAGCTAAATTTACTTCAATGATTTCATTTATTTTAAATTCCATTTTTTTCGTTTTCTGTAAACATTTATTTTTATTTAAACGTTTAATTAGCGCCTCAGTATTAGAGAGAGAGAGAGAGAGAGAGACTAGAAATATTGTAAATTTGTTGTTTTGATGTTGTTGATCAAATTTGACAGAGTTGTACTAATTTTTGCAATTATATTTCATTGTTAGTTGCGAAATCTTATTTTAGACTTAACTATTAAATTGGAATTGTAGTAACAAGACAAAAGCAGCACCGACGATTAGCATTATGTTGGCCAAACTTAAGAAAAAATCCAAAATTAAATTTACCTACTTTACGAACGCCTACACTTCACTTTCAGTGCTCGCCAAAAGGCAAAAGTAAAAAATTGTTTATTTTAAAGATTTAAAGGAAAAAACTAAGTTTGAAGTTGAAATGAAAAATGACCGACCGACATAAAAGGTGTCTCTAAATTTATGCAGTTCTTTTTTACGGTTTTGCTGACATAAGCGTACTTTTGGGGGGATGTGGGCTTGTTAACGTAGTCCTTATACTTCAACTAACGCTAATTTTGATTACTGAAATGCTCCATACAGTAATTGATATAATTAAAAAGCTGTACGGCATGTCGCATACATCACAGACAACAATCATAATATGACTCAGTAAATGGAGCATCAGTAACATCTTGACCTGCCTCAGTTTCATAGAAGTACGATCCAGGTCCAAGTTGTCAATACATTTACATCGTTCTATGACTATAAAATGATGCAATTTTGACAAGTAACTAGAATTTTGCTCTCGAAAAATCAGCATTAATTTGTGGCTGTTCAAACTAACAAAAATGTTTTCTATATTTATACAAAAATCATAAAATTTGTATGAGAGCCCCCCAAAAAAGTTCCCGGAAATAGGTCCCAAAGGTAAAAATGTTCCCCTCGAAAAATAATAGGAGCCAGTCATATAAATAAACCCTATTCTAACCTCTACAAAATAGGAAATATTAATTTAGTTTAGGACTTGACTTAAGACGCGGATTAAGCGACTTTGAAAACATTAAAAACCGTCATAAGACCCTAAAGGAATAGTTTTAGTGCCAGGGTGCCCGACATTTTATATTTAACCCTTAAGCTTGAAACACATTCACGACAGCAGGCTACCGACTACAATCTGTCAAAATTAAAATACACACGGTTTTATGAGAACGATTATTTTGACGCCTACAAGGCAACATGGCTGCAGGTGGTTGTCCATGCTGCTTTTGTCGTTGTTGTTAAATTAAACCAATTTCTATTTTTGTTGGCTACAAAATAAAAATAATGTTGAATAAAGATCAAAATATATTAAGCAAATTAGTGCTTACACATATTTTTTATTGTAAATTAAACGAGGAAATTATAAAATTTATAATAAATATGCATCAAAAGTTTCTATATAAATAAATTCATTTGTTATATTTTTTTATACATGTATTCAAAATATTTAATTGTATTTTTATATTACTGAGTATCATGTATCTGAAATCATGTATTTTTTTCTGGCTTAAGTCTCGTTTTTGTAAACCGATCTTTAGAAACGTAAAAAATCTAAAGTGGCATCTCTGAAATATAAATGAATTGTTGGAACAGCTGTTAATATTTTAACATTACTATTTAGCTGCCGTTTTCAAAATAATTAAGTAGCTGGCTACATGGCGTCATTGGTAGGCAGCGGCATTTGTAGTCGTGTAGCCGTGTGGCCTGGTGTGGTCAATGTGTTTAATGCCTTAATCATGCCAAATGGAATTTTGCCCGTTGTGACCTGTATAAAATCGCCAATAAGAAGTCTGTGTTAAGCATGTACCCTTAAACAGGGTAATATTTTGTTCAAGAAACGAAAATGCCATTAGTGTAATTTTTGAAGATTTGTGCACTCAAAATTTACCTTCTAAAAATGTATATAACTTTTACATATTTTCGTTTTGGGAATCCAAATATATATTTTTTCTAAAATTCTGAATTGCCCGTACTCGAACTAGTTTGCAGCAAAGGATATGACACGTTTGCTCTCTTATAGTTTTGAAACAATTATTTTTTTTTATTGATATTTGTTTAAAATACTAATCTTAGGAACTAGTCACATTTAGATTGGATTTGCCCTTGACAATAATTAAAATTCTTATTCACTAATTCTAAGAATTTCCATTTAGACGCGAAGAATTTATGATGAAATGTCTAAAAATCTGTTAAAAATATATTGTCATCTTATATTTTTCACAGGACTCGGCGAATTTTATCTGGCAACTGTGCAAAATTTATTTTGTTACGCATTCTTCAATGACTTCCTCTATTTACCCAAATTTTTAGACAAGTAATTATTATAATTTGTTAGATGTGAAACAAGGTCTGAAAACTTGGCGGATATGTAAACATGCCGCTATTGAAATACAATTATAAAATGGCTCAATGCGCCTTAATGCACCAGATAGGCCCAATGTCATCCAATGGAAGAATAAATTAAAAATGAGGACTAAAAGTAAAAATATACGATGTTGTTTCAAAGAACAGTTGCGCAGAGTTTTATTTCCTTTTTTATGTTTTTGTTTTTAGTTTTGAATTTTATTTTGTTATACTTTTATCACACTAATAATTATATCCTTTCCATCCAAAGTTGAGGAAACTTTAAAGCGTCCAAATTGTTAATGGACAAATATTTATAAACCAGTAGTGCGATTCACTAACTATTAGCGATTCGACAGTCGCAAAGTTTGTCGTCAATTTTTGTTGTTTGCATTAACGATTGTATGATTCACTAACTACTCGTAAACGACAGTAGACATCGTTAATTTGTTGTTTATTCAAATTGATATCAAGTGGCATCACTGTCAAAAAAAATATCAAATAAACGAAAAAACAAAACTTTTTGGAAAAATTTGTTGTGCGTTTAGCTATTTTTGCAAAAGCTTAGTAAAAAACATTTGAGGCTTTTCCTATATGTAGTATAAATATGCTATGTATGTACCTAGGGCCTTGTTTAATAAAAATATTGTGTATTATATATAATCATTTTTAATCTAATTAAAAGAGCCCTTAAAAGATGCCATGAATTTTAGTTTGTCGAATAAATAAACAACACAAAAATATACGTCGTTTATTTTTGTCTACAATCGTTAAGCTAATAATAACAGCTGACTAAACGATTGCGAATGTTGTTTAAGAAAAGTTACTAAATAGCAACATCGTTAATTTTGTTGTTAAAATTTTTTATCGATGCGATTGTCGTTAAAAAAAGAATAGTGAATCGCACTGCAGATCGAGTTGTTTTGTCAACAAAATAACACAGGCCGACACGATTTTAGGTGCACCAAACAGAAAGCTGTTTTTTATGTTATCTGCCATCCGTTTTTTTTCAATCAGCTCTTGTTTCTTTCATAAATTTTTACTTATTATCACCTTCAATATACACCCCTCCTCTATCACTACAACGCTCCATGCGAATCTTCCATTGTTCGAAACAGTGCTGGAAGTCTTTTTCTGTCAGCTCCTTCAGAACGCGTGCCGCTTTCTCTTTCACAGCTTCAACAGACTCAAATCTTGTTCCTTTTAATGCAGATTTCACCTTAGGAAACAGATAGAAGTCGCACGGCGCAAGATCCGGCGAATAAGGCGGATGGTCTAACACTGGGATGCTGAATTTGGCTAGAAACCTCTTAACAGTTGTTCAAATGTGAGAATTTTAGGCACCATTTTGGCACACACCTTTTGCATGTTAAAATTGTTATGTAATATTTGTCGTACGGATTCTTTATCAATTCTTACAGTTTCAGCAATCGCACGAATACTTAACCGACGGTCAGATCGAATCAGATTACCGATTTTTTCGATATTGTCATCCGTTTTCGACGTGGAAGGGCGACCCGGGCGTGAATCATCTTGAACGTCTTCTCGGCCATCTTGAAAACGCTTAAACCACTCAAAAACACGTACACGCGATAAACATTCATTGCCATACACTTCTTTCAATAAATTATAAGTTTCAGTAGCGGTTTTTCCAAGTTTCACATGAAATTTCACAACAATTCGTTGCTCTACTGTTACACTTAACATTTTTCCGGCGAAGCAAAAAAACACCTCTAATGCGAACGAAGGCTACAGCTGTACTGATTTGTTCACAGAAGCGAGAGGCACTACATTCGAAAGAGAAGGCATCACGATAACAGCTGTTGGTTGCTGGCGTTTGGCGCATGCGCACTTCTTCTGTAACAGCGTCAGTCTCGTTATTTAATAGCCACACCTCGTAGTTGATTCCAGCTTGAAAGATAGTATATTTCTTATTTTTTCTGTTTACTCATCCAAAAATACATACAAAACCAAAATTTTTGCATTTTAATGTGACTTCAAGGAAACGACTTTTAATCGAGTTTTAACAGTGAGTATGATTCTCTCCAACTAAAATATAAGATATTATATGTATAGATATATCCGATCTGCGATTGTTGAGATCTCAACAAATTTAATTTAGTTCTTCCTCTATTTGCTGTATCTATAGTAGTAAGCTTCTAAAAATGAATAACACACCGTTATATTTATACATTCTCTTGGTTTTCTTTTAAAATCTGTTGTATCACAAATGAAATAGGATCCATATTTTCCTTAAAATTAAAATAGGTTAGTTTTACTTTGCACAGAGTTGCATTAAAATTAATTAGTTAGTCAGCAGAGGTAACATGTGTTGTTGAAATGAAATTGTAATGTAAAGCATTAATTCATTACAAATGTAATTATAAATTGAAGAAGAACTGATTTTGTCCAAAGTGCAATATCTTTTAGTAGATGAGAAGTTCAAACCTGTATTTTTTTCCCAACAAAAAAAAAAAAAGAGACAGAGAGAGAAAAATCTGTTTCCAATCCTTTCGTCCGCTATCACTGTACTATAGTTTTCGAAACGTGACTATGCCTATGGATGCAATTGATTTAAAAAAGTCAGGGAATTTCCGATTGATCTCTTAAAGGAACAACTTACCATGAAAACGACTTTCTAATTACCAAGAATTCGGGCAAAAAAAAATATAGTGTTAAAATAACCAACAAACAAAGAACTGATGCAGTTTTGTAAATTCATAAATACCGACGCGGATTGGATTGGAAACGGAATTCAAATTCAAATCCTACTTGGAGTGTTTTTATGAACAAATAACAAAACCACATTGATTAAAAAAAATGTATTTTTGGCCGAATGTATACAAATGTGTGTCAGAATTTTATTTGTTGCATTCCAAATAAGAATTCGATTTGAATTCCGTTTCCAATTCAATCCGTAGCGGATTTCACGAATTTACAAAACTGCATCAGTTTGTTGTTTGTTGGTTATTTTAATACTAATTCCTTATTTGTTGCCCGAAATCTTCTGATTTGAAAAGAAGTTTGATCCGATGGTCCAATTTTTAGATTAGGCTTAGGTAGAATAATATTTCCATTATGAAAGACCAACTTCTTTTTACACATGTAAAAACTACAGTTAGAAATAAAATCTTAATAATCGTCCCATAAATTTAAATAATAATAAAAAAAAACTTTCTTTTCAAGAAAATAATTTGCATCGACCGCTAGCTGAACTAAAAAACTTAATTAATCTACTTATGACATTAGTTATCTTTTTTAAAATCTTGTCCCAAAAAGGAAAGAGGCTTAACAGTAGTAACACTTCAGTCTCTAAATTGATAATGACAATAAAACAAAAATTTATATTCATTAAATGTAACGCGACATCCTGTGAAAACTATTTCTTCTACTTACCGCTTTTTGTGGCCTCCCAAATGTCAAGAAAAATCTTAAAGCTGAATTAGGAAAATGTGTTGGTTTTAGAACGGGCACGGAAATACTCAATTAAACTACAGCACGTGTTCGCAGTTAAGGCAAAAATTACAAAACACAATTTATCTTCTGTTTTTAATATCGAATCCAAATCACAGTTGCTTTTTATGACAATTCGTTAAGAAGATCAATGTGATTTAATGCGCGAGTCTGTTTTGCAAATTGATAATAAAATTAAGTAGAGAAAGACGAAAAAAATAAATGTTGGACTTTCAAAGAGGACAAATTTAAATTGTTAGACAGTCAGAGGAGACAGTTAAAGTTTAAGACAGACAAGTGGTGCAGCACATAAAGTTTTTGTAGCCTTTGCTGTTTTAGAGTATTTTTTTTTTTCTTTGTACAAGTTAATAAACATTTAACATTGCCACAGCATGTGTTTGGGGAAGATGTTTTACAAAAGACAATTATTGAACACAAATAAACATTAAAGGTTGTTGTGAAATAAAGCCGAACTTAAATACACCCGGGAATGTCTGCAAAGAAATGATAAAAAAAAACTTTTATTAAAATTATTTATAATGGTGAAAATTATTAATAAAAAAATTAAATACTTAAATTAATTACAGCTGACAAAGAAATGTTTTGGCAGCTGCAAACAAATTTTAAAGTTTTTGTGAGGACAATTTCGAAAAGGGCAAACGATGTTTGTTTACTAACAAAAGAATTCAAAGGGATACTTATGGTAAAAAAAAAGACAACTCTTTTGAGCAAACTTCACCCCGACTCATTTTATAAAAAATTGCGATCTTTGTGATTTTCGATTTTTGCTTAAGCCAGGTCATCAGGAAACCTTTACCCAAATTTGTAAATCAACCAAATGTGGCGAGGAAATAAGAATAATAAAGTAACAATTTACCTGTAACTTTCTCATTTGGTTTAAGGAACTTTGGCATAAATTAATCCCCATTACAAGAAATACACATATTTAAATGCACCCCATAATATTCTTGGTTTTTAATTAACTTTCCCTTTATCGTTTTACTCGACTTAGAATGCTTCTCCCGTACACACAAAGAAAAAATAAGCATTGTTCGGGTAACTATAATCTGGTTGTAAACAAATCATGATATCATTGTAGATAATAATAAATGTATGTTTCTGATTGGCATAAACACAGGCTGGGGTATGATAACAGGCGCTAACCACAGCACCCTCATGATTTAATTAAGCACCAAAACGGAAGCAATGATACAGAGCCCCATACCAGCCCTAGGAATGATCCCTTCACTGCATCTCGAAGTTAAAACGAATGTAGCCAGTGCGGTCTTAAGCAATCTAGCGCATCTTAAGTAAGGCAACCCTACCGGGCTTGCTGTCTCTGTAAGACCTCCCCGGGGGCATATCATCTTGGCGATTTCGGCACCTTGATGAACTGCCACAGGGGGAAACAGAGGCACCAGTTCCTGAGGCTAGTCAGGAGCCTAAAACTGGAAGAAGGTATGACTTCTAAGTTCGACCAGTAACGAAAAACAACTGGTACCACGGGAACCAGTAGTCGGTTCCAGACTGGTTGTTGGTGGTGGCTGTGGTTTATACACAAAGCGGGGAGATTCACTGTAAGACCGATGTGGCGTTGCATTGCAACGTAAGCTGTAAATAGTTATTTATTGAAAGCAGGAGATTAGATAGCTCCGTATCCTTCAGCAAGGATGGGGTCGGGGACCTGGCATCCTTTGTCCTAATTTGCTACCTATGGGATGTGCATAAGTGCTATTCTGGTGGTGCTTATGCGGATTGCATAGGGGCGCTGGTTTGGCCGCTTAATGTCACACCCGTGGTTAGACCACCATGAGGGTAAGCCATCGTTGGCAGGTACTCACGAACATCTAAAGCATCTGTCTCTGATAAGATGAATAGAACACTGAACTTTTCCAATATTTTTAAAGTGATCATCAGTGAACGTTAAGCTTGGGGAAACAATAGATGCGAACGCACAATTATGGTACACTGATGATTCCAAGATGGAAGATGGCAGTGCTGGGGCAGAAACTGTAGGGGCACATTTCCAAAAAGCAATTGCAATGGGAAAAACACCTTCAATTTTTCAGGCAGAGGTCTACGCTTTAGAGCTCTATAGAATAGAATGTTTACGTAGGGCACTCGTGGTACCAAAATATGAATTCTTTCGGTTAGCCACGCAGCTTTTGAATCATTAGCAAACTACTCGTTCCAATGAAAATTGGTTTGGCATTGCTTCAAACAATTGGTTTGGCATTGCTTCAAACAATAAAGGAAGATCATAAACCTTTTTTTCCGTTGTTACATTTCTTTTTTGAAAAGCCCTGTTGAAGGCATTTTATTTCCATTGGAACTATGATTTCCAACCAAACTCCTTAAACTATTCAAGGGCTTAAATGTCCCACAAACGCTTAAGGCTAGAATTAGCATAGCCGTAAGACAAATTTGACACCTTTTCCATTTACGATCGCGTAAAATATTCCATAAATTATTAAAATACCATAATTTTAAAAAGTGGACAACAACAATTGCATCATGGCCAAAAGATTGGAAAATTTTATTTTCTTTCATACTCTTTTTTTGCTCAAACTCATTATGCAGTATAAATCAACCACCCACCTTTAAAATACCACCACTACCTCGAACAATCACTAGACGCAGTAACTCGCGGGGAGATCATAAATTATAAATTAACAACAATAATATTACAGAAGAAATGAAAAAAAAAGCTGAAACTGTATGCAAATATAACTCACTGGTATCTCCCGCCATAAAACTAAAAGGAAATCAATAAAAATTTAAATCTCATTAAATAGCCATCGGCTAATATGTCTTGAGTGTAGCAAGGGAAATTTATTTATGCACCAGCAAGCAAAAAATCCTGCCAACCTCCCTCCTCCTCCTCCTACTCCCTTACGGCGAAAATTTGATTACAACAATGTTTAAAAGGAAATTAGTTTGGTTTTGTAACTTTTAATAAATTTGCATCAATTTTATTTGCACTATTACACAGTCACAGACAAAGGCAGCCTTATCATCAGCTCTATCATCATTCACATAAATTTGCCGATCAAATTGTTTACAAAAATCAAAAAACAAATTGACAAAATCGTTTTGATTGAAAGGAAAAAAACAAAAAAAAACAAAATTTCTAATGAAAAATGTTTTTAGCTGCATCAACAGAAAACTCACCGGCAACAACACCAAAAAAAAATTCATATTTATTACCGTTATTAACCTTTACGAACTCTCACTCTTCGGCATCTATCACTCACTCGTACTGGTCAAAAGGGGCGAGATTTTAAGACAACTTGAAAACAACAACAAACAATTTCACAATAACAGAAGACAGTGGGTGAAAAATAGGGACAAAATATTTTATATTATGAAACGGTTTCACAGTGAAAACGAACTGGATCTAAGGGTTTCATTTTAAATAAGCGAAATAAAATACAGTGGGCAGAATTTTTACTAAATTTCTATGGAAAAAAATTCTACTAATTGTTTCTTTTAAAGAACTAATTCGGAAATAATATTCCCTAATAAGTATTTTATTCTTATTCTCCGAATTATTTTCAAAATTATAAAATGAAATGTAAACTTGATTATTTTAAGAATATGTCTTAAAAAAATATATGTATAACTTTAGTTTTAATAAAAATATTAATTTAACATCCGTTTTTAAAATAATCCGATTTTTATTTAAAAATCATTTTTCTAAAAAATTGTCTGAAGTAGTTTTTTTTTTAGAAAAACATTCATTCGAAATTGTTTTCATTGAGAAACCCGTTGTTCGAAGCATCGTTTCTTTAAAATGGTTTTCTACAGAAATGTTTTTGTCGAAATAGTTTCCTTTAAAAACCTGTGTCTAAAATGGGGTTTTATAAATAAGCACTTGTCTCAAATTGTTGTACTCGGAATATACTTTGCCCCAAATTATTTTCATTAAAAAAGCGTCCCAAAGTGTTTCCTCTCGAATATAAGTTGTCCCAAAGTGTTTTTTTTTGCCACAAATTGTTTCCTTAAGAAATGAATATGTCTCATATTGTTTTCTTTAAAAAAAAATTATCCGAAATTGAATTCTAGATAAACATTTGTCAAACATATACATTAGTCCCAAATAGTTTTTTGAAAACATTTGTCCCAAAAGATTTTCTAAAGAAAAACATTTATCTAAGTGTTTTCTCTGAAAAGAGTTTGTCTCAAATTGTTTTTTCTAGAAATCCATATGTCTCATATTGTTTCTTTAGAGAAGACCATGGGCGAAGTTGATTTCTGTAGAAATGATTTTGTCCAAAATTGTTTTCTTGGCCCAAACCGTGTCCTTTAGAAAATAAACGCACCAAATGGAGAGGGACATCTATAGATAAACATTTGTCTTTATCTTTTCTATGGAAAAAAATTTTTCTTAAATTGCTTTCTATAAAAAAAATATTTTTCTAAAATTGTTTTTAATAGAAAAATATTTGTCTTAAATTGTTTTCTATAGGTAGATGTATTTTAGAGAGAAGAATTTGCTCCAAACTATTTTCTTTGCAAAAACATTTGCAATATATTTATTTTTTTTAACATTTCTTTCAGATTATTTTCATCAAACAAGTATTTGTCCCAAATTAAGTTTCTTTAGAAAAGCAAATTTGCTAAATTTACTCAAATTGTTTTCTTTGAAAATATCGCCCAACTTATCTTCAAGAAATACTTGTGACAAATTTGTCTAAATTGCTTTTGAGATATTTACAGAATTGAATATTTTTTTAGTAGTATTGTTTCACCTAACTTTGTCGAACTATAATTACTAATACTAAGTAATTTAACTTTTCGTTTTGTATTCTTTATTCTTTCTTTTTAAAAAGGATAATTATTTGATATGATAACTAAGCGTCCCAAAGTGGTTTCATAAAATAAGTTGTACCAAAGCGGTTCCTTTAGAAAATAATGCGTCCCAAATTGTTTCCCTAGGAAAGATTGTTTTCTTTTCAAAAAAAAAGTTTTAACCCAAACTGTATTCTAGATAAACATTTGTCAAACATTGACATTAGTCCTAAATAGCTTTTTGAAAACATTTGTCCCAAAAGATTTTCTAATAAAAAACATTTATCCAAGTGTTTTCTCTGGTAAAAATTTGTCTTAAATTTTTTTTCCAGAAATCCATTTGTCTCATATTGTTTTCCATGTCCGATGTTATTTTTTTTTTAGAAAAAATTTTGTCCTAAATTGTTTGCTTTAGAAAAGACTATATTGTTTCCTTTTTGTGAGAGAAAAACATTTGCTTTATATAGAAAAATGTTTGCCTAAATTTGTTTTGAATAGAAAAATCTTTGTCTTAAACTGTTTTCTATAATAAAAATCATTTCCGCTAAATTTTTATTTTTTGAAGAGATTTTGTCTTCAATGTTTTTCTATAGAAACGCATTTATCTCAAGTGTTTTGTCCCAAGTGTTTTTCAATGAAATAGTACTCGTATTAGTCTCAAATGTGTTTTATAGAATAGAATTTGCCCCAAATGGTTTTCTTTGTAAAAACATTTGCAATTTAGTTATATATCGAAAAAATTCCCAAATTAACTCAAATTGCTTTCTTTGGAAATATCGCTCAACTTATCTTTAAAAAATACTTGTGACCAATTTTTCTAAATTGCTTTTGAGATATTTTAAGAGTTAAATATTCTTTTTAGTTCTAAAGAAAAAATGTTGCATAAACCTTGAATTTTTCAACAGCCATGCAAAAATTCTATAAATGCATCTACAATTCGCACGCTATGACTCAAAGAAACAAGAAACAGCTGACTATAAGGAAAGAACATTATTACATCAATTCAATCGTCAAAGACTTCATAAAATTCTTGCACAATAATGGGAGCTGTATCTTAAATGGTACAAAACTTAGTACAACAAGGCACAACCAAATACCTGACTGAAGACAGAAGAACGATTTGAACTGACCAGGTTATCTATTATTTATACCAGCTTAATTTGTTAGCAAACAAAAACAAAAGCAATGTAATTTTTTTTTTTTTTTTTTTATTGAAAACATAAAAACTGAACGTGTGATTGATTAAATTGCAAAAAAGTTTACATAAAAAACAATAGAAAAATATCATTTATTAGTAATTTGTAAGCAACTTAACGGGCAACTTGTTAACGAATGTTAGATGTGTATGAGGAGAAAGATTGATAGACGAATGGATTTGATTTTGAAAGTGATCCGTAGGATTATTTTTGAATTTGTTAGCGAAGATGACGATGGTGATGAAATTTATGCAAAAATGCACAATTTGCCACAATAACTACAAACCAAAAAAAAAAAAAAATAAATAAATAAAAACAAAAAGGAAAAGTAATACCTACTTTTGTTTTACACAGACAAGCTGGCAGACAGACAGACAGACTTCAAGATTTGTATTAAAAAATGATAGTATTTGCTGCTTTGAACGCCAACAATCCATCATTATGACTCCTTCTTTTTCAATAAAACCAGACGCCCATTTCTCTTTAAACTCGAAAAATAACAAAACTCCTGGATTGAAGACTGAAAACTGAAATCTACCAATTAGCGGTTTGAAAAGAAAACACCAATAAAGCTAACAGCAACAAATACTTAATCAGTCAGTACAAGACAAAGTAAAAGTGGTAACAAAAAAAAACTGTTTTAAAGTGTTAAGAGTGCGACATCAGCATCAACCTCTGCTTAATGAAAAAGAGCTCGACGAAAGTAAGGGCTGATGTTATTTCAGCCAATTTTCGATTTGCAACAAAATATTTTTGTGATTGAAAACAGCCTTTGAAAATAAGGTTGATTCTTGATTTGATATTTCGACAGTGTTTTTATGTAGATTTTTGGAACGAAATTCCGTCATCAGAACGAAAAATGACACTGAAGATGGCACATAGCCGAAACCGGTTTGTCTCGAAACCTAACTGACAAGGGATGACGGACATTCGTTCTGCAGAACGAAAAATGACACTGAAGATGGCACATATCCGAAACCCGTTTGTCTCGAAACCAAACTTGACAAGGAATGACGGAAGTTTGTTCTGCAGAACGAAAAATTACACTGAAGATGCCACATAGCCGAAACCCGTTTGTCTCGAAAGCAAACTTGACAAGGGATAGCAGAAATTCGTTCTGCAGAACGAAAAATTACACTGAAGATGCCACATAGCCGAAACCCGTTTGTCTCGAAACCAAACTTGACAAGGGATAACGGAAATTCGTTCTGCAGAACGAAAAATGGTACTAAATATGGCACATAGCGGAAACCGATTTGTCTCGAAACGAAACATGACAAGGGATAAAGGAAATTCGTTCTGCAGAACGAAAAATGACACTGAAGATGGCACATAGCCGAAACCCGTTTGTCTCGAAACCGAACATGACAAGGGATGACGGAAATTCGTTCCAAAAATCTACATAAAATACGGTCCTTGATACTTGGAAATTTTTTTAATATAAAAATGTTCTGCGAATAATTCTACTCTATACCAGTATATAAACCGATTTGTCTCAACTCAGTCCACAATTCAAACATTTTGTTGATGCTCTAATAACCTATTGTCATTCTTGTTGTACGTTTCTCCCCTTCCTCCAGCTTGAAACTCTTTTAATCTTTAAGTTTCATTTCCTGAAAGATACACGAAATAAACAACAACATCTACAACAACAGCAAGAGAGTAACCTTAGAAAGATAAGTCAATTGCCACCAACTTGTAATACGATCGCTTCATTGGCTTGTTGTATTTATATAAACATGGTGGAGTTGCAGCCGTTGTCGGTGTTGATGTTGGTTTGCTGGCAAACTACATACGCTGATGAATTGAAATCAAAATTTGAAATACGATAATTATAAATTTACGATACGATTGAACTAAAGACCCAATGCCACAAAACCTTCGTTCCACTGCAATTATTGTTGCATTTTCAATTTCGAAAAAATTACAGGAAATTCAATTTTCAATTGAGTTGAAGCGATTCTTACTGTATTTGTTGTATGGAAGTCGTGGTGTCATGGTAATTGAAAATGATAAAAAAAAAGGAAAAACGTAATCTCAAGTTTGTAAAAACAAAATATTTATTTTGTATTGGATGCAGTTTGCTTTATAAGTTCAAAAGACAAAAGACAAAGAATGACTTCGATTAGTAACGCAACAGGTCATTCATTCGAAATTTGTTTGCCAGATTTATCATCATGACATCACAGATGTGATAAAATTCTAGGTTGCCACGTCGGCATAACCCGCCAGTAGGTGGCAGTTATGGCACCATGGCCTCGCTACTAACTAGTCGAGTCGCAAACACTCTTTTCTACTTACACGCACTAGACAAAGCCAGCGAACTGGTATATAGTTCATTACCCGTGTCCGAAGACTGAATAAAAATATTTTACATTGGAAGATTGCAGGTGTGTGAGAGAAGTTTACGAGACTGAATTTGTATTTACCATAATTTTTACTTTCTTCAAACTACGAAGTCGTTTTTCCCAGTCTTAGTTGGCAGCGCAGAAAGGCTTCAACCATGTCGGTCACATTCTTTTAAATGTTCTCCAGTGTTCAAAAATTACGCCTTTAAACACATTTTTCAATCTAGGAAAAAGAAAAACGTCACAATGTTTCAGGTCAGGTGAATAGAAGGGCTGGCGAACAACATGAATATATTATGAGGTGAACAATTTAGTGATGAAAATGGCCGCGTGACATGAGGCCTTTCAAGGACATCTTTGTAAAACATTCTGTCTTAAGCAACGGTCTGATCTCACAAGATCTTCGCATGTTCGGCGTTTTCACGACTCCATGAAGATGAAGATTTCCTTCAGCGAGGTTCATCTTTAACGCGTTCTCGCCGTTTCAAAAATGATTTCTGCTATCAAACAACATGTGCTCTTGATACGGAATGTTATCTATAGCCTTGTTTAAAGTTTTCAAAGGTCATACTCGGGGATTTCCTAAGTTTAATACAAATCTTGGTGGCGTTACGTAGATCTAAATTTTGCAGTTCTAATTTCGTAACACACAGCAAACGGATAGCGCCCTCCAAAAACACGAGATGATTGTACGTAGATGAAACTTGGACAGGTAGAGCAACAGAGCGCTGCCAGATCGCACACAGTATTATCTTATCAATCTTTTTACTTTCCTCGCTCACCTGGTAAGACGTAGTGTAGAGGGTTTGCAGACACATACGAACGCTTTTTTGTCGAAATTTTGAATGGCCAATTTGAATAAGAGTGAATACTTTTCAATGCAGCGTTTAATCGCCATTTTGAATGCAGGGCTGGATATGGACGGCATGGCAACAATGTTAAATCACATGACCAATTTTGGCCACCGAAATGAGTGCTTACACAACTAAAAAATACATCATGCAATAATTACATTTCTTACGAGCTGTGAAGTATGTCATAGCGTATTTAAGAAACCACATGCCGCGAACTTTAATATCATTCAAGGCAGAAGAACTCGTTTAACAAGTGGTGATATCGAGCCCCAGCAAGAGTCACTACTCGACTATCCTTAGTGAAGGTTAGGTAAACAGGCAGTTAATGCGGTCGGTTTGAGTTACCTGAATGAGAGAAATGCGCAGCAGAAAGTAAAGTAAAAAACCTTACGGGAAAGTAAAACTCTGTATTCCGAACTCTGATATCTATCCGATCCTAGCAAAGGTCCTCCGAGTGAGTTTGCCGTATGCCGCACAATGCAGAACAGAGACATAAGAGATAAACTATTGTCTGCTCTTCCTCCTTGGTGTGACAACTTCTACAGTAGTTACATACAAGCAATTCCATTCTCATTGCGTGATTGCCAAATATGCAATATCCGCTGATCGTTGCCACCATATCGCTTAGGTTTGAGCCCTGTCTAAACTGGGGCAAATTTGTTTAATGTTCGTCCCACCGCCTGGCCTGATCCATATCATATATAGCTTTATTAATTGGCTTCTTACAGGTCGAGAGGGAAATGACACAGAATTCATCGAAATGCGAGTCATGCAGTAATGCTTCTCTGGCTACCTTATCGGCCATACATTTGCCCATATTGGTCCCATGCCCATGCACCAATTCCAAGGAGATTCTTGAATGTCTCCTTGTACATTAAGTTCTGGACACATTGCTCTTCAACAAAGAATTGCGCAAATGTTGACAATTAACGGAATGGGGTCGCTAGAAAAATTAGAATTAAATTATTGATGTGCATAATTATTTCACTGCAGGACTTCTTGCATTAATTGATTATAAACTGCAGAGAATCAGCCGCAAAAATATTCTTTTTGGCCAAAGCATTATTTACCACGCAAATGGTGGAAAATTAAGTCTGGCGTGAATATTAGGATACCCTTTATATAAAAATATATCTCTTCTTATTTGAAGTGTGTGTGGCACTTCTCATACAAATGAAATGTTTGGCATCGTGTCAGCTGCACAAGTGATCTTGTTATAAATGATGGCAGTAGCGCCAAACATTTATGAAACTGTAACACTAGGCGTGAGACTTCCCATACATAGCGTCTTAAAAACTGTAAAAAGGGCAGGACGCAGGCCGTGGGTGTTGTACCTCCCAAAGTTAATATATCACATTATGTCTGGAAAACTAAAATAAAAATGTGGTCAAGCTAAATTGGGCGACCTCGTCACAGTGGCACCCTTCACAGCACAAAATTATTAATTTCAATGTGATGGGTGTAGCGAAACATAAAATACAAAAGTTAGCAATTAAATACAGTGGTGTGTTTTAAATTAAATTTATTTATAAAATTAACAGACATCAACTAACCATCTGTCTACGGTTTTCAATTCTTTTTTGATTTAAATTTGAAAAGAAAATAAGATTTCCCTATTGTTTAAACATTATGGAAAAAAAAAATCATTGGAAATGCTCGCACACAAACTTCAAATATTTATGCAGATTCTGGTGAAAAGCTTTTCGAAAAACGCTATTAATTGTTACTTGGCTTGTTAAAGACTGACTACACAGTCATTGTAATTTTTTGATTACAAGCATCTCTTCGTCGTTTTGTTTATTCGTCCGTTTGTCTGTCTGGCTGGGTAGTAGTCATATATCGAATTGTCTATTTATATGACTAACTGTCTTTTTAGCTTTTATTTTTTTTTCCTTTTTTTGCTGCTGTTTGTTGCATTTGTATTTAAATTTTAAACTCGGATTTTGTTGGTGGTGCACAGTTATTGTTATTGCTATTGCAATTGGCTATTAAGATTTATCATTTTAACAAAATCATAAAGATTTGTGTGTTGTTTTTATTGATGTTGCTGTTGTTTATCTATGCTCTGCCTACTTTGAAATTGTTGTAAATGCATTTTTTTCTATAACAGCCTGCCTATCCGGTCTGTCCATCTCTCTTTCTACATTCATAAGCAGCGACATTATTCAATTTTCATCTGTTATTGTTTTTTTTTCAATTTTTTTTTATAAATCTTGGAAGACGTTTATTAGATTAATGGCAAAAAAAGTGGATGATTGCAAACTTAGCTTTTCTTCTTTTTTTATTTTTAAATCCGTACATTACTTACCATGAGCCCAAATACACAGTATGTCTGGGGATGTTTTTCATAGAAAGAGACAGAAAATGTCTAAAATTGTTTAATCTACAAAAATATTCCCTTCGAAATATTTCTTTTTCTGTTTTAGAAAAAATCTAATCTAAAAGTGTTGGCCCAAATTTTTCCCTTTCGTAAAATTTGGTTACAAATAGTTTCAATTTGGGAAAAATTGGTTCCCAATTGTTTACCTTTAGTCAAAATTGTTTACCCAAATTGTTTTTAATAAAAAAAATTTGCCCGAAATTGTGTATCTCTAGAAAAGTTTCGGACCAATTAATTTTTTTTTTTTAGAAAACAATAGCGTCCAATTTGTGGTTTTTTACAACAAAACCTTTTTTATAAAAATATTTTGTCCCAAATTATTTTCCTAAAAAAGTGTTTTTCAGAACAAAATCTTTTGTCCCAAATGTTTTTTTTTAATCCCTATTAGTTTTAATAATTAATAAATATTGCCCCAATTTGTTTTTCTTACAAATAGAAAACAACTTCACCCCTAAATTGACTTCATTTCGAAAAAATTACTCCTTTAGTGTTCTTTACACAGAAATTTCGCCCAAATAGTTTTTCTTTAGCAAAAGCTTTTGTCGAAAAATTGTTTTTCAGAAAACAATTGCGACCAATTTATTTTTATTTCGAAAAAAAAATTTTCCTCGTGTAGCTTTTTTTCAGTATAAGAAAAAATTTCGTTCAAAATTATTTTATTTAAAAGATTTGTCCCAAATTGTTTTTCTTTAGAAAAAATTTTTCAGCAAATTGTTTTTCTGAACAAAACTTTTTGACCCAAAACAGTTTTCTTTGTGTTAGAATTTCGAAAGAAATCCTTCTAAAAAAACCATGCCCAAAAATTGGTTTTTCTTAAAAAAAAAATTACTACTAAATAGCTTCGCTTTAGACAACAATTTTAGTCCCAGAATAATTTTCTTTAGACAAAATCTGGTCTCAAATTTTTTTCTCTAATAAAAAACTTTAATTCAAATTATTTGTCTTTAAATAAAAGTTTTGTTCTAAGTTGTTTTTAAAAAAATGTTCGTCTCAAGTTTTTTTCTCAATTTGATTTTCTTTAAAAAAAAGTACCGACTTGGTTTCCTTGGAAAAATTGCCGCTAAATAGTGTTTCTTTGGAAAAAAACTTCATCCCAATTTTGTCACAAAAAATATATACCACAACGTTCTTTAGAATAAATTTTGTCCTAAAAATATTCATTAAATTGGCAAATATACAGAATTTGTTATTTATAAAAAAAAGGTTATGAAAAATGTGTTTTAAAGGACGAAATAAGTTCATATTAATTCCTTGCGAAAAAATCGTTTCGAAAGCGTTTTAAAAATTGTTCTAACAAAAAAAATTCGATCACTTATTTTCCTTACAGACAGACAGAAAGCGAATTTAGGAAAATAATAAGTCGCAAATGTTTTTTATAGAAAAATGTTTTTTTATGAAAAAGCCCTTCTTTCTTTTCTATTGAAAAAAAATTGGTTCGAAATATTTGTCTTACAGAAATCGAAACCAAATTTAATTAAAAAAAAGATGAACCGAAATTGTTTTCTAATGAAAAAAGTTTACCCACATTTTTTTTTTTTTTAAAGAAATTTCTCCTGCTGTATCTTTTGACATGTTCCTTCATGAATTAAATTTCAATTTTATAAAAAATTCAAAATTTCTTCAATGGCATGACGATTTCGTTTGTTACAATTGTTGTCATTTGTTATTTAAACCTACACAAGAAAAAAATAAAAAAAACAGTCGAGATGTTCATGACGGGGCTGATGACGATGACAGGCCTCATTGACTGATGAAATGATTTAGTTTTAGTTACACAAAGAAACAAAAAAAAAATTAATAAAAACGTTATTTGTGCTGCCAACAAATAATTGTTGTTTGTAATAATGCGTTTAACTGAATGAAAATGATCATAGTTGCCTACCGCTGCTTTTGTTGCTGTTGTTATTATGGCTTAAAGTTGTTAACGATTTTGAACATCTTTGTAACGAATAAAGAAACAAACAAAATAAACAAAACAAAAAAAAAAACACAGCCGGCAATTGAACTGAATGTTTTATTTGTACCGGTTATTTTTGATATTATTTGTTGCTGCTTGCCTCATCCGTCCGTCTAACTGCCAGTTGACTGGTAACCAACTATCTTTATAGCGAACAAAAATATTTGGAATTTGTTGTTTTGTTGAATAATGGTGGCATCTGCTACATCAGCTTCTCAATTTACTTTCTACTGTTTAAATATTCCACTTTTCGTAACTGCCATTGTGTAGTTTTTTTTCTCTCTGTCTCTCTAGAGTCTCCAGTTCAGTTTGTTGTACAACAAAAGCAAGAATTCTTTATAAATTTTTCTTTTACTGTTGCAAGTGCAGCTCTTGTGTGTAGGCACTTCAATTGTCTTCACTAAAGTATTTTTTATATGAAATTGTTGGTTTATTTATTTGTTGCGTGTGTTTTTGTTTTGCGCTCACTGTGTCAATAAAAGTGTGTAAATTTTCATATCGAAAATGCAAGTGGTATTTTGTTTGTTGCCAGTTTCTTTTTGGTGTGAAATTGTGAAAAAATTTTGGTGAGAAACTGAATTGAAAATGTAAGACAATAATAAAATCCTTTATGTGTCTATTTTTTATAATAAAACGAATACCGAAAATATAAATAAAGATATCCATACTTGTCGCAAAAAATCAGTGAACATTTAATAGAAGTGATGATCAGAGGATTATTTTTATATGTAATAAAAATAAAGGGGCTTAGAACTAATTCATGATCGACAATGCGAAGAAGCTCTAAATGCAATATATCGCGTGATTTATTACCCGTTTGGGTTTTGTAAAATTAAAAAAAAAAAAAAAAACAGCAAATTTGCAAAAGCGATTGAAATATTTATTTAGACCGATAAGTGAATGCCTGCTATTTACTTTTCAAATATTATTTCATGTTAATGTTTCCCTCGACTACGCCATAGGTGGTCCATCCGTGAGCTCCAATTTTGGCATACTTTTTGCAGCGTTTCGGCCAGTATCTCACCAATGGCAGCTGTAATGTTGTCTTCTAGGGCTGGAATTACGACGGACTTGTCCCTGTACCCCAGAGACTTCACGTGATATTGGTGGCCAATGGACTGTTTTAAAACGTTATATTAATTGCTCAACAAACTTGTCTCTCAATTGGTTCATAGGCATGGGGCACCATTTTGTTGAAACCACATATTAATCAAGTCGCACGCTACCTTGCTCCAGTAACGTTTCGCTTTTCATCATTCGGACCCCAATTCGCAATAAACAGTGCATCTTTAAGAGTGCATTGGCTAGTCTTGAACTACCTCTGACTGCTCTTCACACCAAATTTGGCAATTTTGTTGGTTGAAGTACGCATTAAGCCAAAAATAGCTTCGTCACTAAAAACAAATTTTCTATAGAAAACACATTTCTTACATGGCACGAATTTTGATAATAAAATTCAATGATTTGCAAGCGTTGTTCGTTTGTTACTCTATTTATAGTGAAAAGGGAAACCTTGTTGAGAATTGCAAAAAGGTACACTAAAAAAGCAAATAACAAGCAAAAATAATCGCTCCTACTCCACTAATTAAAATAATATTATTTTCGGCTATGTGCCGAAACCGGTTTCGGCTGTGCCATTTTCGAGAACGAAAGATGACACTGAAGATGATACATAGCCGAAACCGGTTTGTCTCCAAACCAAACTTGACAAGGGATGACGGAAATTCGTTCCCAAAATCTACAGATGTTATGTTATTCATTTGCCCATCTGTTATTATGACATTTATTTAATTTATATAACTTTACAACATATCAATTGGATTTGAATTTTATTATTATAATTATATATTTGCGTTTTTTTTTTACGAAAAAAATTGAGTGGAAAACAAGAAAGGTTAAACGATGTTTTGCTTGAAAGCGCACCGCATTGTGACTAGAAAGACGATATTGTTTATTGCGATAACTTTCTTCGGCCAAAACTATTTTAGAACAAAATTATTTATGGATACTTATTAAGCTTTGTAAAAACAATATTATAACTAGAAAAGTGGGCAGTGCAACGCCCATTAAAAATGTATACTACAGATAGTCATGTACTACACACCCTTCCTCTTCGGTTCCTCTGCAACAAACGCTACCTCGCTGTCATTCAATTACCATAATGTAAAGGGGTGAATTTCAAATGTATTTTTTTTTTTATTTTTTTGTTTGTCTAGAGTACAAGATATTTAGAATTTTTCTTTTCTCGGGCTTTTTAATTTCCCAAGGAATTGGGAAATAAATTGCAATTTTCCGGGAAACCTATAAACAAATAAATAAATATTTTCTTAGATAGTGTAGAGACACTAAGCTTTTAAATGTAGCAGATCCCGTCCCGGGATTTCCCGTGAAAAATCCAAATAACTAGTTTTGACAAACAGTGGTCTCTTGTACTATCGTGTATATATTATTTTCAATATAAAACATACTTGATTTTTTTCTACCCGTGGAAGTAAATTTCCTTTGAATGTTCTCTTGATCAATTTTCTTCAATATATTACATGAAACATTATTATTTCGATGTTTTAACTATTCTTTCAGACATCGTAAAAACTACAATAAAATCGAAAAAACGAAAACTAAATTAAAATTCCAATATTTTATTCCAATATCTTCTGGAAATTCTAAGCTTATCAAAAAAGAACCAAGGATTTTATAGGTTATGTGAAGCATTAAATATTTGGAATATTACAAACATTTTATAGATTATATTTCTTTAAATAATCTTTTATTTTTAAATTTAATTTTCTAAAGGGTTCGTTACGTTACGGCTACATTACATTCACATCACTATAACTGCTCTAACGGCTTTACACACAACAACAAGTAACAGCTGTTTCGTTACGTTAAAGATACATTCCGTTTCAGTCGGCTAACTAGGCCGCATTAAAATGGAAAAAAAGTTATGTCGAAAGAAAGTGGTAACCTGAACCACGCCAAGTGACAAATGAAATAAAAGTAGCAAGAAATAACGGTTACTGGCATTGTATTGATGAACTCCTAAAGGCCGATTGATTCCACTTGCTCTAGGCGCGGATGATATTTTGTCATTAAATTGTAACCGATTAGTCTGTTGTCTGATGTCGGTTTGTTATTCCATTGACGACACTTATCATTGCCACTTATGACAAAAAAAAAGCCAACTGATGTAAAGGTTGGCATCGTAATGACGACAAGTGTCATGGGGTCAAAAATTAAGACACATTTCATAGTATTGATGTCAAATTATGTCAGCGTTATGACGAGTTTTCTATCAGTCTAATATATGTAATTTGAAAGGAATATAATCAAAAATCAGCAGCTGTTTGGTTCGAACTTAAATTGGTCACCAATTAATGTAACATTTTTTTGATACATGTTAAATTGGCTACGTACCTTAAACTGAATGCGATATCAAAGGCCTTTTACATTTATCTGAAATTAAACAGAAAGAAAAACGAATTAGTGAAAATTTTGTTGTTAAAATACATAAATCCTGATCTCTTTATAACTCAATTAATATAATTTCAATCAATCAAACAAACACTTAATTTTCAATCAATACTTATTAATTGAAAAAAACAGACATAAATAGTCCACATCCATAAATGAGCCAATCAATTATATGTGTTTGAAATGAACAACAAAAAAACTAAAAAACTATGTCTACGAAATTATAGCATAATTTTCTTTCGAAACCCATATTTATAAAGATTTTAAATTAAATGCTGCTATTTATGAACACAAAGAAACTTTTCTTCAATTAACTCCAACAAAAACTTGGTAAGAAACGTAAGAAAAAAAAACCGAAACAAAACAATCCTCTGGCACTATCTTCAACAAAACACTTTGTTGAAGTCCCATCTGAACAAATGTTTTTATTTTTTTTTTTTAGTTTTTATTTGATAAGAAATTAAAGGAGATGAAAAAAACTTCATAAAACTTTATAAATTATTGACATATTTGTGGAGGTATCATTAAAAACAATTTATTTTCTTTAGTCACCAGTTTGTGGTGGCACATATAATTACCCTGTTTTATTTAAAAAATGTATGTAATTGATAAAGATAAAAGAAAATTGATAATTTTGGTCAAAGAAAAGTAAAAGTGTCTAGTGGCGATTGAAGACGAATTTCTTAGGACCCTAAGCAGTTTCAGTTACATTTGCAATTAATATATGATTATTAAAGGCTGAAAGACAACCTTCATACCACATTTAATCAAATTTTGCGGGGGGACAAGTTTATAGCTGTGTTGATTTGATATGGAATAACACGAGAGTCGCTATTTGTCTGCACCTTTGGCGCTTTGTAAATTGTTTTCGAGTCTGGCAATGAATATATTTCGATAAGCTGTATGCCACTTTTCCGTTCATTTGGAACTTTTTCTTTCTTAATTTCGAAAAACTTTTCTTGTTTATAAAAATATTAATAATATGTGATATGTTTTTCCTGGCATAGCCACCTACCCTGTTAAGAGAGAATTTAATAGAAAAGAACGCACCATTGTTTGAGGGTGTAATAATATATTTAAACATGCACTTTAATTAGGGTTATTAAATTTTAAACTGAGTTATACTCTTTGCTGTTCACACATACGCAATTTAGCTTACTTAATTAGCATCGGACAGCTTAAAAAGTTTGCATTTTATTTTGAACACTTGTGTTTGTGAACTTTGAAATATGGCGAAAAATTCGACTTTAAATTTTTGTTTTCTAAATTGATCATTTTTAAAATGAAGTTAAATATTTAAAAGATGTTTTTGTTGAAAATTCCATGAAATTTACTAATCGTCATTTTCACCTGCCATTTCTTGTTAGAATAAAATTTAGTTATATTGTTGATGCAGTAAACCTTGTTGAATGTGCCAATACTTTGTCGTGAGCCGTGTTTTTTCCGCTCGCTAATCACATTTTACCAGTTGCATTGGGCATTTGACTCAATTTGCGGTACAATTAACTACTAATTGCTCAACTTATTACTTGAGTTCTTTATATAGTACTCTAAGCTCCATTAAGGCCGTAATTGTGTAAATTACCTAACTGCGAAATTATGGCACATGCCTGAACATACAGTCGTGTTCTGTATTCCGAAGCCGGAATAATTTATTCGAATATGAAAATGTCCAATGTTTTAGATGCTCGATTTCCAAATAACTTCTTTCGTTTTATTTAGATTAAAAAAAGTTGGTGGAATGAACTAGAATCAGGTTTTTATTTAAATGTTAAAATGAAAGTTTGTATGAAAAATTTTAAATAATTCTTTTAAATTTCATTTATTTTTCACAAAATCTTTTAAAATACATATGGAACGGTGAACAGACTTGCTTATTAATAACGTAACCGATAAAATGTGTTTTAATAAACATTGTCTATTATTTTCGAAAAAACAGCGAAAAAATATATTTAAAAAAAACAACAAAAGTTGAGCATTGAACGGAAAATTGCCATTTTGGCAAACGAAAGTTTCGCATTTGGGAACCCGAAAGCCTGGTTTTGGTTGACAAAAATCAAATGTATTCGGCGAGGGCGATTTATTACCATTAAATCGCTGCCATCATTCTACCACTTCCACCGACAATCAGAACTACACACAATAACGATTATTGACATTTAGTAGGTTAAAACTTAGAATATCGATTAATAGTCTAGGCCCCTTTGATTGTTGAATTTATGCTTATGTATCTGAGACTACCACCAAGAGGACCCTAGTTTCTGTTCGGGGACGGTAAATACTTTTTTAGAATTCTAATTTAACCATTTAGAGTTTACCAACGAAACGGTCAACGTTTTTCGAGAAGTTTCGAGAAAGAAGTTTTTTATTTGTTTATACGTAGTTTTTAGTCCATTAAACCTATTGTAGCGTATAGCCAAACACAAGTTCATAAAATAAGTATTTCTTTTTAATAAGTGCACTACCTTACAATTGAACACTTGTTGAAATACGAAAATGAGTATAATTATGAAAATCCATATTTAGTATATGGGGTGTTTGTTGCAAGTATGTTTAAGATTAATATAACACCAGCAAACAATCAAGCCCACAATCAATAAAAACACAGCCAAATTTGGCGTGGCAACGTGTTTAAAGGAATTTCTAAAAAGAAAAATATTTCCAATGTAATCAAAGATTTAAGTAAGTTTCCTTTTAACAAACAGCTTTGGTTGTGAAAAATCCCACTGCGGTAGAAAAGTGAAAAGATGTTTTTGTTGGTGGTGCATCTTTCACTTTCTATCAAGAACTTTGCAAAAGAGGTAAAACGACAGAGAAATAAAGAGAAAAGCTTGCAACAAAAGTTTATCTTGTCATGTGATCTTAAAAAAGCATCAGCCAATATTTTAAAGAAAACTTTAAACTTAAACTACCTCCCACTGCCTGCCCATCATGCAAAACCACGTAAAAACGTTTCTAAGAAAAAGAAGAAATTCCCATCATGTGGTGTATGAAATTGCCGCACAACTTATTGTCGTTCAATTTTATCGTTGTCTGTCCTACTGTGCGTCACAATATTTTGTGTCACTCAGCAGTTTGGTTTTTATTGTAACTGTTTTCCTTGCTGGATCCAAACACTAAGTTTTAATGTCTATGGAAAAGAGGTGCGGTGCGCACGCATATTAAAACAATCAATTTTCTTCTTATTTTTTCAATAAAAGTTGTTACTTTTTAGGGGGATTTATATTTAGCTTGTGGGTTGTCATCATCATTATGATCAGCATTAACGCATCTAAAACAAAAACTATTTAATGTGAACATTTGTTCAATGCAACTGAACATTTAATTTCGCTGTTGTTCGTTTTTATCTTCTAATCCGTCAATTTCCGTCAAAGTAAGTTTTCTCCAAAACTATTAAGAAACCACTGTTTGAGATATAAAGAGTGTTAAAACAAACACTTCATTCGAGTCAACTCTATTTGGTTTTGGAAGTAAATTTTTCGGAATAAAAAAACTATTTTGTGATCGCAAATTATTTTCGATATTTTAACTGTTTTATATTTACTAGTATTTATGTGCCTACTGGTCGAAATTCGACTACTCTATATTTGTCCAATGTGGGTAGGAAAACCACTAAACAAATAAAAAAAGAACACATTTCAATATTTTGTGCCAAACTTAGCGACGCCCACAACTATTTCAGTTACACATGTATATTAGGCTGATCTAACCAAAACGTATGATGTTAATTGTAAATAAAACAACAAGTTTTCAGATAATGATCTTAATATTTTGTATTGTAATACAAGGATCTATGACAATTATTTGTGAAGCAAAATATCGGCCAAATGCTCGCCACGGCTTCGGTGGCATACCTCGATGGTCGATATTTTCAATGACTCTGAGATATAATTGAGGTTCAATGTCGTTAATGTGCCGAATTATCTCATCCTTTAGCTCTTAAACATTTCGTGGCTTATTGACGTACACTTTTTCCTTTAAATATCCCCAAAGAAAGAAGTACAACGGTGTCAAATGACATGATCGTGACGGCCAATTAACAGCGCCACGACGTGAGATAATGCGGCCATTGCGCAAAAGAGCCATTATTTCGTTGGCTGCTTGGCAAGTGGTACCATCCTATTGTAACCAGGCCCATATCCTCAATCACTGGCCACAAGAAGTCTGTTATCACCTCGCGGATGTTACTCACAATTCACCACCTTGCTAAAATCTAGAACCTAGTTCGTGATCGACACTGCCCTAGTCAGAACGATACAGAAAGATAAATGACACTGACGATGGCACATAGCCGAAAGCGGTTTGTCTCCAAGCTAAACTTGACAAGGGATCACGGAAATTCGTTTAAAAAATCAACATCAAAACACTCTGTCGGAATATCAAAGCATTAATCAAAGTTACAGTCCGCGGTGAGCGATTGTGAGACATGTGTACCAAGTTATGCTATTCTTAATTCGAAGGTCTCAACAGCACTCAATTGCACTATTGGCAATAAAACTACTCCAAAAAACATTTGATAAGGGTTACGAAATAGAACAATTAAGTTACCGCCCAGAATAGTTTTTCTGGGAATAGGTGAAGCAAGTAACTTGCCTACGCCGATAAACTAAAAACCGTTAAGCTCTTGAATGTCAAAACTAACCGCGTTAATGTTAAAATTTACTGCGAAATTTATAAAAATGTGTTAATTACGTTTTCACGAGTATAAAGCAAGTTTTCTTGCATCAAAACTGATTTCCTAGAATAGCAAGGATAGAAAAATGAAAGGTGCACGTACTCGATATTCTTATTAAAATCAAAAAAAGAACTGCTAAAAATAATTCCCTTGTGCTGCCGCACTATGTGTGTAAATGAGGCATTAACATGACTGAAATAGTGTGAATAGAAATGAATAATTATTAGTGCTTATCGCAGCCAAGTCTTTAAAACTTTCCAACTCCTGCCCCAAAAATTTGGATAAATTACAGAGAAAGGCAAACAAAATAACAGATTCAATAATTAACCAATGTTATAATTAGCTAAAAAAAAAAATAGAATAGCAATTTAACTTAGTTGCCAATAATTAAATGTTTCAAATTTTAATAAATAAAATTCCTTTAATTCATTTAAAGGCACGAATTATTTATATTCTACGACTACTGGTGGGTCGGTCGCATGAACTTGTTCAACAAATATTTTTGTTGTTGTTGTTGAATGTCAATGTTAAACGAACACAATATCAAATGAAATAGTAAACAAGCGAATGTTCCAAGCGATTTTATTTTCCTTTCGATTTTTATTAACAATTTGCACGCGATCACATAAGGAACGTGTGCAAATAAATGTTTCTGTCTGCCTTGTGCTGGTTAAAGGGATAGAAATAAAATTAGAACAGAAAAAGTTGTTACTAAATGCAACCTCCCCTTTGATAGCGGAATATTTATAGAACGTGAATACAATATGGGAAATGTTTACGAGTGTAGTGGTGTGAAGAAAATTAAAGAAAAATAAAAAATTACCCCTTATTCTATTTCTACGAAAGACTGAAGTTAAATTTAAATAAAACATAATAAAAAAAGGCAAATAACACATGCAGTTCATTAAAAATTCTCAGCTGTCTTTAGAGTTTTAGTAGAAGAGAATAAAAGAAAAGTAATCGATTATTATTCGAATGATTTTATTATATCTTGCTTTCATATCCTGTTGCTCGCGCAAACGAATATTTCATAAGGGTACAGTTAGCTCAAATGCATGAAGGTAATGTGATCCAATTAGCATTACGATTTCCTAAGGCTAGAACATAAAATCCAGCCATGGATAACATCCGGAGTAACTGAAAAGTAATCTGTGTCATCATTTTATAATTTCGTTCGTTGAAGCACGAACCGTAGTCGTCTAACGAGAGATAATTCTAACCAAATGGAATGAACCGAAAATATCTGGAAATACCTTAAGCTAAAATGAAACACCAAGTCCATGGATTTATACAGGGAATATTTCAAATGATTATATTATATTATTGGAGTCAACCCAGAATTAATAGACATCTGAGGTTAAGATAACCTGTATGGATTACCATTATTAGATCGTCTTTTGAAAGAAAGCAATACTGTTCAGCTTTATTTATATACATTTCCCAAGCAATTGATAAAGTCTGTCATGATGGGCTACTCACTAAAATAGCTCCGGTTTTTCCTGTTAACACCCATAAGCTTCTAAAAAGCTATTTCACAGATAGAAAGTTTAAAGTAAGGTCAAAGGATCCAGCTTTCAAGAAATGGGGAAATCAGTGCAAAAGTCTCTAAAGGCAGTGAAATAGAGCCGGTATTATATATCATCTGCACGGCGGATATGCCGCCAAGCCCACATACATACATATACGTCAACGTTTGCAGACGGCACTGCAATTATAAGTGTTAACAAAGATCCGACGGTTGCATCTGCACAATTTCAGACCCATATCCATGAGCTAGAAGGCTGGCTAAAACAGTGGAGAATAAAGGTAAATCCGTGGTAAAGTCGTGACGAATTTGTCATCGAATGGAAAATCATCATTAATGACGAGTCGCTTCTTTTTGTTTGTGAATCCATGATCGCTAATGAGACATGCGAATGTGTAATCGCGTTTTCTTTTCTGGAAAAAATGTTGCCTTATAAACAGGTAGTACTTTTTACAGATGGCCCAAACAAAAATATTTAAATCAAATTTCACCTCAATATATAATGGAGTTTTATTTTCTAAAAAATTTTGCCTTATAAATTACATTAGTACTTTTTCAGACTGCACAAACCCTCTCAAAGTGATTAAATTTTTATCACTGAAATGGAGCAAAAATAATTAAATCAAATTTTGAAATCATCAATATACACTTGAAATAAAACTCTTATTTGTGTCATATCTGTAACAAAGAGTAGTATTTCACCATGAACTATAAGTTGAATGCAAGAAATGTTACATATTCGACATTTTTTGTGAAACATATTTAGAAAAGAAGGTGCATTTTTGTCAGAAAAGAAAACGCCTTTCACTCTACTGACTAGTCTACCGACGCATTGCTTTTTTATTGCTTTTAAGCGAGCAAGTTTTTTTCAATGATTTCTTCTGATTTTAAAATAGTTTGTTTAAAAAATGTATCAGGAATCGACCTCAAAACTTAAGTTAAAAATTTTCTGTTTGTAATAAAGTTGCTACACAACTCTTCTGCTTTAAATAGAATTCTAATCGAGCATTTCAACCAACACGTTGAATTCATAAAAAAATACTTTTAAATGGCACAGTGTAAAGCAAGGTCCCATATTTTACTCCGAAGAAAAAATATAAATGTCAATGATTTTATGGTTTTATATTTATTCCACACAAAATCATTAAAAAATTACAAGATTTCTCAAGCCATTAAACAAACAAAAAACATTTTAAATGTGTAAAAATCAAAATAGTGTTTATAAACTATTTATGTTTTCCCGGCTGTATTTCCTAGGAAACCAGACATGTCGCAACATGTTTCGTGAGACATGAATAGACAATTAACAGAAGAAAAAAACAAACTGTATTTTTAATTTTAATAATTATTTTTTTTTTTTACAAGTTTTGCAAGTTGTTGGATTCTTTGTTTTTTCCCTTGACTCTACACTCAGTGTCAGGGTCAGTCTAACTAAAACCTATTGAAACTTTAATGTGGCAGAATGGCTCGTTTGCATGCCAAATTGATTCTTTGTATCTACTTCATATTTAATGTTAGTGTTGAATGCAGCATTTCGCTGCAGCAACTGGTTTGTTTACGGCTGATTTAACTGCTTTTTGTTTAATGGAGGGGCTTGTTTTAAGGTATTAATTTTGATGATTTAAATAGTATAAAATAAGAGAAAAGCATGAAAAATTTTAGCTGTTTTTTTTAAATAAATTAGAAGCTTTAAATGTAGAAAAAGGAGTTTTATTTATTTATGATTCAATTTATTGTTTATCGCCAGTGACTATATGCCACCAGTATCGCTAAATAAATCCAACTTGTTACTATTTCACCGGAAATTCTTGTCGGTCTTCCTGTCTGTGATTGATCGCTACGAGAGCTGGTAACATTCCACACTTCCGATCCTAATGCATATATTACCCACTTTTGCAATACGAGAACAAGCATTGGCATGTTGCAACATAGTTTTAACGTGCTTCTCCTTGTATTGTCGCTTTTTTATTTCCAATAATCTATTTATATCGTCGGTGATTTTTTTAGTCGATTTTACCATTTTGTCTAACACAATGCCATTCTGTAGAGATTTTACTCTTGCGTTTTCCTAAGAGCTGAAAGCATCCTCGGGATGCCGTACCCGATTATTATAAATAACCCGTTTTTCAGACGCAATTAGAAGGCAACTGCTTGCAAGAAATCTAAACCTGTTGGGCCTTCCATGTTTTTTAACATTCCTAGTCTTTGCTTTGAACTTGAAATTACCTTAAAAGTTCAGCGATGAGACAGACAGACCCCTTCTTTAGCGCTTTAAATTTTAACCATTAGAATTCTGAGCACAAGTGAAATTTTGCAATATTCAAACTATTGAGGCTTATCCCGTAGTTCCTTATGAAAATCGCCAGGTAATATTTTCCTTATTAACATGAGACACTGCATGCACTAAAAAGACCCATTAATGAATGGATCGCATACGGATATCGAAATCTAAAGTTCTTTGGAACTGATGAATAACATTTAATTTTTTAGTTCTCCTATCCTTAATAATTTCAGAGTCTATTTTAAGCTATATATGTGTGACTGCGTTATGTTGTTTGTTTTAATTATTATATCTTGACAGTTTCATAATTTTTTGTTTTTTCTAGCATTTTATGAATTATTATTTTTTTTACTTTAAATAAATTTACTTCGTTTCGTATGCAGAGCACGTTACGTTGACAATGAAGAAAACTAAAATAACTTTTTTACAGCATTTTTACTTTATTTTAGAAATTTACAATTTGTTTGTTTTGGCGTGTTTATTTCAATAGCAAAACAACTTAATCCGTCATTTTTCTGTACGAGACACTTGTAAAAAAAAAAACAGCGAAGTACTGAAGTATTATGAGTAAAAAACCTCTTCTCCAAGTTACACTGTTCATCAGAAATTAGGTATGTTAGAAACTATTGTGTAAATGAGTAGCTTGTTAAAAAAATGTACACCTGGTGTTTTTTTAAACCCGATAGATCTTGAAATTGTAAAAAATTGCACAAACTATTTTATTTTAATCAAAAACTCAAGCGTCAATCTGTTCATGATGATTCTATTGGAGACCATATAAAGCGGGCTGCTCAAAAAAATTCCCCTGAATTTCCTTGATATTTGGGCTAAATGTACTTTAATTCTAGTAGATATGAATTTGTAAACAAAATATTTCTTTATGTTTATTTGTCTAGTCATAGCGTGCTAAAGTGCTGCCGTTTTTTATTATTTTTTTTAATTAACTAGAAAAACAATTAAGACTCATAATTATCATAAGATTCATAAAGGAAATTATTTCGTTTAAAAAAATCACTTTGAGAAAAAAATATTTCGTTTCAAAACCCGGAAATGACTTAAATCAACATTTTTCTAACTGCGATACCATTTTTATTTTATTATATTTAAACCGAAATTAAGCTAGGGTGTCTTCATTATATTGTCAAAGTTTTGAAATCGGATATGCATTAGTTTAAAAGATACGTAAATAATTGTGCATGCATGTTGCATAGTGTTAGCTGGCTAATATACTTCTTTAGAGCGAAAATGTTTAAAGTTTGTATTCCATTTTTTTAAAGTAATTAGAGCTGAACACGGAAAAACTTTTTTTATACGATTTTTGGGATTTTATTGTTCTTTATATTTAGAAAATTATACAATGTGGATAAGGTAGTCTCTATGCGTATTTCGCTGGCTGCGTAGGCCAGTTCATCAGGAAACCTTTACCCAACTTTTTAGAAAATCGTAAACGTCTTATGCGTGAAATTCTTTAAACCAAATGAGAAAGCTAAAAGAACCTTTAAACAAAAATCCTCACAACAAAAATTTTTTATTTTGTTTTTCTTACTTGTCTTACTACGTTCAGTTACTTGTTTGCCACCTCTAAATGTAGCTATAAGAAATAAATATAAAAAAACAACACAGCTATGATTTCCGTCGGGAAGGCATACTACTTTGTTTTGCTGCCATTTTGGTAAACATTAATTAGTCTTGACAGTTCATATTTGGCAGTCGTGAAGTAGAGACGTGGCAAATTTATTATGGAAAAATATTCGGTAAACCAACGTGTTTTAATCGTTAAAACATTTTATCAAAATGTGACGATGAGAAAGTTACGTGAAATTTTTGGGAGAAACAACAACCAACAAGACGCAATATTTATAGTGTAGTGAATGATTTCGAAGAAAGAGGGACTGCAGCTGATAGGTCTAAGCATGGACTACAACGTACTGCAATATCGGCTGAAAACATTACTGATATTCAAGAAAGTGTTCAAAACAATCCATCAACCTCAATTGGATATCATGCTGAGGAGCTTGGTCTTCAAAGAAGAACTTTGGCCACAATTTTGCACAAAGATTTGCATTTGTTTCCATTTAAGATCCAGTTGACACAAGAGCTTTTTCCATACATATGCCAATAGGATGCTAAAGCTCGCCCATGACAACCCCGATTTTCATGAAAAAAATCATAATCAGTGACGAGGCACATTTTCATTTGAATGGATATGTGAATAAACAGAATTAGTCGGTTCTGGGCAATGGAAAACTCTCAAATTATTCATCAGTCACCTTTGCATCCATTAAAAGTGACAGTCTGGTGTGCAATTTGGTCAGGAATAATCATTGGACCTTACTTCTTTGAAACTGAAAACTGCGTAACGGTAACTGTCAATGGGGAGCGATATCGTGATATGCATGCCTTTTCTTGACTGACATGTGGTTTCAACAAGACGGTGCAACATCGCATACAGCCAGGATTACAATGGAATTACTGCGAGACCTATTTCCACAACAAGTTATTTCAAGGAATGTGATGTTGATTGGCCACCATGGTCGCCTGATTTGACTGCTACGGACTTTTTTTTTTTTGTGGGGATATCTGAAAAGCAAGGTTTATGCAAACAAACCAGAAGCGCAGGAGCAACTCAAACGAAACATTCGTGTTGAAATTAATGAAACACCGCGTGAAATGTGTGAGAATGTAATGAAAAATATGCTCAAAATTTGTGAGGCTAACAGAGGCGGACATTTATCTGATTGTATTGTATTCCATACATAATTGCCGACATTAAATAAAATATTTATCAATATACTATCCATTCTCCTTCATTTAATCAAAAATTATAAACAAAGTAGTATACCTTCCCGGCAGACATAAAAAGCAAATATAAAATTCACTTTTTGCCATAATTTTAAGCTTGTAAAAAGATTTTATAGGATTCAAAATTTGTTATCAAATAAAATTTTTTCAACTCACATCTTCCTTGTATTGTTTATTTAATATTACCTCAATATATTTAAACCAAATACTGATTACAAGAATTATTAGTTGTAAATATCTTCGTCCTTCTTCTCCTTTATTATCTAACTTTATACAAAAACAAAATACAAGTCATATACTATACATACTGGGGTGTTCACATGCATAAAAAATACGACTACTGTTTTGAGAGTTAAACAATTATCTTTATTTTTTGTTTAAGTGACAACGTAACATTAACCCTAAAATTTTCTGACAAGCAGTGTAATTAATTCAATGGCATCTTGTAATAAATTGTAGATTTTCATTCGAATGATTCATTCTCATATAGGATAGAAATATTTATTTACAAATATTTTATTTTTTATTTTAAATTAACAAGTGTAATTTATTCGGTTATAATATGAATGATTCCCCCATTCTGTATTTCGAGTGGCATATGGAGTATTAAAAGCTCTCCGAACTGAATAATTCCGATATTAGCTGTTCGGCATTCCACATATTTTCTCTTTTTTCCGAAATTAATGTTATTAGACAATGTTTATGAAAACACATGTTCACGCTTACGTTAATAAGCAATAGTCTTGAGGACTCAAGTTTGTTCAGACGTCCCAGATACATTTTAAAATAAATTTAAATTGAAAAAAAAGATTATTTTTACATTAAACTTTTCATAGAAGAAAATCTGATTCGAATTAATTTCACCAACATATTTTACTTTAAAAAAAAACGAAAGAAATTATTCGCAACTGGAATACAGAAGAGCTAAAACGTTCGGAAGTTTCTTCTTTCGAATAAAATATTGCGGATTCGGAATACCGAACAGCACTAATTAAAAAAAAAAAGTTAAATCAGTTATTTTTCAATAAAGAATGAATGCATCATTAATATCCAGTTTTAATAGTGTTTTAATTTTTTGTATCTGATTCGGCTAAACCATCGATAAGAGCAATTTTCACTGAGGAACGAAAACTTAATTAACGGTTTTTGTGAAGTCTGCCCAGTTTTTTGTTAAAGCTAACAAACCGTCATGTTTTCTTGATGTAACAGTATTAAGTCAATGGCTTGAGTGTTCCATTTATGGCATTTAACTTTTTTGAATAATTAATCATCAACGAAATCATAGCTTTATTGCATTTTGACTACGTCTTTTGATACAACGATTAACATCAGCATTCCTTAAGTTGGCCTTTACAGTCCCTGAGGTTGAAATATCATTTTTTAACTTTAATCTATTTTTGTAGAAGCTTTTGAAATGAAATTAAAGCGTTGTTTAGCTGTTTTGAATCTGTTGTGAAATCACTTCTGTTTTTTATGATCGCAACTATCGTTTTCCATCAATTTTTTTTTTTTTTTTTTATTTCCTTCTTGTTGGGCTTTCTTGGCTTTCATAATTTACAAGTTCCAAAGATTATTTAATAATTAATATAGAAAGGAAGACATAGATAGGCATTCTCTCTTGTAGCAACAAATTTGTAATCCATTCATTTTTAACTAAAATTAATGACATTTTATACCCGTTCACTAGACTTATACGAGTATTATGATGCGCCAGTATCATGAAATATGTGTTTGATGTTCGTACTTTTGTACATAAATGATAAATGCGTTGTGGTGCTGGTGTTTTTTCTTCTACTTAATCATAATATTTCTTAACGATTAAACTGTTTGTGCCACCATTTTATAATTTTAAAATTAATTAATGTTGGTTAATGCATCCATCTGTCCATCGTTTTAGTCATTCGTCTCTAAGAATGTTGTCAAGTGTTATAAACTGACAACATTATTACAGATTATTGAAATGTTGGTTTACTAGCTGTAGTATGACAGTACGGGTTCGTAGGACTAATTTTAATTGCCAAAAGATAGCCTGAAATGTTTCTAGATTAGCTACACAACCCCACAATATATTTATTAGTGTATATCGAAGCTTACTTTATGGGTAAATTTTCGACCCCTTCTTTCCACAAATTGATTTCAGGCAATCGATTTGTAATTTAATGATTTCAGACTGTCGACCTTCATCTTCATCACGGAGTCTCTTGTAATTGTTAGCATTTGCCTCAGGCTTAGCTGGCCTACGGCATTCATGTTTAATAAGTGTATGCCCGTGGTCCTAAGCCTTATGCTATCCAGTGCTGGACATTCACATACAATGTGCGCTACCATACCAGCCTGCTCTAGCCGCAGTCAGCAGATATTATCTTTTCCAAATTTCACTTTGGCCAGTTGATACTGAGCTATCACTAACGCAGTAATCCAGCTTAAGGTACTCCTATCATATATAAGCGCCTTATTGGCCCTTCACGTGAACGTTCACTTGCCTCTTGCATTTTAAAACCAACTTTCCAGCGGGTTATCTAACGCATGCAGCAACCCAAGCTATTCTGCCTGGTAAACGGACACGTACTCCCCCCGATTGCACAACCCCACAATTAAAGTCTAACGGGGTATACCAAGATAACCTGCGGACAAGAGATCAATGTTTGGAAATATAAGTTACATTGTTATTAAAAATTTCAACATCCGCCTTTTGGAATTAAACATGTATCCATAGTGTGCGTACGAAATGTTAAATTGTTAGAACCATTGGCAGGCACAATACGGCTTGAGGACCCGGTAGATTTGCCGGGAAGGGCATGATATTTTTTAAAGCAAGATTTCGTATCCCCAAAGAAAAAAGAATAATGGCTGGGCAGCATTCATAATATGGCAAATTCGAACATAGGTGAACAAGAACCCATTACTGCTTCGATTTCAGATTTGTTTCAATAACGCAGACATACTTTTTATAATTCCGAATAAAAACAATCGAATAATTGTTAGGTATTTGTACTCGTACAACATGAATTTAACTATGCGGTTTTGTGATTTCTTTCTAAAGCATCGAAATTATCGGTAATTTGGACGAATAACCCAGATTTTGGAACAGAACGTTTTAGTACTTTGTATTGTGTGCAGCAGTATGCAGAGAAAGAAAAGAGCACCTCGTATTAAATTACAAGATAGTCAAAGTGAAAATAAACAAAAATTATTTATATCAGAATCCAAAAAAAACATTTAAAATTTAATATTTTTTGTGTTTTTTAAGAGCATATTTTTCTAAATTTAAGAGCATATTTTTAAGCTTTGAGCAAAGCTTCCACTGCATATTTAATACGCATAAAAGACTTTTTTAACAGCCTACTTCTTTTTCTGCGAACAACATGGGCTCTTGTTTGTGAATAAGTTTGTGTAATTTCATCGTCGGTGCAACAATAAATCACTATCGAAAGACCAAAAAAAATTCTAGTTTGCCAAACTTTTTTTTATTATTTCTAGATTTTACTAGGCGGATTAAGCAAATTGTACTTTGCTTTCTTACTTTTGTACCAGTCGTATTTAATTTAATAATTACAACAAAAGTTGAAAGCCACACGCACCTTCACTGTTTTTGGTAACAAATTTTTCCTATTATTTTAATTTTGAGTATTTAGGTAATTAAGACTTTTTCAAAGTTCAATTCCTTGCAGTCACTGCACAATACAATTGTTCGTTAATACTGTAACATTCATGGTAGCATTCGAAAAATTTATTATTTACAGATTGCTAAAAAAAAGTTAAATAACATTAAATTGCAATTCATTTTTACATACAACTGTGGGCAAAAATAGTAAGATTTTTTAATTTAAATTTCGCGCGGAAATCCATTTCTACGTTGGTATGACTGTCACTGACATCTGTGCCAAATATCACATTAAAGTAATCGTTAGTGTTTAGTATACGCTTGTCTTTCTGAAGTAACCCAAGTGCATTCGGCGACTTTTACAAGGAGTGAAATTGTTCAACAAAGAAGTTCCATTAAATTTTGTGTGAGGAATGAAATTTCTGCTACCGAAACGTTCACAATGTTGCAAATGCCTTCGGTGATAATTGTATGTCGCGAGCAAGTGTTTTTATTGGTACAAATTGTTCAAAGAGGGTCGAAAATGCGTTGACGACGAACCACGTCCAGGACGCCCACCAACATCAACTGATGATCAACATGTCAATAAAATCAAGGAATTGGTGTTCGAGAATCGACGATTAACAGTCAGAGACCTTACTGCTATCGTTGGAATATCGGAGGGATCAGTGAAAACCATTTTAAATGATCATTTGGGCCTGAGAAAAGTGAAATCACGACTGGTTCCGAAATCACTCAATTTTCTTGAAAAACGGCGTCGCGTTGATGTCTGTCAAACAATTCTTTCCGACTACTAGGATGTCATTAAACGTATTATAACTGGCGAAGAGTGTTGGATCTACGCTTACGACCGGAAACAGACGATCAATCGGCCGAATATCGTGCCAAAGGTGAGCCGAAGTCGAAAAAAACCACGTCAAAGCAAGTCAAAAATCAAAGTCTTGTTGACAGTTTCCTTCGATCATCGAGGTCTGGTGCACTCCGAATTCCTTCTGACCGGCCAAACTATCAACAAGGAATAATATTTGAGTGTATTCGTAAAAAGAGGCCGGAATTATGGGCCGACAACTCTTGGTTTTTGCACCACGATAATGCACCATCGCATACCGCATTGATTCTTCGTGAGTTTTTCGATCAATCAATATCGTTCCACAACCACCGTATTCGCCTGATTTAGCTCCGTGTGACTTCTGGCTGTTCAGTAAACTCAAGCGACTGCTCCGGGGAAACCGTTTTGAGTCAATTGAAGACATTAAACGTGAATTGCTACGCGCATTGAAGGCTCTCCGGAAATTGACTTACAACTGTTACGAGGATTAGAAAAAACGTGTATTACAGCTGGGAGGGATTTCTTTGAGGGGGACGAAATAAATTTGGCAGAATAAATAAAGAAATTTAAAATTATGAACAAAGTCTTACTATTTTTTGCCCACAGTAGTATGACGATGACAACGACAAATAAACCAAAACTAACAAGCCGTCATCAGACGACACACATACACAGATACTTTTAAATCCTTTAAATATTAAGTCATAAATTTACAAGAAATACATGTGGAAAATAAAAATTAAACCGTCCATTTATGATTTGTTAAGTTTTGAATAATAAAATCGTTTTGAAAAAGAAAAAAAATTAAATTAAACAACAAAACAAAAGCATAATCATACGGAAATCGGAATAAAAATAAAGTCAAGAGTCATACATTTGTTTTGAAAATAAATCTTTTGTCAAAAATATCATAATGCGATTTGCAGTTTATTGAGTTGAAGTAGTTAGTTACGTTCATACGTACGTTCGCATACTTTCTAAAATATTCAGTTTCCGCTGAAAATACTACAAAATGCGTTTGTAATGTCAAGAAGTCATGAAAGCAAATATTAAACAATATAATTGCAATCTTGCAACTAAAATGGAAAAATAATCATCTAAATCAAATCGTTTAAAAACTGCTTAATAAGTCTAGAGAAATAATAATAGATTGGAGAAAATTGTAGTTGCATTTGACAGGAATAACTTGGAAGGATTATAAGGATTTTTTAACAAATTATACCCGTGGGGTTTTTTTTGTTTAAATCAAAACTTCCTCTTCATAAGCGAGATAAAAGGAAAATACAGCTTAATCTTCAGAGTTTGAAATATAATAGTAAAATAAGAAGATTCAGTTTTTATTTAATTTCTAATTTACATATCACATTCACGTTATACGTAACATTTCAATCTCAGATGTAATTGGGGAAATTATATTCATTACAAAGGAGTAGTGATTGGTGGTGACGCTACATTTCTTTTTGTCTTGCCACTTTTTCCTTTATTACTACTGTGCAGATCAACGAAGCTATTCATTCGACAGAGTTTTTTCTAACTAACAACAGTTGAATTTTTTCTATGGCCGTGATACACAACCTTTATTTTGATTTAAAAAACGGGGTTTTAATATTTCTTACTTTACTAAAACTTATAGTACAAGTTCTCTTCACCCACTGTAAAGACTCTTTATACTTTTTAGCATTTTAGTGAATTTCATTTGTCAGCAAATAGTTCACAGTACCAATACCACCTTGTACAATCGGTACTGTCGATTATAATAGGGATGATAAATTAGATTTAAAAAGTTGTACTTTTTCAATCTCTTTGTACTAAATGAAACAATACACACTCACGGACAAAAGTCATCATCACTTTGATTACTCAACGTTTGAAGAACGGTTTTCTGTATACACATGTTCACTGACACTAGCAGCCGACATAATGACCCATAAGTAGAGTATTACACCACCATGTTGGTCCGTAGTCAGAACGTAGTTCTCTTATAGTGCAATACTGTCCTGCCTCCGAACCAAAAACACGTCAAACCAAACTATCTATACAACAATTAGTTTTCATTACAGAATAACTTTTTGTCCCAACAGAAATTTGTCAAAAGAAAATTTGACAGCAAGTGTAGATACTTTCAATAGGTCCCTGTTCATTAAACATATGGCAGATATTAATCGCTAAATGATCTACACTATTCATCTCACACATCTACAATTATAAATATTAGACTAAAAGAAGTTATTCTATAACGAACAAATTATAAGAGGTTTTTAATTAAAAAAAAAATAAATCAATAATAATAATAATAAATGTCAAGAAATATAAATTTAAATGTTTTTTTTTCACTACTGTGTAAATGTCAAACACTTTTGTCCAGATAAATTCCGAACCAGTTTTTCAAAAATGATTTCTATCTAATTCTATTCCAATTCATTTTATTATAAAAATGCAATTTATTTGCTGAGAAGAGATAAGCTGGTCTCTGGTTCGCTGGTTGCTGAAGCCAGCTCCTCAAAAAACCTTTACCCAAATTTTTAGAAGAAACTAAACGTCTTAAGCACGAAACTCTTCAAACCAAATGAGAAAGTTTAAAGAACCTCAAAACAAAGAGATTAAAGACTACACAGCTATTTGAATTTTTTATTATTTATTTTTAAACAAACTTATCCGAAGTTGTTTTTTTTAAATTAAAATTAAATAAATACGTTACGTAACCCTAGAGAATTCTTAAATTTTGTGCTTAAATTAATTTGTGAGCATGGCAGTTCTTCAAACATTGAAGAAGCAAGGTGATAGTGACTTCAGTTCATGTACGTTTTTTAATAAATATAAATAAACAGATACTGAAACTTTTTACAAGCCGGACTTTTAATGATATGAAACGTAAAATATACGAACGATTCGAAAGCCGGGTTTCATAAAAAGCTGAAGTATCGATCACCCTAACCAACCACTACCCTTTTTCTTTTTCTACTACTTTTGTTACTTTTTATCAGAAGCTACTATTCATTTCTTTTCCTTTTTAATAGTTTCTTTTCAGGAAACACATAAGGATGGTATTCCAGAGCTTACGTGTGAACAGATGTATGTGCTGCAGCAGAAATAATTTCAAGATCTCCATATATTCAATTCAGTTGTTTCTATTTCTATAACCTAATGTACACCAGAATACACTTTTTCGATTCTCTTCTTCCAAGGATATTTGTTTAGCAACTTCAATGTTTTCTTTCCTGCTGACGGCAATCCTCTCAAAACATCATAAACAAACGCACGTAACGTTTCCCGTTAGTTTCCGAACCCCAAGGCTCCTTACTTTTTTTGTATAATTTCGAAAATAATTTAAGTATGTTTATAATTAGCAAACAGTTGTTTAAATTAAATCCTACCACTGTAAATTGTTGTCTGAAAGTGTTTGAAAGTAAATGATCATAAATCACAAATTAAGATTGACCGCCTCCTTTTACTTGAATTAAAACAACATTTGCAATTTTTTTAGACAGTTTTATCTGTAAATTTTATGTATTTTTTGCATTTTATAAAAAAAAAAACATTAGTAAACAATTAAGACGAGTGCTTAACAAATTAATTACAGTTATTAAAAAATGTAATAGCTTTAAAAACAGAGGTGAGAAACAATCAATTGTTAAAAGAAAATTAATAAGAGAACGTCGATATTTTTAGGAAAACCATATTAACATTTTAACAGAGATCGTTACTAGATCGTGTGCCAGCAGGATTATGCTACGTCTACGTCTACGTATTCTATCGAGAATAAGAGAATAGGAAGTAAAATGTATGTTCACTTGAAATTTTCATTCTCCTATACGTAAAAATTGGTATCTTGAAGTCCGCACGTAACTGTTACTGCTTTCGGATTTTAAAAATGTAAATTTTATGATAAATTTTTTTCGTAATCCAACTATCCAATCAGAAAAAGGCAAAAGTAATGCAAATGGAACTCTTCAGCGAAGATTGCGAGTCATACTGTGTTCAGACATTCAGGTTAATTGTGCAATTAGGTCACAAAAAACTGAAATCAATTTCCTATACAAAACTCATAGAATAAACAAAGCAATTAGTACTTAATTACACTATTAATTGAGTATAATTTTCAATGCAACTCTGGTGGAATCTGTTCAGTGCGAAAAACTGTATATCGGGTGATTTTTTTTTGCTATTTGGTTTTTCAGTGTAAAAAAAAAGATTGGTGACATGTGGCAATGCCAAAAATGCTCAGTAAGGTTTGCAATTTCACCATAAATAGACTAACAAACGAACATCCCATCATTGCCAATCTCTGAATTTTTTTATAAGAATTCGTGCTGTGTGCGGAATGTGTTTCGTAAATTCAAGCGAAAAGCAGGTCAAGAGCTGCCAATGCACTGTTTGGTGCGGTTTGTAGTCCGGCGGCATCATTGGACCGCACTTTTTCAAGAACGATTAAAATCGCCACGTTACAGTCAATGCACCAAGGTACCGACCGATGATAACCGCATTTTTTACTGGGACAAGGCAGCCACAATTACAGCTGCCATTGGTAAGATTCCGGCCAAAATTGGCGCTCACAATGGTCCACCTACAACACATCCATAGGCAACATTTGCATGAAATAATCTTTAAAAAGTAAATGACAGCCATTTAGTTATCGGCTTAAATAAATATTTCATTCACTTTTGCAAGCATCGTTTTTTTTACTTTTAAGCCCCAAACGGTTGAAAAATCACCCAATACAATGACAAGGTGACGGTATCACCGATACAATTCTATTCTACATGACAGTTTTCAAACAATATATACAAAATATTTAAGCAAAAGTAGAGGAATGGCGAGGTGAACTTGAAAGTACTTTATGAACTTTTTAACGAAAATACATTTTTTTAATAAATAAATTGTTAAAAAATTTTGTTTTAAAGCTAAATTTTTCTCTATTTTCCAAACAAAATAATAACATTTTTAGCTGTGAAATGCTAATTGAGTAAGAAAAATTGCATATGTTCGAAGACCACAGTTTAACTTCATTTAAAATATAATTGTCTCAATTAAGGTGCATACAGGTGCCTTAATTGCGCAATTAGAAGATTTTCATCATAAAAACCTTTCGAGCTATCAAATCCTTATTTAGTGAGCTAAATTGCATATGTGTCAATACCAAATTTTATAACTCAATTTAGAATTTAATTGGCTATTAAAGCGCATGTGTGAATATACTATTACTCTCTGTGACCTAATTGAATATATGTATGTATAACATATATGTTTTTAAATTAGTCTTATGTTAGGTTTGTTCAAGATTACAGGGTAAATCAAGCTGTGTTTATATTTTGATAGTAGTGAACATTTCTTTGTCACCTGCAAATAAATCGTTGGCCATTCAGTGAATGCAATATAGTGCTAGTTCTGGTACGTAGTTTTGGGTAACTTTAAATGATCCAAAAAATTTGCATAAATTCTCCTTTGGCAAAATGCTTTAATTTGGACCAACGATTCTCCATCTCTCGGTTCAAACAGTTCGCAGAAAAAACTGAAGTGAAGAATAAAAGCTAAAAAGTGAAAAAATTCACCAATTCACGATAAGGGGAATTTTTCACAATTGAAATATCAGGGAAGGAAACACCTTTCGAAGAACAAAAATATTTATGATAGGAGGGAATATGATGTTCTCTTAGATATTTTTTTTAACAGGAAGTTTCGATAATGAATCGCTCAGGAAAGAATTAAACTAAAGAGGTGACTTATTGCAGCTTTTAACGGGTTTTTATATTTTAGTAGTTTGATATATTTTATGGCAGCATCGTCAATAAGACATCCAATGCAAATCCAGTCCCCGGAGAGTAAAAGTTTATTGTATTTATTTTCAAGAATTTCCAACATTTTCAAGCAAAATCGGCTCAATCTGTTACCTTCATATGATCATGTGCCATTGATCGGAGCAAATGAATATCGAAGGGAGCTACATCATGTGTGTACTTCTCAGTGGAGTGTTTACAAGTACGTTTAGACAAGCCCATGATGTCTTCTTTTTTGAATAACCAAAGTGGATGCATTTTATACCAGCCTTCACTGCCATATTTGGCCTCTATAAATGTTTCCAAGATATTTTAATTCTATACTTTTAAATACATATACGAGTAGTCTGCTTAAACCAACAAATGTCTATAAAAACACATTAAACTGTTCAAAAGTTAGTTTCTTATGTCTGACCAAATGAAAGTAAAATTTCCTTGTGATTTGTGGTAAAGACAAACTTAATAGAAAAAAAAACTGAAAAACGTTCATAAAGTAGACACAATATTTAACAATTTAATTGTAAAGTGAATACGAATGAAGTAAGAAAAAAATATTAAGCGTGAGTTGGTGTTGTTTTATTTATGGGAACACATTTTATTCAATGACGTTCAATGCTCTCATCGGAGGAGTCATGGATAACGAAATAGCAACAAAAAAAATCATCTAACTAAAGAAACCATGTACATATGTTTCTTTAGCATGTTTATTTTTCAATAAAAAAAAATGTGGAAGAAAAAGCACATCAATAAAAATGTTGAAAAAGAAAACATAGCGGGTGTCAGTCAGTGAGTTAAAGAAAATAAGAGTTCATTATAACAAGTAAAAGTTGGTCATAATATGAAATTTAAGGGGAATCAAAAAGTACCCTAATAATAAACAATCTTAAATAAATTTTAAACTTAGGTAAAATTATGAGGCTTCTTTCTTAACTCTCATTAAGTTTAAAAAAGTTTTAAGTCTTTGTGGAAAAATATTTTTAGTATTTCTAAAGAAGGTTGCCTTCATAACACGCGAATCAAGCAGCGTACTCAAAAAAAAAAAATTATATTAATTAAAAAACATAAAAATACAAATTTAATTAAACTATTTCTTTTTTTAATTTTTCTATTTTATTTAATATATATTGCAGTCGCATCAATGCCCAAACTTATTTGAAAAGCGAGTCCTTTGCCCGCGGAAGGATATGCCGAAACGTCACGCGAGCGATTGCTTCCCATGTTTTAGGGCAAAGTTCGTGAGAGGCAGCAATACTGATGGAAAAAAACACAATAAATACTTAAACATACAGATATACAGAGTTCATTAATAGCCTTGGGCCATGGGAGCTTTTTTATTAATTATTTTAAGCTGTTGGGCTAGTTCTAGTCTACTTTTTATGTCTAAGTCGGGTTATATTGAAAAATGTATAAAAAAATGTGGAGCAATCGTTTGGAAATCATTTCGGTGATTACACATTATCATCGACTTAGAAAAAATGGCACGCTTAATAAACATTAGACTAAATCTAGGGTGGCTTGCATAACAAAATCAGACAAAAGGCAGATCACACGCCGAAAGCTTTTCGACCTATTAGCTAAACTCTATTCCTGCACAAAGCATTGGATCAATACAGTCTATCTAAATGACTCTTCCTTTTAATATTGAAGAATGGCTTTCCAATCAGTCGCCTCGATTAAAACCGTCATATACAGCTTAACGAGCAGAATAGAAAAAGCATCGGGAGGTAAACAAATAGATCTCTGTACATCGGTTAACATTACGGCGGCTTTGGATAATGCCATTTTCAGATCTACTGACACAGGGATGACACAAAACTGACTGGTACTAACGTTGGTTCTCAACATTCTAAAAAATAGGACATTACTCTTCGAAACTGGGGCAAAATGGTTATGGTGTTCTACTGGTCATCTGTGGTTACTGGTCATCAAAAAGCTTTTAGAAACTCTCGATGATCTCAGATTAGAAGTTCTATGCTTCGGGGACTATTTGGTTATTATGGTCAGAGGCAAGTTTGACTCCGCAATAACCGAACGAATGCAACTTGATCTTGATATCACACAATACTGGTGTCATAAGAAACGACTCTCTATAAATCCTAACAAGACTAATGTGGTACCATTCACCAGAAGAAGGAAGGAAGGAAGGCAATCTGGACTTCCTTGCCTTTTCTTTCATCAACTGTATCCGCGTTTGATTTAGCACGGTGCCAAGGGATGAACAATTACAAGCTCAGTTGATCGTCAACAAGGTACATCGGATAGCCTGCTTACGCGTATTCCACACCATACTTAGGATTGATCACTGAATTTACTCCCCTGCTTCTAACTGTTAAAAGGACAGCAGCCAGTGCGGTCGTAAGGCTACCTAATCTAGGTCATCTTAAGGAAGGCAATTTTACCGGACATGCAAAAATTCTGCACGCCGTCTAAAACTCACCTCGCTGCATCTAATAAAATGAATAGAACAGTAAACTTTTAAGCACTTTAAAGTGATCATCAGTGAACGCTCAGCTTATAGGAACAACAAGATAGTACTAGAACAGGACGTACGCTAAGGACAAACTGTTGTATTCAAGTAAAAATATGGCAGTGCTGGGACGAGAATCGCAGAACTACATTTTCGATTTTAAGGGCGGACAGCCAGGCAGTTTTAAAATCATATGCAAACTACTCGTTCCAAGCAAAGTTTATCTGGAAGTGCCTTAAACTTCTAGATACCCTAGCAACGAGGTTTACTCTAATGTGGGTACCTGGAATCGAACAGCATGTTAGCAATACAAAAAAAAGGACAGACACCTTCTGCGCCACAAACAATAGCTTCACAAATAACCTAATACCCGAAGAGGAAAAGCTAGGTCTGCTAGATTCCTGTAGAACACAAACAGGCATGCGGCAGTCGGAAAAACTTATTGACCCCGAAAGTATTAAGGTAGAGGCTATTCTAAATATAAGCAGAAATGATCTACACTGAACTGCCAAGAGGACAATGTAGATTTAACTATTCTATGAAAGAAATAACTGCGGTTCGAATTGATTCTTCCGATTGCCCTGCTGTGACAAGTCGCAGACTTAGTTACCTAGGCAGCAGGATGTCAGCTCGAGACAACCTAGACAAAATAAAGCTCTCGGCACGAGGCTACTCAATGGATCTATCATTTCACAATGCTTTTATAGCGCCCATAACTAATAATAATAAAAAAATTCACTAGACTACTTAGTCTAAGAAACTCCTTAGTCAATAATTATCACTGCAAGCTCCTTCCACATCATTTTGCAAACCTTAAAACAAACTTTATGCAACATTAAGAAAAACATAATAATCATCACCTGATGATAAAAAACACATTCACTTGCCGCATTAAAATGAATTTGAAATAAATATGTATTTTGAACTCTTTCTTTTCAATGTACCCAATAACGATGTGTGTATGGGAAGTAGTGGCAGCATGTGGTGGCAGCAAGGAAGAGTCTTTTTTAATATCATGCATAAACATGTCTGTAAATTTTAATCAACTGTCTTGCAGGAGAGCACGCAAATTTCAAGACAGTAGTCAAAATTGAAAACCAAAATATTAAAAAAATACATTTTCAAGTGGCGGCGGCGGCGGCGGCCACTTCTTCATTTGATACTACAGCTTCGAATAGCTGAATTATCATTTCTATAGCTGGCACTAGTATTAGTTTGGTGATGGTGGCACGAGTTTTTAGTGATAGTAGTTGCTACAGTAGACTCGACTTACTGCTGTTGCTGGCACAGCCAGGTAGTGGTAGTGATGGTGTTGCTGTTGGCCACCTACTTTCTTGGAAATTGTAAAAAATTGTTATGGATTTTTCATTCAATTTAACGCCCACTTGATACCACAAACTAACAAAAAAACCCAAAACTACACTAACTATGATAATTTATAGTCAGTGAAATGTATGTTTGAGTGGTTTCGCAGACATGACTTCTTAATACTAATACTCACACACAAATTGTATCTAAATATGCTGCGAAATCGTAGCGCAAATAGTTTTTAATAGTTGATTTCTTTGTATGTTCCTTTAACGAAGCTGGATTTGTTTAAATAAAAGTAAATTGAATAGTTGCCCCAACTAATTGTTGTTCACGGAGTCTATCATCGGTTATCAAATGAAAACCTTCAAATGAAATTAAAAGTTTTATGTTTCAAAAAAAAAAAAAAAACTAAAAGTTTAATTGAATTTGTTACACTATGCTTGAAAAAATCAGATACATAATTTCTCGCCTCTTGAAATACTTAGATTTAGCATTCCATAAATGTCCAACGTTAAGTGTCGACTTAAGAGCGCCACACTATAGACCAGTTAGTTAAAAAAGGAATTCGTTCGATTGCCGCGTCTGCATACGCCTTAAAAGATCTTTTAAATTAAATTTTTTGAGACAATGGAAAGGTTTCTGGGGATTAGTCAAACAGAATCGATACTTTAAGATGACATTCTACAAAAATGTTATGAAATTTTAAGAGACCATAGAAAAACGATAACCATTGCTCTTCACCATAAACTTAAAAGAAGAAATGTGCGAATTATATTAGAATAATCCATTTTCATTTGCTCTTATAACAATTGCCAGCATATCGATCAACTCGCGGGAGCCAATTTCAGCCGCTACGTTACACTTACCTGCTGGTAAGTAGAATATTTCGAGCTCCTCAATATTGTCGACTCTTTAGCATAAACTAACTCCATTAAATGTACAAACGAGGTACTCATTCATTCGATCGGACGAATGCGCGAGACTAAACGTCTTCCAAGGATTAATTTCTTTTGAGCAACTATATTGTTGTAACCAAATAAAGTCCATAAAAATCTGCCGAAAATTACTCCAGAGGAAGAAATCCTTCCAACACTTAAATGTTCTTACAGACAAAATATGCTTCGCGTTCGATCCGCGTCTGCACTATGCATTGATCGCAACATGATGAACATCTTTATCGGGGAAAAAATATGCCTCAATCAATAATGCGATTTAAGATGTATCTTAAAACACCAGCCGGTTTTTTGCAGTCCGATAACGCGAATTTAACTTATCGACGGAGCCATTATGGAAAAAATTACCTTGAAATTTAGGATTTTCGGTAATATTTAGAAGAGCCCAATTAGAGAAATTTCGGCGCTTAAAATTAACAGGCTTTAGTTATTAGGATAAATGGACCTTTACGCAAAATTCATCAAGGTTCAAAGGTGCATTTACACTAAAAAAAAAAAAACTTCAACTCTAAACGCATAGAAAATACTATTTTGTGAAATTTGTTGCCTAAAATTTTAATCAAAACAGTGATTTAAATATTCACGGTCACATCCACATTTTTACCACCTTGCGCAGTGTGATAATTGAGAGCTTGAGTGTTACGCCATATAATTAATCTTACATACCAAGTTTCACTAACAAGCCAGAAAAATGCCGCGCCCGTTTAGTAGAATTGAACGTTTAGAAATTATTGTATCGCTTAAAGTTTTCTTTATTCCCACTCCGAAGTTTCGTACTCCTAAAAATTTTAGGATATGAATTCCTTTTGTACCTAATCGTACTTAATCTTTCTATCCACTCTGGAGACTCAATGCTTTTTTATTAGTACAAGTGGTTTTTCAATCAGGGCGGGTCGACGTTAGAATGGAATAAAAAGCTGTGTGTGAGGTATTAGCAAAATTATTTTCTTTGCGATTTTCGAGTAAGATGTGCAACATCAGAAAATACCACACGAAAAAGTCTAGGGGGTCAAATCTCGCGACCTTAGTGGCCAATTATCCGGAAGATAACCCTTCCTTCAAAGCGGTCATACGTAATATTCAATGTCCTCGACAATGCTGAAACGGGATTAGTGACTGAATATTAAACAATAATTTCGCCAGACACTGTTATAACTCATTAAGAATATTTTAGGAAGTCGATCGTTAAGAAAAATATTGCTTAAGACATCGAGCATCCTTGAAAAATCTATCATTAAATTGCTAAGTGCTCAAGTTAGGAAAGTTCATCTTCCGTTAGCAATAACCGATTTCGGTAAGGCTAACTATTTTGTATTTAAAAGAAGTCAGTCAGAAATAGACCACTCCAAAACCTTGCTTCTCGATAAGCTTTCACTTCTCAACCTTGGAAAACTGGGGGTCATCAGGGCGAATGGAACCCCAATCGGACTCTTTGGATATACACAGATGGATCCAAAACGTATAACGTAGTACCGAAAGGTGTCTGCATAGGGGAATATGCGGTCAACATATCCTTCAGAATCCCAAATGAATGTAGCGCTGTACAGTCTAAAATATCAGCGATATTAAAGACAACGAACTGGCTGTGGTACTATAGTATATTCGACACGTCTGTGCGAAGATTCACCGACAGACCAGTCACAATCACTGACTGATGTCTTTTCGACATCATGGCAGAAATGGCAGCCATCGGCTGGCGAGCTATTCCAGAACCACCTTAAAATGGTGGCGTGGACATGGGACCAATATGGGCAATTCTACAAGACTTGGATGTTGATGAATTCTGTAGCCTTCCCTTCTCGGCCTGTAAAAAGCAAATTTATAAAATTTTATACGGTATAGCTCAAGCCAGATGGTGAAAGGAATCTACAAGTAGGAACTAAACAATTTGGGCCAGATTGGCTAGGTCTCGAGCTATAGATCTCTTAAAATTTCAGACGATATAGTTAGGAAATATTGTGGCAACACCGGACTTTGCAGATTTGGTAATTTTGTAAAGAGAATAGGTTTGGTTTTAAATGACTACTTCAGAAGTTGTCACAAGGAAGATGATGAGGAAACGGCAGTACTTCATCTCCTGTGCCTCTGTCTTGCACTTGAGGGCCTACATCACACGCATCCCTTGGACGGCGGACCTTTCTTAGCCTCTCCGAGATATTGTAGGTGCGAATACAGGGATTCTATTTATTCATAAGAGACACCAACTGGCAGGGTAATGACTCCACAGCGGCACAAATATAATGACCACTCTCTACACTAATCACGAATTTTCCAATCTACACTCTACTACTTTTTGACTTTCTCATTCAGCTAACACCGAGACCGGATTAGCGGACCAACGTAGGCCTAACCTAACTCAACCTGGGTCAGAAAAAAGTATTGTACATTTATAAAAAACAAACCTTTTCGTTCAGCTTTAACGTCTACTGAAATCAAATCCTCCCCAATCAATCTTTTTTTTTTTGTATTTTTATTTCAATTGAGAAATTCATAATCTTTTTATGTTTGAGGATTATTGTGTGACACTTATATTTATAACAAACAATTTCAACTGTGTAAATAATTGTCCAGTTTATTTTATAGCTTGAATTAATAAGGAAAATTACTTATCCCGCTGTTTTGTGCCACATTGAGAATTTACTATCGCTAACTATAATTATAAGTGTTTGCCTGCAAGAACAATATTTAAGTGTCTTTCTCCTTTACACTCCCCAGTTGCTTCGCTTGAAAAAATAGTAATAGTTTATAAAAATATTCCTGTATAACGGAAAAATTAGCATGCAAATGTAAATTAGCCATGTTAGGAAATCGACATGACCAACACGACGATGTACGAGTATATAAACTATTAATTGGTTATATTTACATGCTGAACATTAATTTAAATAGATGAGAAGAAATATTTACACATAAAACTGGTTGAAAAAGTTTGCATCTTGCATGTTAATGAGAAGAAAAAGAAAAGAAGTGCAAAGTACAAATGATAACAACTTTAAGTATGGAAAGGTGTATGAGGAGGGGCTTTGGCCAAGCACCAAGAGTATTATATTAAAGTAAATAAGTAATAAGTCTTAGAAACTATAGTTATTATGATGGCTCGGTCTAATTTACACATTTTCCATATGACCAACTCTACATAAGGAATGAGTAGAGTAGAACAAGTGGCTTATCACAATTACATTCTTTCATGACGTTTCATAGACGTTTTTTTTTTTTTTTTTTATTTATGAACATGTACGAGAGCAAGTGAACGTGGTGTATCTATGAAATGTAATTTAATGCATGTAAATATTTATATTTAAATCTCGTAACATATGCGATACTAAGCGAACAGTTTTTTTTTTAATTTACGCTTTACAATTGTCACAAATACACTTGCATACTTTTCTTCTTGATTTTTTTTTTTTTTTTTTGTCAATAAAAAGTAGCGACGTTTTTTTAAGGCTGTTGCACATGCTTATAAGCATTTTTTAATAGAAGAGTTGAAAAATACAAAGTGTATTTTTTTGAAAAGGAAACAACGTCGTCATTATTATTTTACATTTTGAATTACTTTAGATGAATAGAAAAGATGAGTTTAGAATTAACATAATATTAAATTACTATTTCCAGAAGATAATACATAGTTGACAACACCATTGCCATGACGATTTCTTATTTAGGGAATAATTTTACGAAAAACTTTTGTTCGCAACTAGAAATTTGTTAACGCCCCACAAAGAGGTGTTCGTGATTATGTGCCAGAATCTAAATCCATATAAAAATTAATCAAATTATTTTTCATATAAAACTAATTTTATTGCAATTAAAAAATATTGTTCTGCTTTATTTAATTTTTAAATTTGTGTCAGTACCAGAACAATACCTAATAACCAGTTGGTTTGATTTGCCACCAAACCAAACTTGACAAGGGATGATGGAAATTCGTTAAAAATATCTATATCACCCTGTCGGAAAATCAATCGATTTAGTGGGGCAAAAAGTGAATTTAAAGAGACCGCCATGATTACGGCAATTATAATTATTTGTGCAATTTAGTTTTTCCAAATGATAGCCAAATCTGACAACTCTTTATTTTGTAAGCAATTGATACTAGGGTGATTGATTATACGACAGTTTCAAAAAACACGGGTTTCCAATTATTCGAATACCTGCAATTTTGAAACCCGAGTTTGGATTTTCAATATAATAAAAACCCGGTACAACGGTGTTTAAAAAAGCTTCAGCATTTGTTTATTTACATTTATTGGGTCTTCAACATTTAAAGAACTGCCATTCCCACAAATTTATCCCAGCATAAACTTTAAGAATGATAAAAGATTATTTAATATATTAATTTTTTTAGCTGTAAAAAAAAATTATCGAAAATGCGAGTTCCTGGCTGGCACACTTGGTTCCATATTGGAAAATAAGAAACTTCTTTGCTTTCGTCGAAAACTATGCAGAAGCCTTATTAAGCGAATTAATTTTTTTCCTCCTCATTTCCCCACGGGGCATGTCTTCTTGGTGGTCCCGTCACCTTGATGCTAGCCAAGGTATATGGGGAGACCCAGTCCCCGATGTTTGCCTGGGGCCTGAAACCCGAAGAAAATAACTTTCGAGGTTCGACCAGTAACTCCACGGGAACCAGTACATACCCTAAGACGTAATTTCCGGCTAAGGTTTAGACTCAAATTCCTGGAAGATTGTGGATTGGTAAGAAGAGTTGTGCCGACCACGAACTAGTTCGTTCAATTGAAAGAATATTTCAGAATTCAGAAAGATGGTAGCAACTTAAAATGATAGCAACTTTTAGTTGTATATTTTCACAATAAATTAATTTCCTTTTTTAATATAAATAACAAATTTTTTAAAGCACTGTATGTGAATTGCACTGATCGAGGAATTACGTTGTTGTAGTTTAAATTTTATCATCATTATATAGGTAGTTCGTTTTTTCATTCTTACTTCAAAGAAGTAGGTCCTTGAGTTGACGAAATTAACTTTTATTTATTCGTATATCACGTACTGATTACTATTGCAGACTCCTTAGTGGTCTTTGTCATGTTAAAACCATGTTCAGAGTTAAGCTTTAAACGCCAACAGGCTACGGACTACAATCTGTCAAAATTAAAATACACACGTTTATATGAGAACGATTATTTTGACGCAACAAGGCAAGATGCTGCAGGTTGTTGTCCATGCTGCTTTTGTCGTTGTTGTCAAATTAAACCAATTTCTATTTTTGTTGGCTACAAAATAAAAATAATGTTGACAATAGATCAAAATATATTAATCAAATTAGTGCTTAGACATATTTTTTATTGTAAACTAAAAGAGGAAATTATAAAATTTAAATGTTACAATAAATATGCATCAAAAGTTTTTAAATAAAAAAATTCATTTGTTTTATTTTTATAAACATGTATTCAAAATATTTATTTGTATTTTTATAATATTGAATGAAGTTTATGTACATGTCTGGAATCATGTATTTTTTTTTCCTTAAGTCTCGTTTATGTAAACCTCTCCGATTATACTCCAAGTTAAGTTTCAGCGTTAAAAAATACTTGAGAGTATTGTTTGTTGGCAACACCTACATTCGAGCGAGCAGGGTACAACAGTTGAAAACTCTTCGCCCCACGTTTATTTCTTTTAGTTATTTACTACTATAGAATATTACACATCAAATGAATGATTATTGTCTTTGCTTTTAGAATATATACACAGTATGCACAGTACCTCTTTTGGATACACCGTTTACAAAATAATTAAGTAGCTGGCTACAGGGCATTATTGGTAGCCAGCGGCATTTGTAGTCGTGTAGCCGTGTGGCCTGATGTGGTCAATGTGTTTAATGCCTTAAGCAGATTCTTAAAGAATATTGCGTAATAAAAACTTGGCGGTACCACATGTATCAAACTTTTTTAATTCTAGACAATATCACAATAAAAACTGTGCGCATAAGAACAAAACAATATTATTAGCCTGATTATGATATAATTATGATACAATTAACCGCAATGTAGTCAAGTAAAAATAAGGGAGAAACAGAAAAACGAGAAAATAAATTATCAAAGACTTTTAGTTTTATGTAGATTTTAAGAACGAATTTCCGTCATCACTTGTCAAGTTTGGTTTGGAGACAACCCGGTTTCGGCTATGTGGCATCTTTAGAGTCATTTTTCATTGTCTGAAGATGGCACATAGCCGAAACCGATTTGTCTCCAAACCAAACTTGACAAGGGGTGACGGAAATTCGTTCCTAAAATCTACGTCAAAACACCCGGTCGGAATATTAAATCAAGAATCAACATTTAGTTTTGTTCCCATTACAAATCTATAGCGGTTGAGGGAAAAAGTATCGGTAATGATTTTAATTGTAATTTTGTGTGGTCCATTTGAAGAAAACCATTCTTGATCGATATTTTTGATAGAGCAACTCCGATTGTACTTATATGAATAAAATCTGTTGTCTTAAGTAACTTACACAAGTTTCTTGGTAGATTAAATTTTTCCATCTAAATATTATCCATTAGAAACTTGTTTACTTGAATAAATTATACAATATCTCCCAAGGGGTTTTTTCTGCAAGAATTTCTTTTGAAGACTCTTTTAATAGATAAGAAATGGTGCACTTTACCAGAGCTTTTTTCAACAACAAACCAACCAACTACTCATAGAAAATTGTTAAACATTTCTTTGCTCTAAATAAACGATTAATAACAATTCAATTTACACACTTATAGAATACACACACACACACACACACACATACTTAACGCATGAAGATACAAACATAAAAATCTCTGTAACATGAGCCTGAATATGCAAGTATTTCTTTAGTCAGATCTAAACTTAATAAATACTGTTACTGATGAATAAAAACACTTTTCAAATACCATCTGAACAACACCAGCTTGCTAACAGCAAAAAACATGAATTGAATTACTGTGATGTCTAGTTTGAATTTGATTATTTGAGACATTACAACATCCACTATTTAATAACTCTAGTTCTGTAGTGGATGTGCGAAAGCAACAACATTTAATAACTCGTTAATCAACTACTAGTTCTAACGTAAAATAAAAAGATGATTCAACCGGCCCACCACCATACCACTATACCATCTATCTAAGCAGCCACTCAATCATTCATTCATCTATTCCTTCAGCCACTGGAACAAACCAGTCGGCTAAAACTCGACATGCATCAATACGGCCACAATTAAAATGCTCAATTATAGGCGATCTTCCTTGTTGAGAGCAAAAAAAATACACACACACATGCATTCAATAATAGATGTTTTTTTCTGTTTTTAATAAAAAAAAGCATGTTGGACTATTTTTTCTGCTTTGTTTGTGCGAGAAACGTGGGTCCGTCCATACAGTTTCTTAATAACTTCCATGTTTACTTACAATGTCCTCTAAAGAAAAAAAACCAATCAAAGTTACTTTAACCGATTAGAGGGCGTTGGGGTTAAAAGCTTACGCGTATACTGCAACATATTTTTTTAAATGTCTACTAATTATTCTTCTTAAAAATTGTGCACCTTTTTTTGGAAAGGAATGGATTAGAGAAGACAGTGTTTACAACTCTACAATTGTGAGTTATGTTTATTTTTAGAACAGTGTTGTTGTTATTATGCAGACGCATTACTTGAAGCTAGTATAGGCATTTTAATCATTAATCTACTTCGCCGACGAACTAGTACTATACGGTGATACCGACGAAGAAAAGCGGTGAGATATACGAATGTGAATACAAGCTAGTACAAATCAGAAAAGTTTATATTATTGATAGGCGGGCGGCTGGTATACGACTCCTACAGCCATCAAATGCTTAATAGTCAACGAGCTATGGAAACATCTTTATATTTATTTTACACATTGGGAGATTGGAAAAAAATCCTGTAGTTTAATTTATTAAAACCATGGAAAAATTAAAATTTCAATTTTAACGGAAATTTCGACCAATATCCAATGCCAATATTTTCCCTCTGATTTTTTTAAAAATAATATTCAACTATTTTCTTTACTTCCATGTCCATCTGTCCACGTCCATGTTCATGTTTATGTCCATCTGTCCACGTTCATGTTCATGTCCATCTGTCCACGTCCATGTTCGTGTCCATCTGTCCACGTCCATGTTCATGTTTATGTTCATCTGTCCACGTCCATGTTCATGTCCATCTGTCCACGTCCATGTTCATGTCCATCTGTCCACGTCCATGTTCATGTCCATCTGTCCACGTCCATGTTCATGTTTATGTTCATCTGTCCACGTTCATGTTCATGTCCATCTGTCCACGTCCATGTTCATCTGTCCACGTCCATGTTCATGTCCATCTGTCCATGTCCATATTTAAATTCATTGGAAACTTCTCTCCCATTTTCACTTAATTTTTAGCACACTTTTTCTAACTGCTAGACTACCCACATTTTGATGATTATAATTACATACATATATTTAAAAGAAGGTCGGGAGAGATATTAAATGGTCGCACTTATCTGTTCAATCACAATTTATATAAATTTTCTGAAATTGTATTTATTAGTTATTTCAATCAATTACGGGAAATGTTGCTAAAATCTTCTTGCATATGGGGACGGATGTGATAGCACCTCGGAACGGGTTTGACAAGAAACATAAGGACTTGAAACAAATGACGAAAAATCGTTTTATTATTGAATTTTTTAGTCTATATGGATTTCCTTAAGAAGCCGCTAATTTATGTTTAAGAACAACGGTGTGCGTGTTTGCTGGAAATTCTCTGCCATAACACGTTTGCTAAATAATGTCCTTTGTGGTCCTCTGTCTTCGGTCATAGCCTACATCACTACCATGTAAACAATGTGTTACTAGGCATTGAGAAACTGACATTTTTGGTTTCTATTTAAATGCCCCATTGTGTTATAGATGTCTGGTGGCATTCAGTAAGTGTTTTCGATACAGTTTGAGGGGTTTTGGGCCACATATTGCTTTCTCGTGATTGCCGCCATATTGATGAGGCGAATGCATTACTTTATGAGGCCTAGTTCGACCTTAGACTAAAAGAAAACGTTATTTTGAATTCCGGCCAATAACTACAAGTATGATATCATGAAATAGAATATCATAAGTGCCCTCCAACTGATTTTTACTGAGGCCTCTTCCCGGGTTGTGGTTTAAACGTAAATCCTGCTTAATCAGGGAGTTTAAATTACCTCCTATTTGCCGCATTAAATTCTCGGTGCAATAGGAATACCGCCAAATAAAGCCGATAAGACAGGCACAATCTTAATTCACATGTGGTATCTTAGAAATAAGAGGTGTGTTGTTTGAAATCATTCTTTGATATCAAAAGTCTAAGTTTCTATAACTAATAAAAAATTGGCTCCTGTTTTCGCAGCTATAAACAGAATGTGAAATTAAAAAGGATTTTCTTTTGGAAATGTTCACTGTTTTAATGCTGCAAAGACCAACAGTCCAATATACCGTACTAATTTTTGATAGTTTGTTTGAGGAGTTTTTAATTTTTATTTTTGTGAAATCTCTTTCAAATCATAAACAAACATCGAACCAGCAATTCCATTTGGTGAAAACATTAAAAAGAACATCTTTTGTAAATTCTTAGTTGCATTAAATGGATTAAATGGACAAGAAACCAAACGAAATCTTGTTACCCATAAACAGCCAAAAGTAATGTTAGTTAAGATACACAAGTTAATATCCATGATCTTAAACATGAAACACAAAAAAAAACACAAATTATGATTTTGTATGACAAAAACCTCATAAATTTATACGGCAACTACTAAAAACTACGCATAAACAACAGTAACCATATAAACAGCCTGACAGACGGTAAAACAGACACACTTTTTGGAGGTGTGGCTTGTGTAAGCAAATGGTGTAATTTATGTATCACATGCAACAACCATCATGCGTGCAGGTGCGTTTTTTCAACTGCCGCATTATTCCCATTAAAAATCTGTGTTTCTACAATTTTACGTATGTTTTTGATGAAGACAGAGTTTGGGGCAGGGAAGTGTTCGTATTTTTTTTTTTAATTTTAAATTTTCTTTTCATATCCCAGCAATAACTTCAATTGCCTCTAAAGCCAGCAATAATATTTGCAGCTATGTATCTCGCGTGTTTGTTTTAGACATATAGAACTTTGAGTTGGCAATACTGCCAGCTATGACATGTAAGACTTTTTGACAGCTGTTGCTTGTTCTGTGTTTAGTGTGGTTTGCCATTTTATCACACCTGTACGACGCCTGCATATGGTGCAGCTTTTTTACGAAAAGTCTGGTTCAGTTCAAGAAACTCATCGCTCTGTTCGTCCATTTTTCGATCGACATAATCGTCAATCAGAGCAATTAATTCGAGCAACTATGAACATTTTTTGCACCACTTTTACTCTACAGGACCACAAGCATCCTCAGAGTGGTCTTACAGTGCGCACCGAAGTAATATCGATGAAGACCCTGAATTTGTTCATTCGGCAACAATTCGAGCTGTGTCTATCCACTTTAAAGAAATATTTGGCTTTGCTGGCTTACAAAAATCAACTGATGCAATAATTATAGCCGCACGACCACCAGCCGTGACGTAAATTGCTGTTCGTCCGGATTTTTCCAAGAAAATTTCGTTCAGCGATGAAGCACATTTTTGGCTGCTTTATTAGCCACTGGAATTATTGGTCTGTATTACTTCAAAAACAATGGCGGCGCGAACGTTGGAGTCAATGGTGACTGCTACAGGCCCATGATTGATCACTGTCCTTTTTTACCGCAATTGAATGCTCTGTATGAGAAGGAGCTGGTGTATGTGAAGTCCCTGGCCTACACCGATAAGCCATAACAGGTTGACGCCTTTGAAGACAACATTCGCCCTCCAGCACTAAAAAAAAGTGATAGAAAATTGGACTTCCTCCGAGCCCGCCGATAAAGTGATATTTTCATGAAAATGGCAAAGAATTATCTTACGAAGAAATAAATATTAACGCCTTCAATTTACTACTAAAGATACCTGAGACGACATCCGTTAGTAACTATTCATTATTCAGCCGAAGTACTTATTATTTTTGTACGCGAGGTTCAAAAATTTATAGCTTTCGCCTACACAGTAACTCAGTTCTTAACCGCCTAGCAAATAATGTGCTAACGTCTTAAACACAATAACTGTCTCCGTTTGAAGTCAATGTGTTTCAAAATCTGTTTTATTTCCAAGTTATTTGGTTGTGCTTTAAAAATTTGCTTCCATGCAAAAAAAAAAATAGTTTGATTGATTTGCGATTGAGCCACGCAATAAAATCAAATTATCGGGTGATTTTTTTGCTATTTGGTTTTTCAGTGCGTTTGTGACATGTGGCAATGCCAAAAATTCCCAGTAAGATTTACCATTTCACCATGAATAGTCTAGCAAATGAACAGCGCTTGGAAATCATTGATTTTTATTATCGAAATTAGTGATGTGAAAGAAATGAGTTTTCTATCGAAAAACTGTCGTCATCGATGGCTCATTTTTGGGTACGTCAATAAACAGAATCGACAAATTTGGTGCGAAGAGCAGTCAAAAGCAGCTCAAAGGCTGCTTATGCATCCTGAAAGATGCACTGTTTGGTGCGGCTTGTAGGCCAGCAGCATCATTGGACCGTACTTCTTCAAGAACGATGATAACGTCACAATCCAGGGAACAAGGTATAGTGCAGTTATTACCGACTTCGTTTGCCCAAAATGGAAATATTGGTTTCAACAAGACGGTGTCACATATCACATGGCACGCGATACTATGAACCTTTTAAGAGGCGACTTTGGTGAGCAATAAATCTCACGTTTTGGAGCAGTCCATTGGCGACCAATATCATGCGATTTGGCCACACTAGGCTAGGTTTAGGAGGGATAAGTGAAATCTCTCGGGTACAGGGAAGACAACATCACTGCTGCTATTAGTGAGACACCAGTCAAAATGCTGCAAAAAAAAAATGCCGAAATTAGAGCTCATGGAAGGACCACCTACACCGTAGTCGCGTTCAAACATTCATTTATCAGCCCAAATAAATCTTTCACTCACTTTTGCATATTTTCTGTTTCTTTTTTTTTTTTGATTTCCAAAAAAACCCCAAAGGCTAAAAAAATCACCCATTAAGTTGTTTCATAAAAATAAAATTATGGAACAAGTAATGACCACCCATTACCAAATAGTGTATTAAGCAACTAGTTGCCATTACCACAATCAAATAAAAACGATGTTTGTTGGGTTTGTCTCACTTTTTGGTGTCGGCTGTCCCCTTAAGGCTTTAAAAGCCTGCTTTGAGATACAACTATTTTCATGTTCATACAGATTTTGTGTGTGAAAATATTTGGCTTTAAGTGATTTTTTTTTTTGGAAATTAGGTCAGTAAGACCAGTCAGATAAAAAAAAACGCTATAAGTTTTAAAATCAAAGCAAATTTGTATTTATTAAAAGAAGGAAGCAGACGCAGGCATTTATAGCAATGCGAACTAAATTAAACCACACCAAACCACGCCATAACCTCAAGATTAAGACACTATTCATCTTTGCCAATTTCGTTGGCCATAAAACAAACATTTAATAAAAGAAACCCGATTAGTGGCATTTTTCCTAAGTGATTTTTTTCACTGCTTCACAAAACTTTCGCACTTTGATGTTTTTTTTCTCTGTTGTTTTTGTCTTTTATTTGTTCGTTTGTTTGTGTTGAGTTGAGGAATTTTCATTTCATTACACTATTTGGTCTTGGAGTTGTTGAGAAATACGAATGAAAATCGTTGGCGATATTTTAGAGCAAGGAAATATAGTTTTCGTAATTACGATTCACGTATTTGTTTGTTTATGAAGTAATTAAAAGTGACCAAAGAAATGCGATTAAAAACGTGTTCCATGTATGAAAGAAGAGTATGTATGTGTTCACTGTACTGCTTTTGGCTTTGAATAATGATGCTAAAGTGGAGCAAAAGTGTGTGTGTGGTGTGTGTTTGAGTATTTTGGCATTTACAGCAATCATAGTGAAATTGAGAGAATTAAAAAAAATCTGAAAATTCTTACTCTAACTGGAACGTTGTGAAGTTGTCAAAATCAACAAAATTCACTTAATTTGTAAAACAAATACAGGCTGTCCGCCAGGAAGTTCTACTACTTTGTTTTGCCGCCATTTTGGTGAACATTAGTCTCGACAGTTCATATTAGGCAGTCGTGAAGTAGAGACGTGGCAAATTTATTATGGGAAAATATTCGGTAAACCAACGTGTTTTAATCGTTAAAACATTTTATCAAAATCAATCTTCGATTACTGTGACGATGAGAAAGTTACGTAAGATTTTTGGGAGAAACAACGTTCCAACAAGACGCACTATTTATCGTGTAGTGAATGATTTCGAAGAAAGAGACCACAACGTACTGCAAAATCAGCTGAAAAAATTACTGCTGTTCAATAAAGTGTTCAAAATCCATCAACCTTAATTTGACACCGTGGTCAGGAGCTTGGTCTTCAAAGAACAACTTTGGCCACAATTTTGCACAAAGATTTGCATTTGTTTCCATTTAAGATTCAGTTGACACAAGAGCTTTTTCCATACATATGCCAAATAGGATGCTACAGCTCGCCCATGACAACCCCGATTTTCATGAAAAAATCATAATGAGTGACGAGGCACATTTTCATTTGAATGGATATGTGAATAAACAGAATAGTCGGTTCTGGGCAATTGAAAACCCTCAAATTATTCATCAGTCACCTTTACATCCATTAAAAGTGACAGTCTGGTGTGCAATTTGGTTGGGAGGAACCATTGGACTTCACTTCTTTGAAACTGAAAACGGCGTAACGGTACCTATCAATGGGGAGCGATATCGTGATTTGATTGAAAACTTTTTAACGCCACAACTGCATGCTTTTGGGCTTGACTAACATGTGGTTTCAAGACGGTGCCACATCGAATACAGCCAGGATTACAAGGGAATTACTGCGAGACCTCTTTCCACAACAACTTATTACAAGGAATGGTGATGTTGGTTGGCCTCCACGGTTGCCTGATTTGACTGCTCCGGACTTCTTTTTGTGGGGATATCTGACAAGCAAGGTTTATGCCAAGAAACCAGAAACGCTGGAGCAATGAAAAACCGCGTGAAATTGGTGAGAATGTAATGAAAAATGTGCTCAAAATTTGTGAGGCTAACAGAAGCAGATATTTATCTGATATTGTATTCCATACATAATTCCCGACATTAAATAAAACATTTATCAATATACGATCCATTGTCTTTCATTTAATCAAAACATATAAACAAACAAAGTAGTAGTAGTCCCGGCGGACACCCTGTAATTAAAAAAAAAACCATTCTACGAGATTTACTTTTTCGCACCTGACAGATTGCTGGCTACTTGACAAACAATCAAAAATGAGGTGACTTTCTGGCTATTTTAACAAGTAACATCGCTGTTAAGGTGACCACGCCAACCGACTCAAGGTTTTCCAGGTGAGAATATTTCCAAAAAAAATTACTGTTGGGAGTGGATATTGTGCAGGCGGTATCACTTGCCCGTAGTTCTTCGTAACCAACGTTGGTGAGGCCATCACCGCTAACGGCAAACGCTACCGCTCACTGGTTACCACTTTCTTTTGGCACAAATGAAATAATATGGAACAAGATCTGGCGATTTGGTTTTTTTCTATGTGGTTGTCTCAAGTCGCAGATCGGCTTCCTTGAAAGACCACATATTATAAGTCATCCGGTCAAATTCAGACGTTTGCAAAGAAAAAACATGGTTGAGGTAACCATAATCTAAGATTAATATATTATAAATGAATAATATGGTTTTAAACAAATCATATTATTATTACCGATAACAAGAATATTGTCCTCTTAAAACGATAGGAAAACAAAATAAAATTTTATACTGATTGCCACCAACTGTGGTACGAACGCAGGCGACTAAAGCCATCGAATGCTTAATAGCAAACGCGTTAACCACTTTGCTCCACAACATTTTCATAGTTGTATTAAACATCAAACGAATTTTACATATTATGCCTGTTAAGAACATTTTATGGTTGGAGTTATTGTATTATTTATGCAATTAAAATCCTTTTTTTGTGGTTATAATTTTAATAACAAATTTTATTTTTCAACTCAACCATGTTAAAATTTATATGAATGATAATCATGTAAGCAATAACTTGTTTATCACGTCTAAAATAATGATGACACAATAATAATCAATGTGCCACAACCATGTTTTTTCTTGGCGTGTATACGGCAGAGTTATTGCAAATTTAAACCCTCGAATCTATACCGCCGTACAAACACGCAAGAGGCCTTTCATCGATGTCATATTTCACACAGACCTACCGTTATTGAGAAAACCTGATGCACTTTTAGTCGAACATTTCTGTTTTGTTTTTTAAGAACAACAATTACAAAATTTTAAAGATATTCTGCAAGACTTAACGCTTTAGCGAACTAAATTCTTGCAACGAAACTTAATTACATCTGCTTACATCGATTTTATTCCCGCGTACGTTTTATAACGTACTTCTGTTCGCACGTTCGAAGATGTGTACACTTTTAAGGTTTTGGTAAAAATATTCTTCTGGAATATAAATGTTTTAAATACCTATTTTCAGAATCAATTTTAACGGCACCTGTCATAAAATGAGTCGTGCTAATGTGCCAAATGAGAACATGGACTAGACGGCGCAGAACGTCACGCAGTAGTTCTTATAATACATTCATTAAAGGAAACGTTAGGGAAAAAGCGTATATCGCGCGATTGGGACATGTGAATTAGTCTCCAAGATTGTGCGATTTTTTGTGTCTACGAAAAAATTTTGTTCAAATTAAACCATTTTCACTCCAATATATAAATTCATCATTAGATTGGATATTTTTTGCAAAGGAATTATGAAATTCCTTTTATTAACTTTAAAATACTGTTTTGAATATTTGAAAAGAATTAAAAATATTCCAAAAGCAAAAGTGTCATGAAACATATTTAAAAAAATAAAAATTCTACCTTCCAAAATTGAAGAATCAATATTGACTAAAATTAATTTGTTTGCAGCCAATATTTTGTTAAGCATCTTTATTTACCTGAAAAGAGAAGAGAAAAGCACATTTTAAACAAACAAAAAAAAAACAATTTTTATATTGTTACATAAGGACAGAGTAAGAGAGTTTAAGTAAAAGTTTTTTTATCTAAACTTGCACTTAAATTTTAATGAATAATCCATATAACAAAATTTTATTATCTGGTCGAATTGTTTAGTTCAAGATAAACATAAATATAAAAGGAAAGGAATGAAGAAAACCACTTGCGAAATTTTATTATTGAAGAAATATTTACACTATTTTATATAAACTTTTTGTTTGTTTATTGAAACGAAGAGAGATAAACAGATTGTACGCGCACGTACACATCTGAAGTACGGAAGAACTTTAAAAGAGTGATTTCAAAAAATCAATTTATTATATTATATTATGTTTCATAGCATTAAACTTTCTTCTATAAAACTTAATATGTTACACAGATTTGGTTAAAACCTTAATTATCCCTACTTTCAGATATACTACTGTGGGCAAAAAATAGTAAGACTTTGTTCATAATTTAAAATTTCTTTATTTATTTTGCCAAATCTATTTTGTCCGCCTCAAAGTTAAAACAGAATTTAAAAACATGATTTTAATAGTCTCTTTGTAGGCAATATATTCTTTTTTCTGTAGCGGGTGCGCCTGCTTTGGAAAAAATGCGCTTACATGGTACAGCAATTTCAATCAGAAAACTGTATTTTTGTACAGGTGTGTAAAAGTTAGGGTTACACTGTTCTCATTTCATCCCATGCCCCATAAACCACATTGCTTTTTAATTCGAGAACTGGGTCATTGATAAATAAGCTTAGAGCATATTGAACATGTGCAGAGTTATCGTCCTAGTATGAGCTTGCTGTGGTTGAATCATATTATGTTCCTTTCAGATTATGATTACCGCAATCATGTTTTTTCCCTGCGTGTAAACAAATGACATCTCAGAAACATTGTTTAAATAAAATTCGCCCCATATTATAACATTTTAAATTCCAAGCCAAACTATTACTCTTTGAGAAAGATTGGTACGTTAGTAGTGTCCTTTACAATTGTTAATTTTCATTTGCTGAGTAAATTAGCCATGACTGCGAGAGTTCTCTTCGAAGTTATATTCAAGTTACCGCCTGATTGTCAACAACTTAACAATCGACATGTCAGCACTTCGCAAAATACCACTCAATTAAAAAAGAGCAGTTGTGCCTGCAAAAGATTTTGCAATAATAAATTTATTTAGAACATGCAAGGAAGGGCACATCCCAAATTTCAAAAAATGTTTTAAAATATTTCTCTATTTAAGCCTAGTACTCTATTCGAATTTATGAAATATATTAATTAAGCAACATTGATTATTTCATTTGAAAAGCATTTGAAAAACAAAACTCTTTTCTTTATATGGATTTCTTTTCGGGTAATTGAAAAAATTTAAGTTAAAAAATAAAAAACATGTTTATTTTACATACACTTTACTTTGGTGGCGTTTATTTAAAAAAATTAAAAATACAACAAAATTAATACCGACTGCTTATGCGGCAACACAAAAGCTAATATACGCATATTATATTCGCTGCGGAGGAACTTTCGGACGATGCAAGGTCCTCAACAAGCGTCTACTTTCAGCAGAAAAGTCTGAAGGCCTATTTGCTACAAAATATGTTTTCTTTCTTCAGGCTGACATTTTCTTTATAATTTTTCTTCATAAATTTTCTTTATAATTTGTTACCTATTTTTTATAATTTTCTACAAAATAAAGAAAAAATCCAATGTACAATGAAAAATGTACTCCTGAAAAATACACACAGCTGTTTGAAACTTCACGTGAAACACTAGCCCTTATCGTATTATAACGTATAAAAGAAAATTCTGCTGGCATGTTGCGTATTTCAGATGTTTTTCACAATTTGAACAAAGAACTACTTCTGCAACTTTTTTCCATAAAAATTGCATATAAATTTAAAGAGCAGTTCCACATGAACAGTTAAACCGAATACCAGGACGTAGTTGAAAAGTTGTTGCATTGCATTTCGCTTAAAGAAGACATAATACAAATTGGTTGCAAAACATATGAGTGAGATTAACTGTTTCATTATTAAAACTTTCTAGATTCAAATTCGATTTTTTTATAGAATAATACATTCCTTTATGTTCTGTTTACTTTTTTTTCGAAAGGAAAACTAAATACATTACTTTATTTATTAGCCCATTCATTTTGTTTTAGAACTTACACTTGTTAAGATAAAATGTGAAAAATTTTCAATTAAAGAAGAAAAAAACACATTTGTTTAAAAAAAAAACAGCATAAAAATAATGAAAAGTACTTATTTTGTTTCAGCATAAATACAAGGAGTTGAAATTATTGCTTAAGATTAATGAACATTTTATGCGATAAAGAAATGTTTGTTTTAATGGTTTTCATAAAATTCCTCTGTCTAAAAATATTCGAATTTACAACCCTTTCAAAAGAATGAGCAGCACGCACATGTTTCATATAAAAGAAAATTAAATCAAATTAAAATTTCAGATAAATATCTTTTACAAATTACGTACAGTCGACACTCGGTCATTTCAAACTCGTTAATTTTCGAGGTTATACGTACTCAGAACATTTCGACATACGAGCGCTATTTGTGTTGTTTACAGTAACTTAAAAGATTCATCTCGGCCCAAAAATGGAATTAAATCGTGAACATTTTCGCGCGATTATTTTTTACAACTTTCGACGTGGATTAACTCAGCAACAGTGCATGGATGAACTTAATTCTATTTTTGGCGATAAGGTTCCATCAAGGAGCAGTGTTTATTGATGGTATGGTGAATTCAATCGTGGTCGTAGTTCACTCCAAGACGAATTTCGTGAAGGTTGCCCAAAATCAGTTGTTGATCCGAAAACCATTGATGCTGTGCGTGAACTGATATTTCAGGATCGTCATGAGACCTATCGTGAGATAGAGACAACCTTAGGCATTAGTGGGACCAGCATACATTCAATATTGCACAAACATTTGACTGTCAAAAAAATGTGTTCGCGTTGGATCCCACGCAATTTGTCAATCGCTCAAAAAAAGGCTCGTGTCGATTGGTCGAAAGAAATGCTCAAAAAATACGATCGCGAAGCACGTCTATGCCATATGACAGGTGATGAATCGTGGATTTACGCGTATGATCCCGAAAGCAAACAGCAGTCGACTGTATGGTGTTTCAAGATGAGCCATATCCAACAAAAGTTGTTCGCGCACCAAGTACTTCTAAGCAAATGGTCGCCTGTTTTTTCGGAAAAACTGGACATGTCGCAACCGTACCACTAGAACAACGCAGAACACTCAATTCTGCGTGATACACAACCATTTGTTTGCCAGTTGTCTTCCAAGAAATCAGGAAAACCAACAGCCGAAGATGGATCACTCTTCACCACAGCAATGCGAGCTCTCACACATCGGCTCAAACAACTGCATTTTTTAAACACCCAAAACATCGATTTGATGAGTCATCCGCCGTATAGTCCTGACTTGGTGCCGAATGACTTCTTTTTTTCCCCCGTACGTAAAAAAACAAACTTAGAGGTGAACGTTTTTCGACACCTGAAGAAGCGGTTGCTGCATTCAGAATGCATGTGTTTTGGAGATACCTCAATCAAAGTGGCAAAGTGCTTCGACTGGTTCAAACGCTTGCAGAAGTGTATAGATCTTCATGGGGAATATTTTGAAAAACAATAAAGTGATTTTCGATAGTTAATATTCGTTTTTGTTCTCTAATCCCGAAATATAAAATGCAACTCTCGTACATAGGAATGTCAACTTACTTACACTCTATAATTTTAACCGATAATGTGATTTCCTTCATGGTTTTAAAACACTTTTCTCACTGAATTTCGCTACTGCTTTTCCTTATTGCTTTTGCTCGGAGGCAAATAAAGTCATCCAAGTCATTGAAAAGAATGTAAAGAAAGTGAAAAATGTTTTACAATTTTTTAGCAAGTAAATTTCATACTGGATATTAGTAATTTCGTAGTCCTCAAACTTTTTTTTATCAAAATTTTGTTAATCTGAATTGTTCTACTAGCTTCCTGATGATAATTTAATCTCTTGTTAATATGAACTCTCGATTATTTGAAAGTTTTCTATGGTGCCTTGAATTTCAAACTATCGAGAGTCAACTGTATATTTTTTTACTTAATTTTTACTTAACACCAAAAAAGAAAGAGTTGAAGTAAAAGAGAAACCCCTTAATTTAAACTAAACTCAAATAGTGAATGACTTTGAGTTACGAGGAAAAATTAAGTTTAACGAATCTGTGGGCCAGATAACCTTTAACAATATTGCGTTATTTATTATTATTATTGTTGTACTTAGTACCGCCATGATCGCTTAATACTGTTGTTGTTGTTGTTGCTATTATGGCAATCAATCTATACTTAAAAATAACTGCTAGCTGCAAGTGTGTTATTCGCATAAATGTACCTTGTTGTACTTTAAGAAGAACAAAAAAACTCAAAACGAGAACAGCCAAAGATCTGACTAAATTTGAGTTGAATGGCTGGCTGTTGTTTGACTTAACCGAGTTAAAAAACAAACAAAAAAAGTTAAAATCACAACCATTAATAAAAAAAATTTTTCACTTTAACTGAATAAAATCAGGAATGTGGTTGGTCTTGTCTACATTTAAGTTTAAATATATGAAAAATGAAAAAAAAATAAATAAAAACGAAAAATTGGCAGAAAAAACAAACTTTACTTTTGATATGAAAGCTTTACTTAAGTGGCAAACACTGTTAAAGTTAGGGGACCCGGAAGAAGGATGCATGCAACTGGCGACTGTCATAAAGATAAAATTTTGTTGAGAAGATTTTGTATAAAATTTAAAAGATTTTTTTTTATTTTCGAACACTTTTTCTTGTTCTAAATTGCAAGTCTTGAATCTTTCAACATATGGGGTATTTCACTTAGCGTTTTCATTTTTTCATTTCATTTTTATTTTTTTTATGCAATGTCGGTCTTTAAACTTCCGAAACACAATAGACTATTTAATACAGTTATAAAACCATGGATTTTGTTATTATTTGTTGTACAAAAAAAGCTTCTAAAATGACAACAATTAGTGAAAATCGTTAAAAATTTCAAGAAAATGTAACTTCGATCGATTGTAACTCAGTCATTTTTTTATCATATCAAGGCACATTAGCCCATCATTCGACGAGTAATTTTAAATTTAAAGAGAATTATACGCCAAAAAACACAAATGTACCGTCGTTATCTGGGTTAAAAGCCAAAATGAATGCAATACTAACTTTTAATAATAGCGGAAATCACTCTTCGTTGCATATCTGCAATTTTTGCACACTCGGTATGATTTTCTGCCACAAAGCGTGAGTGTCTTTTTTAAGCGTTTAGCAAATTTATTAGAGAGTTGCATAAAGTAATTTTGCCGCATGCAATAAGCTAAGCCGCAGCCAGTATACAAGCGCTAACGCCGACTCTAAAATGTTTAAGCAAAGAAAGTATTTGGTGTGTGCATAAACTTTCTAAGAACTTTTATCAATTAATGGAGTTTTGTTTGATATTTTAATTTTTACTATTTTAGCAAAAAAAAAAAACATTAACAGTCTTCGCTTCAATTTCAAGTCTTCTCAGGCAGTTGTTGAGACGGTTCTACAGCCGTAAAACTTTTTAAGCACAGACGGTTAGTTGCTTTGATTTTAAAAATAAAATGATATACACAGCTGTTTTAGCATTGCATATTACCAATCTTCAATGATTTTTGCCATAGCATATTTGCTCAAGTGTAGCAAATATTACTTTCATATATTTTGTTGTTATGATTTTGCAAAATGTAGCATATTTGCAAGGGTTGTTTACAACCAAAAGCGAGTTCCCCTAAAAAATTGTTTCTCAAAAAAAATTTTTTAAGATCAAAGAATTTTCTATAAAAATCACTGATCTTAATTTAATTTTTTTTTTAGTTCGAAGAAATAATTTGAAAACAGTTAACATTAAAAAAACGGTAATACTTTCACTCGACAAACAAACATAAGAAATGTTTTGTATACACAAATATCAAGGAATATTGGAGGTACATTTTTTAATTCTTAATGTGAAGTGCCCCAATGTGTGTCAACAAACCGGTGTTTCATCACATATTAAATTTAAAAATCTATCCGCCACAGTTGGAAAACTTCACAATTCGTTTACCATTCAGTTTATCATTTACAAGAGTTCAATCCAATCGAATATTTCACAAAGTAATTCTAAATATTTGTCTACTCGGCAAATACGTTCAACAACGAAATTGGTCCAACTGAAGATCAAAATCTAATCATCGCTTTGCGTGTAATTCCAAATCGGCGTAAGCCTCTTAAGAAAATATTTTGAAGCGTTTGTAAAAATAAATCCAGATACCGTCATCAAAATTTAGCTACCGGGAACACATCAGATGAACAAAAGCATGTCCCATAATTAAATAGAAAATTAATTATTGATAACTGGAAATAGACACGAAGAATATTTTGAGCAAAAATTCATGGAAGATTTTGTTTCGCCGTCGTTTTTGTAGCAAGGGGTGCACAAAAAATCGATTGTAGACAGTTTACGATGAGTCAAAATGGAGCCCTACACGCAAGAACGACAACACGCTTGCATTGCTATACAATATAAAAATCGAACGAAAATGTGACTGTTACGGTTCGCAAATTGCGAAAAAAAATTACATAGGTGGTCAATTGTAATATTAGTAATTGAAAAATTTGGTCAAAGCAGTTCAAATGATAAGGCAGTATGTGAAAATGTTGGTCAAAATGCATTTAAACTGTTGTGGACAAGAAGAGGAACTTTCACGAAGACCTCTCAACATTCAATTCTTATTACTCCATTTAGCAGGAGGGCCACCTGTGCGTTATACCTGTCATATCATGTAGAGCGAAACACAAATAAACGAAAAAAGAATCAATTTTTGAAAACTACAACATCAACAAGACAAAAAAGACACTTGCATTTTTTGTTACTCTCCCAACTTTTATTTTTAGCAAAAAAAAAAACATGAATATTTTTAGTTTCGTTAAGAAAAAACAAATAAATAAATAAAGGAAAAAATCGCTTTAACGTACAAACAAATATTTTTATTTAGCACACACATGTTGTGGCGCAACAACATACAACGTTCAAGAATGTTGCAGTTGTTGTCGTCGATGTCTTACAATGATGTTGCTGTCGTTGTTGAGATTATTGTTGTTATTGGTGGTCACTGTTAGCAATTCTTTCTTCTACAAAAGCCAAGTTATTTTGTCTTAAGACAACAACAAGAACAACAAAGTAAAAATTCTCTAAGCCAACATATGAGAATGTGTGATATTCAACAGCAGGTTCATATGTTGGTCGTAGGCCAATCACTTGCTCAGAACAATTATACGGGAGATTATAAAGTGTTTCGTGTTTTTTTTTGTTTCCTTTCAGCTTTCATAAAAGATTTATTAACGTTTAATATTAAAGTATCTGAAAATTTGTTATCCGCACCATATTAATTTCGTTTTGGAACCCAGCAAGACCCTACAATGATGTGATTGGTATGTTGGTAATGTCATAACGTTTGTGGCAGATTGAGAAAGATTAAAGTTCAGTTAACTATATGGCTAACTATAGCGTTATATACAGATTTATTTCCACTGATATTTGATTTGCTTGACTTTAATTAAATCTTGTTTTACTATTGTGCATATGAATATTAATTTAATTAATTCATTAGAAAACTATTACGCACACAATTAAAGATGTTAATGTAAATTTTTAAAATCGGAAATGTGTTTGGAAATTGACGTTTAAGAAATGAAAAAAACATGACCTGATTTAACATAAAAAATTATACTATACAGGCCTGTCACAGAACTCAATTCCGACCGAAAATGAAAAATTGTTTCGGAATTAAACCACTTTTAGATTTGTAAGACAATTTGGCTTTTGTTATCTACCTTATATTAACAAAAATATAGACCAATATTTTTGGATTTGACAAAACATATGCGTAAGATTACGAAAATCTATCGGAATCTGAAGAAGAAAAATTAAATGAGCTCGGAATTACGGAATTAAAACCATTATGATCGGTATGTGTGACAGGCTTTAATTAGAAAAACTTTACTTTTTTAGAAAAATTTGTTTGAAAAACGGTAAATTTCGTACTGTTTGAAAAAAAAATTTTTTAAAATGCTTGGTAAAAAGGTACTTTTTTGCACCACAACAATCTTTAAAAATATTCTTTTCTAAAAACTAGATTTTAGAAGGTACTTTTTTCAAGTTTTTTCCTTTTTAAAACTAGTGTTTCTTTCGAAAGTGCTTTTACTTAAAAACATTTTAAGCCTAAAATAGCTCTGTTTAAAATTCGTACTAATAGTCAATTTTAACGGAAATATGTATATTATAAAATTTGTATAATTACAACAAATTTTAATGCTAATGTTTAATTTATTCGGGTAATCGAATTTATAAGTAGATTTTTATTGTTTTAAATTAAATTAAAATCGATTTTTTTTTTTAAATAAAAGTTGCTATGCTAATTCTATCGGCTCATTTTTGCAAAGAATGAAAATTTATTCGAATAACGAGCATTTTTTATTTGTTTTGAAATTAATTAATTGTTACCTTTTTCATAATATATAAGCCTACATAATCTGTTAGTAGGGGCATTACTTTATAAAACGCAAGAATACGCCAATATTTATATGAAAAACAAAAACAAATTTTAAACATTTATAAAAAATTGTATAGTTTTTCTTAAAAATGTGAAATTTTTAAAAATTGTTGGAATTTTTTGTTGTTTTCCATAAAAATTCTGGCGTTGCCTGGCGGTTTATAACAATAGTCACAGAACTCAGAACACAGAACTCTTAAATTTATATTATTCAAATTTAGACTAAAGCTGACTTAATTAGAGGCAGGCGAGGAGGCGGAGGGTAGTGATGGCAAACAAATTATTAATCGAGCAGTTAAGTATATGATTAATCGTACAGAAAAGTTATGAATTGAATTAATCGGAAAAAAATAATCGATCAATAACATAACAAATTATTTACAGTATTGCAAAAAGAACATAAGTGAGATTATTGAAATTCCTTGTTTAGAACAGAGTTTAAAAGATTTTTTAAATCGTTTTGTTTAAGACAGAGTTCTACAATAATAGTTTTGATATGCTATTTTCATTTCAATTAATCGAAAGAAAAGTTTTCGATACAATGAAGCCGTTAATCGCAACAAAACAATCGTTTATTTGTTTTCAATTAATCTTGCTATTACTAGCTATGAGAGAATATGGGATATTTCCAGGTCAAGCTGGATCGGCGCCTTGTAAAGGACATATAAGTTTTTGCGACGGTGAAGTAAAAAATAAAATTGTATAAAATACGATCAAAATTATTTCTAGTAAAATGAGAACATGCCGTTCCATTTTGTAGGTAGTGGACGCAAATAGATAACTTTAGAGTTTTTAGAGGTTGGACGTTGTTTAAGTAAATAAGCGATATGAGCGCCAGCTACCGGGTAAATATGTATATCTAAATAATTTAATCATAATCGGTTTAGCCGTTTTGGAAGTTTCATATACGGAAGAATTATATATATAGTAAGTAGACTATATTACACAAATCGATTTCGAGTTATAGTAAAATATGTGAACCATACCCTTGAAAATTCCCAGCTTAAGCAAACAGGTTTATAAAATTTACTACAAAATAATACCCGAGTTAGTTTCGCTCTTTTTCTTAACTAAATGAGGCGCCAGTTCTCACATTTTGTCGAGTGTCGCGATATGAAATTCACTTTTTAGAAGCCAATTTTTAAGGCTAAGATAGATGGTAGATAGATTGCAACATTACCTAAACGATAATCTGTGATAAATTGATATCATAATCAAATGCGAGAAAAAACAGCGTGTTGCAGGAACGTTAAAGTGGGGACGTTAACACCATCCCCGTTGAAAATGATTGGTTTTCATTTTGTTATATTTAGCGCAATACAATTTTTAAAGGTACTATTTTGGAAACGTACTGGCTAAAAAGGTATATTATTGAAAAGAGTTTTCGTTAGGAATAATTTGTTTTATGAACTTTTCTATTTAATTTAAACGAAAGCTTAATTTTTTAAATGGTACTTTTATTCAGAGATACTTTTGGTAGAAGTTTTTTGTAAAATACAATGTTTATAAGATACGTTTAAAACATTAATTTAAAGGTACTTTTTAGATGGGAACTTTTTACAAAAAGTACTTTTTATTAAAAGTACTTTTTATTAAAAGTACTTTTTATAAAAGGTAATTTTTGCAACAATGTATTAACTTTTTTCAAATGACCCTTTTTTAATGTTGTAATTCAATAAAGTTAGATTAACTTCATCCCATAGACAAATTGAGTTACATATTGTAGATTTTGTAACAATTTACAGTTCTTTTCATTTTACAACATTTTTTTTATCACATCATTAAAAAATGATATGTGTTTGGTTTTTATTTATTATTATTGAGTATATTTTTGTAAACCCAAAGTTAATGCACTTGGTTGTTTTCTGTAAGATTCTTTTTGTTCCTATTATTTTTTTTTATGTTGTAATCGTTATTGTTTTTTTTGTTTGGTTTTCTTGTTCAAGAACTTACAAAAATAAATTGTAATATCGATTGTTCGCTTTAATCCGACGACCACCTACTTTTCAGAGTTTTGCAATTTAAAAATGTCGCCAATTTACTGCTGCTACTGCCTGCCTGCATGCTTATAGCTGATGATGACTTTTGCTACTACAACTACTGACACTACTAGTGTGTGGTTTACCTCAAATCAATTTGAACATTGTACAATGTACATGTTTGTTCCAGAAACACAAATTTAAAAAAGTATATTAAGCATAAATATTGTTGATTTGTTTTATATTGTTCTTCAATAGAACATTAATACGTTTAATACTTTGGAAAAAAAATCTTTAAATACAAATAACAACATGCAATTAATTTTGAAATTTATCTTAAAACATTGACACAACAGCGACAACTTTGCCATAAATGGTAAACGGCAGCAGCAACAGTAATAAATAGTATCCATATTGATAAGTAAATTGAAGTTTGGTTAATTTTATTTATTTTTTTATATTTTTTCTTAATTATAATGACAATTTGTTGTTTTTAGTGTGGTGTAGTGGTACGATAAATGCATATGTTTGCAGTACAGTGTTGTAAAAAATAATAGCGACGTAGCAAATGCTTTCAAATATAACGGGACCATACATACTTTGTTCCCTGAAAATTAATTTAAAAAAGGGTTTGTTTCCGATTGCGCTATTCTTGTGAAATCAATTAACCGGAATGGTCTAGAGCTTATTAAAATTAAAACAACTTCTACAGATATTAAAATATTTTTTTTTTAATATAAATAATTCGTTTGCTTCCCAGACATTAACAAATGTATTACCTCCACTAAAAAGGCAGGGTTGATATATTCTTTTTTTTTATTTAAAAAATTTATTATTTGAACAAATTTATCGAACTGAATTGTTTTTACAATTAACCGAATAAATTATTTAGACTCAAATTCACTTTTCTATCGAAGGACGCCGCGAAAAGTGTCAACTTCATGGCACTTGGTCTGATACTGCATTAATAATAATAAATACAATTGCTTTCATTGCTAGCTAAGAGCTGGCTAAAGCAAAAATTAAAGCGAGTACGATAAAAATATAACGATCAAAGTTACAATCGCAAAGACTGACTTCGTACTAACCTAATAGAAAAGTGATCGAAATATATGAAACATTGAGAAGACTCTGACAATTGAATTTGTATCATTAGCTCGGTTAAATAGACACCAACTCAATAGGAAGACACAATGAATGCTGATGGCGTGCGTAGCGGCACGGAGAATAAGTATGCTATTCTGCTAGTGCCTAATAATTTAACATTTTCAGTATTCTAAAAATTATCGTATTAGTAACAATTTCTTCCTTCTTTAGTCGAATAAAAAACTACACTTGAACCTGAATAAATTATTCGCTTAATTAAAAATAAAAATTAGAATATCTTTAAGTTAATTTTATTTAAGCAAAGGTATATAAAAATGTAAGAATATGTCGAGTTTTTGATGTATCTCCTGTTATTTTCTCCATCACTGTAAGTGAAGAAAATTCAGCTTAACATACATTACTTTTAATAAAATGAGTGCTAAGAAGCTCTCCAGTACGATGTATGACATCAGACTGTTTGTAAAACCTCTTTAATTTACTCGTCTTCAATAAGTTTATAAGGCACCAATTTCCACTTGGCACAAATACTGCGAACCTTTAGTTTGATAATTGCACAACATTTCAAAATACATTGGATTCAGTTCACGCAAAGGAATGGACTCGCTGGTTAAACCACTTATTCTAATGTTTTCCCCAATTGTTATAATTCTAAATGTGTAGAAGTTACCAATGCCATCCCAAAGCCGAAGTATTCAATAAGCTTTGTCATAACATTCTACATTTTTTACGCCTCCAGAGTGATAGGAAATTATTAAATAAAAATATTATCGGATTTTCGACTCCGGCTTAGTTGTTGATACGCAACGTCAACTTCCCCATGAGGTCGGTCTTCTTAAGAGCGCCAGAACACTCTTTTGGACCTTAATCTACCAATCAGACAGAGATTGGGGTGAAGTGAAGAAAGCATAGCCGTTGTAGCCGCCATTATCCAAGAAGGCACGGAAAAGTCAATTCGGCGCCGACCAAATAAATTTGGCATCGCCAGAAAGCCATCCCAGCTTATTTTACGTTTCGATTTGGGCCTACATCTGTATAACATTGTACTGGTGCAATAGTTGAAAGCGGACGACCTTAGGCAACGCCGTGAGTTCGCTAATTCGGTACTGAAAATCTTACCCAGAGATCCGGAATGCCGCCAAAAAAACACCTTTAAACACTGCCAGCGAAGACAAGGCCATTTGAATGAAGTGCTATGCCATACATAATGAAATAAATGTAGCTTTAATATGAAGTCAGAATCAATTTGATAACTCACGCTGTTGTGGTTTTATTTAAATCGATTTCCAACCTATTTTGGGTTTGATACTTTTTATATAAAGTTCTTTAATAAATAGAAGTGTATCAAATTGCGATCAACATTGTATACAAACATACGTACGAGTACCTTACTTTAAAATGGCAACAACAAAGAAGACTCGTACACAAGCATATGCTACAAGCGATTTGTCTCATTGCGATCGTTCATTCAACTCCGGGAACAACTAAAAAGAAACAAGAAAATGGTTCTCAAAGATCAAGGTCTGAGCATCTGGAAAATATGTATCTGCCGATCTGTATGTATGGTTTTGAACAATGCAGTACGTTATGATCGGCCTTTAAGCCATGACATCCGCTAAACCTCCGCTTGTGCTAAGCCTTGTACTTTAGCTGTAGAGAGATCAGCGCAATGTTGCCGATATAATGGACATTTAAATCTAGTGACACGACTTTTTTCTTACATTTTCGTGCACTGTTCGAACTCGTATGTTATTAGTGGCATTTAAAATGAATTATTCTTTAAAATTATGTATGTTGGCATGGAAGTTCATAATGTGATGTTTTTTTTTACTACAAGGGTGATCCGTTGGATTTTGAACAACACACAAAAATAAATTGTAGAACTCCATTCAACAACTAGGTGCACAATTCATAAGAAATGAAACATTAACGATCATCTATATGATCTCTAGTAACATCAAAAACATTAAAGTATTTCTTTAATTTGCAGCACAACCCTCGGATATTCAAAATAAACTCTTTTTGGTACAAAATCATCTAATATAAAAGCGTGATTAACGAGAAACCCAATGCAATATTATTTGGTTAACATTCTTTGCCACAGTGCTTGTTAATAATGTTGCAAATGTGTGGCGTCCATTTGTTATGTCAAAACAAAAAAAAACGCTGATTTAACACAGGTTAATGCAGACTTTTATATGTCAACGCGTTTGTTTCCCTTCGCCACTGTCCATTAAAAATAAACTGAAAAAGCGATTTTTATTTTTAAATGACAGTATCTAACAATAGATATTGGGTACTTTAGAATAGATACAAAACGTGATAGATTTGTTTTGAGTTTTCGGAATAAAAAACCAAACCAAAATAAAATTTAAAAAACATTTTTAAAACTTAAATAATGATTAAGATTTGTCTTTCTATTTCGTTTTAAAGCACAAATATATGATTTATTCATCATACAGCTGCATTATTTTGTGTTTTTTTTTTAATTGTAAATGTTAGATTTACTTATCTAGACAGAGAGTACAAATGACATGGGGAAGTAATTTTTCTGGATTTTTATCTTTTATTTTCTTATACAAAAAAAAAAAAAAAAATAAATAAAAACAAGTTTATACTTTTTGAAAAATTGGGTCAAAAAATATAAAAATAAATCTTGTACACAGCTGCGAGAAAAAGAAGAGCACAATCACAAAATGTGAAGCCTAACATTTTTTATTTTTTTTCATTTTAAACAAAAGCAAAGTCTTGTCCTATTTTCGTTACGTTTTTTATTAATTACCAGGCACCCATTCATTCAACTATTTATAATAATTTGACTTTCGTTTTACTTCCTTAATCGTTTATCATGGGAAAATATTTCAATATTGATTGATTGATTGATTGATTGATTGTCTTTAGCAATATAACCCAAAATCCACCATTAAAATTTTGTAGTGGAAACATGTGTAAACTCAAATCAAATTTAGGAAAAACAACATAAAGCTGTTAAGAGAATTCTGAACATTAAGCCGGTGCCATAAAGAGATAAATATTTAGAATTTTTAAAACAAAGACCTACATAGGAAAATAGTTCTCAAAATTAACTTAGACTGCCACTTTAAAACACTATTTGATTTGTATTAGAGATAATTCGAATATCGTCGGTTGCAAATCAAGTCCATTAAATGGCACGAATATAAGCATTTCAGGAAGATTTTTAATTTTTATGATCATTTTAGATGCTGGGTGGCTGATGAAGTTGACTACATTAAAAAACTGGAATAACTTTTTTGGTAATGTATGGAATTTATTCAATCTTTTTCATTTGAAAGCCCATTGAACTGTATTAAAAATAGTTTAATTAGTCTTAAAGATAATTGAATTTACATGCACAATATACTCGTTGATGCAGGTGTAGCATCTTAGCAAATTGTTGTTCATTACTGCCCGCAAAGTTTACGCTGGAATTTGCAGCTATCGTTGCTCGAATTGATTGTTTTAGTTCATCGACATTTGTAACTTGCGATTTTTACACTTCGTCTTTACAATAATCCCACGAAAAAAGTCTAGTGGAGTTAGGTCAGCCGACCTGGTGGTCCAACGGAAGTTTATCTTTCTTGAAATGAGCCTGTTAGGAAATTTTCCGCGTAATTCGGCACCATTTTATTGAAATTACACAAAGTTGAAATGAATTCTCTTTCGGCGTAGTTGCGGATTGAAAAATTCTTTTATCATGCACAACTAACGGTCTCCAGTAACGGTACCGCTGCATCTGTTTTGTTCAAAGAAGAGTGGCCGACAATACAACGTAAAGAAACTGCAAATCACACTGTGACGCGAATTGGATGCAATTCCCTCACATGCAGTATTTCTGGGTTGGAACCATTTCATATGCGACAATTTTGTTTGTTTACGTTGGCGTTCAGATCAAAATGAACCTCATTAGACAAGAGAAGACAATTCAGCAAGTTCTCGAACCCTTCCACCTTTTCAAGCATCTTCTGGCATAATTCCAAGAGAACCAGCAAGTCTGCTGCACTAAGGAATAAGTTTAAATCCCTATGAATTATTGTCTGCCTACTGACACCCATTTGACCAGCTTATCTCCTTGTTAAATCACTAGGGTTGCTTTGTATAGCAGTAGCTACAGCAGCAATAATTTCTTCTATTCGAACGAAGGGTTTCGATTATAAGGACTTCTAGCGACTGTGACTGAAGTTATTATGAGACCAGTTGTCTCTTAATGGTCCATCCTCTGGGATGATCGCCATCAAGAAAACCTCATTTTGTAAAACAGCTTGTTCGAAATTTATGAATTTACAAATCAAAGGCTCAACTTCTTATATCAAGATTAAAGCAATGGAATGATAAATAAAACAAATAAATCTCATACTTTCGAAATAGAAAGAAGAAGTTCGAAGCTATTTTACCAAAGACAAGTATTTAATGTTTTGATATAGATTTTTGTAACGAATTTCCGTCATTCCTCTTTAAGTTTGGTTTTGTTATTTTGACACTGAAGATGGCACATAGCCGAAAGCGGTTTGTCTCCAAACCACACTTGACAAAAAATTAAAATATGATGTTATTACTCGATAAAATTAAATACTTTTTCGTGTTGATTAGAAAGATAAAGCTATGCTATCTGACTTACAAGAAGAACCTATTATTTTTTTATTTTTATTGTTTTTTACGCGAATGGGATAGTCAAACAAGAGATGAACACTACCAATTAAAAAATTGGCCATGAAGGGTTAGATTAACTCAAAATACCCTTCGGTGTGTAATACTATAAAACCAGGCGTTGCCACGCCTATTAAATAAAATATCTACGGGATAGAAAAAGAAACTGAGAACAGACTTTTATCCAGCGTTTCAAATACCTTAAATTTATCCTATTATTTATTATTTAAAAGAGGATTTCATTTCAGAACATTATAATTTGTACTAACTGCATAGATTCCCATCGTTCACTTTTTAAAATTTCTTTTCTTACTTTTTTTACTTTTTGTTCGAATGATAATTTTTACTAGAAAACTACGCAAACAAACCTAATATAAATTTTTTATCTATGGACATGATTATGAAATTGTTTTTATAGTATTATAATTTTTGATGTTATTGCTCAAAATAAAAACTGAACAAATAAGAAAATGTCCGACTTTAAGCCGCCGCTGGATGTTTTTTGTTCAGCCGATGCAGTCAGAAATTTTAAGGCAAACTGCACCTCTGCTAAGAAGCAATTCCATAAAAATAGCTAAATAACAGTGATAAGTACCAACTTTTTTTTTTATTTATTTATTGTAATCTAAGTATGTAGTACAAAGAATTTTGATCATATTATTAGCTCGAGAGACTTTTGATATTAGGATAGATTTAATACGTATTATTATCAGAATAATAACATTATTTGCATGTACTAGCTAAAGAAAACTTCGCTGTATGTGGTTTTAATAAAAAAGCGTTTTATATGAGCTGTTTGGCCTGCAATTTAACACTCGTTTAGCATTATTGAGTGTCCACCTAGATGACGCGGAGTCACTTATATAAGCAAAGGAAAACAGAGAAGGGACTTTTTTGAGTTTTTTTTTTTTTGTCAAAATGAAAATACCACAGTATCCCCGTGACAGAAATTAAAATAACAATTGTTTTTTTTTATTCTTCCGATTAAGAAAGATAAAATATGTTTAAATTGATAAGCTCATTTTAAGAATATCATACAGCACCACTACTGAGCTGTTTGGCCTGCATTTGAGTGTCCACGTAGATAACGCGGAGTCACTTATCCAAGCAAAGACTTTATATTACGAAAAAAAAAGGAATAGAAAATTCAGTCCTATTAGACTTTTTGAGTATTTTTTTTCAAGATAAAAATACCACAATATCCCCGTGACGAAAATTAAAAAAAATCTGTGAAAATAACATTCGTTTTTTTATTCTCTCAATTAAGAAAGAAAAATATGTTATAATTAATCAGATAATTTTAAGAATAATTAAGTTATTCGCCACTAGCAAAAAAGAATGCATTCACTTTCTGTGCCACTAAGTACTTTATCAACATTCAACGAAAAAATGACACTGAAGATGGCATCTAGCCGAAACCGGTTTTCTCCAAACAAACTTGGACAAGGGATAACGGAAATTTGTTCGAAATATCTAAAAAAAAAATAAAGAGCTTGAGGCTGAATAAATTATTCGCTTAAATATTATATGAATTAATTAAAAAAAAGTAATACATATTTTCTTTGGTAAAGTGCTATTTTAAAAATCGAATTTTCCATCCCTGACTATCTGTTTATGCACGAAAATTGATGTTAGAAAGAATTAGTTTTCCAATTCAAATAATTTTCTATGGTAGTTTTTTGGGACCTTAGAAAAACACTTACTTTAATTGTCTCTGCTTAAAGTTCAAATCAAATATTATCAACATCTCTTTTTATCTATCTCCATCCTCAGGATTGTTCTTCCCTGTTAAATGTGTAACTATTTTCGTTTTATTATATCATTAATATTTTGATATTTCCTGTCTATTTTTTACAAAAATAAAATTTCAAAAAAAAATGAAGACAAAAATGACTTAATTTAAACATAAACGATTTATTAGCATTTTGGAAAACGTTTCCTTGTTACCATTTCTTGTCAGTCACGTCAAACGAAAATAAAAGCGAACACGAATACAAAACAAATGCGTTGTCCTCAATCGAAAAATGGGTGGGTAATAATAACGTATGAAATGATCAAAATGATTTATGTAAATGGAACAGAAAAAAATGTGTATAAGAACATAAATTTTGACACAAATTTTCCAAACAAAATTAATTCACTTATGTATACCGCTTTACATACATATGTACATATAAGTATGAGGTAACTAGAAAGAAACATAAGTTCGATCATTTAAAAAAAAAACAAAAACACCAGCTTCCGAGACACATTTTTTTATTCCTTACCTAAAAAATTTTAAAAATTCGTTTGTACAACGTGATGACAGAGCCATGAATTGTTTTCATTGTTAACTTTAATCATAAATGAAATTTTTATTTCTTTTTATTATTTGACGTTAACGATAGTTGATGGCTGAAGCAAAATTCATATGATAAGAAAGAACGCAATAACAAACAGTTAGAGTGTTGTAAACTTCGAGCTAACGCATGGCAAAAGAACATAAATTTGAAAAATATTTATTCTCATATTCCATTTTGTCTTGAGTATTGGGTTAAATAGATGATGTTTACAGTGGACACAAAATTAGTAGTAAGACACAAAGAATGTTGATATCATGTGCGTAGCGGCATCGAAAATGCATTCCATTCTGCTAGTTGTCTAATAAAATTTTAATTTTTACTGTATTCAAAGTTATCATACCAAACAAGTTCGTTCTCTTTCTTAACAGAAAGAGTAAATAACGAACTTAAACCTAACTATTCAACTACTTAATCTTTATTTATTTTTAAACAAGTGTCTCTATCTCCTACTTAATGTTAATTTAGTGCAGAGTTTCAAAGGAATTAATTCATTTTTACGTAACTACTGAAAAAAAAACAAATCTCTTGAAGCTTCATTAGTGGCTGTAGGATGAAATGTAATAGAAGATAAATTTTATTGCAGTACCATTTCTGAAAGTAGTCAAATTAGCAGCAAACGAATATCTTTTCTAAGCTTAAACCCTTTTTAGGGATATCCATAAATGTGATAAGACTGATTTTTCTGATATTATTCTACAAGACCGATCGTAAGAACAACCAATTTTAATACACATATATTCTTCTATACTCAAGTATATATAGAATGCATTTTTTATTCATGCAACGTCTAGATGTCACGCAGCGAGCACAGAACTTAGTCTTGGCTTAAAGGCGTTAATTCGTCATCGAGTCTATTCATACAAAACTTTTCGTCAGATTTTATTTAACTTGCAGAGAAATCCATGCTACATGAAAATCGTTGGCACCGTATATTTACCGAATGGGACAAAGAAAACATTACTATTGATTCAAAATTTCATATGAAATGTTTACTATGTTCAGACATGCAATTTATGTTTAAATTCAGTTATCGACTATGGTGTTCACACACAAATTCAATTTAACTTACTCAATTAGCATTTTGCAGCTGAAAAAATTGTTATTTTGTTCGTGAAAACTTATATTTGGGAATTTGGGAAAATAGAAAGAAATTTGTTTTTAAAAGAAATTTTTTTAATAAATTAAATAGTTTTAAGAGAAATTATTTACTTAAAAGGTATTTTCGTTAAAAATTTCATTAAACTTATTTACCACCAATTGTACCTGCAATTTTTTCTTTACTTTTTCGTCTATTTTATTTTCGAGATATTTTTAACCATTGTACAGAGTTTTTTTCTTCTCACTGAACAGATATCACCAAAGTGGCATATGGAGTTTTACTCAATTTATGGTGCAATTAAGTACTAATTTCTCAATTTATTAACCTGGTATTCGTATGGTAAATTGAGTTGAATTAAGGCCTTAATATCGTAAACTTCCTAACAGCTCAATTAAGGTGATTTGGCTATGCCAATAAGCAAAATTGGCATTGGAGCGAAAATAATTCATAAGCCATTGCCAGAACAAAATTACATCCAGGATGAGTCACTGTTTGTGTGATTTATAGGCCGAAATTATTGGTTCATCTGTTTACAAATATGATATTGTTAAGAGGTACTACGCGCTATGAGTACTGACTTTTTTTGAAGACATTATTGTAGCAGTTATGTATGTGCTTGCAGTAGGACACACCAAAAAAGTTGTATGGGTAAAAGTATAATTGTAATAGCTTTTAGGTGAATATTCTAATTTTTCCCCCTGGATCTGCGCCGGCCACTATTGTGTACGGCTGCGCCACGGCGGGCATATGTGCATAAATAATTATTTTTCAAGTAAATCAAATTTTAAGGATATTAAGAACACTTATCAATTTACAGTGTTCCGACTCTAAGAAAATATTCAACTTTTATATTTTGGTGTACAATTTTGTTCATTTTTACGCCGGCGCAACATAAATTAAACTGACAAAAACAAATGTTTTATCTGGATTTAAGTATCTTCATGCGCCATATACAAGTAATGAAAACCATGGATAAATAAATGATTAAGAGTGAGAGTAAATAAACGAATGAATGAATAAATGAGCGAGTCAACAAACAAACAAAGAAGAGTAAGTTAGCGATCAAGGCATTTGTACCCGATGGTGGTTGTTTGGTTGGTGGTGGTTGTAACATTTAGGAGTTGAATAATTAAAGCATGTGGCTTTCAGCGAATGATTTTACAGATGGTAATACGAACATACTGCTGTAAACAGGGTGTTTTAACATAAGTCGATAATAAACATTTTACGGATTTCTGATTTTAAAACAACAACAAAATAAAGCGGAATAATTTTTTGCATTTACATACAGATTTTGCAAAAGAATTATATAAAAATGTCTATATAAATTTTTATATAGGTATAATGAATGTATGTTAAGGAAAATATTTGGTGTAAATTCCATGTACTGCTTGATTTTATTCCCTTAACAATAATACACTTTACACCTCTTTTCCATACACCACTTTCCTAATCCAATTGTCAGCTTTTATATGTTTTTATTTAACGTTTACGCTCATAACAAAAATATTGCGTGCATGTCTGTCTGTGTATCTAATAAACCTAAATTTTTTTATTGTAGTTATTTTTCATTTATCTACCACAGCTGAGTTGTAATTCAGTAAAAGTGTTTGTCAGGTTCGTAATGAACTAATTGTGACATTTCTATTTCTAATTTAAATCTAGATAAGGCAATACACACATGTCAACACCTTATTAATGCCAACCTTAAGAAGTTTTAATTAATGGATTTCTACAGGTGGCCTCAACTGGTTAAAACTAAATCAAGACGTTAATTTTTATTGCAATTAATTAAAGTAAAATGCTGTAAAGCAATTTAACTTAATAAATTAATTTAAAAAATATATATTGGCAAATATTGACGAACGTAAAAACACTTCCCAAACAAATTATTTAATAACTTTAAAGCACCATCCACAAGAAAGGACAAACAACTGCTGAATATATTTCTATTTAATACAGCTACTATCAGCTAAATCTTTTAGAATGGATCCAACATACATAGATCAGATGTTATTGACGATACGATATATTATAAAAATCGCGAAAGTTTATGCTGGAAAAACCCAAATACATATAAACAGATAGTTTAAGGTTTCATATTAATTTAGTATTCTTCCACTTGACTTCATTTTAATAGAAAAACATATACATGGTTTGTTCAAAAGAAAAGCTCAATTTTGAATTTTCGCGGGCTGTGTAGTACATATCGATTTTTTTTTTGTTATGTTTATACACATGTGTAGACATTATCAAGTAATTTGGATTAATAGTTTATTGTTGACAACTGAAAAGGTCAGTCACGTATGTGTGTGTTCTGCGATTTTTGACTTTTGAAAAAAATGGACCAATTTGCAAAAAAAAAAAAACACCCTAATCATGCCTCAACCACCTTATTCACTAGATTTGGCTCCATGAGACTTTTTCCTATTTCCAAAACTAAAAAGACCAATGATAGGAAAGCGTTTTACCACAAATGATGAGATAAAGCCAGAATCGAAGAATAAGCTGATGGCCAAACCAAAAAGCGCATTTCAGAAGTGCTTCGAGGATTGGAAGAAGCTCTGGCATAAGTGCAGTATATCTGAGGGGGATTACTTTGAAGGAGACAAAATTGATGTTGATGAATAAATAAATATTTTTCAAAAAATTCAAACTTCACCTTTTATGTTGAACAATTCACGTATAACTCCTGGATATTATGATTTTTTACATAAACACAAAAAACTGTCACTAAACGGGAAAACTTGCGATTGGCGACAATAACGCACTGTGGGATTTTGGCGGCAAAGGGTTTTCAACAAAAAAAATTAAATTTATGTTCGAAAAATTGAAGTAAAGTCCAAGCAAGAAGTGTCTGATATTTTCATACAATTCATTGGTCCATATGTGTATAATTTTCTTGATAATACCATTTGACTTTGATATATTTGAAAAACATAGCAATTTTCTATAAATTAAAAAGAAATTATGGGGATATTATAAACTAAAAACTCAATGCTCCTCATAGTTTTTGCAGAAAAATTTATGAAGCCATCCCTCTGTGTAACGTACAGGAATTTTGCACTTTAATGCAGTTATTATAATTGCCACTGAGAATTAACTGTAATTCGTCTGATTCCGACGTTCGATTAGAGCCCAGATAGGGATGAAATTATGAGTAATTAAGGAAGGGAAATTTAAGTGACATTAAGGCTGGAAAGTAAATTGTTGAGAGCTAGATTGGGGCTCATATTTTGACAGGTCTGCCAGATACTTTAATCCCCTGGCGAAAGAAAATGTTTTCAAAAAAAAATCCATTTAAAATATCCATTAGTATTAAAAAAGTCTTTAGACTATGAATATTGGTTAGATTTTGAATTCGAAATTCCATCTTTTACACTTTAAGTTAGTTTTTTAACCACCATTTTTGAATTTCATATTCATACTCTTGCAGATTAAATTAATTTTTTTTAATATTAAATTCATACCTTTGAAGGTCAAATTCAGTTTTTTTTAATGAGAAAGTCAACAAATAATTGACGAAACGGGTGACTACGTCAAAGAGTTTTATTTAACATCCCCAATAAATCCTACGTTTTTTTTTTGCAAATTGACCCAATGAGAACTCCAACCCTAAAATCTGGCATCCTTGTTCCGTAGTATTATAATACTCAAGCTTTGGGACATTTAAAGGCTCGCAGAATTCAAACAACCTACGAGTGCGAAAAATATATTAAACAATTTTTTAATTACAAATTATATATGACTTTATTCTTTTTCAAATTATTCGCCACAATAGTCAATACACACATATTTCATACGATTAAACCAATTTTCAAAGCAGTTTTTCCCCTCTGATTGAGGCAACAACAAAACATGAATTTTAAAGGCATTAACCGATTCATCAGGAGGCATATAGGGCGGTCGACCCATTAATAAGACTTTTTTCACTGCTAAGAAAGACAGTTGTAGCAGCTGATGTGTGAGTGGTAGCTTTGTCACGGTGGAGAATGATTCGTGTTCACCGGTTGGTTTTTGTTTATCTCCTGGAACACTGTTGCGAATCAAATAGTTGTCTACCATTCAAAATTAACAGTCTTTTAATACTCTAATGATACAGTAACTCTACATGCCCGGTCTTTCTGAACAAAAAGGCAACTACTTGCTTTGAAGAGCTAATATTATTTTAGCAAAAAGCCAAAAACGAAAATCATTCCAAACAATTTTTTTTAAATGCTAAGTATTAAACAAAAATTAAACCAAACGGCAGTTACAAATTGGAGTCAAAAGAAAGTTTTTTTCAATTCTTTTGTCACTCAAATAAAGCTTCTTCTTAGTGGTAATGCTAATGACCATAGCCAAGATAACACTTCGTGTTTCTTGTAATACCAACTTTGCACAATAACGAATAAAAATAATGAACGCTTATCATAAATTTTCCACACGCTTTAAAAATCACTCAAGCTTTAAAGCAAAAATGTAAAGCATTTTTGTTAAACTTACACAAATGCTGGCAACAAGTGTGATTTTTGCTATTTTTGTAATTTTTGTAGATATACTTTAATGGCAGCAACCTCAACGAGAGAGAGAGAGAGAGAGAGAGAGAGAGAAAACAAGTTATGTAATTTAAACAGTATAGAGGACAGATATTTTTGGACATAAATATAGTTGACATTGATATTTATTATAAAAAGTTTTCTGTTTCTTTTCCGCAGATTTCGAAACAAATTCACTATCTAAACTTAACAGGATTTAATTTCAGCTTGATGTGGCATGACGTAATTCAGTTGCCATAATTATTGATAACATTTTTGCAAAACGCAGATTCAATGTCAGTTATTTTGGCGGTGTTAACTCTTACGAGCTGGAAGGCTAAATACTGTCGCCAAGGCCAAATTGATAAGCGATTGTTTCTGCTAATGTGTAGAAAGAAGCACCGTCTTTTTTGACCAGGAGTCCATGATGTTCACATCTGTCAATTGGCCCCACAAAAGGTTTATTATCCCATATCGCACTTTCTCTTTAAATAAGTATGGACAAACTACGTCTTGAGACTAAAAGGCACCCAAAACAATTACTCTTAGAGCATGAAGTTCCTTTTGGAAAATCAGTCTTGGATTGGAAAGCAGTATTTTTTCTTATTTACAAACCTCTTGTGTCTCCTCACTGAACAAAAATTAAAAATCGACTTCGTGTTCACGCATGCATTCGTCACACACGATGCTGAGAATGATCTCTTTAATGCTAATCGTAATTTGTTTTTCCTTTAATGGTAAAAATCAGGGCTTATGAATTGTATTTAGAAACATCTTTATGCTGTCCACTTAAAGAATTTGGCCTGCTGAGTGAATAGCAATACAGCAAAGTCACTTTAGAAAAAATCGGACAAACAAAGAAAATTTTTCGCTAAACCATACTTGGAAATTGTACTAGAGGCAAACATTGTTATATTCGAACGTTAAATAAAACTCACTCATAACTTCCACAAATCGTTTGCATGCTAGAAATGACTCGTAAACAAGTGATACAAGTGATCGTTATGATTGAGGAACACAAGCTTTATCGCACGACGTCTTAAAAAAGGCTATAAAACTACATTTTTTCCCATTAAATTTACACATTCAATTTCTAAGAAACTCCCCAAAAAAATATTTTTAAACATTTAACCACAATACAGATATGACAGCTGTGAGCTGAGTTTCTTTATAGCTTATTTATGCGGTAATTTGACGCAGTTTAAAATGTGAAAAACGTTGATGTTTTTTGCTCAGAATGTAGTACTAATTTGTTATTATTAAATCTTGTTTGTTATAATAATGCTCTCCATAATTTGTTAATGTTATAGTTTTTAAAAAAAGATGTGCTGTAGGAAAATGTAGTCACAATGTTACATTTATTAACATGTTATTTAAAAAAGAGCTTAGTTAAAGTAAATAATGCGGTAATAATCTGTTCACTATCATATATTATTTAATTATATAAATAATTTCTTAAAACTTATTCGTCATTCTAGTTATTAACCCTTGACGATTGGATGTAATTGGGTGTCTTAGAAGTCCTCGTATTACAACCAAGGGATGGTCGCCAGCTGGTAGGCACGAAAGTATGGCTTGCCGTAACTGCCTGCTCTATAGAGTTTCTGACTAATACATCCTCATGATGCCGGCAGGTAACAGGTTCCTGTGTCTGTTAATAGTCTAGCTAAATAAGTCGAGCCGAGAGAAGTTAACACTCTCTTATATAAAATCCCTAATTCACGACGGTGTTTGTTCTCTAGTGTGCAAATTCTGGATACTAGTCAATTTCCAGTTGTTAATAAACGCTTACACCAGTGCATATGAAACTCTGTGTGGGTGGAAATCTTTTTCGACATTACTCGTGGGAATTATATGAATTCTCTGAAGAAACTTCGGTTTTAATTAACCAAGTGAGGAATCGGGAAGAGATGGACAAGAATGCCTCAGAAGGGAGGACGGCCTAATCTCTAAAGGTACTCTTAAGACGTTGTGCCGTGAGATTCCGATAAGGATTAGCAATGTAGCCTAGCAAGAGGTGGAGAGGTTAATCTCTTTAGAAACTTGGGTGTTTATTGGCCAATAAAGGAACTCTGAAGAGATGGATAGAAAAACTTTGCAAAAGGTGGGCGGATCAGTCTCCAAATATACTCCTTAGAAGGAGGGCTGAGACGGTAGCGCACGTTGTGTGTTAATGTCTACCACTCGCTACCATAAGGCTATGTAGCACGGGCAGACACTTGCTAAATGTGATTGTTATGGTGGACCTAACCCTAGACAAATAGAATAGACTCCGTGATGAAAAAGTAGGCCGACTATTACAAATAAATAGTCTGAAATCACTAGAGGGTAAAAGCTAGTGTTAGCACGAGACTGAATAAAAGTAAGGTAGTCGTAAACATCAAATCGATTGTCTGAAATCAATTCCAGAAAGTACGGGATCAAACCCATATAATAAGCGGTCGACTTCCATATCCGTCCTACATTAATATATTTATTTATGAATTTTCTTCCATTCGCGGATACAAAGGCACGCAAAATCACACTTTACACAACCAAACCACTTTAAAAACAATCTTTTCGCAAAGTAAACATTTGAAAGTTTTTTGCATCCTTTAAAATTTCTTCCCCTCCTGCCTTAGGTCCATACAACTGTTTACACTATGATCTATTATTTTATTACATGCAGATGCATAAAATATATGTTTACCTTAAATATCCGTATTTATAGAATTCTAACTTTTACTTTAGAACATATTTTCCCCTGTTAATTTCATTTTTATAAACAAATTTTCTTTTGCCCAAAATTGAGGTCAGCTATTTAAAACTCTATAAAAGAAAACAAATTATATTTTGAACCATAAAAAATCGTTAAATCTGAAAACACACTATGAGAAAAAAATTAGAAAATGTTAACAAATTTAATATGATCATTTAATTTAACAACGTTAAACGCCAAACAAAATGCAACAAACAAACATTAAAATTTACAAAATCAAAAACAGCATGTTTTACAAATACCATCATTGAACAACAAAAACAACTATAAACAGCAAGCGTTTGAACAACAGGAACAAGAACAACAACAACAACATATCAATGTATAATGAACCGACTAGAGTTTAATGCATGTTGCCTGTTTGTTCGTTCGTTCGTTAGTTGTTATCCGTTTGTCTGCCTGTGTGTTTGGTGGGTTATGGGGTCATATTCATTTCATTTAATACCATTTTGTCTTTCTCTTCCAATAAACAACCACCAACAGACCCTCAAACTACCGTTATAAAATAGCCCCAATCTCTGTCAAAATATGAAAAGTCATGGAATGATGGTATGGTCGACTCTTGTCTGCTTGAAAATGGCAGCCGGCATTGTCTGTGTATGTGTATTTACATACACATACATACATATATTTTCCATGCATGTTTGTATGTAATGAAAATATTTTTATAAAGAATTTCCTACATAAAAGGTGATGATGCTCTCACCGCCAACAATATTAAAAAAAAATAAAACGAACTACTTTTTGTAACCGATCTCTGTACTGAAAATATTTTTTTTTTTTTTTTGAATTCGAAAAAAACATATTTTCTGATGGTCATCTCAAAAAGGCTACAATGAAAAAGTTAAAAAAAATTAAGAACAAGTTATGTTATTTATGGCTCTTTAATTTAAGGATTATCATTTTGATCATATAGTTTTCGTATTGTTAAAGTAAATTTTTAGCAGGTACTTTTCTTTTTCGCGGTATTTTTTTTAAGAAAAGTTTTAAAATTCACTTTTACAAACGCAAAATGGGGATTGGTTTCAATGATTTTTATTGAAAAGTACATTTTAAAGAGTTTTTTAAATACACTTATTATTTTGTTTTAACAACTTCAAATTAAAAAAATATACTGAGCTTGTGGAATTTCAACAAAACAATGGCTTTATTAGAGAGACAAATATGTTGTATGTCATTAGGCCCCAAATAATTGGCTCTATACCGCTCACCGGTTACGGCAACGTATTCGATATGTATCAATAGTTAAGGAATCTTTCGTGAACTTTCATCTTTCATTAGCAGAAAAGAATATTGCAATACAACAAGGGTTCGACTTCCTGTTTATTTTCAGCCCATTGACCAATAGCGCAAACGAGGATTATTCGGCATATTTATGTCAAATAATTCAACACTTAAAAATATTCCTACCAATTTTAACATATTTTTAAATAAACTTTTGAAAACTTACTATTTGTCTTTGATAGAAAGTATTATATCGAGGTTACTTTTATAAACCGTCGATTTTTGTGCATAATCCATGTAACTCAAATTAAATTTTCATACTCATTAATGAATTAAATATTAATCCTCGTATACATTTGTATGTATGTATTCCTTAAGATGACGCTTTCCGAAATTGTTCATATATAACCTAAAAATATAAATTCAAATATAGGGTGCATTTTTAAGCCCGATAGAACTTTAAATTGTAAAAAAAAAAAAAAATTAAATATTAATCAAAATAACTTTTTTTTATTCGAAAGATCAATACCTGGCATTAACATTTGTAAATCATAGCGTACATATGGCCACTGCGTCTGTTCTTTTTATTGAAAAGTACATTTTAAAGAGTTTTTTAAATACACTTATTATTTTGTTTTAACAATTTCTAATTTGAAATATACTGAGCTCGTGGAATTTCAACAAAAAAATGGCTTTATTAGAAAGACAATGTTGTTGTATGTCATTAGTCTTTGATGTGATATCGGGTACTTGGAAGCCGCGGCTGGTTTGAATGCAACGCATTCAGGAAGTCCACTTTTTAAAACATTTGGGGCCGAATATCGGCGATTATCCAAACAATTTTGTCTTCCAATTCGTTCAAAGTGGCTGGTATGTTCACATAAATTCATAATCCCAGAGAAAATACTCGAAAGGCTTAATATCGCACGATTTTGGTAGCCAATTGACTGCATCATTTCGACAAATAACGGATTCGAAAAAGGTTTCCTTTAGTACACCGATTGTGTCAGGAGTGGTATGAAAAACATGTTTTCAGTAAACATCTAATCCAAATGAGGCCCCAACTAATTAGCTCTATACCGCTCACCGGTTACGGTAACGTATTCGATGGAAGAAAGCAATGATTCCACCTGTATCATTAGTTGAGGAATCTTTCGTGAACTTCCATCTTTCATTAGCAGAACAGAATATTGCAATACAACAAGGGTTCGACTTCCTGTTTATTTTCAGCCCATTGACCAATAGCGCAAACGAGGATTATTCGGCATATTTATGTCAAATAATTCAACACTTAAAAATATTCCTACCAATTTTAACATATTTTTAAACAAACTTTTGAAAACTTACTATTTGTCTTTGATAGAAAGTATTATATCGAGGTTACTTTTATAAACCGTCGATTTTTGTTCATTATCCATGTAACTCAAATTAAATTTTCATACTCATGAATGAATTAAATATTAATCCTAATATACATTTGTATGTATGTATTCCTTAAGATGAAGCTTTCCGAAATTTTTCATATATAACCTAAAAATATAAATTGAAATATAGGGTGCATTTTTAAGCCCGATAGAACTTTAAATTGTTAATCAAAATAAATTTCTGCAAAGAGCCATAGAAATGATTGAAGCTCCATAAAAGAACATTCTTGTCACCTAATAATTTTTCAAATATGATGGCAATGCAATTATGTCAGATATAAAAAACATTTTATCCATAGTTAATTAAAGAATATATGAAATTAATTCAGCGTTGCCATTTTTGGGCTTTTCTTACCAAATCTGGTAGGATAAATCTAATTTTGGTGGGTTTTTGTGTTCATTCACGGATATTTTCAAAAAAACTGTTTAAAAAAATCACTTTATGACCAACATTGTTGCAACTAACTCTTTAAGTGTTCGGCAGCAAAAAAAAAACAAGTGTCCAAATTTTCTGTCTAATAAACAATAAAAAAAATACATTTAGTGCAGTTATGAAGTGGTAGTAGTTAACCAAAAACTGCACAGCAGCAACAAAAAGAAAAGGAGTTTACTTGTTTCGATTAGTTAAATTTAACTATCACGTCTCTGTGTAGCTACAAATTTCAACTCTGATTAAACTATTATTTTATTTATTTATATTTCACAGTGATAAAACAACTAAACAGCAAGCAATAAAAGGAATATTTAGACCATAATGGTTACATTCTACCGACTGGCTCCAAGAAACCGATGTGAGGACAAAAAAAAATAAATATACATTTATCGCCGTTTAGAAAGTTTACGTATTGCGAATATTGTTGGGGGAGTTAAAATTCTGCGTATTTTTATGTAACTTTCTGGAAATATGTTAAAAACCACGCTTAAACAGTGGTATATCGGGCTGAAATATCCTAAAAAAATATTTGTCATAAAATATCTTATTTTATATTGGACAGACTCAGGTTCCGTACCAATGTATTTAAATGGTCTTGCGACAGTAATGTCGGGCTTGGAGCTGATTCATTTCCTAAGTAAGTACTACCAAGACGTTGACTAGGTCTGCGAGGTTGTAGTACAGGTACTGGAAGTTCATCACTTTGGCACCTGAGTCTAGCCAGTATATGAAAATATCAAACAGCATTAAATTTCATTGACCTATAAAAAGAACCTTTTTAATTTTTTGTTGTGTGATTTATTTTTAGTTTCAAGAATATTCATTTAAATCAAAACTGCCGGGAGTGTATTTATAATTTGGATGTGCATAAATAATTAGAAGAAATCACTATTAATTTCAAGTTTGTTTCGCTATTAAGCAAATAAACTTTGAACAGTTTTTATATCCCATGTTCTCATCATCTCCGTATAGTAGCGCGGTGCCAAAGGTTAAACATAATATTCAAACGCTATATATTCAGCTTAAGCATGAAACAAGTTTGTAATTATATTTTTTACATCTTTCCAGCTCATTACTTTTATAGAAAAAAATTTGTAATATTTAAAAGATAAATGATTTTTATAAAAGCTTTTTTAGTGTAGTTTGCTTATATATTTAGTGGGCGTACTTTGTGTTGGCGCTCTTAAGGAAGTGCTAAAATGTTCGTCCACTTGAGTCTTCTGCTGTCAGTTGAAAAATTTTCAAGTATTTCGTATCACGCAAACAATTATTTGTGTACTTAGTCAAGATATTAAATCTTGATTATGTTATAATAATTATTTTTTATTAAATAAAAACTTCAAGGAAAAGATTTTAAGTGTAGTTATGTATTAAATTGTATTATTTTAAAAGATTAGAATCACAATTTCGTTTTTATGGGAACATTTCAGAAAAAGTATTTAAATAAAAATAACACGAAGGATGTCAAGAAAAATTTTAGATGTTGCCCGAAAAATTTCAAAATTTGCGAAAAACTACAAATATTTTCTCCAATCAGTTCAATTTATAGATTATGGACCATAAAACAATTCAAATCCCAACGGTGCGTTTAGAGATAAATATATTTCCAATAGGCGGTACTGTGAATGAAGCCGTATTGAATCGCATTTTTATTTAGAATTCGGCAAATTTCAATGTACTGTCAACAACATTGCAACTCAATATCTTATTTACCAGGAAAGCAGAAAAAAACGTTTAGCGGGGCCAACTTGTTTATATTAATTTTAGTTTTTGGGCAAATATTTTTTTTTTATAATTAGGTTCGTTGCCACAAAAATTGATGTTGTGATCCGTTTTCCTTATATGTATGACAATGTTCATCCCGATTTGATGATTAAAGCCACTTAAATTTCCGCTTTTGATAGGCCAAATATTTTTGAATTTTATATGAACAGCGAAAACTTTACAACCATCGAAAATAGCATTTTTTAAGATTACAAAAATTTTAAAAACAACATTAACGCAACAGTATTTCAAAGGCCCTTTTCCAAAAAAAAAAAAAAGTCAAAAACAAACAACTTTTTCCGTTCATATGATCAGAACCACAATTTTTTCAACTACTTGAAATCAAATTATATATTAAACTATTTTCAGAAGAAAAATACTACTTACTAAAAAAAGGGAAACGAAAAATGGGCAAGGAAACTATTTTCAATATAAAGCGGAAGGATATTCTTATTGGGCCGTTGCGCGGGAAATTATTTATGCTCAGATGGCTACAATTATTAATTTCACTATATGAAAAAATACCAACTAGTTTAAAATCGTCATCACAGAAGAGAGGGTGCTATAAGGTACATATAACGGCACAATCGATTTGGAATTTTAAAGTGCAATGAGCTTTCACTAAAGTAAGTGTTATTTTGGTCCAATTACATGGATCCTGCAACAAGATAATGCATACGTAATGCCAGAGTTCTAAAAGAATTTATTTCAAACTAAAATATTCGTCTTCTTAATTGCCCACCATATTATCTCGACCTAAACATAATTAAAAATGTTAAAGGTTCGCTTTGCCAGAAGATTTATAAAGGCGGGAGACAATTCGACGTTAAGGAGTCATTAATTCCAGCCATTATGTACTCCTGGAATGAGATTGCTTTAGATTATTTAAAGGCACTTCATGATTCAATAAAATTCCGTATATGATAAGTTATTTTAAACAAGGCAGGTAGGTAGGTAGCCCCCAACATTTAAATGTGTTAAATATTATTAATAAACTTCTGAAAAAGGAACTCTAAGATACGGTTCAAAAACAAACTATATTTTTTCCTGATAGTTTTTTAATCTTAAGTAAATGCTTTTTCCGATCATTTTAAAATTTTAAATGTCGGAAAAATTTCAAAAAGATCAAGAATCATCTGATTACTACTACCTGTGCTCCCGGTAGTTTAAAGAAAAACAAGCGAAAATTCCATATTGTTTGGCGCCATACTTCTCTAAAGGTAAAGGGAACCCTTTATATATTGTTAAAATCTTTAATTTTTATTATGTTGTAAAATTTTCGCTAGTTTTAATAACACAGCAAGTTAAAATTATTTTTACACGCTATTTGAAATAAGTGTTACAAAAGAAAAAACGTGAAAAATAATAAAGGTAACTCTCACAAACACACTTATAGGCAAACAAACGAATTGGTAAACAAACTGAAGGAATAATAGAATAAGAAACAGTTTCAAATAAAGCACAAAATGAACAATAAACAAAAAACACTAACAACTACGTAGCTATATACTCTTCATATATTGAAGTGCTAAAATTAAATAGTTGCTGTTGTTTTCTAATCAGAAGAAAGAGAAAAAGGAAGAAGATAAGAGAGTACAAGTTAAAGAAACAAGTGCAATTAATTGGAAACAAATATTAAATTTTTATAGATAGAAACGCGTTAAAAGGAGGAATAGAAGTACCTATTTCAAAAAGCAAAAATGGAGTAATATAATAGGTGTTGCCATAAGTTATTCTCAATTTATTTTCAAGACAGAGTTTTTTTATTCTTTCCGCCATTGCAACACCTATTTTAAGATAAATTTATAACGAAAAATTGCCGAGAATTTAAAATAACTGAAAGTGATAACTTAATTTACTAACAAATGGTTTACAATTGGCAAACATTTAGGAATAATAGGGTTTGAATTTTCAAGAAATTACAAAAAACTGATAATGATTTTAGAGTGGAAATTTTAATATTGCAATGTATGAAAATATAAACCGAATGTCCACAAACACTATTCTCGCTATCCTCGTTCCTAGCACATTTTTTCCTAGTTGTTTGCAAAAGCTATAAAAACCTTTTTACATCTGCACAAAAATTGTATAAAACAAAAACAATACGATAGCTGTAAAAGCGACCATAAATTTATAATTTTTTCCCCGTTACTTCAATATTACTTCTGATTTTTTTTTAATTTTTATCACTTGGTAGGCGTCTATAAAAGCATACAGAATGTCCCACGATATCAACACCTAACGTCCGCTTAAATTAGAAAAGAAAAAAAAACTGATATACGGATTGATATGTTTTATAAATTTATTAGTTAACGGAATAAATAAATAATCAAACTCGTAATGAAGGTTATTAGAGGGACGCAAATATGTTGCTCTTTTCCTTTTATATGTATATGGAATTCAAAATAAAATTTTAAACATTTTAAAGAATTTGTTTTAGTTTAATGAAGAATTTGTTTTAAAAAAATTTTTGAAATTAGCGCGTTTTCCTTTTAAACAGTATAAAGAGGACTTAAAACTTCTAAATTTATAAAAGAAATTTGTGGAACAGCGAAATCTAATTCAATACAATATAATTTAAAATCCGTAAAACTTACACTCAGGGGTGTTGTCAACAGTAACGGTTTAGAAATTAGTTTCCAAAAATCCATTCGCAAATTTCTTCTAAAGACAATGACATTGGTAAAATCTTCAAAGGAAATGTGACTGAAATACACCCTTTAGGATTGTAGCAAATGGTTTGTTTTTAAATGACCAATAGCCAGCTCTAAATTTTACACGAAGTCTATAGGAAACATATGTGTATTTGTATATCGCTATATGCGAACTTGACTACACTACACTATAAAGTCAAAACCAATTATATGTAAGAAAATGGTTTCATTTGAAACTACAAACAATTTAATTGGATCAATGCACTGTGGCTGTGAAGCAGTTATCATAGATAAAGAACTATTTTTTCAACAATGAATTCAACAGTTTTTCTGATCTTAATTTTTCATTTAATAGATTGGCCAACACAAAAATTAAGTTTTTCTCAGCATTTTCTGAACATATTAAAACAATAAAACAATTCTGCAAACTTTAATAAAATACTATTATCCCTTAAATTCTTTTTTCGAAATTTTTTGATACCATTATTTGATTTCGATTCTCCAACGAAATAAACCATACGCGATTAGCTACCGACTTTTAACCCAAAACGTCACTTTAACACAATTTTGTCAATTATTTGTTGACTTCTTCAGGGGTTTTTTAATCAACATGATTAATACTCAATAAAATAACAAAAATTATTTTCAAGATTAATAAATAGGTACGCAAAACATACAACAAATAATTTTTAACACTCAAGATATAGCTAGTCACATCATTTCTACGAGTATATGTAAGTACATTGAATACCAAAATATTTTTTTATTTGAAACAGTATTTATGGTATTTAATGGAGAAGAACTTGGCAACACTATAGAAAGAACTTTGTATTGTAGTTACACGGTAAGAATAAGTCACAGAATGTACAAGAAAAGCTTGAATAAGGGAATAAGGTAAAAAATAATTTCACAAAATTCATTATAATATAAAAAATAAATTATATTGGTTAGGAACTATTTAACTTTGATAGGGAATATAAATATGAAGTCCGTTATGTTGTCTTGTCCATTGATCTTTTTGTTGCTGCTGCTTTTTTTAACATCGTTACACAAGGTTGCATTTGCCAAATTATGCATATATAATTTTTTTATTTGAAATTTTTTGCACACACATACCTTTTTTAATTTGCTTTGGATTTTTATATTTGTTAAAATATATACCTAAGAGACACAACTTGACAATATTTATTAATTTAAAATAATATTAATCATATATTTGCACATTGTAATTGCTTTTATCTTTCTTTTACCTCACTTTGTTTTCTTGTTATTCTGTTAATGGTGGCTTTAATTTTTCTTAGTCGTTTTTGTTGTACTGTGTTAGATTTATTGGTAGCCCGAAAAAATTTTTTTATTTATTGATTGAAAATTGTATTTATTGAACATATATTGAAATAATAACTCAAGTTTGCATGAATTTGTTTTTTTCTCTTTATTTTATTATTTGCTTTATCACTGAATAGACAGACGCTTTTATAAAAATTCACGAAACCACAAAAATCTTAATTATAAGTTGGCGAAAAATTGTCCATATTTTTAACAAATCGGCATTTCTTTTGAAAGATATTTGTAACTTTTTTGGGTGGCTTATTTAATATTATTTCTTTTTATTTTAAAGGGTTTGTTTTAGCAACTTCCTCTTGTATATCTTTTACTTTAAAATCACTTCTTTCTTGGGCTTTACTTTATGCATTTTTTTGTTGTTATTGTAATTGCATTTGTAAAAGAGGGAACACAAAACTCCGCACATTTGGAAATAAATTTCATACGCACCGATAACATATGAATTTAAGTTCTTTCATTGAAACGGGCAAACAACAACTGACTCATTTCGCGCAGAAACATATAAAATGAAACGTGGTTGTTACTGAAATTAAAACGTTCTTTTTAACAACCGGCACCAAATGGCAACATCGAATTATTTCGGTATTTTTCATACAGTTACAGTGATGTAATTTCATTGCCGTAACGTAAGATTTATTGGAGCGATTTGTAGTCTTTTTATAAGGCCGCTACATTATTATAATGTAAACGAATCAGTTAACATATACTAGGATGATCGGGTTTTTTCTTGATTTAGTATAGTATTTACGATATTCGTTTATCATATTTACTAATTTTAAGTTTGGGATTAATATTTAATTTTTTAATCTTCCAAATTTTCCATCCTTTTTCAACAATTTCAAATAACACAAAGTACCAAAAGTGTGCACCCACGTTACATGGTGGTGCAGATGGCCTGTAAACTAGTCTAACAACTATATTTTAATCTTCAATAATCCAAAAACTGTTGATCGAATCGTAATACTAGGTTAGGTACTTTCATTAAGCAATAGGAAAGAATCTTGATTTGATAAAGGTATTTGGAAAACATTTCCGTCATTCCTTGTGAAGTTTGGTTTGGAGACATGGCGGTTTTGACTATGTGCCATCTTTAGTGTTATTTTTAGTTTTTAGTCCAAACCAAACTTGACAACGGCTGACGGAAATTCGTTCCAATTATTTATAACAGAAGAGACCTTTATTAAGTTTCGCAGTGTGACTCACCGAAGTTGTAGTTAAACATACCAAACTCATTATAAAAAAAATTATAAACTCCTCTCTGTGATGCCTTGGTGCTAGCTTTAATAAAATGATCTTTACACTAAATATTTTCCACATGTATTTGGATATGTAGTTGATACATATAAAACTCTGTGTATATACCGAAACTGGTATAGTTCAAAATTTTTGTGTCCTCACGTATACCGCGATCACACAGAACAATGTTAGTTACGAAAGTTTTGAGTAAAATGACAAGAGATGTAAGACTACTGGTAGCGGGTACCGACTCACTTTTACAAGTCATATCTTTTGTATTCTCATTCGCAATTATAAACCAAGACAAATTATTGCAAAACAAAAGTAGAATTACAGAAAATAATTTATGTGTGTGAACGTAAAGGAAAGTTCAAGGAACTAAAGAAAACTTGGGCAATTAAACCTTGCTCTGTATGATCCCATTGAAGCTTTCAGATTTGAGAAATCAATGGACAGATATTTTTTCAAATTTATTTTTTGTTCCTTTTCCTCTTTGAAATACCTGCCCAACACGTGGGAACATTAGAGGAAACATAGTTTTTAGACTTAGATTATTTTTGATACAGACGGTGCAACTACAGAGGCACCTATAAACGAAATATCACTTTTTTGTAAACAGAAAAGGAAATGCTGTTGGTACTCTGTACAAATGATCACCAAACTAAGTCTTTATTAGGCACAAATTTGTTCGCACAAGGCGAGAGCATCGAACTGGAAAAAATATGTTCATGGTCTTCAATGTCGAATTTGTTTCCCTAGATATTGTTTCCCTGCTCTCATTATAATTTATGTACGAGTGTTTAATATTATTGCAACCAAGAAAGCATTGTAATTTAAGCAGGAAATAAAGCTACCGATTACGGAACATTAAATCAAACATGCCAATGTTTTTTCTAATGTTCCTCTGTGGGTAGACACAGGCGACTATACTAAAATTATTACTAGGGTGCGTCGCTACGTTGGAAATCCTAGAAGTCGAGCCCCATACTTCGTCATTTCTATATGAAGTAGGATGGCCCATTTGCGCACACTGTGCGCCAACGTTTCGGAAGGCATTACACTTTCGACTTTTTCGACAACAAGTTGATTCTTTACACGAAATCGTTTATGTCAAGATAAAACTGACGGCTCGCACTTTCACTTAAATCAAAACTATAAATTTTTTTTAAATTTCTTAAAATCGTTTTCACTTTGACTGCCAATATTATTATTAATCATTATTAATTTATATTTTTGATCTGTTGTAAAACTCCGGCAGCTCTATTTTATCTGCTTCCAACTACATTTCTCTTGCCAGCAAAAAATCAGCTGCGGGTGATACATAACGGAATTAGAACAAATGGCTTTAAAGCAAAGAAAATAGACAATCCTCATTAAAGAAATTTGTTATTAATGTAAAACATTTAGACCACATAATTTAAAACATCGTAAAACCTTTAAGGCACAAAAAGTTAATAAAAGTTTCATTGAAAAAGTTTACAACAAATCATGTCCAACCTACAAAGAACCGTTTTAAAAGGTCGTTTGCCTCCCACCGTACCTGGTAGTCGCATAGGCAGAAGGTATTGACAAAAACAAATTTATTTTAATAATCATTTATTTATGACCGAAATGACGCTTAATTATATTCTTATAGCGATTCATTTAAGAAGTCACGAGTACGTGATTTTAAACCCTCTCTATGGAGTGAATTCTTTGCCGAAAAGGATGACGTAGTAGTTGATGAAAGTCGCTCCTTTCGCATATATCGTACAAAGCAACCAGAGAAGCCAGGGCCGGTTCTGTTACTGCTACATGGTGGTGGCTATTCGGGTCTTACATGGGCTCATTTTTGTGTAGGATCTTTTTATCGTTATTTCTAACAGTAGTTCTCATAAATTAGTAAGATTTTATTACAGACCGAAATTACTAACATGGTTCATTGCCAATGTTTATCAATTGATCTACGCGGCCATGGTGATACACAAACTGATGACGATGATGACTTATCGGCCGATACTTTAGCCAAGTAAATATTCAATTTGTAACTTTCTAGTTGTTTCCTAAAGTTTTTTACTATAAATAAATTAAAAAGAAAAACATTGCAAATATTTCTCAATAACTTTTCGGATCAACTTCTTAGTTATTTAAAATACCTACCTCTTTATAAATTTTACAATGTTATAATTTTCATTCTTTCTTTTACAGAGACATTGGCGATTTATTGTTAAATATTTATCCAACTAATATGCCTCCAATTTATGTTGTGGGTCATTCCATGGGTGGCGCTATAGCTGTGCACTTTGCTAGCAAGGAATTAATACCAAATATAATTGGTATAACTGTCATAGATGTTGTTGAGGGTACGGCTATGGATGCATTAGCTAGCATGCAAAGTTTTTTAAGATCGAGACCCCAATACTTTAAAAGTATACCGAATGCCATTGAATGGTGTATACGCAGCGGCCAAATACGTAATATAGATAGTGCCAAAATATCAATGCCGGGTCAAATTATTAAGTAATTTTTAAGCAACCTAAAATTACAGTTATTTTTTAACGTACTTGTATATTTCCGCTTTTTTAATGCTATAAACTATTTTATTTTTATTCAGTTGCACAACAAAAAAACTAGCCACAAATGAATTACCCCTTACCGAAGAGGACGATGATACACAGGCTACTAGTACTTCAAAATTTATGCATCCATTTAGTATTTCCGAAGACGAAGAGGTTTCAGGTGATTCTACACCAACTGAGGTGAATAAAAAGGAAATTGATTTTAAGAAACCATCAGAAGCCACTGAAGAGAATAATAAAAAGTACTTAGCAGTTTTTGGTTATTTACCACAATTTATTCGAAATGTTTTTATAGATATACCTGGCGCATTGATTTGTCTAAATCGGAAAAATATTGGATTGGCTGGTTTTCAGGATTGAGTGAAAAATTTCTTAACTTACGTCTGCCAAAACAATTGCTTTTGGCCAGTATTGATGGCTTGGACAAGGCTTTAACTGTGGGACAAATGCAGGGTCGCTTTCAAATGCAAGTGTTAGCTCGTTGTGGCCATGCCGTCCATGAGGATCGTCCGCATGAGGTGGCTGAAGTTTTAAGTGGGTATTTAATTAGAAATCGTTGTGCTGAAGCTGCTGGAGACTTTCGTTGCCATTTACCAGCTTGTTAAACGTAATCTAATTTTTTTGAGTAACGTTGTTTAATGTTTTTTCCTTCCATTAATGCAGTTTCCAAAAATTAATTCTCTTTTTTTTTAATTAAAATCATGCATTTGCAAACACCTCGTAAATTGAATTCAGTAAAATTTCGTTAATTTATTATGCATCCAAATGTAAAGTGTTGGTAATTCCGTAATTTATTAAAAACGACTATTATTCAAATTATGATTGTGTAATTTATTTTTTTGTGCGTTAAAAACTTTACTTCAAAATAAATACACGGGTGTATATTTCAATAAATATTAATAAGAATTGCTTGTATTTAGGAAAAACGAGTTTCAAATTTAAAACCAGATGCTTCGGCAGGCTAATTAGTAGTGTGCTAGTGTATCAATCAGGTGGTTTTGAGTTGGATTCTCATCCATAACATTACAACGGGTTAAAGTTTTGTTCCCAGGCTCGCTAATATATGCTAGAATACACTTCGTAATTGTATTGTAGTATTTAATAAATAAATGAATTGAGCCATATTTTATTTAACTATCAAGCCCAAAATTATTTGAATCAATAGTAACATTGATGCATTTCGAAACAAAATTCATTGTCAAAATTTTAAGGGTTGGCTTTACAAGTATGTTGCCATCTATTACTACAAAACAACATGCGCTTAGGATGTCAACTATAACTCAAGTTTTATGGGGAGGAAATTCAAAGCTCTAGTAATTCTTATATGTAAGGATAGATTGACCAAACTATACGATAACATATTAACCCAGGGTTCCTACTTCATTTAGAAAATTAAAATTATCAAGTAGGTAACTTGGACAATTCGCCTTTAAAGTCCTACGAAATCGCAGCAATACTCTGAATTTAATAAAATTGTCAAATTAGAATCCAAGAAAATCTTTGCCAAAAGAGGAATCGAGAGCTCGGAGTCATACTTTGTAAACAAATCTTGCAACGCGATTAAAAGTGTGATGGGTTTTACTTAAAATAATACCAATAGGGTCCGAAAACAATTCTAAGCCGTATAGTAAGTGCGTCATTGGAATCGCATTGGCAACAGCCTTTTTCACATAAATTGGTAAATTCAAATGAAAATAATACAATCTTTTAAGGCTGATATTCATCAGTGAATAAACTTGATCAACAAGCTTAGAAAAATTTTAATTTCTATCTAAAACGTCTTTATTGGTATAATGGAAAGAAAATATTAAATTTTCTTTAATATTGAAAAATGACTGGAATTTTTGGTAACTTATAAAAATCAGACCAACATAAAATCAACAAATTAATCAAACTCTAGATTTTTCTTGACCTTTTTTAATCTAATTTAATAAATTCTTCAAGCTAAAAGTATTTTCTATAAAAACTTTTTTATTGTTTTCAAATAAAAAGTTTTTTTACTTATATTAAAAAAACTTTCAAGCTTGAAGAATTTAGTAAATCAAAAAATTCATTTAAGATTTAGTCGATATAACGATAACCTTTCTTTAGTAATTTTCTTTTTGTTTCTAATGCCTTGATATGTCTTAAACGTTGAGCTATCTGCTCGCGTATTTCATCTCTGTAGCGTCTTCCCTCGCCCAGCTCTTCCATTTCGGCCAGCCATTCCGCACGTTCGTTGATTTGTTGCAGCACTTTACGAAAAAATATCCATCAATCAAATTATTGTAAATTTACAACCAAACAAAAAAAAACAATAATTCTTACATTCATCTATTATATCCTCCTTTGTCGTGTTTGTTTCTTTTTTAATATTCTCTCGACGTTTGGGTTTTAATGTTGTTTCTGATATACGCAGGCCCGACATGGCTTCTTGCAATAGTTTCTTAGCCTTTTCCGAAGGCAATTTATCATCTGGTTTAGGTCTATAAACTGGCATATCATAAGCGCCACTGGCTTTTATCTCCATTAAAGATTTTCGTTTAGCCTTGCGAGCCCTTTGCAAAATTTCCAAGGCCTCTTTATCGGGATCTGTTGAAATATTTATACGCGGTGGTTCCGGTTTAGGCAGTGGTTCGCCATTGCGCAAGTGATAGTCGATTTGTTTACGCATTAACATACTCATTTTGGATTCTTTCATTAGTACTGCAATTTTTTTAAATAAAGAATTACGAAATTAAAATAAATTTTGAGTGCATTACAAAATAAGAAAACCTATGACCCAGAGATAGGTAATACTGATATGAAGCTTCAACAGAAATGTAATAATAAATTAATGAGACGAATAGGTTGCGCTGCGAACTATCACACACTTGTACTTTAACTTCCTTTCCCGTTCCCTAAACAATGACCGATAGCAAAACTTACACTTCAACAAATCCGCAGTCTCTTTGCTGTATTCGATTTTTGGCGTATGAAAGAGACCACCTTGGGGTATACGTTCGCTGGGCCATAATCTTGGCTCCGATGTAGCACTTGAGCTTTTTTGTGGATTTTGCATTTTTATATCCTTCTTTTTATTTTCGAAATTGTTATTTATGTATTTAAAAAATATATTATTTAAAAAATCAACATAAAGTACACTAAACGAAATTATTTATACATAGTTAATAAGCAATAAAAAGTTCTTTGTCAAGGTAAACAATTAAAGAGGGGTGCCAAGGAAACGCAGCTAGTTTTTCAGTTTGGTCAAAGTGTATATTATCCATATGTTGCCTTTAGTTACACAAGGATTAAAGTTTCAGTTACAGGTAGACCCCGCTTTAATGTAAAATTGCAAAACGTAAGCGAGCTGTTAAAATTGTCTGTTATTTTTAGTTTTCCATTAATTTCTTTGCATTTTCAACATCTTTTACAACTTTGAGTTTGACACTAATTTATTTTATAAAATAAGTACACCTTCATATCAAAAAGTACTCGGAACACTTTAATGAAACAAAAACAGTTCAGTTATGTTATTGATCGATATCCTTTTTAATACTTGATAACTTTATCTTTTTTATTATTAACGGTAGTCACGGTAAATCGACGGTCCGCTTTGAACTTTTTATACCACCCGTAAGTTTGTTTTTGACACTGTCAAGTCCCCGTAGGCCACCCTTATTATTATCCGAGTGTCTTTTATCTCTATAGAAAACGAATTTTTAAGTTTAATATATAAAACTATGCATTTAAGAGTTAATATTTTCAATTCTTCTACACGTGATTTTTCATTAAAAATTTGAAATTTCAAGCAACAATTTAATAATGGAACACAACTAAATCTCGGAACGAAAAATTACACTGAAAAGTGATACATAGCCGAAACCCATTTGTCTCCAAACCAAACTTGACACAGGAGGACGGAAATTTGTTCCAAATATCTATATGACATCCCCCTAGCGGTCAATAGACTCTAAGTAGAAATGGTTAGCCATATCCCACAATTGTGGGTGACAAATATATGTACTTACATATAAATATACTTGAAGAATATATCTGTTACAAAACAAAAATTAAACAAAAACAAAAGAATTCATCAACAAAAAGTTCAGGGTGACTCTATTCCCTACAACTGGAATATAAACTATGTTGCAAGGTGGACAAATTTGTTTTGACAATATCTAAGGACCGATTTCTTCGCATAAAAAATTCCAGTTACTTTTTTTGCTTTTATATTTCGAGCAGAAATGAAAGTTATTTTTAACTTTTATTTTTTCCTTGCAGAATTAAATTATTTTTGGTTAAATTTAAACATATTTGTGAAATGTACCATTTCATTTCGGATTTTTATTGAAATTTTAATTTCTGTCTGGGGCTGTCGCTTAGATAATTTCAATAGTGGAGGTCATAAAAATTAAGAATATACATATATATTTTATGAGCACGAGGGTGAAAATAGCCAGAAAAATGGTTTGCTATGATGTCCCTCAATGGAAACTAACTACCTGAGGGTCTCAGATAACTTGCGGGCCTATATGTTGGATAAAATTAAAATATTACTAAAAACCCCAACAATTTAACAAACTTACAAAACCAAATCCCTTTAAAAACCGAAACATTTAACAACAATTTCAAAATTTGGAAATTTCGACATTTAAAAATAAAATCGAACAACATAAATAAAAAAAATTATATTTGAAAAAATCTTAAGTTTTAAAATAAACCGAAACTTTGCCTCAAAACCTAAAATTCACCAAATTTTTAACTTTAGGCACACAAAAACAAATTTCACCACAAATTGGGAATTCAACAAAAATTAAAAAGCTACGATAAATTCTAAAATTTAAAAAAAAGTGACTTTTAATCGTTAATTAATAGCTAAAAATTTCACGAGAATCTAAAATTGAACCGAAAAATCAAAAGAAGGAATTAAACAATAATTCGAAAATTTACAATAATTTAAAAAAAATCACCAAAAAGTTTTTAATTACTCCCCCAAAAAGGCTGAAGTTTCCGAAAAATTTTGCAATATATATAATTTCACCAAATTTGAACATTTCAGAGCAAATTGCTTAAAAAAACTAAGTTACACCTGAACCTTTAGCGAAAAGTCCAAAGCATACAACAATTCGATATATTACCAGAAAGTCGTCAGAAGATTAAAATTTCGCCATGATTCGGAAATTCAATAGAAAATCTAGAATTAAAGAAAATTTCAAAAATAATGTTCGGTTCCAAAAGCCGTGAATATGATCAAAAAACCTAAATTTTACTTTAAACAAAAGCCAACTTAAACAAATATTTTGAAATTTAACGATGAATTTCACCAAAAGTTGTAAAAGTTTAAAAATAGAAATTTTACCGAAAAATCAAAATTTTGTCAAATAATTTGAAATTATATCAAAATTTGATAAGTCACAAAAAAAGCCCAACCAAAATTGAAATTTCACGTTAAATGGACAATTATTCAACAAGGAATTAAAAACTTCACCAAAACCCTGAAATTTCAGAAAAAAAAAATATGAAATCATACAATTTTAGACAATTTTTCAAATTTTACCTCAGTGCAAAAATTTAGTTGAAAACGCTATAATTATCTAAAGAGAATTTATTAAAAATTCGTAGTCATTGAGGGAAATGGTAAGTCCCCTTTCAGACTAGCAAAGTTTTCTTTGACAAAGTTTCTTGAATTCTCTTTTAAACTTTGTCTTGTGTTCAGACAGGATAATTTTACTTTGACAAAGTCTGTTTATTTTGTTTGTATGTTTGTCAAATATAAAGAGAAGCCATATTAATTCGGTTTACGAACTAAAAACACAAAAGGAATTTGAGAGTACAACAAGTTTTGTACCAACCCACGCTCTATTTTCCTCTCTCCTCCACAAACTCAAGAATTTGCAAAAACTTTGCTAGTCTGAAAGGGGACTAACAAACAAACATAAACAAATTAAGAGTCGAAATTTGGTGCTGGAATGTGTTCTGAAACTAAACAGATGTGCCTCGTTGAATGAGGTAACGTTGATGTGGGTTAATGGACACATAGGCACAGCTGGGAATGAAGCAGCAGACGAACTGTCAAAAAGGGGATCTGATGTGGATTTCTGTGGACCAGAACCCAGGGTTGCCCTGGGGAATGGCCTAGTGAGAGCTAAAGTTTTTCAATGGGTAAACTCATTACACGTGAATAGGTGGAGGGAGAATACCATATGTAGACAGGCTAGAAGCGCCCCTCGGCAAGAGGGCCAGCAAGGTGCTCGGATATAATAGGGCTCCTTTAAGCTGGATCACTGCGTTAGTGACAGGACATGGAAACTTCAAGTACCATCTGGCTAAGATGAAAGTCGTAGAAGATGATAAGACCACGGGCAGACACTTGTTAGATGTGAATGCCATGGGGGAACTAAGCCTTAGACAAATGCTAGCAATTACAAAAGACTCCGTGATGAGGAAGAGTGTCGACAGTTACCAGTCGACAGTCTGAAATCACTTTGGTCAAGAGTAAAGGCTAGGGCTAGCACGAGACTCAATTGAATGTAAGGTTGTTGTGATTACGGATCGGTTCCCTGAAATCAATTTGAGGAGCGAAATGGGGGTCGAAAGTAAGTGGTCTGCTTCGATATCCCCACATACATTAATATATATATATAATATAAGAGTCGAAATTAAAGAAAAAAAAAACATATCCTCTATTAACCGATTGAAAATGCGTATAACGAAAGGAGAGCTTAAATGTGGATTTAGACGAGAAAAACCGGAGGCCATAATTAAATATCGTAACATACTTTTGCACCGAAAAAAATCTCTAGTGCTACTACGTTCTTAGTAGTTCACAATTTAGTAAAGGGTATATAATATTCGGCACAAGCGTATTTAGCTTTTATATGCTTTTTATTCTCTAAGAGGCTATTTTTTATGTACAACCTATTCATGATTTATTCATATGCCAAAATATTATAAATAACTTATATTTCTGCCCTAAAAAGACATAACTGTTACGGTCCCTGGAATATAATGCTAAATTACCGCTTACGTTGAACAATGGAGATGGAATACGAATAGTAATAAAGCGGATACAAATTCGATAACAAATTTTAAGCAATCAAAATCAGAATTGATGGAAATAATTCGCATGTTTGAATGCAAAGCAGGAAAGTAATAATTTTCAGTCAAATGTTAACTGAGGCCAAATGAGTTTAACTTAGGATTTAGTGCTTATTAAACTTACCATTGATTAATAGGATTTCCGTTTAAGTTTTAAACTGTATTCTAATAGCTAATGACATATGTTTGAATTTAATTGTTCGTATAAAACAATTCTAAGCAGCTTTCAGCTGGCGCGATCAGGAAGAAAGCTTTCAACATCTGAAACTTGTTTATTTCTCAATTCTTTTATGCCATGTTGCCAATATTTATTTGACTCGTGGTTGAAAATATTTAATAACTTTTTTCGGTTTAATACATACAAACACTTGAGTTCAATTTTTAAAATTATGATCTTTATATATTTTCTTTGTATGGTTTTATTTTTTATTTTTGAATTAAACTTTTTGTATCATTCTGTTTTTCAATTACATCGTTGGTTGTTAATTTTAATGGTTAATAATTAATTTTATTTTAATTTCTTTCAATATAAAACATTCGTATTATTCTAATTCTAATTATTTTCTTGTTTTCACTATGCAAATTAAAAAAACTACAATTTGTTTAATTCATATATTATTTGGTTGCTATTTGTTGTAGATGCTTTTTCTAAGTATTTAAAAGAAAAAATACATAGTGATAATGATTTTTGTTGCTTATGTTTTCCATTTTTTTTTTTTTTGCTTAAATATTTGCTAAATATTTTATTAAAAATAAAAATAATTATAATGCCCAGGAAAATTTTCGGAACTTATTCTAAATTCTTATTCAAATTCTTTAGTATCATTACATCTGTAAACCGTCTTGTCCAGCAACGTTTTGATTTCAGATAAGATTTGAAATAATTTGCTAGAACCGATTAAGCTATTTTTCAACTTGGAAACTACATGACTTTTTTTTCGAATTCTTGACGAATACGTACTTAATTTTAGTTCGTAAACTGTTGCGGCCATAAAATTGATTAAGAATTGATTCAGTTAGATACAGGCTAATTTGTTTGACCCTTGTCAAATTCCTGTAAAAATTGTCATTTCCTCAAGCAACAAAGCTTACTTGGAAATTCATATTTAGTAAGAAACGTTTGGTGACCTGAAGGCCCTTTTACATTATTAGATTGAGTTAACCAACCTGTCAAAAATTCAAATAAAGTGAGAAAGTATAATAGTGTGAAAACAATATGTTATGAATCAGATCAAAATTTGATACTCGTGTGACTCTCACTATTTTTGGAGAATTTTCTAAAAGCTTAGACTTTTAGACAAACAATATAATGAGTAAAATTTACTTATATTTTTGACAGTCGGAACGATTATCATTCGTCTATTGGTTCACCCGTAGCCGCTCGCAAAAATCAAGAAGAAAACAATGTTCTGAGCCGACATGCTCGATAAAGTGTTGCAGAGCCTTCAGGCATTAACACGCACCACAATATAAACTTTTGCATAAGATTTTGTTTTTCAAATCATTGAATCGATTCCGTTTCAGAAAGTAGCCAACAATATTACAAAACAGTTTTAGCACACGGGTGATTTGATTTTCTCTAATTTCTATAGAATTAGTTTGAAGAGGGAGAATTATTATTCTAATTCTAATTCTAATTCTAAAGTGTTAGTCGCAGCACCAAATTACAACGATTACTATTAGAGTCTTTCCTGGGTTTGGTGATAAATAAATTAAAAATGTGTTGAGATTATTAAGATGAAAATAAAACTTAATTATTACATTTAATGTTTAATAGCAATAATCAAAAAAATGTATATTAAATTATGCATTCTATTTTATTTACAACATGGGATCTCAAATTTTAAACTTAATTAAATAAGATATAATAATAATAACTAAAATGTTTTAATTTAAATATGTTTATATTTTTGTTTCATTTTCAATTTGAGAATTTACGTACAACATTAAATTCACAGATAGAAAGTAATAAAATTATGCATTTATAAATATGTTTTGTTTTTCATAGTTTTCAATATTTTTTTTATAAGTTTGTATTTAATTTATGCAAAGGTCAAAATCTAAATGACTGTATTTATAGAGAGTAGTTAAAATATTTGCCTGTTAGCTTTTAATCTAATTATGCTAAAAATGGTTTTTATTTTTGTTTAAATACACATAATTTTTTGTATAAAAAATAACTTTAGTTTTATTTAAAAGAAGACAAAATTAAATCTAAATTAAACATAATTGGTATTAAATTAACGAAAAATTGGTATAAATTTGACTAAAACACAGTGATATTATACATACATATACATATTTAGCATTCTTAATTAGACTATAAAGATTTTGATTTTTTATAAAAAAAAATTGTTATACATTCAATAGTAAGCGTAAGACAAACGCCTCTGTCAAAATTTTGTTAAGCAGAACAAAGCATCCGTACTCTTCTAACACGAATCTGATCAGATATTTTTGCTTTATAAATAATATATTGGAATTTAACTGTCGATTTACAAACTTTAATACAACCTTCCTTTGTGCTAAAAAAAAAATTGTATGAAAAACCCCACTTTCAAAATATATTTTAGTGATTTAAATATAACATATGTCTCAACTTTTCTTTATCGTTTCTGAATCAGCAGGCTCTAAAGGCCCATTTCCGCATACGCCGTAATCGGCGCGGATAACGCAAAAGCGTCTTTTCAGCGTATTTATCAGTAGCCGTGAAGGTTCTTAATTTCATAGTGTTAAAAACATCTTCCTGAAATACTTATGGAATGGGGTTTTTTTAATTAAAAAAATTACATGAGTTATGTTGCCTTAGTTTTTCTAAAAAAAAAATAAATAAAGAACAGTAAAACAATTATTTGGTATCCTGATTTACGAATTTACATTTTCTTAAGACCTGAGGTTTTAAGTGTTGGTGGGCTGAAAAATTCAAATCAGGCATGATCTAGAAAGTAGTGAAATTGAAATTTGAAAACTAAAATTTTCGTTTTGGATGTTCTGGAAAAGTAGAATGCCCAATATTAAAAATTGAAACTGAAGTGATTTCAAATGAATATTTCTTTAAAGTAGAATGTAGAACATGCCTGAATATATATGAAAATAAATCTCTTTAAAGGGGGTGATCACAAGTGTCGTAAAAGAAATTACGGTTACAAAAATTGGTGACATTGTTTAGCTTAAGTTTAAAATGACATACTAAGGTTTGGTATTCCTTTGGCGGCCATAAGCGATATATGAAAAAAAATTTCACCGTGTGATGCAGTACTTTTATTTAAAAGATGAGCTGCAAGGAACGACTGCCTACTAAGACACAAGAAGAATCTTGGAAAAAGACAAACATTTCAGTGTTTGGAAATGTTTAAAGCCTAAAAAGCAGTCGAAGAAATATTCATTTGCAGGCACGGTGAAACGTGTTTAGGAATGCGCCCGATTTAATTTTATTATTTTGAAACCTGAAAGACAATTATAAGGGAATATTGTGTAAACTTACGTTAGCGTTTTAGTGCTGAAACCAAAGAAATAAAGCTGAATTTCGGGAAACAGAAATTGTTGTTTCCCCTCTAATTATTGGATTTGGGTAGCTTGACTATTCTTAAGGCCATTATTACCACTTGACTTTAATTTCTTGTTAGTAAAAGGTAACCTTAGCTAAAGTGATACAACCTCAAATGCATAAACCGTTCGTTAAAAGTTACGAGGTAAAATCTTTCCTTTAGCTTATCGGAAAGATATAAACGTAAGTTTATGCATTTGAGGTTGCCGCATTTTAGCTAAATTTGCCTTTACTTTAAAGGTAAGTTGTAATAATTACCCTTAGTGTTAAAAGTTTTGATGCTGTTGATTATCGCTAAAAGAAGTGTGTCGAATTAAAAGAAGGCTGTTTGTGGCGTTTTATCTTTGTTCTCGTTGCTATTTCACCGCACTCGTCTGCTTATTTTTCCTTTCTAAATTTTCTAAAGCAACATTTGTATAGCGTATAAAAAAGTATATTTATTAGTTTATATAACTACATTCTTCGAAAACAAAATATATGATTTGGGAAAATAAAAATAGTAAGTTATAGTTTTCCATAATTCGCAATAAATTTAAAACATCATTTAAAACATATAAGACAATTTAAAATTTTTGTATATATTAAAATTAAAACATTTTATAAAATTTTCAAAAATAAGTATATATAAGAATACAAATAGAAATACATAGACATTTAATATTTATAAAGGTATACAATACACATGTAGTTATATAATTAAATATATAAAACAGGCTGCCCGTTAAACATAATAAAAATAAAACAAAATTATAAAATAAATTAATTACAAATATATAAAATAAAGTTTTTTTAAATACGTTATAACTTGTTATTTATGTGTGGTATACGTATTTATGTTTAAAGGGGTTTAACCTTTTTGTCAATCAATCAATTGTTTCACATATATAATTATGTATGTAATTAGTATATTATGTATATAAATATTTTGTTATATATACGTTTATAAGAAGTCAAGCAGGGTTAACTAATATTTAAACTGAGCTTAAAGCTAACCAAACAACGTAATAAAACTTTGAATTTCTTCGTAATGGCCAAGCATATGCAAAAGAGACTGCGGTTAACTTAAACTAAGTTTAAATAAAAAACAGTTTCCCGGCCTAAATAGATTTTCATAATTTTCTACATAATTAAGATAAAAAATGTTGCTTAAAGTAATGTTAATGTAAAATGTATATTTTTGTTTTTTTCTATATTTATTTAATTAATTCAGCAATTACATTCCGTTAATGAAAATAGTTTTGTGTTGATTTTTGTAGGGAGAAATATATGTGTGTAAAGTTTTTGTTTACAAGACAAAAGTGTTTTTCCTACTTTAAAAGTTTCACTTCAGCAAATATATTCTTATTTTATTTATTTTGTTTTTTGATTTTAAATCATTTCTTTGTTTACCATTAATTTTATTTTAATTGTCAGTAAATTAAAAAAGGGGTCTCTCTCTTTTCTCTTTCCTTTTTAGTCTTACATTTTTTGACATAATAATGTAATAGTTTCATATTTTTTCAGCGGAAAGTAATTTAAGTCAGTCTCTTTTTTATCTCAAAATACAAATTGTTGTATTAACACAAAAAATTACCAAACCATTTTGAATATTTTTGTTATTCATGTGTTATTTTGTAACAATCCATCATCCAATTATTTATCCAACATTTTCTACTTAAATACTAAGTTTTACGACGAAATTTTGTTTAATGGGCAGTGAATTATTTAATTGTGATGGAATTTAAATAATGTAAAATGTTGATCAAAGTTAGCCAAATTTTCCTAAATGAGGAGAGAAAAATAAAATATGAAAACATGATAAAGAAAAAGGCTAAAAATTCAAGACAATTTCCAAATACTTGTCAATTATTAAATTATTAGAGTTTTAAAAGATACCAGCACCGACACATCAACATAAGCTCAATTTATTTTTACTCCAAATGCAAACAAAAAACAATAGCCGTATTCAGTATCAGGTGCAAATGGTTTTGAAAAAGTGAAAGTAGCAAGTAGTTTTTTAATGAAATCCAACAACAAAATACAAAAATGTTCTGTCAAATTTCATAAAAAAGCTATAATATTTTTCATTTGCACTTTTGCAAGACAGTTTGCACCAAACACTGAATATGGCTACAAACAAATAAAATTAATTCAAATTAAGTAAACCATTTTATTGATAAACAGGCCACCTAATCAAAATGCCGCTTAAATGGTGTAAGTTCTCTTGGGTAGACCAGATGGTCCACTGAGACCAATTGCTTAAGCAAGCTTATACACGCTCAACGATATTCAATGAGAACAAAAATTACACTGAAGATGACACAGGCGAAACCAAACTGGACAAGGGATGACGAACATTTGTTCCAAAAATCTACATCAAATCACCCTGTCGGAATATCAAATCAAGAATCGATATTCAAATATAGAAGTTGCCAGAAAAAGGAATAGGAGATGGCAACACAACCTCTGCATTTGCCGCCTTCCTGTGTACTTAGGGCAAATATTCTGGGCAATATGGTACTGCTAAATTTGGCTCTTACATGTACCTTCCATGTATCACACAGGTATCTAAATAAGTGAGACAGGGTGTTAACCAAACCTGAGTTTCTTGAGCAAACTTTAAAATGGTTTCTTATAGCCGTTAGTGAAATTATTAAAATAAAATTTATATAAATAAAAAAAAGTATTTTTAGTGGCGGTAGGTGACTGGAACTATATATATATATATATATATGTATATATATATATATATATATATATATATATATATATATATATATATATATATAGATATATATATACCAGAGTTAATTGTCTTTTTTCGCATTTTATTTTTAGAGAGAGAAATTTTTGACACCAGAACAACTAGTTTGTCTAAAATGGGTTTTAAAAACAAATAATTCGCCCCACAATACTTTGAGGAAATGCGGTGTAGCAAATCGGTTTTTGGAGAAAATATATAATTTATTAGCGACTTCTTCAAATCGCTAAATACACACTTATCGTTTTATTTTATTTTTTATATAAAGCCTATTACGAAAAATGTTTGCCGATCATTAATAAACATTTTTTAAATATTTAAGATTTCCCTAATATTGCTAAGGTTTCAAATATTCCAGATTTTTTTTTTATGACGAATAAGAAAATAAATGTTAAAGCACTAACAAAATTACTAAAAAAAAATATTAAACATAAACTTACAACAAAAATGCTAACAATCAAATAAGTCTCAAAATGGAGTCAAACAATAAGAGCTTATTTGTCTAATTCCTAACCTGTTCGTAGATTTCTTAATCATTTAATTAAATTAATTTTTCGAATAAAATACATTTCAAATTTATACTTAAAACAAAAGCGAAGCAAACGTACAAAAACTAATGTCAAATTAGTTTTAAAAATACAAATAGATCAACTATTAATAGTTTATGTTCTCATTAACGTTATTAAATTACTTGTTGCTCTTTGCCTTTTGTGAGAGTGATATATTGCCGCATTTAGCGTCAGTTTTCATATGATGAAAATAAGCTTTTAAAGTTTAAATATATGTAAGTTTCGAAAAGACAATCAATCAACAGATTTCAAATAGATTCTCTTAAAAGCGTTTTGGAAGATTTCAAATTTAAATGTTATAGCACAAAATATTAACTTAAAATTTTTAATTAAATCTCTTTTAATTTAGTTCTTATTATTTAAGTCAAGATATCCATATGAATTTATGAATTTCAATGTCAATTTGTGAATAAGAAATAGTATTTTATTTAAGAAAAGTAAGTAATTAAGTAAGTAAAATTACTAATGAAATTGAGCCTGAAGTAGAAAGTGTCGGGTGTAATACTAAGGAGTTAAACATACGTTGGCCATAAGATCGATCCAATGTAAATTATGAAAGTTTATTTTCCATAAGATTTAGTGACACGTTGGAAAACAAAAATATGCCAAAAGTTTACAACAAAATCCTTGTATACCAAACACAAAATATGTTATTATCATTAACAAAGAAAAATACAAAATACATATGGATATTTTGGCCTAAATAGACACTTAAAAATATGACAAATGTGACGAAGTAGAATGGTATGACGAGGTCTAGGTTCATTCGTTTATTTTTAAAGAGAACAATTGTTTTTTTAGTTTATAGCTTGTTCGGTCATTTGGAGACATAATGTCTCCAATTGTTCCAAACTTGTAATGTCATTTAGTGGGTCTGTTGTATTGTTAAGCGATGATTTCAAAACATCTGAAATTGTCGGAGGGGAATGATGCTGATGGTGATGTTGATAATTTTCACTTAAAGGAGGTAATTTCAAATTAATTTGTAATTGATGCTTGTTGCAATTGTTACAAGAGCTGAGATTGTTGCAATTACTACAATTGTTGTTATTGTTAGCGTTGTTGCATTGTTGCAACACAATGTTACTACTATTACTATTACCAACGGCAATGCCAATATTAACACTACTACTATTATTAGTACTACTACAATTGCTAACAAGGCTACCGGCATTCAGGCTACATGAATTGCCAACAGCAGCAGCCGCTGCAGCCAAAAGCTGTAATTGCTGTTGCTGTTGTTGAAGCGCATGATGCTGCTGTTGTTGTTGCAACATAACATTACGATTGGTATTAATTAGATTTGTAGTGTTATTATTAGTTGGTGTGTTATTTTTTGTTATTAGAACTTGGGGTGGTGGCGGAGGTGGAGCAAGGACATTAACATTAGCTGCTGTTGTTGCTGCTGTTGATGCTTGCATGAGATCATCAGTACTAACCATTACGGCAGCAGACATTGTTTTCTGCGGCATAGATGAGTTGCTAGCAGGAGACTGTTGTTGTGACTGTTGCAGCTGTTGAAGTGCTTCCAATTTGCTGACAATTAAACTATTACCGCTATTGATGCTGTTGTTGTTATTTACTGAAGTAAGACTGGCCTTCCGAGATTGCTGTTGTTGTTGATTAGGCTTCATTATATCAGTTGTTATGTCATCATTTGTCACGTTAGTAGTGGATAGAACACCTTGACCAGGTTTAAAAATAATTTTTTGCGGCTGCTGAGGTCCACCAGCGACAACAATTAAATTATTAAGTGATCGTCTATGTTGTTGTTGCTGTTGATTTGACTGCTGCTGCTGTTGTTGTTGCTGCTGCTGTGGCAAAGCCGGGAAATGTGTATGTTGTTGCAACATTTGTGGCTGTAACTGTTGTTGTTGTGGCTGTTGTATTTGTTGTTGATTTTTAATTTGTTGCTGTTGTTGTTGATAATTTTGATATGATGAATTTTTATATTGATTATTATTGTTGTTATTGTTATTATTAGGATTATTATTGGTATTGTGATATTTATCGTATTCATTAATTTGTTGTTGCTGCTGTTGTTGTTGCATTTGTTGATTATGATGATGCTGCTGTTGTAAACAACTCAATGAAAAATTCAACATATCATTCGAATTTTTGCGATGATTTATACGATCATTGCTGCCATTTTTTTGATCGCATTTTCGTGTTTTACCATTCCACCTGGAAAATTGAAAACTGAAAACATTTATTACAAAATCTACATATAATTTCAATATATACTTTTTTATTGCAGACATCGTTTGGTACTAAATCGAAACCCTTAGGATTTCTTACATATTTTTTGCAGGAATCTTAATGATTTAAAAATAAAATTCTAAAATCAATGAAGTTTCCGTATAAGTGTTTTGTGTTGAGTAAAGACATTTACCTAAAATGCTGTTAATTGAACTAATTACCTTAATCTAAGCATAATAGTAAAATAACATGTGGCAGTTTTATGGGCCACATTGCAAATATGATCACCTAATAATGGCTTTTAAATAGCAGCACGTTTTTTATTATACCAAAAAAGTCTCCGTACAATCTTTGTTTTCGTATTATAACGCTACTCCTACAGGTTTCTATGAACTAAAGAATATTGTTTACCAAGTCCAGTAGCGTTTACTCAAATTATGGAGTTCAAAAATAATCAAATTTTTGTGGATACAAAAAAATTATAAATAACCCTAAATGATGGGAAAAGTCCATTCCAACCAAGAACAATGTACCTTAACTTGGAGAGGAGAATTATACGAACGGTGGATGATAATAATAAAATGAGTGTTAAATTACAAGAAACTTAAAAGCTAGCGATGGAAAATAATGTTAATCACTGAATGACAAATTTATTGTCTTCTATCGATAAATTTAATAATTTAAATTTACCGGAATATCTGAAGTAAAAATTGTATATAGGATTGGTCCAAGCACGCTACCTTGAGGGACACCTGCTTGGATATCATATATTTAACAAAGAAACTTCTGTCTGTCAAATACGATTTCAAAAGTAAATAAAACGGTGTTGGAAGTAATTTCTTCAGTTTGTAGCATAGTCCAATATGCCACACTCTATCAAAAGCCTGCTGTACATCTAAGAACACTCCTGAGCACTATTTTTTGGTTTCCAAAGTATCTCTTATAAATTCGACGATACGATGGCATTGTTCTGGAGTGCCATGTTTGTTCCTGAAGCCAAACTGTTGATCAGGAATGATATTAGACACAGCAATTTTAACAGCTGATACTTGCCCGAACAATGCATCAAATATTCTTCAAATTGAACTAGATGAAATTGAAGCTTGGCTAAACAAGTGGAATATCAAAGTCAATAGCGATAAGTCCACCCATGTCACATTTTCCTTACGACGGGGTAACTGCCCTGAAGTACGTATAATCCTATCCCTCAAAAGGACTGCGTTAAGTATTTAGGAATATACATTGACAGGAGGTTAACATGGAAGGATCATATAAAAGCAAAAAAGCAACATTTGAATATAAAAACAAGACGCCTATTTTGGCTACTAGGTCCAAAATCTCGATTGAATTTGCGGAACAAGGTTATGAATTATAAAACAATTTTAAAACCAGTCTGGACCTATGGAATACAACTCTGGGGAACAGCCAGCAACTCAAATATTGAAATACTGCAAAGGTATCAATCAAAAACGCTGAGATCTATTGTCAATGCTCCATGGTTTGTTTCAAATTTTTCAATCCACAATGATCTATTTATTCTTAAGGTTGCTGACGAAATAAGAAGGCTAAGTGAAAACTATTTACAAAGAATAATTTACCACAACAATCCATTAGCCATTGTTCTTCTAGATGGCACCAATGAAGTAAACCGATTAAAAAGATATCACATTTTGGATTTGCCATTCCGAAATTAATTATTTATTTATTTTTGTTACTTGTATATATTTGCCTTTCATGAATTATTTATTTAAGTTACTTTGAATTGTACATATAACAACCTTTATATTATAATATCAGTATACAAATTGTATAAGTATATTGTTGTTCTCAGTGGAGGACAACAAATAATATTACCTTATTATATCAAATTTACTTATTATCCTTAAATGGATAGATTGTAAATAAAAATGGGGGAAAAAATTTTACAAGTTAATGGTTTGACGAAACAATTATTAATATTAAGTAATTTAATTTTTAGGCTTAACTTCGTTTTCTTTATTCTTTCTTTTAAAAACGGGAATTTATTTGATAACAGTAAAAGTTAAAATTTTATTAGACAACTAGCAGAATGAAATGCATTTTCTATGCCTCCACGTTTTCAACATTCTTCGTGTATTTTCTACTAATTTTGTGTCAACTGTAAACATCAACTATTTAACCTAACACTAAAGACAAATAAAATAAAGAAAACGAACTTAAGCCTTAAAATTAAATTACTTAATATTAATTTACAAGTTATTTTCTACAACATTCCGCACTAGAATGACTGTCAAGATTAATATTGTTGCAGCACTGCAAATGCTTCTAACTTGTCACAGATTTTGGTATTTAAATACGCGATAACGATCCTTTTATCGTTAACTAGTCCTCTTATGAAACGATGCCTTATATCGATATGTTTTGAACGGGCCTGATAGGTATTGTTATCAGACAAATATATAGCACTTTTATTGCCACACTTAATTAGAATGGGTAATGGTCCTCCAAGTTCATTAAACAAACTGTACCCACAACGCTTCCTGACCCGCTGCTGATAGCGTCATATATTCCGCTTCTGTTGTTGAAAATGCTGATATATGTTGTTTTTTTTTAGAGTTCCAAGAGATGCAACCCCCTTGAACTATAAATAAGTATCCAGAAGTTGATTTTTAAAGCTAAAACCCCCATATACTTGTGCCGCACACACAATACGTCCAAGGGTAAGGTAGATTTTTCATTTCCTCACATTCTTCTTTTGTTCTTTGGAAAGTATTTGATTAACAGCTATTGAAGTTGAAATTTAGTTGCAATCGTCCATATTAAACCTTTGTAAAATATTGTATATATATTGCTTTTGATCAATCCAATTTTCCACTGCTTCGTCTCTAATGATTTTCTTTCCCAGGTTATAATTAGCTTATCCGATATCCTACTTTAACATTCTCTCCAAGACTCTTCCTTATATGTATATTACTTTCTGGATTGTTTGTAAACATCAAAATATCACCAACATAAATTATTTCATCAAAGTTCAATTTGGAATAAATAAAGCTTCCGTCTTAGAACTTTTGAAGTACGGTCAAGATTTTAGATACACAATCTACTCGCTTGCTTGAGACCATACAATGATTTTTTTTTTTTTTTTGCCATTTTCATATAAACCTTCGAGAGAGAATTTTCATATATATTTCCTCATTTAGTTCCTTCTGGAGGAAGGCTGTTATCACGTCCATTTAATCAATATCCAAATCATGGTGTACGACCAAACTTAAAAGTATATGAATTAACTACCGAAAAAAATCTTTCCTCGTGGTCGATTCCATAGTGTTGATAACTAATCATTCTTTATAGTGTTTAACATCACGTTTAGAATTTATCTTTGTTTTAAAACACCATTTCCTATCAATAGGTTTCTTGTTTTCTAGTAGTTCTACAACTTCCCATGTACTGTCTTCATTCAAAGAATTTAGTTATCCGCCCATTGCCTGTTGCCATTGATATTTATTAGGACTTTCTAATGCTTGTTTAATTGTTTTATGTACTTTATCCATCGCATGGAAAAGTCTCAAACGCAATTGTTAAGCGTATGCAAAAGGTTCTTATTTACGCAACTGATTATTTTACCAAATGGAAAATTAAAATTATGAATGACAAGACGCAGGCAATACTGACTCCTTATAATAAATATTCTAAAATAAATTCGTCACTTAAATTGTTTATGCATGGCAAGGAAATCGTCTTTTCAAATTCAATTAAAAACTTTGGCGTAACGCTTAATAAAAATCTGACATTTCAGGAACATGTAGAAAACATTTTCACAAGAGCAATTCGTTGTGGGCGAAATTTTTTTATCCCTCTTCTTAATAGGAAATCAAAAATAAGCTTTAAAAATAAACTTCTTTTATATAACCTATGTATCCGCCCTATTCTTAAATGCGCTTGTGCTTGGAAGCATTGTGCGAAATCCCACAAAAAGAAAATCCAGGTAATCCAAAATAAAAATTTAAAAATAATATTAAATTTACCAAGACTACTTCTCACTTTAGAACTGCATAGAATTTCGGAACAGAAAAGAATTCAAACATTAATAAACGATATGACACTGACATTCTATGACAAATCCAGCATGTCAATTCTTTCCCATTTGAGTAATTTGAAAGACAATGACTATCCGAGTCTATACTCAGATTAGTTTCTGTATATTTAACTTCTTTAATGTAGGTTTTTTTATATCTTTTTCCTATAAATCATATTATTATAAGAAAGCTAATTATAATTTTAAGTTTGTATATGTTTGTTGTAAGATCTTGTGATAATAACCCAAAAAACTGTTAAAAATAAGAAACATAACGAATTTTTGGTAGTAAATACAATAATTGTTCTTACCTTGGCTTATTTAAGTTGCCGTTGCTCCCATTTTTTGTATGATGTATTTTCGGTGCCAATGACATTTTTAATTTGGATAACTTAAATTTTAATTCTTTTAATTGATTGACATGATTAACAAATGCCTCGTTATGAATGGATCGATCCAATATCCATAAAATTACACTAATATTATCATCATCCACAACCGCATACGGATCTTTTTGAGCAATTGTACACACTAAAATATGAAGTTTAGAAATAAAAAAAGACATTTGTACAATATTAAGAAATGTTTCGTTATTTATATAAATATAATTACACAAAAAATCAAACAAAGCAATTGTTTGTAAAGTACCTATGTCAATGACTTTCAAAAACATTAAAGCTACATTATCCTCGCCACTGTTGGTATTGACCAATTCTATCGGTTTCATTGGAGTCAAAACAATATTGGCCAATTCTTCAACAGCTGCCTGCAGCTTAAGCTGACCATTGATTAATTCCTGCTCCATTTTAGTCAAATGTTGGGAACGTTCCTTTAATTTTTCAATGCACAATGCCAACTTATGGGAAGCACCTTTTGTAACACCTAAACTTTGCAAGTACTCTTCAGTAATTTGCATCATATCCTCATAGGTAATATTCTTAAAAAGTTCGATGTATTTATGAAGACGTAACGATTTCAACCACAATCCAATGCTGGACATGCCAACATTGCGCGTTTGGAATTTTATGTAGTTTGGTTTAAATTCATCTAAACGAGTATCGGAGCCACTGTTGGTCAACGATCCGCGGTGATGTTCGATGGAGAGTGAAAAACTACGTGGTTTATTAGCGAATTGAGCCAAATTTTCCGTTGAATTGGAACAGTTATCGTTAACTGTAATGACGGAGGAATTGGAAGATGATGTCGAAGAGGATATTGTTTGGGTAGTAAGACTGTTGGAACGTCTAGTTTTTAAAGCAACAAATTTGCTATCTAAGCTCCAGCGATTAATATCTAAATGGTCAGCGCAATTGCTCATTAGAATCGAGGCATATCCCATTTGTTGGTTAGGCTAAAGCAAAAATATTTTATTATTATTTAACGAAACCTATTGCAATTTATGAGCTCTTTGACTTTCTTTCAACCCACCTGAATTTGGCCAGCATTGTTGCTGCTCGTATTGTTGCAACCATCACAATTGCTCATTGTATTTGCACTTGGATCAAAATCTAAGATTTCGGTACCATTTTTTGAGAATGACGTGTCGTGATCATCGATGCCATTGATTTGTCCACTACAATTGTTGCTGTTATTAATTATGTTAATAATGGGATTTGTTTGTGGGCCAAAGATATTGGGTGTTGTAGCCACCGACGAAGCTGATGCCGCTGTAGCTGAGGCAGCAGCTGCCACAACACCATTCACCAGGGAAGAACTGTCGCTATCGACTGCAACAAGCGTATCGACAATCGAAGTGCCAACAATGTTGAGACCTAAACCATTTTGACTAGAGGATAAATCGTTCAGTGTAATACCATTCAAATTATCACAGAGTTGATCAGCAATAGTTGAACCAACAATAATACCACCGTTGCCGCCCCCATTACCATTTTTTGGCAATGTATTTGGCGTAACAATTAACGACGACCAATCTGAGCCTACTGCTGATTTTACAAGTGGTTGATGCTGCTGCTGATGTTGTTGTCTACTTGGCGGTTGAATTGTTTGCCAGTCATTATTGCGAGATCCCACTATTGAATTATTGGAAATTGTAGATGTATTACAGTTCTGTATCAAATTGCCGAAAGATGTTGGGGGTATAGAAATATTTGAACTAGTCGATGATATTGAAATTCCAGACGATGATGATGAACCTGAAGCTGTCATTGCATGATTATCTAGCAAAAGAACATTAACAAAATTATTTGGATTATTTATATAGTTGGCGTGTGGTGTTGATATACTCGTATTAATTGGTGGACAGTTATTGTAGTTTTGAAGGTGATCTTCTAAATGTCGCAGCCAAACATTGAGAGTTCTGGAAAGAAAAAATAAACATAACTAATGCAATACAACTTAAAGATCATTTACCTTCGATCGTCGCTTGATACGGCTGGATGTATAAGCATATAGGAGAATATCTGTTGCACCAATTCTGTTGGCACAATATGTTTTATTGTATCCTTGACCGCCAACGGTATCAACGATAAATAATTTAATTTGGCATCATCATTGCCAGGTTTTAGGAGAGGTATCATATTCAATACCTCATGTAGAATATCTTCTTTCTTACTATACAATTTTCGCTCATCGCAGTGTGTTATTTGAAAATCAGATCCATAGCATGGTACTGAATCTTTATCTGAAGACGATGATGACAATGTGTCGACCAAATCGCCCAAATGAAAAGTTTTATATGCATTCAAAAGATTTTGTAAATAAGATGGATTATTTGCATTCATATCTACAACAACTGTGCTTAGATTGCATGTTGAACCCATGTTCTGTGTCAGTGTGTTATCAATGGAATATTGTAGAAACTTTAAGCTGGAATAACGTAAACGTTTAAGCAGAGCATACATAACCACAGTACGTTCACAGTCATTCCATTTCTCGAAGAGATTTGTAACTGTATTAACCTGTTCACAGAATAATGCATTCCCGGTGGTATTTGTGGAGTTGACACTACTACCATTCGTCGTTGATGCTGTGGACAGGCATGAGGATGTGGACGATGCTGACGAAGAGGATGATGATGAGGTCACAATATTAATGTTATTGGCATTTGTGGTACTATTTGTTTTGTTTTCAACTGTGTTTGTTGTATATTTCATATTGATGTTTTTTATTTGTTATAGTAGAAAATGTTTCTCTAAATAATCTTTGTTATTTGTAGGTATGACTGCGATGCTGACCTGTTGAATTTGTTTGTTTTGTTGCAAGAGTTGATTGTTGTAATATTACATGAAAACAAATGTATTCACCCCGTTTTAATCCAGGCAGATCGTGGTGTTAATCTAAAAAAGAAAAAAATATATTTTAAGGACTAGAGTGCAAACTTTTTCTATAATACAAAATTGAATAATTTTATAATAATTATAAAAGTATTACAAAAAAAAATTTACAAACCCAATATTCTTAATCTGGAAGAACAGAGAAATCAATTGAGCTCCATACATATGTAAGTACATTGGCCAACACAGGTGTATGAAGGTTGATCATACACCCATTCTAGATAACAGCGGACAAAAGCTAGTATAGGATGTTTTTTAAGCCCGATAGAACGTACAAAAGGGTTAACTACCCGATGTGTTATCGCAAGGCTGTGTGTCCATTTTTGGCTTAGCGGGTTTGTTAATAGACAAAATTGCAGCATATGACATGAAACCAATTCACAACATAGCCTACAGAATCCATTACCTCGAAGGTGCGGTTTATACGCTGGTGGTCACATTGGACCTTATTTCTTCAAAATGAAAAAACTTTGACGTCCACAATGCGCTTCATCAAGAACATTACAATTTCATTTGTTGTATTATTTTTTTACAATTTAAAATTTTATCGGGCTTAAAAACAACCTATATTTCAAACTATGTACATATGTATATGCAGCTTAAATCGTTTAAAAAATTATGGTAAGCAAATGATATATCGTATGTGTCCAAAAGTTTATTTCGAAATATATAAACACTTCAATGAAAACACTTACTTTTTATATTTTTGCATATTCTAAGATCAATGTCAGCTAATTAAACAAGCAAAAAAAACCTCTCCTGTAAAATTTGGTTTTTCTAACATACGATAATTTACGCAAAACGGCTGATATCTTTGTGAGCATTACACACTAATTTTTCAATAATAATAATAATCGATTTTTACTGATAATTCAAGTTTTTATGCTGAGGCTGCATGACATAATAAAAACATTTCGCCGATCTAAGAATTGTGCCAAAACAATGGGCCGATGATTGTAAGCAGAAAAATTAAAAAAAGTACTTAATCAAAATGGTGGGAAATTTTGCTGAAGTTTTAAATATAATAAAATACATCAAAATTAGATAGATTAGAGACACCGTTTGTTTAGACTAATTGGTACTTGCTTTGAAATCTCAATTAAAAACAAAATGCGTTGTTTTTTAAAAAATTAACGGCCATAAGCAAAACATTATTTTATTTTAGGTTTGAAGTGCACATTAGTTAATAAACACTTAAATTACACGTTTGTTTATTATCTTTGCTAAGAAAACATATCGTCGGCTAAAGTCGCAAACGTGACAAGTCCACTTTTTTCGAAAAATTATATTTTAATGCAGTTGAATAGTTTTTTGAAAAATACACAATTTAAATTTTTTTTTGTTATTATAAATATCGTTTTTATTCATGTTTGGCAATGATATGCAATAGTGTTAAGTCCCATTTGTCAAAAAGCGCGCGCTAAGTCCACTGAACGTACATATTGTCTCAGCTGTTATATTTCTTTTTGGCACAAAATTAGTTGTTTGCAGTTTCATTTTAATGGTAAAATTATTTATTTAATTGTAAATATTAATTATATATTCAGAGTTTAACTATTATTTAGCGTAAGGAAAACATAATATCTGCTTTTTAGTCAAAAATTTACAATATGGATTATGGTGATGAAGCACATGATGGTTTCGTTCAATATAGAAATGAAGAAGACGATGGAAATGTTGGTTTAGTTCCGTATGAATTCCACAGCAGTGCGGATGATTCAATAGAACTTCCTATTAAGAACAAAAAGCGAAAACGGCGAGTGAAACTAACAAACGATGCGTGGTATACAATGAAAAATAAAAGTCTGCGCCAACATGGAAAAAAATACTATGGCAAAACAAAAGAAGGTGGGCATTGGCAATATAATAAAGTTAAAAGTGCAAGATCTCATAAAAAAAGGTGCAACTGTATTGATAAAGGTAAAGCTGCAGCCATGAAATGTGGAAAAATAACAGAACCTCAAAGGGAAGAAATTTTCAATGAATTTTGGAAAATGAGTTAGCAACAAAAGAAGGTATATGTGAGGACATTAATTCAATGTATTAAACCTAAAAGACCACGAAATCGCGCAATTGAGAACATCTCTAAAAGAAAGAAAACATTGTTGTACCACCTTAGAGTTAACAATATTGCTTTGCGAGTGTGCCGCACTCTATTCCTAAACACGTTAAGTATTGGTAGGCATAATTGCTTAAATTGGTTAGATACTCCTTTGGATCACCACATTATTCAAGAAAAACAACAACCGCAGACGGAGCGTGTTCAAGATCTGCATTCATTTTTCGATTCGATTCCATCAACAGATTCCCACTACTGTCGATCTTCCACCACCAAAAAATATCTATTGCCAGAATGGCGGTCCAAGAGAAGTCTTTACGACTTTTATAAAAAACAGTGGTGTCACGAACGAGAAACCGATCCGGTGTCAATAACAACTTTCAATTCCGTTTTCACATTAAAAAATCTAAGCTTATTTTTACCAAAAAAAGACTTATGTGAAATTTGCGCTCGTCATAATGTGCAAAATTATTCAAATGAGGAATTCTTGACACATCAAGAAAAAAAATGAAGCCAGAGAACAAAAAGCAAAAGATAAAGAGTCCTATGTTTTTACTGTCGATTTGCAAAGCGTTCTAATGGCACCAAAATCAAATGTAAGTTCATTTTACTACCGAACTAAACTACAGGTGCATAATTTAGTTTTTTATGATTTAAAAACCAAAGACGCCTATTGTTTTTTGTGGAACGAAGTTGATGGTGGACTAACATCAGAAGAATTTGCCAGTGTTTGGGTTATGTTTATAGAAACAATTTTTTTGCCTAATTTACAAGAAAGCAACGATCCTGTCAAGATAATTTTTTACAGTGATGGCTGTACCTACCAAAATCGTAATTCAACAATGGCAAACGCTTTACTAAATGCAGCAATGAGCAACAATATAACTATTGAGCAGAAAATATTAGAGGTTGGACACACACAAATGGAAGCCGATAGTGTCCACTCGGTGATTGAACGCGCTTTAAAAAATAGAAATTAAAATATACCAGCTGACTATGTAAGTTTATGTAAAGATGCGCGAAAAAAACCAAAGCCCTATTATGTAACTTATTTAGATTACACATGTTTTAAGTCTTTTAAAAATATAACATACTTAAAAACTATTCGTCCTGGTCGTGTAATTGGAGATCCAAAAGTCACGGACATACGAGCACTTAAGTACACACCTAATGGTGACATATTTTACAAGTTGAGGTTTTCTAACGCGTGGAGCAATCTACCCCAACGTCTAGATAAACAAGTTGCCATACTGAAGTGGTGTAATTTAGCACAACTTTATAATGAAAAACGACAAATATCTAAAAGAAAGTATGATGATTTACAAATATTGAAAGAGACATTACCAAAAGACTATCATAGTTTCTATGAAAACTTGCCACATTAATGATAAAGAAGAGTGATATACCATGTTCCTTAATAATTACTATTATTTTTCATTTAATTTTTTATCGTTTTTAGTTTTTTACATTGAAATGTTATCGTTTTTATTTTTTTACATTGAAATGTTATAGTTTTTAGTATTTTTTTACATTGAAATACTATAAAAACAAAGAAGAAATTTTTAATTTAAGTATAATATACTTATATGTACATAATGTGTAAACAAATTAAAGTTTAAAATATTTAAATCACAAACAAGATGTGAAGACGCTTCTAAATAAAAGGCGTCAAGTCCAATAAAAAAAATATTTTACTTGCAGAAAATAAGACAAGTCCAAAAACAGCAAAAAACAAGTGTTCAAAGATTTTGTTAGAATTTAAAACTTTATTTATTAAAAAAATGCGCGAAATAACAATGTATTGCATATACAGTTTCCACAAATATTGGAAAATATATTATTAAAACAGTTTTTCCTCAATCCTGAACAATTTTAAAAAGTGGACTTGTCACGTTTGCGACTTTAGCCGACGATATGACACATTTCGTTGATGATTAAGTTAAAAGATAATATAAAATTCGTACTGCGTTTGTATTCTTTTTAAATTTAATTTAATGTTTAGATTTTTAAATATCGTAACTTTTTTGAAATAATATCTTGAACTTTGTTAAAATAACGATTTGCGTTTTTTGCTACAATATAAGTTTAAATGTTTAAGTTAATATTATATTTAAATAAGCAAAATGTAATAGCCATATCCAAAATAAAAAAAAAATTAGCTTTGAAGTACACATTAGTTAATAAACACTTAAAGCTTAACAAAACAAAATTTATTCGTTTTGTTTGTACTCACATCACTATAATTATATTTATCTTGATTTTTTATGAATTTTTTGACTAACAAATGAATAAAACGGCTTTACAATATAAAGATGTAAAAATTAGAACGGAGTGGATAGAGAGAATAAAAATCTAATATAATCAAACCTAAAATGTTTCCTTAATAATCGCTTTTTAATATAGTTTTGCTTAACAATGATTAATAATGCTTTGTTAAGTTTTTTTTTGCATACGACACCTTAAATTTGTATGCAATATTAAACAACAAATTTGACGTTTTAATTTTTGCCCCATCTGGCAACCATTACACTTGAACTAGTATGAATAGTAGATGTGCGAAAAATGGTTTTGGTATTATGTTTGTGGTTATTGTTACTAAAGTTTTTGTTGTTTTTGTTTTCACTTGATCTAGTTTTCATCTTAAACTAAATTTTTGCTATTGTGTGATGATTTGTTTCTTTGCATTTTTCATTTAGTTTTTTGCTTTTTATTTCTTTGCACATTTGCTAACTTTGAAAGTAAATACATGCATATATACATGCACCCATGCCTATGTATGTTGCAATAATACCATCCACAACAACAATTTCATTAGACATTATTTTATTTATTGTATTTGTAGTTTTGTATGTCCATTTTCCATTTCAATTTTGTAACGGCATTGACAATATTGAGCAGAAAAAAATAAAACGAAAGTACAAAGTATTTCAGTTTGTGTTTGATGAAAATATTTATACACAAAAGAAAAACACAACAGGAATTTTATTCCTTAATTGGTGTCTTTTTTCCATGTTTTCTTCGCCAATATGACCATTTTGTTTCATGTGTAAGTTTTCAACCGGCCAAAGTATGTACATACATACATACATATGTATGTATCAAATTAAAAATCAACAAAAGTCATACAAAAACTTAAGCACATATCGCTCATTTACTCAAACAACGTCATAACTCAAAAATACATGCTTAGAGTTAAAGATGCAGAATAAATTGTTATGTCATGCTTTATATTGTGTATAAATTTCATCTTCATATCTTTTATACTTTCCACGTTTGAAGGTAATATGCCGTTATTTTTTGTACAAAGGATTAGTAAGTGGGAGCAAATAGAAAACTTCAACCGCGATTATTTCGAAATGACATTTTTTGGTTTATGACGGTGTTTGAGTAAACGGGCGATATATGTATGTATATTTATGTAGTATGTATGTAGCACCTGCATGTGCATGCATTTCATTATCAACCATATTAAAAAAGCAAAAAATGAGGAACCGACTCGTACATGTTTAAAGCTAAAACACAATAAAAGTTTTGTTTTGAGTTCAAAGTTCTGCAATGCAGTTTCAATACATTGCTTGAGTCATCTTTAAGGATTTAAAACACAAAACAAAATTTTCATACATATGTACATATGTATGTGCATATACATTATGTATACTTTTGCTTTTAGCAATGCATCACATTTAAAAAAACTAAAAACTTGAAAATGACCAATACAACTTTTCAACAATTTTGGAAGATATTAAAACCATCACAAAATCTTCTTTTTTGAAATTTTGTTGGATTCATAGAACTTTTTCACTTGTGCAGTGCACAGTGCCACATTTTATCTGGCACGACAAAAATCAAATTTACGAGATATTTTCTTTAAACTTTGTTTACAAGCAAATACCAAAAATTTTCGGACAACTGCCACGCCGAAGACGTGCGGGGTTAATCTAATTTATGCAAGTGAATACCAAGCTCAATTTAATAAAAAAGTTGGTGTCGAAAATCAGATTATTGATGCTTTATATTAAAAAAACACTGTAAAAAGAGGGCGTAGTATATTAAAGGACACGCCCAATTCCAATTCGCGCCCGCTTTTGTTTGTTAAAGATATTAATGTAAACAATACAATTTTGAACGCTTTAATTAAATTTCAATTAATTTCAGTGATGGGCGTGGCCGTGCACGTACTACGCCTACTTTTTCCGATTTTCGAAACCAGATTTGTTAAATTGAGCTCAATCACTAAAATTAAACACACATACAATTTCATCAAAAATTGGTCCATCCGTTGAGATAAAATAATGTTCATAAAACCAGATAACAGCTAAACTTAGCGGGTTCAATCGGTCTAGCCGTTTAAAATGAAAGACTTTAGTGTATTAACCCTGATCCCTGCACTATCTACTTGATACAATCGTGAATCTAACGCATCCAGGGACGCATTCAAACACACACACCAGCACACAATTTGGTCAAAATCGGGTTAGGCGATTAAAAGAAGTTCAATTATATTCACACGTAATTTATATGTATATAAAGAATAACATTATTAAATTTTTTAGCTTCTATTTTAAAAATTAAATTTACAAAAATAAATATTGTTTGGTTTTCAAAAGATTTGTCTCTATAACAAAAATAAATATAAATCCCTCCTTAGTGCCACTTTTTTAATTTTTCAACGGTAATCTGCGTAAAAGCTTAACTGTAAGCAGAGATGCCAGATAATATTTATTTCAAATGCTGGCGACGTAAAAAAGAATTTTGTAATATCCATCATACATTTATGTATATATGCGTATGCATGTACGAGTATATCCATACATAAGTTATAAGCCAGAGTGTTTTTATAATTTATTATATTAAATTATATTAAAGTTTTTTTATACTAATACTGGAAATTTAATTTACTAATATTCTAAAAGTTGGTTTACTTCTTATATCCTTTTTACAAAGACCACGATCTACCATCGTAGATCTTATCTTCTTTATAAAAGACTTATATTAGGATTAAAACTCAGCGTTCTTCCTACATTTTTTAAAAGACGTTCCTATCTTATTTTGTTTCATCTTAGATCTATCGATAGTTTTAGCGTCATCACTTTTTTTTTTAATAGAAAATAAAACATGAATAAATTGATCTTAAAAGTTTAATGCTTTGTTGATTAGAAGATTGTTAAAATGGTTTTAAATACGACTTTAAAGAACCTATTTCGCATAAAATTTTACTAAAAGCATTTCTTACATTTTTTACTGGTATCGATTGATAAGTGGAAGTGTTGTTGCTTTCTGGTTGTGGGAGGGAAGGGTTTTAGTTGTTTTTCCAGTTTTCGTTTGCAGGAAAGTTACAACAGCACCTAATAATGCTACAATTGAACTTTTAGTGATTGTTTAGGCCCTAGCTTGTATTACATCAAAGTACTGCATTAACAATTGGCTTTGTTCCCGCAAAGCAACAGCTAGTCCATTTATTAATAAAAAAAAATAATGCATGCTACCTTTTTAGTTATTTTTTTGCCGTCTGAGTGGATATGGTAGATGCAATTCAAATGTAAACGAATGTTTCACATTTACTACATCTTCCATCCGTTTCACAGAGATAATTGCCAGTGTAGACATACATATTGTATTTATCGTAAAAATAAAATGCCGGTGGTATGTTAAAATTATATACAATAAAATAAAAAAACGATATTCTTAATGCACTTAATAGATAGATATCCAGGTATTTCAACTAAATACATCGTCTACACGTTTAACTTGGCGTTATAAAAAATTAACTATTATTAATTTCATAAAGTTGGTCTAACAAATTTGAATTTTGAGTTACAATTGCTATTACTTTAAACTGGGTTGTAAAGTACTAAGACATCTTTACGTGCACGTATTTTCCATACGTCCGGCAACACCAGCAGTATGTAATTGCTCACATACAATCCCTCGATATTCGATTTTAATTTTCTTTTGCTATGAATGCTTAAAAATATACATAGTACGTATATAAATAAATTGTTTTTATAAATAAAAACTCTATACCTCAAATAAAAGGAATAGCAACAACAAAAATTTTATATCAACATAATAAAAAGTACGAGCAGAAATAATATACAAATTAAATAAATACTGCACAGCATTGTGAAAGTACCATATCAATACAAACAATTTCGAACAATATGTGAACTTGAACAAAAATATACATATGTATGTGTGTATCTGAATGTGAAGAAAATAAATAAAAATACCATCCTAATACAGTTAATAAATCCATGAATTGTTCTAAATATATATGTGTGTGAAGATAAATATGCCGAGTTAAATATGTTTCGACGTAACCGCTTACGTCAAAACATATTTAACTGAAAAGTTAAAAGCCACAAAAAATAAATATATTGTAAACCTCACAAAACCGTTAAAAGAAAAAAAAACCTATGTAATTTCCTCAACTTTCCTGACTTTAACCTAACAGAAGCCTTGAAAATTCGCTGTATTTTGTTGCCTGTCAAGCTGCGTACCTAAATTTGTAGATTTATTAATTTATTTTTTGGCCTAATATCCGGCTAGATTAACAAAATTTCCCTATGCGCAGCATGGACAACAACAGTCGTCAGAAAATTCGTACTCATATAACCGTGTGAATTTTAATTTTGGAAGAATGTAGTCGGTAGCCTGCTGATTTCTATGTGTTTAATGCATCAAATCGCTAAATATACAAACTGAACTAAAATGTTGTTACAATTGAGGAGTTCAAAACTCAAAACATATGTATATCAAGAGTTAAAAGAACTATGAACTGAAATGAGCAGTCACTAACATGAACTATTTAGCACAAGCCTGTAGTACAAATTACAAACAAAACTTATAACATTGTGAGATTCACAAAATCACATGGTTGATGAATACAAACTTTTTTCATGTTTTATTCTGCTACGGGAGGAACTTTTAGCGTATAGAACAATAGAAGAAGATAAATAAATATATATTAACAAATAATATTGATAATATTGAGCACTGGCTTGAGATAATGGTCATCATGTCTGTCAAAGATTTGTTCTAACCCAAGAATTCATTTGACAATTGTTTCTAAAACGAGGTAAACTATTGCATCAATAAGCATGCTAAAAAATAGGGATTTAACAAAACATTTCAAGTCAGAGATAAAATTTGTGTTTTTGATATCATTGGATAAAGGACAAAATTCTGCAGAGAACGTAGTAAAACTCGCAGTTAAAATTGGCTAAGTTATGCCGTTTTGCTTTTTGTAGTTCAAAAATAATAAATTTGAGACCTAAACTTAAGTTTTGTCTTGTACTAAAATTTTACTCTGGAATAACCTATCGTCAGGCTATCATTCTACCGCTTAGACTTGGGAACATCGGCTTATTATAATAGACCTTCGACTTTCTCAATTCCTCAATTCTTATTGGATGAGTCGCGGCACTTTCGCGAGAGATAACCATACCCTCAAATCATTTTTACATATTGTGTGACACATAGTGCCTTAGTGCTAAGACTATATGTTGTCCATGTCCACATCATTCAGTTGGCTGGCTTTGGGAATGGCTTTTTAGCATTTCATCAAAAATGTGCCTCGTTGTTAAAGATAACTTTCGGCTGAAATAGAGCTCTTTTTCAAACCCTCTGCACCCAACTCAGCGGGCAAACGGTGTTGTGTATTGCAATAACATTGAGCTTCTAGCTTAGTGAGATTTTTTATGAATTCAGTTTCAAGTCCCGATGAAAAATTTTACTAGTTGGTGTTTGCGAAAGTCCGAGTTCTCTGCACGTCGAGCAATCGACTAAATCGCGTTTTCCTTATCAGTTTCACAGACAGCGGCATATCTGGTCTCACTTTCTCTATATATAGGGTGGCACAAAATTGATGTCAAAATTTAACTTTGTAGTAAATGAAAAAAACTTAAGCTGTTTTCATAAAAAGTCCTTGAAGTGTGTATCGCTCCATAGCTTCTTGACAATTAGTTTGGAATTATCTTCCACACACTATTTTCGTAACATTCAAAGGAAGATATAACCCAAGGCAATACGCTTTCCTTCAAATGAAACTCCTGACAACGTAATGGATGTAAAAGTTAAATCCACCTTCGTGGCATTATATAAATCTAACATGTTGAGGTGAGATACAAACGCAATACTTCATTCAAACATATATATATATATATATTTGGAAGAATTAAATTATTAGGAATTATATACGGCTTTATAGTTTGCACTTAAGTGTTTTGGTAAAAAAAAACACTTGATTTGCTCAAAAAGGATGCGAGGATTCAGAGGGCGTGTGTAGAATTTAACATCCTAGTGGTGAAAGATTTGTTTGTATGGGGATCGATTCAGTCTTGTGTACATATGTCGCAGCTAAATAGTCGTTTATAGGTGTTAAACATTAGTCAGTGTTAAAACAAATTTATATAAATCCAAAAGAAATACGTACAACTATTTATTTTTTGAAAGTCTCGTAAACTTTTTAACGAATTTTAAATGATTTAATAAAAATTAACAATAAAAATAACTTGGTTGCAAAGATATAAAAACCTTAAAACATTCGAAAAGTAGCATTTTAGCAAAAGCCGATCACTATTAACCACATAAGAGTTTTCAGCCGGTGAAAGCCCGAATACTCTTGCTGCTATTGGTTCTTTATATCAATTTTTTTGAAGAATTTAAGAAAACTAAGCAACAAACAGTTGATGATCTAAGTGTACAATTAAACAATGCAAGTCTACGAGTCTATATTTGCCGCCCAATTTACAAGAGTTTGAGTAAATTTGTTTTCCAATTTGACAATTCATTGGAGAGGTTGTAAAAATATGCAGTTTGTACTATTTGCGAGTCAAATCGACAATTATAAGGACCTATTAAAATGAAAAATGTTTTAATAACAATTTTTTTTATTTTTTTATTTTATAAAGAGAGCTCTTTAACATATGTATGTAATATACTAAAAATGTTTAACAACAAATACGAAAACAAATTATAAAAGAAGAATAAAAGACGTACACACGCATACTTATGTACATAACACTTGCAATGTAGTGAATTTCAACAGACTTTTGCAAGTTGTATTAATAATTTACAAGTAGATATTGTAGGTTTTTTTCTTATTTAAAAAATTTATTTTAATTTTCAAAATCTTTGAAAAACTTTAACGTGGTCATTATAAATAAAGAAGTTGAATAAATAGCAAATTGAATAATAATAAAAATACTGGTACATCCTAATAGTCATACTAGCATTCTTTTAGTAAAACATAACCTTGAAATATTTAAAAATTCCAATATTCGAACGGTATATTTTCCAAGATGTATAAATGGTATTGCTTAATATTTTCTATAAATATTTTGTGTACTTACATTTGGTATAATAGAAATAGTATTTTTTTTAATAAAAAAAATTATTAACTTCTCCAGGAAATCAATGTCAAAGTTTTGCTTAAAATGATGCCAGCTTGGTTGTTTGGTTGGTTGATTTATTTGTGTTATCGTAAAAATATGTTTACGATTTTTATCAATATTCTTTTCCAAAAATATTTTTAAATATTTTTATTTAATTGTAGAATTATCCAACACACAATTCATTATTTTAGTATTCAATTAAAATCAACACAGTTTAGACAAATCACAAACACACAAATGGTACGAAACAGCAATAGCAGCGAAGTTAAAAAAATAATACAATTAATAAGTCTTGTAAATGTAAATTGAAACCTGCATTTAATACTCAGTGAATGTTTAATTATATGGGGATATTTAAAAGAAGGAAATTCCGTAATTTATACAACGGTTCAAATGCTGATATATTTTCTGTAAGAAAAAGAGAAGAGTTTGTTTGAAAGAGAAAATCTGTTCTTAAGAGATAGAGTAAGATGCAAGTTATTTCTTTGAATTTATAATTTTGTAGGTCATACCCGCCGTTGCCATTTTATCAATTTCACTGCTGGATTTAGCTTTTTTCTTTGGCTTAAAGCATTAAAATACTTAGAAAATATGTTAAATGCTGTTTTATACATTTTTTTTATTTCTTTCACTGTAATAATTTGCTACTCTTTTGAGAGTTTAATACACCAAAAGATTCAATTAAAGTAAATATCTATTGAAGATAAAAAGAAATAAAAAATATTTACACCATCTCTTAAACCTGTCGAGAAATCATAAAATGTTTATTTATTAAAAACTATTTCAACACTTTTAGTAACTAATACTTTAGATCCGATGAACAGGCCAAATAATATATAATATAATATGCATAACAATTTTTTAGAATCAATGGTCGTATATTGTTAAAAAAAAAAAAAAACATTAGGATTAAAAATAAGATACAAATGTCTTTCTGGAATGTATTTCAAGAAATATCGACATTTGGATTTTTATTACTAGTTTTATCCTTCTCTAATGCAGAAGTTGCAAGGCTTTTCGTTTAATGTCTTTAATAAAAAAAAAAAATTCAAAATAGAATTGAACCTGAATTGTTATGCTTTCAACTATACAAATTCTCGAACGGTTCAAATTTGATAAAGCGTGCTGCTACATTTACAAAATATCCGACCATATGTTGATCAATTAAAATCTTTTGTTATATGCCAAAATGCTGACATGGATAAAGTATATCAGAAATATTAGAATCCCTTAACAAATTTGCATACATATTTAACTTTTAATTGTATTTTTAACGAGTAATTTTTATTATTATTAAAAGTTTAATATGTAATTTGAAATTAAAGTTTTAATTTTGTTATCTCTTAGAAAAATGTGCATACTATACCCAGATAAGAAAGTATGTATGCTGATTACATACATATATAATAAATAGAAAAATATTTTTTACACATAAAATGTTTTTACACATAATTATACAAAGCTTTTATCATTTTTGATTTCGACTGTAGAACGTTTTAGCAGTCTGCTTTTGCCCATTTAGCATTCATCCATATACTTTTTTGGGAATGCTGGTGGTACCACAAAAAAATAACAATCAATGTTTAAACAATGTGGTAATTAATTTTTAATTCAATATGTATTTTAATAATAAAAGATAGTGAGACATTTAACTATCTACATAATTGCTGGCATAATAGCGAGTCTTATTGGTGGGGTTTACGGATAGCAGAAACATTGTATATACCGCGCAATCAACTCAGCCAATATTAAGTTAATTTCAGCAGTTGGAATTACGATTAATTTCATAATAGGAAAATCCAAATTATTATTGAGAAAGCAAAATGTAATGTTTAGAATTATTAATCATTGTTAACGAATTTATTATGATAACTTTTCATTTTTGAATAAACACATGGGTATGTCTTGTAGTGAATCCTAAATGATAACGAATTATCCAAAATTTAAATAAACAACACTTATATCTTAAAATTGAAGGGAAACAAAATCCACCACGAAGAAGTAATTAGTACCTCTAATCCAGCAAAATATTTTCCCTAAAAATCGGAAGTAGTTAATAAAGTCAAATATTAAGGAATATTTTTGTCTGGAAATATAAAGAAAAATGGAACTTGCAAAACAAATAATTACTTGTAATGCGATGTTGTTTTTTAAACTGGGGACACATTTTAACGATTTCTCTTTGTTGAAAATGTCATACAAAAAAATAAGGGGAACAACAACAAAAAAGAAATAGAGAGGGGAGCTTATGTTTTTAGTTTTTGTTTGCATTTTTTTTACGGGTCCCCGTTATTTTTACGATTATTACTATTTGGATATGTATTGTTGTTTTGTAGTTTTGCTCTTTACACCGTCTTTTATATTTTCAAATTGTTTTTTTCATATACATACATATATACATATTCACTTGTTCGTGCAATATTAATTTGTTTGACAAAGTCCCTCTTTAAGTTTGTTTCTTTTCGAGGTTTCCTTATTTTTTGCATATAAAATTATTTGTGATATCTTAGGAAAAATATCGTGAACAAAAATGTCAAGCAAAAAATAAAAACTTTTTATACTTCTATGCAATAACTTAAGTAAAGATACACGCGTAATAAAAAAAAATAATATGAAACACAATTTGTGCCGTTCGATGTTTGGCCTGATGTGTGTGTTTGTTTAAGTGAATGTTATTTGTTTTTCATGATCTGCGAAAATATGTTAAAAATCTTCTAGTTTACTTTGGGCCGATTTGTATGATGATGTTGATTATATGCTGCGCTGTCTGGTGTATGTAACCCGAATTTCTTTTTCAGTTAGCAGCGCTGTAAACCTTGAAAAATGTATTATTTTTTCTTTCGAAATAAATCTTTATATTATTTTTGCTCGTTTAATCGGTCAGCCACTAGGAATATAATTTCCTGTTTACACCCCTTTAAACACATCTTAAATTTGGCTTTGCAAAATACTTATGCCAAAACAAAATTCTCTATTACAACTTAACATTTTGATGGAAACTTGTTAAATCTATTATTTTGCACTATACTATTTGTGTGTTTGCTACTTTTCCTCACCTTTTTTTACTCTACAGACTATAATTTATTTCACTTGTCACTTTTTTTCATTAATAATATACTTCTTTGTAAACTTTTAATCATCGCCTAACCACGTTTACTTTGATTTACGAATATTTCCATATACTTTTTGTTCCTCATCTTTTATAATGATTAAATAATATATAATTTTCTAAACATTTAAGTTTTTGCACAAATTTATGGTGTAATTTATTTTATGTATGTTGGAAAGAAAATTTTGCTATTTTCGTTTTCATTGCTCGGATAATAATAATTGATATCAGGCATGGAAAATCTATACTATTTATTTTCATTTTAATAAACCAAAGAGTACTAGTATTAGATTAAAAGTACTAATTTATGTGTTGAGTGTATAATTCCATAATATTGCCAAAAATTAAAAAAATGGAATCCCGTATATAAATTGTGTTTTTTTTTAGCTAATATGTATCATAAATTATATAACGAGTTAATTTACATACTGTATACGTTTTGAATAATTTACACCCATAGTTTAATCAAACAAGAAGTTCCAAAGTAAAATTAATTTTTTGTTAATTTCACTTATATTATTTCTTTTATGAATTTTTAAATAAATATACATATATACTGTTAAACAACATGTGGAAACTGATAGAACCTACTCAAAGATCCAAGACAATAAACATATATCCACATAATGAAAAAAATGACAAAATAAGGTGCTAGTGAATATTATTTTATATGTCGCCGAGTAGGTACTAAATAAAGTTAATATACACCAAACTTGCCATCTCTGAGGGAAATTAATTAAAACTCAATCATGGTTGTGTTCCTGTACACTAAATTGAATGGTTGTATTAAAGTGTATTTGCAACGAACGTTTTTGGCTAATTGCAAATGCACAAAATGTTGTCAAAAGAGTCAGTTGCAACAAATAATTGTTTTGTACGCATGCAAAACAAATGCAATAAACTTCAAGACTTGTTAACATAAAAATAAACAGCAAAAAATAATACCCTTTTGGCATCTTACCAACATAAACAAAGCCAAACATAAAACTAGCTGCTGTTTGGTTAAGACCGCTTTGTATAATAAAATCGCCTAGTTCTGCATTATTTGCTCGATCATTACTTTTTATACAAGTTGCTAGCCTATGTGCTTAGACTTGATGAGTAAGTAAATATTGATATAAATAAGTCTTGCCTTAAATTACTAATTGTTTTAAAAATAACAGTGACATATATTGTAAATTTTACTGAACATGACTAAAATTATATATACATGCATTTCTTGGCGTCCTTTTATAAACCAGAAAGGTATAATGATATGTGTATTTATTTTTCAGCATTAACAAGAGCTACAGGGTATAGGCTTACAACTTACAGCTTACAACGAAGAAACTGTGTTAATTTTTCAACTACAGTTAATAGAAAGATTTTCTTAACGAATTTTACTTTCGTAAGTTTAAAAAAACAATATAATATACAAAAGAACACTTTTCTATACGAGCTTATTAAAGCCTTCACGTATAACAGTTATTAAGTTTTTAATTACGAAATCAATATGTATTATTTTTGAAGACGTTAAGCATTACTTGACTTTGTACTCTTTATTCCGCTTTATTTTGTGTTTATTATTGCTTGTGTTTTTCATTAAACGTAAACAAACATATGATTGTATAAAAAGGTATTATATATAGTTTTTCACTTAGTACACCATTAATCAACAAAGCATTTATTCTTGCACAAAATTTTATTGTACCATGAAAATATCGTTTTTTACATAAATTTACTTCATTTTTCTTATATAAAATTATCAGATATCGAATAAAGCAATGTGAAAAATTAATGGACTTAGGATTTAATTGTTCAAAACAAGAATGTTCTAATATTTTTTACAATTAAGGTTCAATTAAGAGGGCTAAAATTTATTTGCCCAAACACGCAAACCTTATAAAATTGAAATAGGAACATACCTATATTACACCAGGAAATAGATGAACAGTAGTGTAATCAGTTTATATTTCATTTGAATCAAAGTAAATTTTCGTTGCTGAAATGTTTAGCGCTACTGAATCCCAGAAAACATCATTTTTAGAACAAACTAAGGCAGCTCGTGAAGAAAGAGCTTTGGAGAAGCGAAGAGAATGGGCAGCCATCAAACTGCAATCCTCTATCAAAGGTTTCCTAACACGTAGGCGATATCAAAGGCAAATAATGTAAGTATTTTGCATATTTTAAAAATGTTTTTTAAACTTTAATTTTCTTCTTCTGTATCTAGCGAGGACTTTGACAGAATATTGCTCAGTAGTAATGTTGCTTGTGATGTAGAAGATAAGAAGGATTTAATTGATATACATCTGTCATCTAATGCTTTCCCGATTGTAAGACGTTACTTAACAACCAACAAATTGGACAAGAACTGTGAAGAAACGTGTGAACGTTTCGAGCGATTATGCCGCTATTTAAATAATTCAATGTTAACAGAAACACCTAAGTTATCATACGCTACACTGTGCTTACAAAAAGATAAAAGGTTGGTATCTTTAATAGATTATATAGTTTTTATTCGATAAGTTGTCCAATTAGTAATTATATTATAATTTTGTAAATGATTCATATTCTTACCAAAATTTTTTTAATTGAAACTAGTTTTTCAAAAACCCTGAAAATCAAAATAAATTTGGTTGCTGAAATTTCATTTTGCATTCAGTTAAAATCCAACGTATTTTCGGACTGCATAAAATGTAAAATATACCTGATTATAGAAACGCATGTTTAATAAATTGAAATTAACTGTTATTTTTCGGAAAAGTCCTTTAATTTAAATTTGGATTTTTTACCAATGCCCATGCATGCGGTGCATTCGGCAAGTGCTTGATTTTTCATAACTAGGAGAGAAAATAAAATAACAAACCCATTGTTTGCAGTATATTTGGCGAATCTATATATTACCAACAAATTTTAGAACTATAATGAGGACAAAAGTGCAAAACGAATTCTTTTTTTTTTTTCTTATATATATTCTGCGTAAGATTTTTTATTCCCAATGCTGTCTTGATTGCTTAGGAATTATTACAAATATGTACTATTTGTTGATAACTCACAAAATAACAAAAAAAAAAAAAAAACACATTACGGCATTCGATATTGAAATTTCCATTTAAATTAAATTTTTATTTTGATCGATATCATTTGCGATATAAAAATGTGAATATTATTTTTGTTGAAAAATAAGTTTTTTAAGCTAATTATTTTATTTCCAATTCATTTTTTATTATAAAATAATGCAATTTATTGCTTGGGTAGATAAGCTAGTCTCTATGCGCATTTCGCTAGTTGCTTACGCCAGCTCATCGGGAAACCTTTACCCAACTTCAGAAAAAAATAATTTTCAACAAACAAGAAATACTTTTTAAAGTATTAATAGATTTTGCAAACAAGAAATTATACGTTCTATCCTTTTCAAAACAACTTTTAAATAAAGTTTGATGGGTTGGATTTGATGCGTTTCTGTGCTAAGCTAAACAAAGTATTACCAGCTTAACAAGTATTCAGTTGTGACAATTCATTCAATAAAATGCTATAGAGTGAGTCACAATGCGTTTTAAATATATTCGAGGTAATCTCCACCGTAAGCATTAGAGGTTTTTATTCTAAGGTTAAAAATTGTTTTGACTTTACGGAATTTTATTTCTCAATTTTTCTTGAAGTTCTCTAAAAGCAAAAATTATATTATAGAATTTTCATAAAAAATTTAAATATTCAAAAAGTAAAGTAACTTTCAGTTACCTCATATAACAATTCCTAGCGATTAAGTAAGAGTGCTACTTCAAATTAAAATTTGCATTTTTTCTGAAATACTTTTGAGAGACGAAATCGAATGAGGTAAAATCAGTTTGCGATTTCCGAATAAATGAAATATTCCCGGAAAGGAAAACAATATATGTTTTTCAGCGTTAAATGTTTAATTTTAATAGAATATCATATTATTAATAGTTCTCATAATTATAATTTAAATTTAAATGTAAAAAGAAATAAGAAATAAAAATCCTAATATCGGATGTCTTTACACTATACGAGTTATCATCTGATATCAATATCTATTAGTTTCTATAGTGTGTCTAATACACATTGTTTAATTTCTCATCTGAGCTGAGTTCAAAGTAGAACCTATTCTATTTTCATCTAATATACAATATAAATTTTAGCTGTAATATTCTTAAAATTAGCAATTAAAATTAAACGAAAGCTCAAAAAATGTAAAGACAGATTAATTAATACCTTAAAAAAACTCTTCGGAAGATTGGGTGAAAACTCCTAAATTACTTAATTTTGAAAATCTATAAGCAAAACATCTTCATACTTCTTTGTTATAGCCTCGCTTGGATTGCGCACATTAAAACCTTGCTAAACTTTAACCTACAACTACTGGAAGACATCAAACCAGGTACTTAACAATTTTTTACGAATAAATGGACAAAAGATCTTAATTTTATTTTCATATTTCAGAAAGTCATACTGATAGTATAGCATTGGCGCTATATCTGCATACATTAGTGGTTTTTACCTCGCCAAAATCATGGGGCATAATGAGAATTAAACAATTCGAAAAATTGCAGCCAGCTATGCAGAAGATCTGTTGTAACATACAAGGCGAACTGATAAAAAATAACTTTTTTAAAGTAATGAGAGTAAGTAGACCGAACGGGGAATTTCAATCATAAATAAATTAATGACATACCTATTTTTTATAGTCTATACTCATAAAAGGCACCTCACGCGAAGAATTAACACTTAAGCCAGTAACTCTTATAGCTGTTATGACTTTATGCACAAGACCTTTGTTGGATGGGGACTTCTCACGTAATATAATGGCACAATTTTTAATAGAAATTTTATCGGTACCCGCTTTAGTGCATCACTTAAGTAGCACTGCCCCTCAATGTTTAGAACAAATGTCTTCAATGTATGTGCTAAAGCGGTCTTTAGGTATTTCGGAGGATCAAGAGTGGTTTGCAGATTATGGCAAAAATATGCCTGGTACAAAAAGTTTGGCATTGTTGGGCAATATTATAAATTTGTTTAACATAGAAAATTTAAATGAAGCTAAATTGTTGGCTTACCCTCTATTGACGGTTAGTATTTTACATACATTCATACATAAACATGATAAATAACTTCTCTCATTTTAATTGCTAGAATACTGTTACATTGCTATTCAAAAACATACCCAGTAATTCTACCACTAAAGGTGTTTTCACTCAGTGGCATGAGCTCTTAGGTTGGCATACCCCCTCCAAAGATCCTGCACAAAATCAATGCGTTCCTCTAATTAAAAAGCAATTCCAAATGCTGTGGGGCATACGATGTTTGCAAATATCTATGGGCGACTTTCTAAAAGAGGTTAATATCAATTTTGAACGCATAGAATTTCATCCACCTAGCCAATCTTCTACCAGCAACCTATTACGTCGTGCTTTAGATCGCAGTTCCACTCGTACTAGTCTAAACAAAAATTCAAAAATTGCGTGGCGCAAATTAGATTCTCCTGAAGTCTTACGAGTTTCGCGAATATGTGCCATGTATTATGCGGCTCTGAATACTTTGTCGCAATTAAAATTGGAAGTTTTAACAGGCATTTGTTTTGTTGATAAAGTTTTCTATGGTTTATGGTTGTTTATTACCTCCCTGGGGCCTAATTGTGCTCTGAAAGAATTTCTGGACTTGTTTAAATGCGACGACTTTCCACTAAAGCCCCAGACATCAATGCTAATGTTATTTTGTGATAGTATGACACACTATGTCACGTGAGTTTGCCCATATATTATTAAGAAATTAATGCTTATGTTTTTGTTTCAACAGAATTCTTGATGAACAAGAAATGTACACCGAACAAAAATTATTTAAATTAAATGATTTTGTAATGCTGACTTACTTTCTAAATAATATTTTGTATAAAATTATCAATGAGGATATTTTTGGTAAGCTTTTACCAAGGCGTAAATAACTTAACAGCCTGTCGCACGTTTTCGAACGTTAACATTTGCTTAAATTCTGGAATACGAACAAAAACTGATTTGCGTCCCTCTAAACAATTTTTTTATGAATTTACATAAGTAATTAAATTCACAAGCAGGTCTATAAGTAGAACGCAAATTAGTTTGTTTTTCCTTTTGAACATAAAGCGAACAATAATGTACGACGTCGTAGGGAACAGGCTGTAAATTTTTGATTATTATTAAATTAAAATTTTATTTTCACATAAATATTTTGTTTGTTTTAGGTATCACGAAAAATATAACACACTCTCCTGTCTTTATCTCCTTGCATACCGTAATGATGTGTCTTTATAAAAGAGACTGTCGACGCCGTTTTACTCCAGCAAATCATTGGCTAATACATGAAGTGAAACCGTCAACATTCATAAACGATTTGGAAAAGGGTAAACGTCACGCGGTCATACTATTGCAGAAAATGCCTCATATTATACCGCATGAGGATCGTGTTAAACTTTTTAGGAAATTCGTACAAAATGAAAAGGCCGTCTTGGGTTTGACTGAATCGGCATGTGCCTCACCTCGGTCTGCATTGATTGTTATACATCGTGAGCGTATTGTGGAAGATGGTTACAGACAATTGGCAGCTTTAAAGCCGCATGCTCTTAAGGTAAGTAAATAAAATGCAGTTCGAGACATTTCATTAAGACATGCCTCTGTTACAGGGTGTTATACGAGTGCGTTTTATCAATCAACAAGGTTTGCATGAAGCCGGTATAGATCAAGATGGTGTTTTTAAAGAGTTTCTAGAGGAAACTATTAAAAAAGTCTTTGATCCTTCTCTTAATTTGTTTAAAACTACTTCGGACCAGCGTTTATATCCCTCACCGATCTCTTATGTTCAGGATAATCATTTGCAATTATTTGAATTTGTGGGTCGTATGCTGGGTAAAGCTGTTTATGAAGGCATTGTAGTTGATGTACCATTTGCCTCTTTCTTTCTGTCCCAGTTATTAGGTCAAACCCATCAAATCTTATATTCTTGTATGGACGAATTGCCCTCCTTAGATGCTGAACTTTATAAAAATCTAACCTTTATCAAGCACTATGAACAGGATGTGGCCGATCTAAATTTAACTTTTTCTGTGGATCAGGATGTTATGGGTAAAATTGTTACACATGAATTACATCCGGGTGGTAGGGTTCGTGCTGTGAATGATCACAATAAACTAGTATACATTCATTATATGGCTCATTTTTATATGAACACACAAATTCGCGAACAAACTCAGGCTTTCAATCGTGGCTTTCGTAGTATTGTTAATCCAGAGTGGCTGTCATTGTTTTCGCCACCCGAAATGCAACGTTTAATATCGGGCGATACGGTACCGTTGGACTTAAAAGACTTACGCAAACACACGCAGTATTATGGTGGCTTTCATGACTCACATCGTGTTGTTGGTTGGCTGTGGGACATATTAGCTAAAGATTTTACAGAAGAGGAGAAAAAATTGTTTTTAAAGGTAAATATATTTTTTTTTATTGAGATTTTGTTAGTTAGAATGGTAATCTGAAATAAGCAAAATAAAACTTTATTCATAAGGCACACAGCGTGTTCTGAAAAACGCTTCGTTATGAAATCTTCGAACTTCAGAAAAGATTTGCGGTTTTTATGTTTTAGATGTTTGAGATATTTTAGCCGAACTTAACTTTGAATGCACTAAATCGTTCGATTAACGGAAAACCGTCGTTTCGGTAATTGAAATTTGGCGATTTCAAAACGAAACATTTTCCAGAATTTTATAACTTTATTTCTTCAATTTAATGACTTTTCTTCATTGTTAGTTTGTTACCAGTTGCTCGAAACCTCCACTTCTTGGCTTTGCCCACTTGGAGCCTCCCTTTTCTATACGCTGCGTGGAAGTTGGTGATGACGAAGATACAGGCGATACCATAGGCAGTGTTATACGAGGTTTTTTCACCATACGCAAAAAGGACCCATTAAATCGTTTGCCCACCTCATCCACCTGTTTCAATTTACTTAAGTTACCAAATTATCAAAAGAAGTCAACGCTCAGAGATAAACTTCGATATGCCGTTACTAGTAATACGGGCTTTGAACTATCGTAATGGAATAAACGTAAATATACGATTATTTTTATTATTATAATTTTTAATAAATTAATAACAATCGCTGGCAAAACATCGGGCTTGAAAAACTTGATCATATTTTTGTTTTACATAAAAACATATCAATATTGCATATGTTTCTTAAATGGTAGTGCTACTGCATATGCAAGATTTAATAATATGCTAAAACTTGATTAGTTGTTCACAATATTTTTCATTTTATTTAAGTTTTACTTCAATGGAATTGTTTTTTAAAAAATATATTTAGTAACTGTGATATAAAAAGCAAATATGTATTTATGTAAAAAAATAAATCCATTAAAAAATTACACTTCTTTGGTAATGGAGTTAAATAAAAAATTAAAAAAAAGAATGTATTTGAAGTATAGGAAATGTAAGCTAACTATTTGTTCTTGCTAAATTCTAAATGATTTTTGCTTTAAAACTAAAAAATTATAATTTGTTTTCAAATTATGCTATTAATTCTGTTATTTGTCTGTTAGTAAGTAAATGTATAGTGTATGTATTTAAAATAAAATAGTACTTCTTATATTTCATATTATTTACTTGATATATTCATCTATATTTGTATTCATGTGTACAGAAATAAAAAGAGTGCATTGAAATGTGCAAATAAAATGTGGATGCTAAATTTCTTTTTGACCAGCACTCGAGAGGATGACACCAGCTCATGCGATGCATTGTACTTAGACGCGTATGCAGGGGGGGGAGGGTAAAAAGAGGAAATTTCCCCCACAAAATCCTTAAAAATTAGAATTTTTCCATAGAAAAAGGTTTAGAAAAATTGTGCCCGATGGCTGCAAGTTTCCTATTGTTCTTTCAATAATACATGCACCTTTCGAATGTATCTCATTAAAATGTGATTCTGCAAAGCCATTTTTAGGATTTCGAACAGATGTAATCAATCAAGGTTCAACTAGATATCCTATATAGATAGACTAGATAGAACACGATATGTATTCTTGATTCAATAATCCGACAGGGTGTTTTGATATAGATTTTTGGAACGATTTTCCTTTATCCCTTCTCAAGCTTGGTTTGAAGATAACCCGGTTTCGGCTATGTGCCTTCTTCAGTGTAATTTTTCGTTTTAGCCGTGTAAATCCTTAAAAGGTTCGGTTGGCCGGGTAAATCTTTGAAAGGTTCGGATAGAGATAGACAATGAAGCCTCGCAAGTGAAGACCTTAATCTCTATAGGAACTCCGGTGTTTATTGGCCAATGGAGGAATCCTGAAGAGATGGACAAGAAAACATCGCACTGAATGGACGGGACAGTCTCCAAAGATACTCCTGAGGAAGAGGCTTATACGGTAGCGCACATTGTGAATATCCAGCACTGACTAGCATAAGGCTTCGGATCATGGGCAGACACTTGCTAAATGTTAATGCTATGATGGGCCTAAGCCGTAGATAAATGCTAGCATTTACTAGAGACTCCGTGATGGGGGAATAAGATCGAAAGTCACACACCAGCAGAAAGTTTAAAATCACTACAGTCAAGAGTAAAGCCTAGTGGTAGTACGAGAGTCGAATGAAAGTAGGGTAGTCGTAAATTATAAATCGGTTGACTGAAGTCAATTTGTGGAAAGAAGGGGGTAGTAAAGAATAAAAAAAGTGATTCTTGATTTGATATTCCGACAGGGTGTTTTGATGTAGAATTTTGGAACGAATTTCCGTCATCCCTTGTCAAGTTTGGTTTGGAGACAAACCGGTTTCGGCTATGTGCCATCTGCAGTGTCATTTTTCGTTCTGAGGGAGTGTCATTTTTCTCAGAACGAAAAATGACACTGAAGATGGCACATAGCCGAAACCGGTTTTTCTCCAAACCAAACTTTACAAGGGATGACGGAAATTCGTTCCAAAATTCTAAATAAAAAAAGTAGCGGTCTGCTAGATTTAATGATAATACATATATGGAACTTCAAAATGAAAGAAATCATGAATTGCATAAAGATTAGATGAAGAAGCCAGCTGCACCACAGGTTGACATGGGTCCGCAAGTCCGCTTCCTTTGTGTTAATACGCAGAGATTAACTTTATGTAAGACATTTTGCTAATTTTTTTTTATTAAGTCAATATAATTTCTAAGCGCAAGTCTTGGTGAAAACACATGTGAAATCGAAAACGAGAATTTCGCGCAGCCAACGACAAATAAATGTTATTACTAAACGGCTGATTTGGTTTCTTATTATAAAGGTTGATCTAAGTCTAATGTCGAAGCGACAGTATTGTCGGTTTTTAGCAAGTTTACTCGAAAGCATTAATAAAAAAATCACCAAGGTGCGATTCAACTCTAAGAAATCATATTTTAACAGAAGCTTTAGAAATTTAATGTGGCTGCCCAACAAAACAAATAGAACACAAAGATCCGCTTTTAAGATAACACAAAACCAAATTCCTTTTCCACTTAGAAAACGGAAAGAAAGATATAACACAAAAATAATTAAATTTGGCGCCAATCACATTACACCCACAATAAATCTGATCTTTAGACCAAAAAAACACTTGTCAAGCGACACTTGCAGTGATTCAAGAACTGGAATAAGAAAACACTGAAACAATAAATTGACATAGATGTTGACAATTATTGAAACCTTTGTCGGCCAATTTTTATTATAAGGATACACAACAGAACATTGTCTAATAAAGTAAAATAATATCATCACACTTGATACAATGGCAAAAGATAAAAAAAAATAATGTGGGACCTTTAAGGTTTTAGACGACAAGACACAAGGCAACGCAGCCCAGCAGGAGATAGAGAGTTCACAAGTGCATCTCTGCGTATGGTTAGAAATAAATAATATAACGAAACACTTACTTGCACTTGTGCAATTACAAAAAAAAAAACAAAAAACAAAAGAAGAAAAACTAAAACAATGTGGGCTTGCAACATGCAACATGCAACAAATTTATTACATGTGATATTATGGTTATTACAAATCTGGCGACACTTTTTATATATTTTTTTTCTTCTTTATTTTTGACGTGCTTGTAATAACAGAGAAGCAGTGGTTTGAATTGATACACTTAGAAAAAATTGTACCAAAATAATCAGAAAGGTCTCTGAAAGTATTAAAAATTGTTATTGTAGTTTTATTGTTTTGCACCATTCACAGCGATATCAACGAATGAATGAATGATATGGACGCAGACAACAGGTGATTCTAGCAGGACCGGACTACGTGCCACACACCGATCATCGCACATGTTATAGTGATTAACCTCTGCACCTGTCATACGACCATATTCGTCCGTGATCTTACCACTGAATGACCACAATGAGAACACCAACGTGTCTATGGGAATTTGTATAGGTGGCAGTTATAACCACTTGGCTGGCTGAAACACGAACTTACCCCTTGCTAAGAAATTTAAAGCTATCTTATCTGCCATCTAAACGCGAAAGTAAACCGCAACCATAACGTGCACCACCAAAGAGGCATTAGCAACAACCCGTCCGACTTTTATCTGGCAGAAGACTTCTGCTTCTCTCGTAATACCAGACGTTTAGTTGCTGGCCAAGCCTCGAAGAACTTTTAGGGTCTCTGGGACTGGTTTCCCCAAATTCTCCGGACGGCAATACATTAAGGTGGCGGGATCACCAAGAAGAACATTCTGCATAAAGGTTTTGAAGGTATGGCTTGCTTTTGCACCATCTCAGTTGGACACAAAAATCATGCAGCTTAACGCCGGAGTTTGCTGAATCCGCATGCCTTTGCTTATAAACCGCAATCCACGAATTCACCCAAAATGCACACAGTGTATGCCATCGCTTAAATTTATCTGGATTTGTTACATCATGCGAACATTTGAACGACAACATTTCTATATATAATGCATGCATGGATCCGTCTGGTCCTTTGGAATGTGGGCGTTTTTAAAGAAACAGCAAATTTTTAAAATATATGCTTGCGGAAACGTTATTATTATTTTTTAGTCGCTCCATCAAAACTACATTAGAACTTTAAAAGATTTCCCAACAGTTTCGAAAAAAAAAATTAAAATATTCCATAACATTGCTTCTCGGTGGGAGTTTTGATCTCGGAGAACCTAGGGTCTTCTGAAAGTACGGAAACCCATTTGGACCATCTGGATACATGCACAAATTGCTATAAATGGTACAACGGAGTAGGCGGAGGCATCTACATAGAGAACCGGGCGTTGTCAGGTTCTTTAGAAATATTCGTATCTTCACCGACGGCCGCGACGCAGCTAGGTCTCTGATAGGTGTTTATTCGACATCGAAACTGGTCCAGAAACGTCCCTAAGCCGTATGATGAGACATTCAAGAAACACCTTAAAATGAAGGATTATGTAGCATTCCTCTCTCGGACCGTAAAAAACAAATCAACAATGCTTTGTATAATATGCCTCAGGCCAGATGGTGGGAAGTAGTCACATGCAGAAACCCTAAGCTTAGATAGGGTTTGAACCAGTGTTTTGCTACATTTCAGATGACGCCACCAAGGGATATTATGGCATATTTCGCAATCACGCGAAGTTAATGCGGTTACCTGCTAATGACGTCTCTAGCAATTGTCATAGTGCAGAGGAAAAAGAGACAATTTTTCATCTCCTGTGTCTATAATCGGCCCTAAAGGAACAACGCCAGATTCATATCTGTTGGAGTTGCTTTGTCAGCCTTTCCGACCTATCGGAGGTGGGAATAAGAATATATACCTTCATAAGGTGTTGTAGCTGATTTAAGGTTGACTCCACATCGGCACACTTATAATGACCACTCAGATTTTCGTCTCTTCAACTATAAATCTCCCAACCAACACTCTGCAGTTTTTCGACATCTTTTCTTTTCTTTACGCTCCTTCTTTTTCAACTATAATATTCTCTTAGTCAGGTAACACAAAGGCACAGGTTCAGCAAATCTGCATAAGCCTTTCAACCTAACCTAAATAATTTCTTTAAGTGTAAAAAAATTGTGCCCGTCAAAAAAAGCGAGGAGACATAAGGCATTACATACAATAAAGAATTGTGTATAGTTACGAGTTTATTGTTGACCAAAATAAAGAAAAAATTGTAAATGCCATCAAACGGCACCGCTTCCAACGACAAGCTCCTGCTGTGGCACAAAACCGCAAAGGTAATACAAAAGGAAAACGAAACCGTTATTATTAGAAATTGAAGCAAAATTTCATATCGTAACAAGTATGAAGTTCAAAGGATTCCACAAAGAAAAAGTTAGAAATATGTTTAGTTATTTTAAAAATGAAAACAAATTCAAAAATTGCACTTCTTTTAAATGTTTTAAATTAATACGTAATACTTTTTTAAATAATTTTACTTAAATTCGTTAGAAAGAAAATATAAGGAACCTTAATGCATTTTACTAATTGCTTCCGTTCGATAATCGCAATATGCTTTACCAGAAATTTGAGTGGAAGAGAGACGATTCTTAAAAGTATTTCCGTTTCATCAAATATTGAGAGTAATTTCGCGCGTCCAACCTAAATATTTCCTAAGTGTTTTCTTAATTAGTTTTCTTGGCCACTTAGACAAGACATGCAGAAAACTTAACACTACATGCTGCATTCATACTAACTCGAGTGCTGGTGTATAATAACATTTACTTAAAACTGTCTACAGACGCAGAGATTTGTCACGCCTTCTACCTACATTAGTTTCTGCAGTTTGAAGTCCTCACAGTCAGCAAGGAAAATGTTTAATCCCGTCATGGCAAGACGACCGACGGTTTTACGTCGCCTCTAAGTATGCAAGACGACTTTGTAAATGTTTCGCATTTCAAAACTTCATTCAGTTGTGATTTGTAAAAATCCAAAATATTGAACAACTGTATTCGGGTTCAACTGACAACTGATTGTAATTTGAGTGATCCAAATCATTTTCCTTTGCTTTTCTTACAAAATTAGTTTTTAATATTTTCTTACCAAATCATTATCAAATGCTTTCGATCTGTTATCCGATTTTGGATTTAATACTCACAAGCCAACACAATCTGATTTGTAAAATCCTTAAAAACTAATTAAATATTATTAGCAAACAATGGAAAACCCTGTTTGTTCTTTTGCTTGACATTTGAAATTTTGTTTCGCCTAAATCCTTTTTAGTTGGAAAAAAACGCTGTTATATTGATTTTCTTAATGGTTTCTTTGTGTTTGTGGGAGAGTTTGTAAAGTTAATCTTGCATAACTTGAAATTTAATCATATTTCCGTTACAGGAAATACTGGTTATTATGTAAGTGTAAAGACTATGTAACTGTTTCAAATGTCATTGGGATTTCCGTTATTTAGGATTAAAAAATATTGCGGTTGTAATATTAGAATTTTGTTGTCTACAACGCACGTTGCTTGTTAAAAATATTAAGAAAATGATGATTTTAAAAAAATTGAAAAATTCTTAGGAATATTAAAAGGCTTAATACGGACGAACGTAAGGAGGAACATTTACGTTGGGATTACTTTATACTAAAGTCATTTATGTGTCTTCTTGAAAATTATTCTTTATTCGAGACATGGTTGTCATAAACAAAGACGTGAAGGATGATTATAAAAAAGATGAACACAACTTGGAAAGAAAAATTATACTAAAGATGGCTGATATCCGAAACCGGTTTGTCTTCAAACCAATTCTCTGCTAACCAGCAGGCAATTAAAATGTCAGTTATATATAAATGTAGGGGGGATATCGAAGCCAAACCGCTTTCTTTATGGGTGCCATTTCGGCCCCATTCGTTCTTCGAATTCACTGCAGGCAACCGATTTGTAATTTACGACTATCTTATCTTCATTGAGTCTCGCGCTAACACTGGCTTTTACCTTTACCCTTCATTGTAGTGATTTCAGGCTGCCGACTTAGATTAACATTCACATTTAACGAGTAACTGCCGTGGTCCTAAGCCTTATGCTACATAGTGCTGGACATTCACACACAATGTGCGCTAATGTCTCAGCCTCTTCCAAGCACAGTCTGTAAATATCATCTTCGATTTTCATCTTGGCCAAATGAAACTTAAAGTTTCCCTGACCTGTCACTAACGCAGTAATCCAGGTTACGTTACCCTTTTATATCCATCTTACTGGCCTTCCTGCCAAGAGGCTCTTTGAGCACCATTCGAACCTGTCTACATTTGGTTTAGGTTTTAAGTCAAAACAAAAAATGTATACATCTGATTTCATGATTCAAAAGCTTTCGATTCTGTTGATCTTAAGCTGAGAAATAAGTTTAACTTTTCATCTTAAGCTGGAAAATTGCTTCATTCATACTAGTGTGACAGAAAAGAGTCATTTCATCATAGAAATATGAAGTCTACAAGCTGCCTAGTAAAAAGATGTGTTCCGCACAGTTTGATTCTTGGCCCACTGTTATACACTTTATATCCAAATGACTTTATCCTCTCAATTTAAACACTGCGAAACTCATATGTATGTTGGCAGACGCGGATCTAGGGGGTATAAAAAAGGAAATTTTTTCCTTCAAAACCATTTAAAGTTCACATCTTCCCATACAACATTTTTAGATAAATGTAAAAATTGTTTGCTAATACTTTTCTCCAACAGCTTAAACTTGATCCGCGTCTGATGCAGGTGATACCTAATTCTACATTACTTGCCTTCAGAGGGAGGTTAAGACTTTCTCCATAAGTAAAATCATGATCTTTTTTAATTATATAAACAGGATACAGGTAATGGTTTGCCAAAATGCATGCCTTCACTGCTCTTTGGCGACTCAGCCATAGAAATTGTTCAAAACGTCAAAAATCTTGGAATCGTCTTTAACGACCTCCACAGCTGGACAAACCACATAAATGTAATATGTGGTAAAAGCTATGCCATGCTAAGGACCTTATGGAGGACTCAGCTCTTTACGCCTTTGAATGTTCGTATGCTCTTGGCGAAAACATATTTAATACCTCCTACACTCATGTACGGATAAGAACTTTTCGCGGGCCTCGACTCGGTAGGGTAACAAAAACTCAATGTCACTTATAATAATATCGCCTGATATATTTATGGACGCAATAGACAGTCGAATTTTGGATCGGAATTGTAAAAGACTTTTGGACATTCTACCAGAAAATAAAAAGTACTAAACTGTGGTACGCTGCAGTTGCAATGAGTTATTAATGGGTTATTAATGTAAGTGTCCATGAGAGACTTTAGTGTGACCAAGCCTGAGGCGAGTAAACTTTACTAGATGCAATCTATTGGTATGTGGTGACGTTAGGTCGTTTATTGCCACTTGGCTACTGTTTATTATCTTATACCGAGATGAGGTACTATGAAATATATGTGCTATGACGACTGAGAAAACGGTTAAAAATGCCATTCACTACCATCTTTTCACTTAAACTTAAACTTATTCATTAAAACCGACCATATATCTTCATAGTAGATTGCAATTTTCAATATCTAATAAAGGTTATAAACATTATGAGATGTCATAAACGAGTATCCGAAAGTCAATTCTATATCAACGCTAATCGCTTATGATGCCAACTTCTCTCAAATATTCAATTAAAAAACATTGCAAAGCAGTTTAAATTCGCGACTATCACTCGCATGTCATAGAGTAACACTTGCCAATTGGTTATTAAAAAGGATTCAAACAAATATGAAACCGTTGATATACCGTTATGTTCGAAAGGAAGCAGTTGCACCACAAATAATAACAGAACTGAAGAATGGTTTCTCATGCAATTAAAAACACTTTAACTGCCACTAATTATTAGCTATTAACATCATTTCAATTTATACACCGAATGGCGTAATCTTGTAATTCTATCATTCTTGCTACATACATATTGTCGTCAAACTTCATAGTCTGTGAACATATGTATGTACTATATAAAAATGTACTGATGATGTAAGTCCTAACAAAGGTCTTTTAAAACCCTAGTGTTTGAGCTTCCTTTTTGAATATCTACCTCCATATCTACCCTCCTAATAATGTAACTTTAAAAATTATGTTTATCATTACTACTTCAATTATTCCTGCAAGAATCCTTGACGAAACCCTTTTAAAATTGGAAAGAAAAACTGTGTAAAAGCAATTAACTTCGTCTTATGCAAGAATAAAATTATTGAACTTATCTAAGTCCTTTAATACTCAAGTGATATTATTAACATCCTTCAGAAATATGCATTTCCGTTTTACACAAATTGACCTTTAAGTGTAAGATTAATTTTTCAATAAATATTCAAAACTAAATATTCAAAAACTAATTAGAAACAGGCGACAATTTTAGTAAATGCAATTATGAAACAAATTGTAAATAAACAATTGAAACTCAATTTCAAAATAATGTTTAAATTCCATAAAAACTTCAAAACACATTGTTGAATTTAAAACACATGCAATATTGGGCAGCCATTGTAAAACAAAAAAAACTAACCAGCCCAACAACAGAACACAACACCAACACAATATGTGATTATCATTCTAGACACTTGAATAACAGAAAAAAATGGAGTCTGCTTCCAACAATGCATGTTAACAATGAAAGAGTAAAAGAGATAGCACATGACCCCATCAAATACACCAATGAAATTGTTTGGGAATGTAAAAATTGTAAGTGTGTGCATGTGTAAGTTATATTTTCTTTTGCTTGAATGTTGTATAATAAAAACACAACAGGTAGAACAAGTTTTCAACAAGTGACTGCTCTCGCTCTCTTTGAGTAGAAGTGATCTTTTTTCTTTTGAAAGATTCGGTTTATTGGGAATTAAGCTGAATTGAGTATCTTGCGAAAACAGTCTGAGAACAAACGTTAAACGAATAACAAGTTTTAAGCGGAGTAAAATTTAAAAGGGAAATTTTATTAAAGCAAGTGCTTGATTTTAATTAACAAAATGATCACTATGAACGAATTAGTGGATTTAAGAATGCAACAACAAATTGCCCATGAAATTTTATATAGACAACAAATAATGCAACGTTTACCTGATCCATTTACTGCTATGATGCCCGTCATGCATATGCCACAACATATGTTAATACCTCCCCATCCACCTTTGCCGGGGGTCGAAGCCAAATTGGAAAACAACGATTTATGGCAACAATTTCATAAAATTGGCACCGAAATGATTATCACCAAATGTGGAAGGTATGTTTGACAAACGAAACAACAAAATTGACAAAAAAAATCTGTAATCAAGGTGTGATCTCAGTGTTATCAGTCATTCGCAAACGTTTATAGTAAATTTAAATAGACAATGTTTACAAATGCACATACGTACATAGGTATCTACATATCTACAAGCACAGTTTTTTTTTGTAGGTACCTAGCTCTTATATCTAGATAAAACGTCTAAACAAAATAAGACTTAAGTAAATAGAAATGTCTCATAATGTTTAAAAAGATAATAAAATTTTCAAGATAACTACAAAAACTGCAAAATAAATTAAAACAATAATAATTTGTTTATTTTTTTTTAGACGCATGTTTCCTTCAATGCGTGTTTCCCTTAAGGGCTTGGAAGAAGAATCTCAGTATTGTGTTTTAATAGAAATGGTACCCATGGGAGATTGTCGTTATAAATTTTCCGGCTCGCAGTGGGTACCTGCCGGCGGTGCCGAACCTCAATCGCCGCAAAGAATGTATTTGCATCCCGATAGCCCTGCTTCGGGCTCTCATTGGCAGGCACAACCCACTCTCTTCAATAAGGTCAAATTGACCAACAACACGTTGGATAATAATGGACATGTAAGTACCTACAAAAGTCTTTAATTTAAAGCATATTTATTAAATAGTTGTATCTTATTTTGTTTACTTTTAGATTGTTTTAGCTAGTATGCATAAATATCAACCCCGCATACATGTGATACGCACCAATGATTTATCACAAATACCCTGGGCTCCACAACAGGCCTTTGTTTTCCCAGAAACCGAATTTGTAGCAGTGACGGCTTATCAGGTTGGTAGTCTCATTTTAATAAATTAAAAGACAGCGATCTGAAACTATTAAACGGAACTAAAACACTTTTATTAACTCCTTTTTCTCACATTTTAATATTTCTTATTTATTTCACTTTTACCTAAATTCATTTGAAAACGTCTCTGAAAACGAACACCTATTTAATTAAGCCAGCCACCCGTTGAGTGTTTGTGTTTTTTGCAGCCAAGCCACATGCATATTTTTAAACTCACTTTCTCTATTATTTTCTCTTTTTAGAATGATCGCATAACAAGACTTAAAATTGATAACAATCCCTTTGCTAAAGGTTTCCGTGAGTCTGGTCAATCGAAATGCAAAAGGAAAATGTCCTTATCGCCCTCACCATCCGAAGAGAATCAAAATAACTCCCCACCATTTGATGACGATCAGTTAAGCGTGGCCAGTAGTCAAGATTCACCACAGGCTAAGCGTTTATGTTTGCGTGATGAACCTCTACCCTATATGGACTTTAATAATGTCATGCGTTATGCTCTACAACCCAGCATGAATGACATGCTCTCCTCTGGGTTCTTTCCCCAGCTTACTCAACAATCTGTGCCCATGTTTCTGCCTGCCTTACCCTCTTATATGGAACCTCTCTGCGTACAAAGACTGTCGTATAATAATTCCTCCTCGGAATATGATTACACGTCGGGCAATGAGGAAACCTCCAGCCAATTATCTTCTTTACATGACCCTGTGAGGACTGAGCTTTTTGTAGATGTTGTTAGCACCTCGTCTGAAGAGTCTCAAGAAGCTCCGAAACTTCATACAACTTCAGCGTGTCCCATCACAACACCCAGGCTGTCGGACTATGAAGCGCCCGTAAAACGCAGCAATTTTAGTATCTCATCTATACTGGGAAGTCATGCGCGTAATGCTGTCTCTATTTAAATAACTGAAGCTTATTTGCACAATTTCCTTGTTAAGTTTCCGTGTGATGCAGAGCATTTTCTTAAAATGTAGCAATGTAGTTTATAAGATATGAATACACAAAGATAGACTCTCCTGTAATTTACATATGTAATTTTTGTTTTAGGTTCATAGATTTTAATAATAAAATAATTTATTTAATTAAGTTTCTTTTTGTATTATTATATAACATACAATAAATGGGGGGGTTTCGAAGAGAAACCCATTCAATGTCTCATAATGATTGATTTGTATTTAAGATAAAGTTTATTTCAACTGAAAAACAAATAATACAAAATTTATTTAGAGACCGAAATGCCATCACTAGCACCATTTTGGAAATAAAATGTGGCAATTATACCGTACCTCCAAAATCGCTTACAAACTCTCGTTCTACTTTAATTAAGAAATGGATTTTACAATGCCCAGCTGCGACTATTTTACGTTCACAAATATAAAAATGCATACGGAAAAGATTGCAAGTTTAATGGACACTTGAAAATTATTATACAATCAAGACAAAAAACTGAATTGCGGAATGGCTTAAATTTTTATTTAAGGAAAGTTGCACCCCGGCAGATTATGCCTAATAATTAATTGTGTTGCAGATTTTCGGAACGAATTTTCATCGTTCCTTGTCAAGTTTGGTTTGAGAAAGGGATAGACTAGAGAAGATAGGAGGTGAAATTAGAGAGGATTGGCAAGCTTCAGTGATTTAACAACTCCGCAATTGCGCATTGTGTTTTTTTGTAACAGAGTTGGATCGATCGCCTCTAGCGTTATGTATTATGGATTACTTGAGGCAAATATAGCCATTTTATTAGTTATTTTACGTCTCCGATATTTTTGTGCTATAGAATAAATTATACCTACAAAGGAGCGAGCAGTGATATTTACTAGTGGCTAGCTACGAGATAAGAACCAGAGAGCGACAACGATACCTCAAATAGATATGTGACAGCTGTAAGTGCTCATCTGTGATTTTCAGTAACTGTGCATAATCATACCCTATTCTTTGTCATTTTTCTGTGTAGTGTTGCCAGTAAACTCTGTAGATATTTGAAAACAGTTTATTATTAATATTTAATTAAATAAATATAAACACAAAAACATGTTTGATTTCTTTTCACTAATTAAAAACAAATGGTTCTAAATCTAAATCGCATTAAGTATCATTTAAGTTTTTCTCATTAAACGTTTGCTATAAATTTATATTTTTCTTAGTCCTCAAATTAGTTCAGATTTCAACACTTTTGCGTGGCCTCAGCAGCTTTTTTCTTTTACAAAGGTCTAAAGATTAAACAAATTATTAATTAGAACTTTTTTGTAAGTATTTGCACTTTAATTTAGTGTTTTTATACTTTTAAGTTCTGGTAACTCTGTTCATATTTTATTAAACCTTACCTTACCTTAATGAACAAAAGATCATCTCAGACCTACCTTAATGAAAATACATCATCCCAAACCATCAGTTTGGTTTTCGTGCGAGGCATAGTAATATTGACCAAGTCCACAGAATTGTCACCGTTATTAGATCTACATTTGAAGATATGCAATATTGTTCAGCTTTATTTATTGACATTTCCCGGCGTTTGATAAGGTCTGGCATAATGGGCTACTGACGAAAATAACTCGAGTACTCCCAGGAAACTCTAACAAGCTTCTGAAGAGCTCTCTGAGTGGTAGAACATTTAAACTAAGTTCAAAAGATCAATCAAAATCTCTGCAGGAGTACCTCAAGGCCGCTATTATACATCATTTATTCAGCGGATATGCAGATGACACTGCATTTATAAGTGTTAACAAAGACCCGAAAGTTGCATCCGAAGAACTTGTGCCTCATGTTAATGAGCTAGAGCATTGGCTAAAAACGAAGATAATGCAGGTAAATCTACCGAAATGTGCTCATGTAACGTTTTCTCTCAGATGGAAAAATTTTCCACCTATAACAATAACAAATGCCACTGTTCCAGTGGAAACCCACGTGAAATATTTGGGTATCCACTTAGATCGACGTCAAACACTTGGTCACGTCATATTGAGGCAAAAATAACTGCCATAAAACTGCGAACAACTCAACTACACTCATCCTTGGCTTTGGGATAAAAATTCCTCTTATTAAAACCATTATAAAGCCAATATGGTCATGTGGCATTCAGCTGTGGTGTACTGCTTGCGCATCAAACATTCAGAAATTACAAAGAAGACAGTATAGGATTTTACGACTTGTCGTATGAGCCCTCTGTTATATAAGAAATGAAAATATCTATAGAGATCAAGAAGTTCCCAATATCCAGGAAGAAGTAAAAACATACACTTCAAAATACGTAAGCAAACTAGAGGTCCACCCAAACACTCTTGTTCGCAAATTATTACAATTTCGCGTGCACCAGAGACTAAAAAACACTGAGACTAAAAAATACTGACACGTTGAGCCTGGCAAGACGGCGAAGCCAAACCAATAATAGATAGTAGTATATTATGATTTGAATACAGTAGATTAGTTATTTCATTGATAATAATAAATAAATAATATTTTAGAGATAAGATTTTAAAACTTATTGTAATTTTCTTTTAGAAAGATTCAATAAAATAAAATTATAGGTTTAAAAAAAAATATTTTATTAAACGCATACCACAGATATAACTGTGTGATTTTATCGATATATTCATGAGTATACTCGGACAACATATTCATACCCGTACGGTGTGTTATACGAATACATATTGGTTCAAAGTCATGCTAGTTCAGAACGATAGATATTTGTGCGTATTTGGCTCTCTAACAAAATTCGCAAGTGCCGTAGTGCTGTATGCATATAATACCACCTTTATTCGAAACGAATCAACTTACTACGAATCAAAGAGTGAGAATTTCAATTTTTTGTGATTTAAAAAAAAAATCAGAAATGTTAAATTGCGTAAAAATATTGGCACAACGTCCTCGATATCTCTTAGCAGATAACAAATTACAAATACAATGTACTTACGGATAATTTTCGAATTTTCTACTCAGCCCAATAGAACAAACCGTTTTCATGTTATACTGATATATGTCGTGCCACTATATTTCTTGATTTTTGTGAAATTCATAGTGTCATTTTAAAGTTAAGTGAAATTCGATTTTTTTGTTATTTGTATTTTTAGTTTTTGTGCTAAATTATTGACTTTAGTCCTATTACCGATTTGTAGCCAAAAGTGTATTGTGTTTCGAACTTTTACCTAAATTTCGGTTGGTATTGGTTTGGAAAGACTTGAATTATTTGCTAAATATTCGAATTTTTGGTGAATATCGTGTTTGTGGAGCAATTTGAATTTTTACATTAAATTCTGTTAGTTTCGAATTTTTTTTCCGAAATTTTCGTTTTGTGATATTTAGAATTTTTGCTGAAATTTAATTTTGTTTTAAAATATTTAAATTTTGTTTAATTTCGGTTTTACTTTTTTTTTAGTTAAATTTTTTTGCAATGTTTCGATTTTTAACTTCGCCTAATAAAAAAATATGTTCGGAAGTTATACAAATAAATGGTCGTCAGATGGGCAGGCCCAAAGGTATGCCTTGCCGTAATTCAGTGCACTGTCAGAAGTTCTGACTTATTCCTCCTCGTGGTGGCGGCTGATAACAGGTCCTGTCACCGCAAGGAGTGTGGCTGTGTAATTCCATCGGAGAGAAGTTATAAAAATCCCGAATCCACGGTGGAACAACATACGGCAGTGATGCATGGCGAATAGTGTGTTTGGTCTCTAGTGTACGAACTTAGCCATGTATTACTCGTGAGAATTATGTGAATTCTCTTTTAATTTCCGGAGGGAACTAGCCGAAAGAGATGGACCAAAATGACTCCCGAGGCGTGTACGGGTTAATTTCTAATAGTACTCCTAAGTCGTTGGGCCGTGAAATTTCAATAGGGATGGACAATAAAACTTCGCAGGAGGTGGAGAAGTTAATCTCTGTATAACCTCCGGTCTATATTGGCCAGGACTCCTGAGGAATTGGCAGAGACGTTGTGTGTGAATGTCCAGCACTGCTAGCAATTACGAGTGACTTTGTGATTAAGAAGATGGCCAACAATTACCGGTCGACAGCCTGAAATCACTACAATCAAGACTAAAAGCGGAATGAAAGTAAGTTAGTCGTAAATTACAAATCGGTTGTCTGAAATTAATTCGTGGAAAGAGAGGATCGAAAAGGAACCCTTAGGGGACCAAGTGGTCCGCTTCGATATTTCCTCTATATTAAATAAAATAAACAAATATACTAATACATATATGTCTGGCCACTTCTTTTCTGTTGCATATCCCGGAAACTAGAGTCGAATTAAAAATATGATGTGCAGACTTGAATTCGGCAGCCCAACAAATTACATAAGAAACAACGTTTGAGTCCAAAATCTTGTATACTTTTCTCTCTGCAAAAATCCAACGCAATGATAAAATGCAAAATGTCTGAGTAATTATTTTCTATATCATGCCCAGATCATGGAGACGTAATTTAGAATAGAACTGACCAAAACATATTATATGAGATATTACATTTGATGTGTGAAGCTTTTAATCGCTTCTTTAAAATGTGGCTTGTAAATTTTTCTTTGATCAGTTAATAAAATCAATAAATCATTTACATCAAATGTATTTTTATGACTCATCCGCACATGCATATTTTTTAAGAAAAATCTACTCGTATACGTAAGCCGCAACAACCTGTATGTACCAACAGCCATATAACAAGAAGACAAGCGAAGCTATATTAACTAACTTGCAACATTAGTGTGCCTTCTTTATACATACCCTCGTACAGAACAGTGCACTTATCAGTAGATCATAGAAAACCGCATCTTAAATGATGGCGCCAAGTCAAATAAAACAAGGCTGCGACTACGTGTGTTATTGGCCAGAATCACAAGTTCACATTTAATGTTTAGATGAGCCTGAGCGGTAGTTGTTGTCAGTGATGATTTTGTAAAATATACTACTGCCATGCCGTTAGGAGAACGAGAATGTATGCAGATAGAAAGAAAGTAAGTAAGAGGTATAACAAGCTGGCAAGATGGCTGGTTGGATGGTTGTTTCTTATCATTAAACTTCTATTAGAACAAAACTAAATTGCTGTTTTCACGTACAGACAAACACGAAGTACTGATAGCAAACTAGGACCACCACCATCACTACTCACAGATTAGGACTTGTTTAAATTGTCAAACGTAACGCCAGCTTATCATTGTCATCATCAACATCACTATTATTCCTTCACTTTGAAAAGAAAATTTCTTCTCAAGCCATGATTCAAAAAAAAAAAAACAAATGTGAAACAACTAGCAGTGACAACAGGATCAGCTTGATCTTGTTCAAAGAGAAGCAGGACGAAAAAAATATAAATCCGTAGTAATTATGGCGGCTTGTAAAAGCGGTACCAACTCAAAGACCAACTAAGCAATTTAACATTTGTATTTTGTCAACGTTTGTTTGTATTTGTTTCTTTATGTTTTCATTCTAAAACTTTTATTTTTAGCGAAATTTATGTAATTTAAACTAAATGAATATTCAATACGGGTGGCATTTGCATCGCACCCGCGATATACTTTTAATCTGCAGACAAAAGCTTTAATGAAAAGAAAACAATTGCTGATGACTTGAATTTTGTAGCCTTAAAGACAGAAACAACAATTCAGATACTTTTATTTAACAACTTGTTTCCTATTGTCATTTTGTATGGACCATAAAAAAACAATAAATGTGGTCACAATACCGCTGTGGTACAGAGGACGGAGTAAGGTTTTTTATTAATGCTGGCAAGGAATGGGCCAACATATTGTTAAATTCTAGAAATTCACATTTTTAACGAACATTTTTAAAATTAAATTTTTGGAAATGTTAATTTAAATTTACCAGTTCCGATAATTTAACCATTAAGTTCAAATTTATTTACTGCTAATAAATAAAAAATAAATTATTGGGCTTTTTGAGGAGATTATTTCCTAAAAGTAGAAGTCAATTATTTGAAATAGGGCACGAAAAGACGAAACTTGGTTGTAACAAAATTACGATGACCATATTATTATCTCTACAACAATATATTGTTGTGGCAAACATATAAATATTATTTAAAAATTTGAAAAAAGACTTACGATAGAGAATGCAACGAGTTAAGTTCTAGTGGCGCAAACTTCGTTCTAACCCAACAGAAACATGATTGAAAATATTAACAATATGAGAAGAAACTCTCGTATTAAATTTTCAGCATTAGGTACCTTAAATGGATGATATTTGTAATAGTCACTACTCAAAGAATGCAGATGACTTCTATCGCGGTTGTGTTCTAAACTATCTTTTGCAGTATTCTAACAAAAATAAAAAAAATATTTCTTTCTTAATTTAAAGAATAAAATATGAATAAAATTATGCGGTTAATAATATTTTTAACATTAATTTAGTTACGATAAACAAGTTATTATTTAAATATAGTTACTAATATATAACATTTTTTTTGGTGTAGACACAATACAAGGCAATGAAACAGTAATCACATCTACCAATCCATCAGAGTCTTTCGACGATTTCACCTCGTAAATAAAAAAAACATCTTCACACCTAACAGATACCTAAGAGATTCACCTGCTACTAGCTCACATGACAAATAGATACCTGACAAACAATAAAACACTAACGTCTCAGGACGAAAAATTACACTTCTCAGGACGAAAAATGACACCGCTCAGGACAAAAAAAAATGCACATAGGCGAAACCGCTTGTCTCCAAGCCAAACTTGAGAAGGGATGATGGAAATTCGTTCCAAAAATTTACATCAAAACACCCTGTATCAAATCAAGAATCATTTGCTTTGTTGTTTAATCAAAGTATTGAGGGTGATGTATCTTAAGTTAACACGTTGTTCGTATCTCAGCTGCTGCCAATCAGTTACATCAATGCCTTGCTTTTCTATCGTTATATGACGACGTTATATGACGATTATTATTATTTAAAATAATTTGAACTGTATACAACCATGTAATTAAATCATTCATTCGTTGTTCTTATATTTTGTTTACCTCAACTATGTTTTTCTTTGCGTGTATGAGAGATATTTTTAACCGTTTAACTATTAAATAATGATGCGCAGAAAATATTTTAAATTGTAGAAAAATATTAATATTGATTATAACTACTTATGTCGCCAGTGAATCATATGAGTGATTTTGATTGAGCTCAGCAGCTGGTATTTCTCTAACGGGCCTACAATTTATGTTGGTTTATCGGCACCGACATGCGATTTCACACTTACTAATGTAAATCCGTCTAGAGGTGTAGAATCCCTCGTACTGGCTGGCCAAATCTTCATAGATCCTTTGTTTTACATTACTGCTTCCTATTTAGCGTTTTCTAGCCATCCGCATATTCAATAAGCGCGGCTATCCAAACTCTACCAAACTCAACCTTTTGAAGGATGTAGTGGCAAGTTGGGATTAAGTTTTTGAACGAGCTGTATTTTAAACGCATAAACGGCTTATCATGCACCATTCTCCTAGGAGAGAATCTGGGAAAATACATCTTAAAACTCATTAACATTTATCATAATTATATATAGGCCAACACATATCCGTAAGTAACTCTTCACTATAAAAATAATTATGTATAGGTGCATAGAACTTCGTGTAATGCATGTTTATTTGACTCTTAAAATAAATAGCGGATGTAGGTGAAATCACAATATGCAGATAAGGCGATGTACTAACGCTTAGTCAAATTCGGTTTCTGTTTTTCTAATGAATTTTCAATATGTGGTAAAATGTAGATCTTTCGGTAAATGTAAATTTTAATTGACTTTCTGTATTTGTGGCGAATTATTGGTTTTTGTCAAAATACTGACTTGTAGTAAAATGTCTTTTTCATTTTTGAATTTTCGGCTTAATTTCGGTTGGCAAAACTTATATATTTTAATGAGTTTTAATATTTCTTGGTGAATTTAAGATATTTTGGTAAATTAAAAATTTTTGAAATAATTTTAGAATTTTGGGCGAATTTGTTGCGAAATTGAATTTTGTATGAGTTTTCGATAACTTTAAATTCTGGTAAAATTTCAAGTTTTTCACAAAATTTTGGTTGTATAATTGTGGAGTTTAACTTAGACTTTTTATAGCTATTTTATTTTGTGGTAAAATTTTAAAATTGGGTTAATGTTTCTTGGCAAAGTTTTGGCGAAATTTGTCGATTTTTTTGAATTTTCGAATATTTGGTAAATTTTTTTATTTGGTTAAGTTACGAATTATTGTAATTATGCGAAGGAATCTAAGTTATTTGGCAGAAAATCACATTTTTGGTAAATATATATTAAACATTAAGGACCGCAACTGATCTGCGTCCCTCGGGTACAAATAACAATAATTAAACATGTTCGGTGTATGTATTAATTTATGGAATATGTGTTAAGAGGGGCCGACAGGCGCTAGTTTTGCTCTTTACGCCACTGTAGAAATCTTGGTGTTAGACTACCTGGTTGCAAACGCCATCGAAATAACCAAAATAATTGCTGCCTTTACAAAGTTAAATAATTTCAACGATTGTGCACAGTGAGCCGAGGAAAATATATAACTATTATGAAATGAAATTTGCCTAATTTATACAAAAAATATATAAGCAAGCAACTTAAATAAGTTACTAATAAAAAACAGCATTCTATTATCAAATAGATCAGGAGAGGCCTTGTGCTTGTAAGCAAAGGGCCCTTTGTTACCCTAATACAACCCTGCAGAAAAAGTGCAAAACTAAAACGAAGCAACGACTCACAATATGGTTCTCATCGTTTTAATTTTCTATAAATTGAATGCCAAAGTGTTTATAAGCTCCACATTAATAACACTGCATATTCATGTTCTTCCACATACACATACCCATGAACCATATACGAACAACAACAACAACAAGATTACAGGCTACAACAATTAATATAAGATCATCAACAACATTTATTGTGCTGAGGGTGATGATCGTTTTCCGTTTCATTGTTTCTGTTTTAGCCTGACTTTCAATTCCTTTTCCTTAAAAATTGACTTCTCCAAAGCTTTTAGATCTTTAGGGAAGTAGAAGGAGAAGAGAAAAAAACAACAACAGATTTATTGAATTCTCAATGGGGAAATGCCAGAATGGACCAGAAACATCGTTGTGTTCGAATGTCACAGTCATTGCTGTTCAAGATGAAGAGGTTGAAGCTGGGGAAGTTTTAGTATCGACTGTTGGTCGAGTAACTAAAGAAGACCTTCCTTCTTAGCATCTTCTTCGATTTTTGCTACACAGATCTACATGCTGTGATAACAAATGTTTGCAACATGTAAATTGAGCAGCAACAACAATAACGACTTTACTTTGTCGCTCTATCACTGTGTGTAGAAAAAAAAAACGAACAATTTACTGAAGCGCCTGCTGCAAGTTTTATTTTGGTTAAAAAAGTTGAATCTCTGACTGTTTAAAGGCGGCTTAAATCAAAGCTTTTTAAGCTTCTTCTTGCCGTTGTTTTTATTTTATCGATTCGGCTTAAGAAAAACAGCAGCCACTAATTTTCTGTTTGGCGACAATTTTATCGTCAGTCTCACATTAAAATTATTTCAGTTGACTTTCTTTATTCTCCCGCTTCATGTGTTCAATAGCACTGTACGTGAGTGTGTTTGCCTGCGTGTGTGTGTGTGTACAGTATGGAAAGACAATAGATATTGTGAACTCTACTAAATACTGCTGCACTTCATGATGGTTTGAATGGTTTTTGGAGTTCCTCGTCGTTGGCGATATTATTGTCTTTATTGTTGACATATGGATAAATATTATTTCGTGGATAGATTTTAGTTGTTGTTGTTGTTGCTGTTGTTTGTTATATGTTTGTTGCCTTTTGGTTATGTTAATTGCTTTCCACTTTGACAGGGGCAGTTTATGTGAGAATTAGTTGTGAGATCGCAAACATTGTAGCTGAAAACTTAAACCACTTTAAAACTTCGAAAGTAAATGTCGTTCGATTTGAAAGTGAGGTATTATTAATTAAATTCTAATTATTTTCATAATTTGGATTTTAACTCTATATTAGGTTTTTAAAATATGGAAGTCCAAAGTTTAGTGAACTACTTTTGAAGCAGGGCATACGATTTAAGAAAATTTATATTATTTGCGAAAAATTCGAGTCCGATTAAGCAACTTTCGGCTAACATATCTGTTTTAATTGGTTCGAAGTATATTCAGGGTCTATAAGTTTAAAAGCTAAGGTCGAAAGCGAACTTTAAAATATGTGTGTGAGGCTGTTATAATGCCAGTTCAAAGCAGTTGTTTGGGCCGCACCGATAGCTTGTGTTCTCAAAAAAGATTCAAATGTTAAAATTTGTGGAAACTTTAAAGCAGCATAAATTCCGACAGGGTGTTTTGATGAATATTTTTGGAATGAATTTCAGTCATCCCTTGTCAAGATTGGTTTGATAACAAACCGGTTTCAGCTATGTGTCATCTTCAGTTCTGAGAACGAAATTCGTTCCACAAAATCTACATAAATCCAATTTAATAAATTAAATTCTTACGATTTTAAGAGGTAATCAATGTTTTTGTATTCTGGAATTAAGTAAAGCATATTTGCAGCTCTCTCAAAATGATCAGTCCAGGTCGTTGTTGACAATAAATACCCATTTGGGTTTTGGTATGTTTTAACGAGTACCATTTGGCGTGACGACAATTCCTATGATTTTACAACATATAATTCATAAAATAATGCAGAAGAAGGCGTGCTGGTATATTTGGATGATATCCTGGTAGCCGGAATCAGTAGGGAAGAGTGTAAAGGGATATTACTCAAAGTTTTAAACAGATTACTGGAGTGTTAATTGGCTATAAGGACCTGTTAAATTATTACGCGAAATTTCTTCGAATAAAACCACTATTTTAGCAACTTTGTTACTTCACAAGGATACCCAGTGATCCTGCGGTAAGGGGTAATGAATTGCAAGAAATCGTTGAGTGAGAATAATCTATTATGTCATTTTGACCCTTTTTAGGAAATTATAATCGTCTGTGCTGTATCAGTTGATGGAGTAGGATCTATACTTAGCATTGTCGTAGGCGGACAAAAGTCCCAATGTTTTATGGCATCGTCTACCTTGAGTAAGGCATAGAAGAATTATCCTCAGACATATGGAGAAGCTTTAGCCGTAGTGTTCGCCATAGAAAAAAGTTTTATAAGTATAATGGTATTTTTTTACTGTATATACCGACCATCAACCATTGGAGAAGCATTTGAGGGGCAATATCCAATATCGTTTCACTCGTTTCCATAAAAGGATCCTATTGCTAGCGAATTATAGCTGCGAAATGAAATATCGGCCAGTTCCAAAGCAACAGAATGTAGACACGCTGTCGCGGTTGCCTTAACAGGGGCCAACAAATGTAAATACTCAAACATTCATTTTCTTAATCTTGATGTGAACCAATTACCAATTACTTGCGAGAAGTTATTATTGCCTTATAAAGATGTTAAACTTTCGTCTGTCGTATGCAGATCGTCTAGTTGTACTATTGTATGACACCCATATCTGCATCGTTCGTATGAATTTGTTGGCACGTAGTTGAGTATGGTGGCCATCTATCGATTCAAATATTACACAATTTGTCACAAAGTGTTCAGTATGCCAACAAACACGATATGAGACAAAGGATTGTCCAAATTTCACATGGCCGTTTTATACCTACGTGAGTGAATTCACATAGATTTTTTTCACTTAAAGGTACAGATTTTTTTTTTGTCAGAATGTTTTTAAATTGTAATGGTAGTCAACAAATGCTGAGCCCTCGGACTTTGACATTCCGACAGTGTGTTTGGATGTAGATTTTTGAACGAATTTCCGTCATCGTTCTTGAAAAATGACACTGAAGATGGCACATAGCAAAACTTGACAAAGGATGACGATCATGCCGATTGAAAAATCTGTACGTGATGGAAAAAATATAAAAGCATGTTAAGCCTTTTATAGTCATCCTATTTTTATTTATGGGAAGAGAAAAACATTTTTTCCGGGCCAGTGTGATTTTCTGACGACTGAGGGCCTGGAAGTTATCACTTGCCTCGTTACTACCGAGAACTATATGCTAAAAATAACACTAACTTATATTTTAGATAAAAGCAATTTCAAGGTAATTAACAAATTAATCTGCATTTTATTTCATTTTTAGGTTTTATATGTAAAAAATTAAAAATACTCCTTACATGCCGAAGATCTTGATCTAAGCCATTCTGTTTAAATAAATTACAAAAAATAAAAATCGAAATTAGTAGGTATAACATTTATTTTAATTCGTGTGGTCCATGGAGGGCCTAGTATTTTATTAATCCTTCACCTGGTTGAGGCATATTTCGCACAAACAAATTTAATATTTTCAAGTACAAAACCAGTAGGAAAACAGTAGTAAATATCATAAGAGATTACAAACATAAAAAACAGGAAAGTAAATTAGATCTTTAAAATTCAATTACATTAAACCCATAAATAAATAATATTATTCGTAAAGAACCTTTAAAACAATTATATGACAACGATAATTTCTTGAAGCAATAATGACATATCCTTAAAAAGATAACATGTCCTTAAATAATATGATCCTTAAATTGTTTTATGTGTTCACATGATGTTGTGTGTGGGTGACAATAAATGCATAAGAAAACATTGTGAAATTTAGAAACCACAATAACGATGACAAAATACAAAAATCAAGGAAAATAAGAAAAGATGAGAAGGGATTTGAATTAATCACCGCCTGTGTGGCGGCACAACTTTCAAAAAGGAGGCAAATCTCATTTTAAGTAAATTATTTTAAAACAGGTAACTCCTACATACATATGCGCTATTACAGGACATAAAAACATTTCGTTACACACTCATATACCGAATTAATACCTATAAAGACCTGGGAATACAAATTTGCAAAATAAAAAAAACAACAACATACGAGTACAAAAAGATTTGAAAATATGTTTACATTAGAAATTGTAAACATTTTGCATTTTTCTTTGCCACCGAACAAAGAAAAGAATGGTGAAGGAGATATACAAAAATAGAAGAGAAAGAATGCCAACAATCTGCTTTTTTTGGGCGCGACTAGTTAAAAGAGTTCAGGCTTGAGAACTCAAGTGGGCTTTTGTTAACAGCAAAATAACAACTATAGAAGGATTTTGATTATCCTGTAATTGTTGGCCATTGTTCACACGCTAGGATCTCAAAACTAACACGCTCCTTAAGTCCATTTCAACAACAACAACTCAGACATGCAGACAGAGCCATTGTATTGTAGTAATTGTTGTAGATTTACTTTTAAGATTTACTGTAAGTATTTTGCATTCTTTACTTTGTGCTCGTATTCCATAAGACTTTGTTTTGTTTTTCCTTCTGCTTTTTGTTTTCTTGCCAAAAAAAAACAAAAGATTCTTAAGATTGACAAAATGTATGATCAAGAGTTTAGTTAAATAAATGTGCTCTATATTAGAACCCTGCTTAGGCTTTTATTTTATGGTTTTGCTCTATTTTGTTTTCCCTTTAGGTTTATAGCAAAAATGAAAATCAAGTGCATCCATTTTTAGTCTTTTTGGTCCCGTTTAAATTTAGGTCCTCAACAATAAAAACCACTTGATGTTTTATTGTGTATTCAATACCATCTTCTCATTACAATACTCACAATGTGTAAAGTATTTAAAATCAGAGCAATTGTTATTCAAATCGGTTGCATTCTTTTCAAAACACTGCAAGAAAGTTTGTGTAAGTTAGTTTTAGTACTTTCGAAAATTTCTTGCTGCAAAATGTTGAAGAAGCGAAACACACTGAAAAAAATAACTGTCAAAATTACGCTCAGCATTTAATCGGGCAGCATACTTTAAGAAATTTATCCTAACTTGCATAAGAGCTTAGATGAAGCTCAAATTAAGAATTGTTTGCCTTTGATGAGCGTATAAACTGGCCCTTGTAAGCAAGTAATGCGCACAAAAACATAAATGTGAAAAAAAGGCCCAGTTCGGCCGTTAAAAGTACTGAGATCAAATTGAGGACCAAATTCTTCATATGTACAATCCCAACCCATTTCTAGACAACGTGCTAGTTTGGCAAACATTTTTTTAACTTTCTAATATGTGAAAGAATGCGAGGAACTTGATCCTCATTTTGAGTACTTTTAACGGTCGAAATTTTAGGATGGGAACTTTTCCTTATTTTCACATTTATATTTTTGTGCGGACCTGAAACCAAGGACACCCTAGTCTCCTTGGTTAAAAGGCGTCCGTTTTCTTTCCTTTTCTGATTACGTATTCACCAAAGCCTACTTGTATATCAGACCTAATCTTTAGCTATAGTGGAAATGTCCCATACGAATAAGGGGACACACTAGTTTCCTAGGGTAAAAAGCGCCCGTTTTCTGATTCGAAAACAGGCATTAGAAACACATCGAATAATCGATCATCCTAGAAGTTATAGCTTCGGTCAAGAGTATTTGCAATACACAAGCCATTTTGTTAATGATCTTCCATTCTTCAGTGATACTCACAAACATATGTTAGAGTTCCACCTGACTTTTTTGATAAGTCAAATACCGTACAATTAAAATTAAGCGTTACTAACTGCTATATCTATGTCTGACACGAACTATTGCCATTTCCAAATTTTCTCTAAGTGTAGAAGTGGTGGTAGTATTTGAAATTTAAGCATTTTGTAGGCGCTTAGTTTAGCTTACATATTTGTTTTTGAAATTGTATTACTGCATTCTATATTAAGGAATTTTTAGCATTTTATTGCCTGGCACCGGCACGAAGACGCAGCCACTGGACAAATAAACTCCTATACAAATGAACATACATACATACTTATATACACATACATTTTATTGCAAACTTCATTGTTTCAATGCATTCAGTTTATGGTTTTTCTATGTTCGTTTACAGACGCTGGACGATTTATTCGCATGGCAAACAATAAAAACCTCAAGTACCCACTTCACATTCGCTTTGTTTGCCACAAAAATAAACTATTTTTGTTTAACTACTTGTTAACGCCGGCGGTCCTGCATAGTTTTCAATCGTATTGAGTATTAAATAAAATATATTGCTTCCCTTAGCCATACATATGTTCTTGCCATCTTTATCATAAATCCACTCTCTGCAGTCCACATAATTATATACAGGTAGTAAGTAGCACAAGCAACTAGCTGCGTACACACGTACCCATAAACATATCTTAATGATAATCATTGGAATCTTTTTATATGATCTGCTACTTGTTTGACAAAGTAACCACCATCATTCTGTTTGTCCATTACCATGCACACATACTATATGAGCACATTCCTCTAGCAAGGTTTTATAGATATTTGTGGGCTACAAATACATTGATTGCGGCTTATGGAAATTCCTATAAAAACCGATGAATGAAGTAATACCAGGATTTCCTTTGTCTTGGCACTTAAACAATTTTCTTTTCTGGCTCTCTGTATTTATGTCGTTTTGCCTGAAGCACCTGCTCTTAATATTCATTTGAGTTATTTAAGCGTGTGCGCCAGAGCGTGGCTTAAATAATCCACAAGAGTATGTACGTGCAATTGAAAGTGATGTGTGGTGAACTGGCGCGTTTAGCCTGCTGCTTAACAGATTTATATTAAAACATTTAAACACCCACTCATAAGTGTTCATTTTAACTCATGCTTAGCACTTTGCTTATCCGCTACAGGCACTAAAAATTGCGGTTGCAGAAATTTACACATCCATATGAAAATATTTACAATTGTCTGGCTGTGTGAGAGAGAGCTGATGTTGTTATCGTTAGCGCTTTTTGCGTGCCCTGTTTGTCATTGATGCATTAATGTGTGCTAAGGAAAGTCTTTGGATAATCTTGACATAAATATCTGGTTTGCAAAGTTTTGGAAAATATCAGTTATTGCCAATATTTGTTTATTATAAAATAATCATTCGGATTTACATTGTTTGGTTAAATAGAGTAAATTTAATACCATTCTGCGCACACAAGTTATGATAAACGACTTCTTAAACGCTCTAGAATTATATAATAATATTGAGGGCGGAAAACGAAGCAGACCGCTTACTTTATAGGTTCCTTTTCGACCTCATTTGCTCTTCGAATTGATTTCTGGAAATCTTACTTTCATAAGCCTCGTGCCAACATTTGACTGTAGTGTTTTCAGACAGTCGACTGGTGACTATCGGCCTTCTATCTCATCACGAAGTCTCTTTTAGTACCCAGCATTGTTTTAGGCTTAGATCCCGTATAAGATTTACATTTAACAAGTGTCTGCCCGTGGTCCTAATGCTAGCCCGTGCTGGACATTCACACGTAATTTGCTCTACCGTCTCAGTCTCTACCACGAACAGTGTGAAAGTATCAACGTCGGTTCTTATCTTGGCCAGATGATTCTTGAAGCTTCCATGACCTGTCATTCACGCATCTACTGGCCTTCCTACCGAGGGAAGCTTTACAATTAATATTAGCTGAAATTAATCTTTTTCCGCTTTTGAGCAGAAAAATAATTATGCAAGAACAAGTTGACCCGGTGAATTTAGATTCACCTATAATTTATTTGATTATAACTTTTGATCAGCCGTTATTAACCTTAATTAGCCTGCAGCTCCAATTCATTGATATTAATAATATTGACCGCTTCGCGAATAGTTGAAACATAGCTTAGACATTGAATTAAACTTGGTTGTAATTTAAATGGATTCCATGTCAAATACAGTTATTTAATGTAAATCTTTTTAATAAACTTCGTTTTTTGTTTCATTATCCGCTGCGTAAATATACAATGATAATGGCTTTCCAATACGCGAACATGCGACATACACGGGAACACCAAATCAACGCTGCAAACTTCCGAGGAACGCGCCTGGGATTTATTTTTGGTCTCCGCAAAGGGTCCGACAAAAGGGAAATTGCAGCCGCTTCATATCTAATGGCAAGTACGTTGGAATCATCGGAATACACGGAATCAAAACACACCCTCCTTCGTGATTTGCCTAGCTGATCGTTTATTTTCTTTTCAATTGTAACATTTTATAATTTTAAGATTTCTGTTAAATTTAGACGTAATGGCTACCGATATTTTATGATAGAAAATATTGCTAATGATCTTTAATTCATATGTTTATATATATTTATGTAAAAATTTGGTTGTTGGTAAAATTTGAATTTTGTTTTTGTTATTTTTCACTTTCTTGGCGATTTTTCAATCGTGTGAATTTTAAGATTTTGATGAAATTTTGATAAGTGGTGAATTTTTTTACTGTTGAGTATTTTCGTTTTATGTTAAATTCAAAGCTTTTGGCAAATTTGAATTTTTTTTTATTGTAATAGTGAAACAAATATTTTTTCTTCTATTCCGAAAAATTATATGTTGCTAAAATATTTGGTTATTTTTTTTTAATTCGCCATGCATTTTAAAAATTTCGGTAAATGTTCAATTCAGTATTTAAAAAAAATCCGTGGTAAATATTGAAATTTTGTGAATTTCTTGGCGATTTTTCGATTATGTCCGGTAATTACAATTTTCAGGCAAATGAAATTTGATTTTTCCTGAAAATTTAAGGTTGCTGTTGTTGACAAATATTTGGCTATTTTTTTTATTTAGCTGTACATTTCAAAAACTTTTATGAGTTCATGGTAAATATTGAAATTTTGTGAATTCTTCGATTTTTGGTGAAACATAAAATTTTGGCGAAATTTTTCTTTACTATTTTTAAATCAAAAAAATTTTTTTTTTTGTAAAGGTATCAATTGGAGTAATTTTTCACAATGCGAAACCATTGTGCTGCATATACAATTTGTAACTGAATTTTCGATTCTAGTTTAATTGCGTTTTAATAGATATTTTGTGTTGACATTGGTGAAATTTATGAATTTCAATCATTTGAATTGTTCGGAATAGCGCAATTTCTACGAGCTGAGGCTAAAACTTTGCAAACGGAATAAAAAATAGAAAAATAAAATAAAAATATGACGATGACGGAGTTATGGTTCCACTTTGCTGTCGTTGTAACAGGTAGTTCCAAACAATTTAGTTCCAGCGCGAAATCTTTCTATTGTTTTCCACCTGAACTTTTGTGCAAATCCGTTTTGCAAATTGAGAATTTTTCTCAATTAGTAAAAACAGCCTTTCGAGCTGTTTAATACTCATGACCCGTGTAAAACTAAAAAAATTAATTCAAAATTAGTGTTTGATCGCCCGACACAAAAAAACTTATATTTTGAACATTTTCTCATACCAGGCAAAGTTCTGTACGATATAAAATATACCAGGCAGCAAAAATTTCGACGGTGATGCCACGAATGATGCGAATTTTGACATTTGATAGCCAGCGAAGTTCAAACGGTGAATGCAACTTACCCTGCAAAATTCTCCTATAGTTCAAGCACTCATGTAAAGATGCTCCATAAAAGAAAAAAAGTCCATTTAACGTTACGATGTTCGCGGGCAGAACCATATAACTCAGCTTTTTGTAACATCCGAGTAACTTAGAACTACTCTGCGTCATTACTTAACAGGACATCCATTCCGTTCGTTTCCAATGAGAAAGTCCACGAATGCATAACATGGGATCATGTTGTAGTCACTACATTTTTTGCTAAAATGGATCTCGTAGTGCAACAATTTTTGCAGCGTACATCCGTTTCTGGTGATAAGTTTTGTATTCAGTAAATTTGAGCAACTGATTTTTTAAAAATAACGATGTTCATGTAAATTGGATACGGAACTATGGGTCGATAAAGAAAATATAATTTTGGACCATTGTGGATATAGGGGGAGATATAAGATAATGCGACATTTCTCCCCTCGGAAACGATAAAAACATAAAGATGTTCTTAAACAAATAATTAAGAAAATATAAAAATATTTCCGTAAATGTTTTTTAATTGGAATTTTAAATTTGCAAAATTTTTCAATAATAATTTAACACTACAGTCTTTATTCCCATTTTATCTTTGATACATAATTCTTTACTTATTTAAAATCTGAGAAAATTAAGAAATATTAAATAAATCATCTGCATTTTACGTCTCTATTGTCCGACCCGAAATAAATCTAGTAAAACAACATTGCTTGGCTACCTATGGAGACTAGATAAACTCTCAATACCCATCATTAAAATAAAATCTAAACATAATAATTTTCAAATACTCTTATTTATTTAACCATATCCTTAAAAAAAAATAATATTAAACAAACAGTAGTTCAAATTGTATAACAAGCATAACAAACCAGACTTTTCTTCCTAAAGCAAAACAATAAATTCTCCTGGGATGTGTGTTTCTACAAATAGTTGAATTTATTTATGTACATTTCAATTTAGGAAAAAATTCACATACAAAATCCAATATAAATTTACCACAATTCCCAAAGTCCCAAAGAAGTTGAATTTTTTATTTAAAAAAAATTTTTCTCTCTTTTTACAGCTCAACGACGCAACTTTACAGAGCGCATGTAAATTATGGCACTAAAATGGGATTGAAATAGTAAACTGAAACATGATTGTACTTTTAAATACTTGTGGTACCACTACACGTTAGCAAGTTGGACAGACAACTGGAAAAAAAGAAGAAAAAAATAGTCAGACACAAACTTACGATGACATGCGTTACCACCTTACAAGACGAAATGTTCAACAAACTCTGCCAGTCAGCGCTGAGTTGAGGTTCAAGACGCCAACTAAATGAAAATGAAACGAGCTGGAGGCGTTGAGAAAATAGCCCATAGACAGACGGACAATTAAGGCAAAATAAAAAACAAACAAACCCAAAGGCTTTGAAAAAAAAACTGTCTGAAAACAACATGAAGACAAGCAACTAACTTAACTAGAAGAAACTCCCCTGTTTCAATTTGTGGTGTTGGGAAAAAATAGGGAAGTTTCTCTATACTTCTGGTTAATCACTTTAAAGTAACGCACAGAGAACCGTATCCATTGCAATGACATTGGATTTATTTGGCATATATAATTTCTAGATTTCATTTCTGGCCTATACTCTCTCCTCATAAGTCAAACGTTGCCACTGTGCATTTTGAAGAAAAGATTTTTGTTAAAATAGCGATTTACCTGCAACTTTTAATATACATAAACTAATTATTTAATATCTTTTCGTATAGTGCAACTCTTGCCCCTAAATACGCAAAGCAAAAAACATTGTTGTGGTATGATCCCGATAACCATATTATGCTTTGGACCATAATATAATGCTATTGGCAAACATATAATGGTTATTTGAAAGCACTTTAAACATTACTTTAGTTGCGATAAGCAAAATGTTAATCTTTAAATGATTGTCATGCATAAAAATTGCAATATGGTTGAGTTGAAAAATAAAATTTCTACCAAAATTCTTATCACAAACAAAGCATTTTAACTATACAACAATAATATAATAATTGTAATCACAAAATACCTTTCTTAAGAGACATTATATGAGAAATTGTTTTAGTATTTTATCATGAGGGTGCTGTGGTTAGTAGGATAATCGATTATTCGACACTTGCCAAAAACCAGTTTTCGAATATTTGTAATTTTTAATCTCAATTTGTCATGCGAGTTGGTAACAGGTAAACCTCTCTTTTTAAATAGCCATCTGTCAGATGTGAACAGGTAGCATATAAAGCTCGTAAATCCGGTGTTGTTTGCAGGGATTGTAAGACTAGCTTAATGCTGGAAAAACAATAAAATATCAACGAATTGATACAAACTTCTTAATATGAAAACTGAAACTCAAGATTCCCCATAGCCGAAGGGATACAAACAACCCTACACTATGACAATGTTTATACTTGTTTGGTATTCTGTTATGAGAACTAACTCTGTGTATATCGTATTGTACTACAAGAGTAGTGCACTAGAAGAGAACTACATTCTAACCTCAGGCCAACCTGGAGGTGCTATACTCTTGGTGTGGACCATCGTGCTTGTATTCATAAAAAAGTGTTCTTCAAACTTTGAGTTAGCAAAGACACGACCGTCAGCTGGCATGCACAAACGTATGGCCTGCCGTAACTGATTGCACTGTCAGAAGTTCTGGCTAATACCTTCACGTGGTGTCGGCCGTTCCTATCTCTGTAAGGAGTAACATACGCCAGGTATGCGTGGCCAAGAGAGTGCTCGTTCTCTAGTATGCGGACTCTGGTTACCAGTCGATCTACAGTTTTACTACAGACTTACCCGTGCATATGGAGCTCTGTGTGGGTGAACATATTTTGCTCCATTACAGGGATAAATCCGGAAGCCTCAAAAGAGGCGGAAGAATTTACGGTTTTAATTGGCCAAGGGAGGAATGCGTGGATGGGTTAATTTCTAAAGGTACCCCTAAGGCCTTGGAGCGTGAGATTCCTATAGGGATGGACAAACAACTACGCAAAAAGTGGAGACGTTAATCTCTGTAGGAACTCCGGTGTTAATTGGTGAATATAGGAATTCGAAAGAAATGGACAAAAAAACTACGCAAGAAGTGAACGGACATTGGGAGTCTCTCTAGATACTCCTGAAGAAGAGACTGAGATGACAGCACACATTGTGTGTAAATGTCCAGCATTGCTTAGCATATTGCTTATGACCACGCACTGAGTCTTTTGAAATGCGAATGCTATTTAACAAGACAAATGCAGTCGACATTAATAAAAAGCAAAGTCACGATGACTTTTGTCCGTGTGCGTCATTTAGTAAATTTGAAAATCCAATATATCACCCCCATTTAAATTGTTAGCACCTTAATTTACAACGAGCTATTGGTTGCGCTGTAGAGCTGGCAAACTATCGATAGTGGCCACATTTGATATTATTGATAGTTTGTTGGACTACCCACGTTGGCATACCTTCTCTCCTCAACTACCCAACAACAACAACAACAACACAAACAAAGTCTACAACTCTAATAGTACAAATTACAAAAACCATTGAATTGAGTAAAGAAAAGAAAACTATGATCATAAAACATTTCATTTAAAAGTGATTTTCGTTTAACAATTTATGATGATCTCCACTCTTGTTTGCAACAACTTCAACTAAATACTTTCAATTTTCCAATAAAAACAAAAAACCACAAACGCAAAATAAGAACATCAATTTAAAATCATGAACATGAAACCATGTGCATGGTTTTGTAAAAGCATGCGCATGTGTTTGTGTCTACACCTTTCCACACACAGATGTTGTTGCTGATGATGGCGGTGGGCCTACATTTTTCTTCATTTAATGCGTTATTTGCTACAGCCAATTGACAGTTGCATCATTTTAATGTGCGTATGACATGTTAAGACATGTTTGTTTTGTTTTTTTACGAGTATCCAGCAGAAAATAAAACTACATTTTGTAAATAAATGAAAAGGCATTGCAACAGCCTACACCCTCGATTAATGATCACAACCACCTTAACCACTACACAACAGCACTGTGTGGCTCAGATCGGCAACCAAACAGCCAGACACACATCCATCCATATGACGTTTTGTTGCTTGATTTGTTTTTATTACTTATTAGTCCTGTTCCCCTGTTGTTGTTTTTTTTTTATTTGTAATTCGATCTTAAACATTTCAAAAATTTTTAGTTTGTTTTTAAAGAATTTAAATTCTTTCACCCCCCTCCGCCAGTCAAATACTTTTTGTTACAAAGTTACTTATTTAAAAAAAATTATAAATAGTCGTACGAGTAACAACAACAACGAAAACATTAATTGTTTTTGAATTAGGGGGAAGGGAAGTGTTAATGAGTTAAATTTTCAACCGCACATGCCACATGTTTTTTTTCTTCTCATTTTGTTGCTGTTTAATTTTAGTAGCATTTTGTGGTGTTACGTTTCATTCGGGTTGCTTTGGCAAAATGTTTTGGTAGTTGTTTCACTCTTATTTGTCTTTCTATGTAATTTGAATCAAGCGTATATTCGTATAAATGTAAATATTAAATTCGTTAATTTTAAAAGTAAATCTAAAGAAACATTTTGTTGTAACCATGCAGACATACACAGGTCGAAATTCGCCCACTCTACGATTCTAGGAAAAAAATAGTCATCTTTTTCTGGATAACACGAATGCTCGTTAAAAGCTACTAAACGAAACAAATCGGGAAAAATGGCTACTGCTGAGAGGTTGAAGAAGTCCATTGACAAAATCTAAACTCGAATATTCCTCTAATCTTCTAATATAAAACTTTATGTCAATCTGAGCAACCGCTTGGAAATGGTCAATTTATTTCCAAAATATATTGATACTGCCCCACTGTAACATTGTAATGTAACAGATAAAAGATGTTTCGGTTAAATTAAAACTTATAGGACTTTCTTTAAATGGCGAGTTTCTTTGTGTGTCCACAAGATTAATTACAACATGTAGCATGTCAAATTAAAACAGCTCCAAATTCCTACCAATCCAAGCTGGTTAAATTGTGGGGTGTGATATGCGGGTATTGATCTTAAGCAGTCGCGAATATGTGGCAGAAGCTAAACGTTTCACGTTTAAAAAATTTGAAAATTGTTTCTTACATTAACAATTTTTAAAGTTTTGTGATCGCACGTACATTATCAGATTCGGACCTTATTGTTACACCTTAGGTCTGAGTTGGTCAAAACCTATCAACTTATACCGGTCTCTGAGAGCACTTCAGATATAACGACGCCACTACTCAAGCGGTTTTTACATTATTCGATCGAGTTAAACGATTTGTCAAAAACTCTAGTAAAGCGGGAAAGTACTTTAGTGTGAAAGCAATATGTAATCCGAATCGTACGGCTTTTATTATTTCTAGAAAAACATCTAAACGCTGCCACTTTTTATTTTATTAGCGTTGCATTTTACAGAAGCAAATTCCAAAAGCAGCTGTTGAACAAATAAACAAGACGACTGCTCCGCCGCCGATAGCGCGCCGCCGCAAATATGTTTTTTCAGCTACCCCTGGACTAAACAACGGCCGCAGTGCATATTGGTTATCAATGAATTAATACAAAGAAAATTATGTGTTATTTTTTTAAATATTCATTTGGACCTTTAGATTCTATTAGATTGTGCTCTTAATATTATTTAAATGACCGTTGCTATTTGTTTAATCCAGACTGTGAGGAACTTTTTTTAAGGCCTTTAGTAGTCTGTGGCTTATTCACAGAAGCCCTTGGCTTCAATAAACTCTAAAGGAAGTAATCTGGGCGATTAAACCAGGTGAAATTGTTAGTCAAACCACGATATCAAACGGACTAGAAACGCTGACCTCGGGATGGGAATGGTATCTCGTGCCGTGTGTATAGTAACTATAGTATAGTTACACCTGCTCCAGTTCCAATTCACCCAATTGTGGCATTAGGAGCTCATTAATCATGGCTATGTATCGCTCAACATTTCAAGTAATCGTTTGGTCTGCGTCTTTTTTTTCAAAAAAGAAAGCACCGCAAACACCTGCAGAGTAAACTCCACATCGTCCAGTAGCTTTGAGAAGAGTAAAAAATGAAAACAAAATTAAGACTGACGAACTATTATTCCTTAACAAATTGTTGCTATTATTCGATGCTTTGTAATTACGTTTACTTGACAAATATAGTACATGAACTGCCATTTGGCGCCAATTTCCAAAGGCATTCTATTTTCCAACAGGGTTATTTATCTTGAGCCATCTTATGTATTCTTAGGTAAAAGACAATAAATTGCAATATTCAAAACTTGGCAGCATTTTTAATCTCACTTCATTTTTAAGGGACTCTATAAATACTTTCACTCAATTATACATGTGTCCAGACTCTTGTTGGATTTTTGCAGAGAGAAATAATCGAATAATCGTTGTGATCGTCAAAAGTATCAATATTTTACTTTTCATTACATTGTTTGTCCACACTATCGTATTTCTGTAAAAAAAAAAAACAACGCTTATGTGTCACTAATGAAAGCTATGTATACGACTGTCGAATTTCCATCCGTATTTTTTGACATCTGTTAAGATATTGTTTTCATACTATAAAATTTTTTCATTGTATGGGAATTTTTGACAGGTTGTTTCACTCAATCTAATACCGTGAAAGTGCCTTTAACAAATTTAAAGCAACATACATTGTTACTGACTAGTTATATAAATTTCTAATAAAGCACATCTAATATGTTTCCTGCAGGCGACAGTCCCTGTCTACGTATGCAATTTTAGCTGCTGCAATTCTTCAATTTGTTGATAAGAAGAGAAGTAAAAATGAAAGGAGTGCTTGCAATTATCTTGTGTTTTTCAAATTCGCACGTTTCAACAATCCCTTTTCCACCCCCTTCTTTCCCCGATTTTAGGCAACAGAGTTGTAATATACGATTACCTTAGTCTCAATCAAATCTAGTCCTGCCACTAGCCTCTACTATCGACTATAGTGATTTCAAACTGTTGTCCTTCTTTCTCATCACGGAGTGTCTTGAAATTGTTAGCATTTATTTAAGGTTTAGGGCAACCTTGGCATTTACAATTAAAAAGTGTTTGCCCGTGGTCCTAAGTCTTATGCTAGCCAGTGCTGGACATTTATACACAATGTGCACGACCGTCTCAGCCTCTTCCTCAGGCGTATTTTTCGAAGCTGACCTGTCCACCCCTTGGTAGATTTCTTGTTCAGAATTCCTCCTTTGGCCAATAAACATCTGAGTTCCTACAAATATTAAGCCCTTAACCCCGTGCGAGGCTTCATTGTCCATCCCTGTCGGAATCTTACGGTCTAACTCCTTAGAAGTACCTTTAAAAATTTAACCGTTCACCCCTCGCGAGGCATTTTTGTTCATCTATTCCGGATTTTTGCAGAAATTCACATCTCCGTCTCTTGCGAGGCCTCCTGATCCATCCCTTCAATGGAGAAAAATATGTCCACCCACACAGAGCTCCATATGCACGACTAAGTCGGCATTAAAACTGGAGATCGAGTGGTATCCAGAGTTCGCATACTTGAGACCAAGCACTCTCTTGACCACGCTTCCCCGGCGTTTGTTGTTCCACCGTGGATGAGAGGTTTTTCATACAAGAGTGTTAACTTCTCTCCGCTCGACTCATTTAGCCAGACTCCTTGCAGAGATAGAGAAGTCACAACTTCTGACAGAGCGCTCAGTTACGGCAAGCTATATATTTGTGCCTGCCAGCTGGTTGGTACAATATTAGTTATTTAAAATATTGGGGTATTTACGTTCCGGGATTCGATTAAAATTTACATTTCCTAAATTTGGCTTAGTTGAAATAGCACGGATAAAGGAAAGAGTCTAAAACTAGGTTGCGGGAAAAGTGTTGATTATAAAAAGTTAATTCCTTTCACACTTAAACAAACTATGTCATGAAATAGTCGTTCGCTTTAAGTAAATCCAAATGAAGCGCTTTCGAAATTTTGGGTATTTTGATGGAGCAAATAAGTAAAATAGTTCTAGCAATGGAAAAATTCTACTTTAAATTGTATTGTTGTAAAAAGTCTATCCTTTTCTTTATTTAATGTTTTTGTACCGATTGCAATTATATATACATATTTATATATAAATTTTTTTTTAGATATCTGTTGCACAGACTGAACAGGTAGTCTTGATGTCACATGATCTTTGGGCTTCCAACCATAAATTTAAAGATATGGAAGCAGAAACAGGATAATGTTTTCATTTTTCTGGCTTAATTACCATGTTGGGGACATTTTAGGAAAGTTATTTTTTAAAATTTTAAATCATCGTTTTATTCATCACTTTCTGCAATTAAAGGCTTAAAATTTTTCATTAAATATAAGTAATTGATTTTCTTTATTAAGTAAATTCTAATATATTACGACTACACATCAATTTTATAAATTAAATTTAACTACGTATTTATTTATAAAGCAAAAACTAATAAATAACATTCTAATTAAATAAATAAGTATAAAATGATAATAAGGCTTTAAAGTTAAAAGGCCATAATTACATGATGCATTGGCAGGGAAACCATTAGATGCCTCGACATTAATTCTTCACTAACTGCCACCACCTAAAATGGCTGAGATGCTAAAGCCTTTCTTTTTATGGTGGCTGTTACTGCCATTGCCATCGCTTTTTCTGCTGCTATTATGGCTGTGGTTGTTGTTTCTTCTGTTGCCTGATGGTGATTGGGATAATGTATCATCATTTGAAATGCAAGTAGCAGACATTGTTGGCGTTGTTGTTTGTGTTGTAATCGGTGTTGCGGAATCGTCTTGTACTAATGATGAATCGGATGAAGAGAGATCGGCATCGTTTGTTGGGCATTCTATGGTAGTATTTGAGTTAATAGCCATAACACGATTTGGCAATTCACCTCTGTAACTAACACTATCATCCCTAGCACTGCCATCGCCATTTGCCACAAACAAATGTTGAGGCATATCGCCCATATTATGACGAGGTAGAGGCTGTAATGTTGATAGTGGTGGCTGTGGTAAACCAGCCGCAACTAATGCTTCATGTTGTGCTGCCACAGCATAAACATGCTGGGGATACAAAGGCTGGGGACGGGTAAAATATGAACATGCTAAATCGACCAGTGAAGGTCGTAACAATGATTGCATGTTTTGCTGGAAATGATGCATGAAAGCAACGGATGTTGCGTTACAGCCACCAACAGCACTATTGCTACCAGCAGCAATTGGCTGTTGTTGTAGTATGTTGCTTGGACTGTTAACATAATCCAATGACGACATGTTGCCTCCTGAACTGGTTTCATTTGACGCTTCCAAAGAGCACGCCGATCCATTCGAACGTAAACGTTTAATTTGAGGCGATGTTACTGTTGACGGTGATGTTGCATTTACCACATCCACGAAATTGTGTTCATTAAAGTATGCCGTCTCTGGTTTAACCGAACAAATTGATGATCCCGACTCACTGATTGCGGTAGTCAGTGATTTTTTTGGAGACATGATATCAAGTGGTGGTTGGTGTGGTTGCTGTTGTTGCTGATTATGCGGCTGATCCTCAGCAGTAGGTGATGAAGACATTTTGCGTTTACAACGTGATTGACCAGTTTCACGAAACCCTTTGGCAAAGGGATTGTTATCAATTTTTAATTTTGTTATACGATCATTCTGTAATAAGACAAAAATGAAGAAATAAAATCAACTATGCTTTAAAGATGATGAGTGCAGAAATTGAAAAATTGATTTTATTAAGTGGTGAAAGTAAAATGCTTGAACAATTAATTATAATTTGCAGGCACGCAAAGAATTAACTAATAAATAATTGTATTATAATTTCCTATAGCTGTTGAATTAGACATAGCTGCATCAATCTGCTGTTAATAATTAAAGTATTTTATCTCTATGTAATATTTTTCTAAAGGAAGGGAAAGAAAGATTAAACAAGTTGACAGCTCTACAGTTTATTTGTTTTTCATAGAGTGCTGTAAAAGCTTCAATTCTAAGTAGCGGTATTAATGCTAACGTGCTACAAAGTTATAATATCTCAAAAAAATTGCTGCTCTTTGCTAGTCTGGCTAAATGTGAAAAATAGCTGGACGGATTTAAATAATTTTTTTTGTTCTGTTCACTGACGGTTTAAATACAGGAAATTAAGAAAACCTCAAATTAAGCTGAAAAATCGTGGAAATCAAAATTGGCAACTTTGTATGAGAATCGCTACTACTCAATAAAAAAAATTGCGTAAAAGTGAAAAAATTTACACAACCGTGAACAAAATATCTCTAAGATAACTGAGATTGTCCAAAAACAAAAGATAAAGTCGAAATTTATTGAAAATTTCGAAAATTATACCGAAATTAAGGAAATTTCTTGCATGGGCGTATTATGTCGCATGTTCACATGTTGTAAATATGTATATTTACGCAGCGGATAATAAAACAAAAAAACATAGTTTCTCAGAGAGCTTTACATTAAATAACTAAACTTATCCTTTAATAAAATAAAATGTTATGGAACTCACTTTAATTCCAACCGAGTTGTATAACCAAACGATGTTTCAACTATACGGACAGTATTATTAATCTCGATGAATTGGAGATGCAGTTTAATTAAGACTGAATAAAGTCTGTTCGAAAGTTATACAGACTTAAGACCCAAACTTTTAAATTTACGCATATTAATCAAAAGACTTTAGACACAAACACGTAATATATCTCAGAGATTCTAGATCCTTTTTGCAGGAAACAAAATTGCTTAAGAAAAAGAAAACTTAAAAGTTCTTAATTTTAATAAGTGATTAATGGCGAAATATGCAATCTAAACACTTAAAGGGAAATATTGCTAAATATGTTTAATCTTTGAACCATAATTTTTTCATTTTCGCAAAAATTAAAAAAAAATTTAACTTTTTAACACAAAGTTTTTGGCTTAACTTCGAGAAGATACTGATACTGAGCTTACGTCTCTTTATATGAAAAGTTCTAAAAATGTAAATGCAATTATCTAACAGCAGAATATACAAGAAGTCAGAAAATTATATTCCATTCTTAATTCTCTGCTAAACATGACGCTTCAAATTCTTAAATCTGCAGAAACCTTACTACAACATGATACTTTTTCGTTTTCAACACAAATCTTGCTAATTAAGCAAAAGATAAAAAAACTCATCATCAGACAGGCGTCTTAAAGCATTCTAATTCAAATTGTAGCAAGCAATCATTCAGTCTGTCAGACAGATACTGGGAAGGCCAGAAAAAACGGACATAGTTTAACCAAAAATTAAAAAGGGAAGAAACAAAAACACAGCAAGAGATCAAATTATGCCACTTCATTCTAGAATTTTTGTGATTCATTTTTGACATGTTTAATGAAAAATAAACTCGAAAGTGCAAAGTGAACAAGGAGTCAGTCACTTGCTTGTACTACCCGTGTTCATTTACTAACAAGCATTATGACTAAGTGATTTTTCCTTTTTTTTTTTTGCAAAACTACTTCCTAAATAACTATTTCCCTACATCATCTTTAAGGAGCATCCATTTAAAAAAGGAAGATGTCTTGGGCGTAACAGGCTAATTTGGTTGTTAGAACAACTGCTGTGTCTTTGTTTTTAGTGCAGTTTACTATTGATTTCTGTAACTTTTTAATTTTTGTGTTTATTTTCTTTTGCAGACTTAAACAAATTAATTAACTTAACGTAAGTGGGTACTTTTATTGCAACACGGGACACCCATGGTTCTGGTTTGCATGGATTTTTGTATAACGTCTAAAATTGAAATAAAAAATAATAATAATAAGGAACCCAGCATTATTTACCTACTGACTGATTGACTCACAAACAAGACCATCAATGAGTTTCACAAAAAAAAGTACAATTGACTGCCTTCGATATTAATTTTGAAGTTAATTTTCTGTCTGGTATTTATTTGGAAGGTAATTTTTAAATAGATAATTAACCATTTTTGGCCCATGGTGTTTTTATTTTGCGGGCTTTTTCTTCAGAATTCTTCTGCAAGTCATTTTTAACTGAAAAACAAGGAAGGAAAGTAAAAGCTTACAGAAACCAGCTAAATATTTCTAAAAAACAAATATACATAATTATGCAGTCGTAGTTTATCTTTTAGACTTGTTACGATTTAGGAATATAACTTCTGCATATAAGTATGTGAAAATAAAATAGAAGAGAGTTTTTAAGCAGGCAAAATTCGTGTAGATAATGGGCAGATAGTTACTGTTGAAACTTTCTGGGGCCAAAGACCAAAGATGACTTCCAGATTTAAAATAGACTTAATTGGGCGACGAAGTGGTGGACTTTTTTCCTTTATCGGATTGGAGAGAATAGAACGAGACAATAAGCTCTTCAAAATCGTGTAGAACTTAATAACTGAGGTGACTTCAGTAGATGGATTTCCCACATCGGAATCCCAACACAAATTATAAGATGAGCAAAAAGGAGGCTTCGGAATAGGAATAGGGGAAAACACGGACTCTATCAAATCAAAACCAGAGAACCGTAGCTCCAGAATTTTTATTGGATAATGGCGCGGTGGTAATTAAAAATGTGGCAGGAAGCAAATTAATCTAATATATAGATACAGTCAACACTAGATAATTTGAAACTCGTTAATATAAATCCCTCGCTAATTGGACCCTTGAAAAACGATCGATAAAATAAAAAAAATTCAAGTAATTTGGTCTCGTTGGTAATTAAAATTATTGGAATGGCATCGTAACCGTCGACACTAATTTCCATTTTTTCGTCTCTAAACTCAATAATTTTTAATGTGCTGTGTTTGATAAAAACTAAAATAATCAGTGGTTTAAGTTTATGTGGATTGCTTTATACATACATATGTATGTAATCTTGTTATCCTACGTACTATAGTTTGAAGTTTGGCCTTCCCACACTTTATAATTTGAACTGATAATATGTTTGTGTTCGTATTTTTGAAACAAACAAAAAATTAAACCCTTTAAAATTAAATTGCTTTAGTTTCTGTGCGATGCTTTTAGCATGGGCATAATTGTCGTACTTAAATTTGACTTTTTGGTTATTTTAACTCTTAATTATTTGAAGTTTTTCTCTGGTCTCTTGAATGTTAAATTAACGAGAGTGTATCGTACTTCTTCTTTTATACACTCATGTTTAACTTACTTGATAAGCGGTAACAGCAACAAATTCGGTCTCAGGAAACACAAATGCTTGCTGAGGTGCCCAGGGTATTTGGGCCAAATCGGATGTACGTATCACATGAATGCGTGGTTGATATTTATGCATGCTGGCCAAAACGATCTGAAAATAAAATAAATAAAATAGGTTTATAAAGAATAAATCCCGTAAGAAATAAAATACTCTTCGAAATTTGCAATGCAAGAGGGATTTGTTTAAAAAAGAGTTTTATTTATATTTTAATTGTTAGAAAATGTATTTGGAAAAAATTCAAAGCTTAAAAAAGGTACTTTTTAAAATAAATAATTATTGAAAAGAGCGTTTTATGAAGAGGATAATTGGCATGATCACGACAATCATATTATGCTCTCTACAACAATATATTGTTGTGGCAAACATATCGAGCCTTCATCGAAAAATTAACGTAACCCGCAAAAAACAAGTTTTACATTCAAAGGTTTTTTTTACTTCCTTCCCAATTTGTTCAGAATTTTTTAATGAAAATTTAAATGTAGTCTACTAATGACCTTACGCATATTGTGGAGAAGTTCTACGTTAAGTCACTGTTTACGAATTTCTTTCGTCAGTCTCGTTCATTTGCCGTCTATATCTATTACAGATTAGAATGAACTGTGACCGTGAAAATCAGGCAATCCACAGAAAACAAATTTTACAGGATTACGTTTTTTTTTTTTAATTCTTTTCTAATATCTTCAAAATAACCTTATGCATCCAATAAAGTCGAAAATTTTAATGTCACTGGGTTTAAACTCCAAATTACACTTCGAATCTGTCGTAGATTTTATAACGAACAAATAACATAAAAAAGCTCGAAGTAGAGATGGGCACTGTTCACGTGAATTGCATGAATTATGCCTGAGTCACGAGATGATCGTGATCGCAAGTCATTTTTCATCGAATAACGCTATCGTAGATAAGTACGAGTACAAAAAATCCGTGCATGGGTAGAATTTTTTTCCATGATTGTTTTGTTATTTGAATGTTGTGATTTTTTTCTTAAATTGTTACAAAACAATTATAAATGCATTATTGGCAACCACCAATATACATATATCAAGTATTTGGAAAAAGTTTGATTATTTTAATTTTTTCCGTGAGTATTTCGTGATTGTGGTTAAGTTTTCATTAAATATATATTGAAATTATAGTTTATTAGACGACGTGTTGGAGGCTGTACAACAATTCTGAATCATAAAGTCAATTTCGAAAAATATGTTACGTTATTTCTGCGGTTCGGGCTGAATATTGAGGTTATTTGAAAATATTTTCACCATTTTTTCGATAAACCAGTTTTATTATAATTGTTTATGTATAATTATTAATTGATTACCATTCATAAAAATAGAACAATTCATAAAAAGTGCAACATATGCTAATTGAGTTAAACAATGTTTAGCAAAGTTCTAAACACAACCAAAATATTTCAACTACACAATAGTACTATATAATACGTCGAGTATGTTTATAACGAACACCGATTATAACGAACTTTCATTTATAGAGAACACATTTCCTTTTAAGACATATTTTTCATACAAATCTTATAGCGAACTTCGGATATAGCGAACTTTTTTTATAACGAACTATTTATTCGGTCCCAACTTTCAGTTTTCATTTATTTTAATTTGGTTATAACGAACTTGCTACAACCATCCTTAATACGCAACGAAGGCAAATGTTCATTTTTACGCTACCGCGGGCAACCTTTACAAAAAAATGTCAGCTGTTCATTGGTAAACAAATATAGGTTGTGTTGCAATGGGAAAAATTTGAAATATTTTTATTTTTTTGTTGTTTTTATTCATGAATGCCATTTTCAAGTTTTATTGATCTTGCACATTAAATGTAATGAAGTACCTTTATTAAATAAATTTAATTTTTTAATCGGAATATTTTTTTTCTGCTGAGCCTATGTTTTGTCTTACCTCGGATATAACGAACTTCTTCTATAACGAACTAATTTGCTTGGTCCCTAATAGTTCGCTATAACCGTACTTGACTGTAATTATAGCTATAAAATGTTCTTAATAAACATGTTTACATTTATGTAAATTCTTTTAATGTTTTACTAAGGTATGATTACGATGCAAACAAGTTTTTATTCTCGACCTCCGTTGAGCGCCTTTCTATAATTCTAAGAAATTCCCAATAATTATATGATTTGATTACAACGATATACATAATTCGATCTTAGATTATGGTTACTTCAACCATGCTTTTTTTGTGTGCATTCCTCAGTTTATACTTTAACTATTGCAAAAGCCTAAGAAATTAATTTAAATTTAAAAATTCACAGAAACAAATTATTCTAAAATATTCGGGATTTTTGTAGTAGATACTAATAGCGGTGACATCCCTCCTAAACGCTTTAAGATTGATTTACATTTGAGGGCCTTTAAAGTGCGTGTTAATAAAAGTTAACTTTAGCTAAAGTAAAGATTAACGTGACCTTTAACTATTATTCGTTATTACAGCTTCCTTACTTTTGCTTACTTTTATTTACTTATTTTATTATCAAAAATATTTTCTAGTTAATTAATATAAGATAAAGGTGGCTTCTTTGCCATCTTAATTTCTGATTTTCATACTTTTTTTGTTGTTGTTCAAAATATGGCAACTGTAATTCTATAAACGGCACGTTAAAATTTAAAGGACGGTTTTATCTCAAAGTACACCCATTCACCTCAACCAAAAACGAATAATCTATACGATAACATCCTAACTTTAACTATCGGCAAGTTGCAATAATGGCCCTAAAATATTTTTGTATTTCCGTGCTTATTGATTACATTTACCCATTTAACACTTACATGTCCATTATTATCCAACGTATTATTTGTCAGCTTTACTTTATTAAACAATATCGGCTGAGCTTGCCAATGAGCACCAGTTGCAGGACTATCAGGATGTAAACACATGCGTTGCGGTGATTGAGGTTCAGCGCCACCAGCTGGCACCCACTGTGAGCCGGAAAATTTATAACGACAATCACCAATTGGCACCATCTCCAGCAATATACAATAATTACTTTCATCTTCAAGGCCAGACAATGAGAGTCTCATGGATGGAAACATGCGTCTATAAAAGAAAACATTCATTATGATTTAATTACGATTAGAACAATTAAATAAACAACATTTGTTGTTGTTGTTTTTTTTCATTTTATTTCTGTTGAAATCACAATTTGATAACCATGATATTTGTTTTATACACAATTCAAAAGACAAATGTTTAAAGGCAAGAAAGAAAAAAAACAAGGAAAATATTTCCTAAAAAAAACCAACAACGATCTGGTTTCTGGATCTGGCATTTTCAACATCACGAAATCTTATTATCAAAATATTACACACTGTTCCAATATTGTTGTTTATTCATGGACTGAAGTTAAAAAGAAAAGGAAAAGTAGGGAAAAGAGAGGGCGTAACAAATATTTAATTGTTCATTTAACTTTTTTTCGAATATTTGTGTGCAGACGATTTACTTAGCAGTGTGTAATTAATGTTAAGTTTTATCGAAATGAAAATGAAATTCACTTATGCTTAAATATTTGACCATTTAGGCGCACTGTGTCAAATCTAACAAGAAAATACGAAAAAAAAAATAAATTTCCAAACAAAATTGTAACATTCCTTCGTTTGCAGCTTCGACTTTAAAAAGGTCCTAAATAAAGAATTTTATAAAAAAAAAAGAAATATTAAAGACGAGAAATAAATAAAACGAATTGAAATAAAAACAAAATATTTAAAAAAACAAACAAATGTTTTAGTTTCGGTTTGTTTCGAGTTGTTTTAGTTCTTCTTCTCCTGTTTGAGTTTGGTTGTAGTTCTTTTGACGTTGTTATTGTTGTGTTTAGTTTTCGAATTTTGAGGTTTGCTATGCTAACAAGGATTCATTGTTGAACAGCAGGTGGTCACGAGCCTTGGCGCCAATTTAAATTATATGTACATATGTATATTTATAAATATGTTTGTGCTTGTGGACTTAGATTTTTATTATTATTTTTTTCTGATTTTACGCTTGAGGACTCATAAATGATTAATTAATTGAATCGTTTGATTTGCTTTTTTTTAACAAAATTGGATTTGAATCCTTCGGTTTCTATTCGTTTTAGAAATCAACGCAAATTTTATAACATATTAATCAGTTTGGGTTTTAAACTTAGCAGAGTGAAGCGATTTTAAACTTCACTGATGATTTGGTGGCCATTTAAAACAAGCTTTTCGTGAAAACCATCCACTGCCGACTTCACCTTTTTATGGCTTGAAAACAGAAATTCGTCCTATAGAAATTTCTAACGTGGTTATGTTAGGTTGAGGCAGTTCAGTTGTATCCAAGGTCGACTTTCGGATCCACCAAGCTTTCTGGGATCAAAGCACATGCTCTCTTTATTTGTTAACATATATTACGAGATAATATTTAATAAAATAAACTACCCTTATTCAGCCTTTCTCGCCGGGATGGAGTGAATGCAGGAATCGGTTCTGTACGGTAATCGGCTCAAATCGACGTTTCAGCAAGTTACGTTCATTCACGACGTGAATACGAAAATATACATAATTCCTGAGGAGACTTAATACTCGTATAACTTACTAGCCAAACACTCAACCGAAGCCGTTGTGACAAGACAGTCAGCCGAAGCTGCTATACCAAACAATGTGCAGACATTATCCAAACCCAGGTTGAAGTATTGCCGAACAATTTCAAAACGGTTCAACTATTTTATTCTCGTAAAGTTAATTTGGCCCTCAAATTACCCAAATGAATTTTCGAAGACTTTTCTTTAGAATTCTGGGCGGCTATGAGCCGCCGCGTATAATTTGAAACGTTCAGTGCTTATAAAAACCGAGATACGAATGGATGCGTGAATAAAAGTGAAAATCATCCAAATAGAAAAATTATCATACGTCCAAATATTATTGTAAAAATAATTAGGAGACTTTGGGTGATACGACATTTTTGGAAATTTAAGCATTTGTTCACAATGAACTATTGCCCTAATTTTGAAAAATGTTTAGTCGGCCAAAAGATATTCTTTGGGCGATTGTTAATTCGGATTTGGCATAATTTGGGGTAGTGAACAATTGCCCAAAATACTGGGTGATTGTTCGCTGTTGCAGATCTGCGCTGCTGTCGGAGGTTCTTCCTTGAAAAGTTTGGATTGTATATTAATTATTTTTAAGAGTCAGATTGGTGGCATTTGGAGCTGGAGAAATTGTGCAACCTCAGTCGGTCTTAGCCATAGGTCAATGGGTCGCAGGTCCATTGGCCTATCGGGGCAATTAAATAAATGCACAGTTTCATGAGGGATTTAGGGTGCCAGGAACTATTCGTTCACGGTATCCGGCTCTCAATTGTGCTAAAATTTATCGGGTTTTCCTGGGATAAAGCCGCTCATTATCTGAAATAGCCGGGGGATGTTCGTCAGGATTGTATTACTGTTATATTCATCCAAGGCTGCTGTGACCCCCTGTTGATGCAATAGTTTTTGGCCTGTCGCTATGGATATCCTGTCAGCGATTGTTCGCTGTTTAGTTTCGATAAATTTTCATATATTTTTGGGTGAATTGGTACATTTTTATTTTTGTTATATTTTACCATCATGATAAATAAAGCAACGTTAATCGGTGATTGTAAAGTTTATATTTTGAACCATTTTCAAAAGCGTACGACAAAAGCCGTCTTTGCTTAGCGGGCTTCGGTCGGGCGCAAGTAGTTTAAAGTCTTGTTGTTGTCCAACATAGGCTTTGCTTGCTAACGCTCTTGGGAAGGCAATTTAATTGAAAAAGTAAAAGGAAAATCAACTTGAGCCTGAATAAATTATTTGCTTAACCAACAAGTCATAGACGATAGAAAAGCAACACCTTTTTGTTTCTGATTGGCAGCTGCTGAGGTACGAACCCAGGCGAACGAAGCTCTTAAGCCACAGCACCCTCATACATTGATTAAACACCAAAAGAATTTTACATATTGCATGTCTATTAAGAACATTTTGCGATTGAAGTTATTATATTATATTTGTATAGTATTAATTTTGTATTTCAGTAAAAATTGTATTGTTCAACTCAACCATATTGCAATTTTTATAAATCGAAATCATTTCATGATTAAATGTAAACAATAACTTGTGTATGGCAACTAAGTTAATGTTTAAAATGTTTTCAAATTACCATTATATGTTTGCCACAACAATATATTGTTGTAGGGATCTTAATATGGTTGCTGTGATCATGTCACAATCATGTTTTCTCCCTGCGTGCATTTTATATACTCGAACTAGAAAATTTCAATTTATAATAATATTTCGAACATATACGAATTAACAAAAAAAATCTTTTAATTAATCAATATTATTTTATGAATAGATAACTTTCAGCACTCGCAAAAAACTCTAGGCATTTCTAACTTCAACTTTCAAATATTCTCGAATATAGAAAATCTAAAAATACTTAGATTTGTGTTTTTATTCCAATTTGTTCTTATGAGTTGGTGTATTAATTTCAAATATTGTATTTTTAAAATGATACTGAAATCTATAAGAACAACTATGTCTCACTGTGCTGTACGATCGTGTATACAATAATAAGCGTGTATGTATATGTGCAACTATTTGTTATTTTTTTGGTTTTTATTATTGTTTTTTTTTTTATATTTTTGTTTTAACTTTTCGACTTTGTTGTCAATAATAACAAATTTGCTTAATTAAAAATTCAAATTAAAAGACCCATTTAAATCGCTAAAACAGACACTTGTGCACTACTACTGACCAGCCACTAAAAATAAAATTTAAACAAAAAATAATAAACGGGAAAAAGTCAAACAAAATGTGTTATAAATTAGGAAGGTACCAAAATGTAAACGATACTCTCCAAGCTAAATGATGGCCAAAAGAAGATTTATTTCAGAGATCACAACAATAAGATGCCAATGAAACATACCAACCAACCAGCCAGCTAGCCAGCACATCAAATCACAGAACGCAGTTACAATCGGAATTAGCAACCAGAGTCAAAGTCAAAGTGGAAATCATGAATAATGCATGATCATAAATAACAGCACACCAGAACTGAAGAAGTCATGAGACGTTTTAAAACGTTGGTGTTATTTTTTTATACTCCTCGTAACTATTGTTTTCTCGATGCTTTTTTAAGTTTTAAATTTTTTTGTTTCTTTATTTGGTGTGTGAGAAAGTATTTTGAAAATGAGAAATTACAATGAGGTTAAGAGATAATTTAAGTTTTAAATCTGATATCAGATAGAATTATAGCAGCAAACAACAATAAAAAAGCTACCTTTTGTGGTTTTTAATTTGTAAATTATGAAACAGAGACACTAAACGAAAATGTTGGGGACTGAAAGGAAAAAGTTTTTTTTGTTTGTTCTGTCTGCGGTGCACTGTGATCAAGATGAGCAAGCATAAAGATGAAGAATCAGTGGAATTAACAAATTTGTTTTTTCTTAAATTTTATTTTTCTGAGAATATTGGAAAAAACCTTGTTAAAGTTTTTTCGTTTTAAAGTGTGAAATTGCGCGTATTTAACGTAACGAGATGACATGCTGAGTGTATTGTCAACGATCACCGATCAGCATCAAGATTTTTTTAGCCAATCCTACTTTTCCTTTAGATTAATTTTAAATTATTTAATGTAAAATATTTGGCCCAGTTGCGGACCGTTACCCCACAAATCCTGTGATCAGCTCTGTACTCATAAACTGCAGCGTCCACTATTTGGTAAATGGACGAATAGTATAACCCCCCGGCGAATTGTGTATGAGCGCAATCCGTACGTATGGGGCGAAGAACACTGGTAACGTTCTTAATTTGTTCTTAATTTTTTTTAAACTGGCGCCATTTTTCCCTGAATTGAAATACAAGAAAAACTGTCATAATAACCATGTTTGGAATGGTGACAAGTGAATAAGTGAAATAATTTTATTGCCGAGAGAGTGTATTTTAAAAGCGAGGTAACATTTAACACATTTTTTTAATAGGTGTTACATACACAGCTTACGTAACGTGCCTACCATTACACGCCATCCTTGACTCCTCACAAGATTTATGAGCGATAGTTTATCAACGGGACAAATGCAAGATTTCAAAACAAATTTACCGCTTCATATAAAAACAATTATGGGACATAAAATATACGACACAGGAATGAAGGATGCAACTGTATGCAGTTGACTGTGAGTGTTACAGCATGTAACATGTTGAGTCACGTCACCGTGGGGTATCCTGCTGAGCTCTCAAGTCATAAATAACACAGACGCCACATTACATGCAACAAAAAGACGACAAATACATTCTTTTAAACAAGTCTTGCGATTGCATTGATGATCATGGTACAGAAACTGCTGCTGTTGATGGTGATGACGATATGAAGCAAAGAAAGTTTTATCGTCCATTTGAAATCTTTCGGTTTTATTTTTTTGAGTTTGTTGGCATAAATGTTATAAATTTGTTAACATTTTGGGATCCAGTAACAGGTGAAGTGCAAATTGAAAAAAGGGCATAAAACGTATCTCTCTTTGCTATCTGCTTCCGATACTTAATATCGAACGTTCGTTAAGATTCTGAATCCCTGTCAGAGTTAGACGCCAGATCTGCCAAAAATTGTATGTGTGCTAAAAAAGAATGATGGAGACAAATTTTGGTCTATGCGATTGGCGCATGTTTTGAAGAGCTTCTTAAAAGAATACTTTTCCATTCCATCAGAGTTGCATTTTCTTCTGTCATCTGTTTTGTGTGATAATGTGGCAACGACGAATCAGTTTGCTGCAAATGTTCGAATGGGACAGAATTCTGACAGATTTGTTCCTGATGGAATCAACCGAACGATTGTGTAGGAAAGCGACTAAATCATATGGCCCTTAAATATATCCCTTAAAAAAAAAACTATGACTGTATATATGTATGTATGTGTATCTATCTGGAATTATGTTACTGTTTTGACTGTCTTTCTATCTGATATTTGTGTGTGAAAAATCTTGTCGCGACAATGTTAATATTTGCGTTGCTCATTTCGACAGGCGCCGTTGCCTAATGACCAAACGCATTGTAATGGCTGTAGAATGCAAACATTTTTAAAACTAATTGCCGCCACGCCGTTAAAAACGTCACTTTAGTTTCTGCATTTGTGAGTATTTTGTTTTTTTTTTGTTCTTTTTGTTGGAATGTGTTAATGTAATCATAAAATCTCTTTGCCAGCTCATTTAGTTTTTGTACATTTTGCTTTTCCTTCCATTTCGCCAACGAAAACACACACACACACACACACACACAATTGAATCAGCCGCTAACCAACCAACTGTGATCTTTTGACAAGGCGCGATAATTTCTCAGTTTTAAATAATAGACCTGTTTCTGTTGAGTGCGTTTCAGCATTGGCAAGCGAAAGGATACTGGCGCCTCGTTAACAAGGCAGATTTAGAATACTCGAAACAACAAGAATAATAATTTTAATTTATGTTACCAATACCAACAGCAAGAATTCATATTTCCTACCTGGCTGTGCAAACAGAAACAGAAGAGTCAAGAAATGTTTTCAAAAAGAGAAGATCGTTAAGAGCACTTACCTTCCGCTTTTTGTTATAATCATTTCCGTACCAATCTGATGAAATTGCTTCCAAAGATCATCATTTTGTAGTGTTACTTCAACGCCGGGCAGTGTTACTCGAGGTGGCATTATAACATGCCGGGGCATAGACATGGGCAGCATGGAAGGAAATGGATCTAAAAAAAATAAAAATACATATGTACATACATATTTCAATATTAAAAAACACTTTATGAAAGAATTTCTTATTGTCCTGCATGTAAAAATTACGCAAATCAAAAAAAAAATTATTCACGTGACGCGATGTGACGAAGGTAAAATTTTCAGCACCGCACAAAACATGAGTTTAGGTGAAACTTTCATGTTTTGGATTTTTGGCACAAATATGACTACATATGATCCGTTAATTTTGAAAGTGACATAAGTCCCTTTTTCAAAACAAAAAAAAAAAAAAATCAATGATTTAACAAAAGTTCCTTTCAATATGTTGAGAACTAATGAGACTTTATTTGAGAGTTTTGTTACTTAATGGTACAACAAGCCTGTAGCATAAGCCATTTTAAAAATGAAATTTTGAATTGTGATATTAAAGGGGCAACCCCTTTAAGGTGTTTAAAAATATTGATACAACCTTTCGGGAAGATAAAATCTCAGGATACCTAAATTTTGTTAATATAAATAATTTGGTATGGTAATTGAAAAAATTATCGCTTTTCATTACGTTAAGACCAATGTTGCCAAAACTCTTGAGCCATTACCCACCAGATATCACTCCAAAACCAACTAGAAAATACTAACTGCTAAATAAAAGGCACCAAAATAATTTAATTTTTAATACATTTTTTATATACTACTGGCAAAAAATACTAAGACTTTGTTCATAATTTTAAATATCTTTATTTATTCTGCCAAATCTATTTCGTCCCCCTCAAAGTAATCCCCCCAGCTGCAATACACTTATGCTAACGTTTTTTCCAATCCTCGTAACAGTTGTTAAAGTCAATTTCCGGAATAGCCTTCAATGCGCGTAGCAATTTACGTTTAATGTCTTCAATTGACTCAAAAAGTTTTCCCCGGAGCTGTCGCTTGAGTTTGCTGAACAGTCAGAAGTCACACGGAGCTAAATCAGGCGAAGACGGTGGTTGTGAAACGATATTGATTGAATTTTTGAAGAAAAATTCACGAAGAATCAATGCAAAACCCAAGAGTTGTCGGTCCGTAATTCCGGCCTCTTTTTACGAATAGATCACACAAACGACGCATAACACTCAAATAGTATTCCTTGTTGACAGTTTGGACGGTCGGAAGGAATTCGGAGTGCACCACACCTCGATGATCGAAGAAAACTGGGTACAAGACCTTGATTTTTGACTTGCTTTGACGTGTTTTTTTCAAGAAAATTGAGTGTTGGAACCAATCGTGATTTCACTTTTCTCAGGCCCAAATGATCTTTTAAAATGGTTTTCACTGATCCCTCCGATATTCCAACGATAGCAGTGAGGTCTCTGACTGTTAATCGTCGATTCTCAACCACCAATTTCTTGATTTTATTGACATGTTGATCATCAGTTGATGTTGGTGTTCCTGGACGTGGTTCGTCGTCAACGCATTTTCGACCCTCTTTGAACAATTTGTACCAATCAAAAACATTTGCTCGCGACTAACAATTATCACCGAAGGTCTTTTGCAACATTCTGAACGTTTCGGCAGCAGAAATTTCATTCCTCACACAATTTAATGGAACTTCTTTGTTGAATAATTTGACTCATTGTAAAAATCGCCGAATGCACTTGTTGTACTTCAGAAAGACAAGCGTATACTAAACACTAATGATTTTACTTTGATGTGATATTTGGCACAGATGTCTAAGACAGTCATACCATCGTAGAAAAAAAATTCGACGAATGGATTTCCGCGCGAAATTTAAATTAAAAAGTATTACTATTTTTTGCCTACAGTAGTATGTACTTATACTGTAAATACCCGCCCCATCCATCCATTAATTTCGGATAAGCGTAGCGCTCTCAGGACTAGAGTCAATTTTTAAAAACATTATGGAAGTTCGTAGCAAAAACAGCCTTTTTAACCAGGGTGGTCATATCTAAGATAATGAGACAATATACGAATTCAGGTCAACTTGATCAACGGAAAGTTTCTGCTTATGTTGTTGAGGGTCCCGAATTCGAGTCTTAAAATTGATTCTAGTTATCGAGATATACCGTTATGTAAAAAAGAAATCAGTTGCACGACAATTATTAACATAACTGGAAAACGGTTTATCCAATTCAGTTAAATAAAAAACCAAAATTCGACAATAATATTATCTTTAAGCTCAGTAATTTCAGCGATATCGTGGAAGTTGCGGCAAAAATTTTAGGTTTAAATTTTTGCTTCTAAAAATTCATACAAAATTTAAAACATTCAATTTTTTTCTGGTTAACACATTATTATAATCCAAACTAAACATGCCATATTTCAATTAAAATCGATACAAAACTTTTAATTTTATTCACATGTAAATGAAGATATCGCGTTTCGACAAATGTTGCCGTATGCCCACAGCAGTGAAATACTCTCGCACAAAATTTGCCTGTGACGTACTATTGTATGCATATGGCAACTTTATACAAAATTAGATAACTTAATTCAGAAGTTGTACAAAGATTTAAATCAAATACAGAAACTTATAAAGCTATATGTCGGCAGAAAAAAAGGGAGATATTTTACTTTTTATACAATTTATGATTTATAAAAAAACAAAATATTTTAAAATGTTGCTTGAAAAAAATTCTTTCGCCACAACTTCCTCGACATATCTGAAACTACTGAGCAAATTTAAAGACAATACAGGGTGTCCGCCGGGAAGTTATACTACTTTGTTTTGCCGCCATTTTGGTAAACATTAGTCCTGACAGTTCATATTTGGCAGTCGTGAAGTAGAGACGTGGCAAATTTATTATGGAAAAATATTCGGTAAACCAACGTGTTTTAATCGTTAAAACATTTTATCAAAATCAATCATCAATTACTGTGACGATGAGAAAGTTACGTAAAATTTTTGTGAGAAACAACGTGCCAACAAGACGCACTATTTATCGTGTAGTGAATGATTCCGAAGAAAGAGGGACTGCAGCTGATAGGCCCAAGCATAGACCACAACGTACTGCAAGATCGGCTTAAAACATGTTCAAGCTGTTCAAGAAAGTGTTCAAAATAATCCATCAATCGCAATTCGACACCGTGCTCAGGAGCTTGGTCTTCAATTTTGCGCAAAGAAGTGCATTTGTTTCCATTTAAGATTCAGTTGACACAAGAGCATCTTCCAGAAGACCATTTACGCTGCCGTACATATGCCAAATAGGATGCTACAGCTCGCCCATAGCGACCCTGATTTCCTTGAAAAAATCATAGTGAGTGACGACGCACATTTTCATTTGAATGGATATGTGAATAAACAGAATAGTCGGTTCTGGGCAATGGAAAACCCTCAAATAATTCATAAGTCACCTTTGCATCCATTAAAAGTGACAGTCTGGTGTGCAATTTGGTCAGGAGGAATCAGTGGACCTTACTTCTTTGGAACTGAAGACGGGGAAGCGATATCGTGATATGATTGAAAACTTTTTAACGCCACAACTGCATGCTTTAGGCTTGACTGACATGTGGTTTCAACAAGACGGTGCGACATCGCATACAGCCGGGATTACAATGGAATTACTGCGAGACCTCTTTCCACAACAAGTTATTTCAAGGAATGGTGATGTTGATTGGCCACCACGGTCGCCTGATTTGGCTGCCCCGGACTTCTTTTTATGGGGACATCTGAAAAGCACGGTTTATGCAAACAAGCCAGGAGCAACTCAAACAAAATATTCGTGATGAAATTAATGAAATACCGCGTGAAATGTGTGAGAATGTAATGAAAAATGTGTTCAAAAGGGCTCGCATTTGTGAGGCTAACAGAGGCGGCCATTTATCTGATATTGTATTCCATACATATGTAATAGCCGACATTGAATAAAACATTTATCAATATACGATCCATTCTCTTTCATTTAATCAAAAATTATAAACAAACAAAGTAGTATACCTTCCCGGCGGACACCCTGTATTTGTATAATTTAAAGGTCATTTCAATTAGAGTTTTTTACTCAGACAAAGAGAACCATTCTTAAATTAGACTAATATATGTCGTGCCACTTTCTTCATTTCGGAGAAAGAAAAAACTGGAGTGCGAGTTTGAATTTAGCAACCCAAATTATATAAGAAACAACTTTTAGTTGCTTCAGTCCAGAACGTTGTAAATTTGTGTAACAAATACGTTAATAAACACAAATAAAAACCAATTATCAGGTATGTTATGGAAATCGATCGATTTAAAATCGCGCGATTTCAAACAACAAAATTTGGGAGTAACTGACTAATTAATTGTAATTATTATAGTCTTCACGAGCCAAATCCCTGTGCGAGCAGCAATCCGTACGTTGGCAGAACAAATCTATGGCTAGTCAGTCAAGACGGCATGTTAGAAATTTTTGACTAATTTTTTTAATTTTGTCCTTTACCCAATGCTATAAAAACACAAATTTACCTCTAACATGGCACGTCACGTCATGTCACATGTATAGAAAATAAATTATATATTGTATATACATACATATGTGTGTACGTACATAGATACCATAAAAGAATGATTTTTGAAAAGTTACTAGATGTGCAACTTGCCCTAATTCTCAAAAACTAATTCATATACGAGTACATATGTAAATAGGTATAAATGTATATGAATACTACATATAAAGGGTGTATTTTTAAAGGTCTACAGATTAATATTATACTAAGATTACATAATTTTAAACAGAACATTGGCTTTGTTAGAAAGAGCTGTATGTCATTAGTGTTTGAATAGGACTTTGGTCATGTCGGCGCATCGTCCCACCGCACTGTAATTCCAATTAATCGGACAAAAGATAATCGAATAATTTTACTAGTTGAAATCGATCATAAATAACATACGTTTTTTAGAATTCTTTGTTTGGTTCAGAGCTTCAGAAACTTTTTAAATTGATTTGTCCACGACACAATTTAAAAATAATAGTTTAAATTGTAGTCAATCGTTTCTTGATTTCCGTTGTGGTTGCGCCTGATTTGGAAAAAAAATGTATCTATTGGTACAGATGTTCCAATCATAAAATACATAATATGTTTGTAAAAGTGTAGAAAGCCTAGGGTACGCTGTTTTCGTTTCATCCCATACCATCAACCACATCTCGTCTTAATGCGGGAACTGAATCGTTGGGAATGAAGTGGAAGCGATGATCTACGCTTCCACTTCCAATACTGTCGTCTGAACGAGCATGTTCAACTATTTCATTTTTACCTCAATTTCACTGATATCGATAATGGTTCTTGAAAACGGATTTTTTAATCTGGGGTCTATTTTTAATTGATTTTCCATCAAATATATTAGTATTATGCCATAAAATTGTTAGCGGCATATTATAGGCTTATTTATGTTTTTGCTTGAGTATTTTGAATCACCACATGTTATTTATGCATGTTACTTTGCGAAATCTGCGTTGTTCTGGCATTAGTTTATGCATGATAGAATTACAAATCCAACTAAGTGCAAATTGCAATAGAGTTTGCAGATCTGACAACCGCATGACAGAGTAATCCCTGCCAGACAGTGGAACCTTGAAAAAAACAACACTTATATGATACAAAGTATTGCACGTAATAATTATTCCTATATGTTTGCGGACTGGAGGGCAAACAAGAGCTAGCTTAACAATAAAATGAGTCTTAGATTTATTTTCAATTCAACACAAAGAGTATGAAACTATTAGTAAGCTTGTCGCACGATCTAGCTTCTGATCACCAGCGTACAATCTTTAGTTTACACGACAGCTTTGTCACTGCTCCTGAAACCATGATTTCTTACCCAAATAAAAATACGACTTGGTTGAAACACAAAATGTATGTGAGATCTCTCTTATCTCAGAACATACGTGTTAGACACTTTGCTGATATTCAAATATCTCTGCATCACTTTACAGAACTAGCAATTCCTGCACCCAGAGTTGCAACGCACACCAAACGATCAGTTAAAAGAAAAACTTACCAATCTTCGGCGGATATACAGACTCTCGTCAGAGAAAGGAGATGGCTCGGAAGGCAATGGCAAAATAGTCGTTCTCCGGATATAAAGACCTAAATGAATTTATGTCAAACACTTTACTTAATAAACTAAGACAGAAACACGAGCCTGTGATCAAACAAAAAACTGTGCTGGATTATAGTCTGTGGAAAGCTGTAAGAGGCACTTACAATGAGCTATTGTTTAGGAGTCCACACTAAGACTTGAAGGTTTTCACACGACGTGACATAAGTGAATAGTTGCAACATACCAGCTACGAGTCACATTGTTAATAATTCTATAAAATTTCGGTGATCTCTAGTGAAATCGACTGTTAAAAATATTGATTTGAGAAAATCGGCCGGATCTGATCGTATTACTGGATTAATATTAGGAAAATGATCTTAATCTGCCTTGAGAATAATTTTACTTATTTAGTTGGCTTTTTAAAATGCTCTTGGAAGATGTCTGAAATTGTTATGATCCCTAAAACAGGAAATGCCTCAAGTCAGATTTGTCAAAGTTATCAAATTTTGTCAAATATCAAAGAATTGTTGTCTTTTTCTACAAATGGGAATATGGGAATGTTTAAGAGTTTTTGGTAATGTTCCCTTCTTTATTCCCCACAGTTCCGCGCCTTCGTATCGTTTACCTACAGAAAGCAAAATTGTCTACCGATAACTATATTAAATCGTTTCAGCGGGTATTCACCTAGAGATACGCCTAATTTGGTCCGGCCATATTGAAGCAAAACTAACGGCCTTTAAGATTAGAACAAATCAACTACATTGGTTAATAGATCCTAAGTCAACTCTTAATTCTTCAATACAAATCCATTATAACTCCAATAAGGGCGTATGGCGTTCAGATATAGAGTACTGCCTGCGCGTCTAACATCCAGAAGACAATACAGGATTTTACGACTCAGTCGTCAGTGTTCCTTGGTATATGAGATATTCATAGAGATCTAAGTACTCCCAGTATTCAGGAAGGAATAAAAACATATACCTACATATGTGCAAATATTTAAGCAAACTAGTGGTCCATCACAACTCTCTTGTACGAGCTTCACTGCAATTTGAAGGGCTCCAGAGAGTAAGAAAAACGTATACCTTGAGCCTGGTTGGATGTGAATTTAATTTCTTCCAAATTGCCACTTCTGCAGAACATACTTTGACATAACTCTACACAAATATGAAGGATCACTTTGAGCATGATCTCACTGATCTCACTTCGGTAAAGTAGTGAAAGTAAATTCTACTAGGTACACGGAATTTGTAGCAATTACAGACTAGTGGCACGGTACTTAATTCCAAACTACCGAGTTTGACTGAGTGTAAGCTAAAGCTTATAGGGGCAAATTGTCGTGATAGGATATAATATTCGGAAAGTGTAAACGCTTCTCCGCCGTGCTTTAATTTTACTACTCACCTGGTATTCTCTGCATGATTTGTTGACGATATATTTCATGAGCGATATGCTGTTGCATACGCAAGTCCACCAACTCATTCATGGTAATCATTTTCAGTAACGGCTCAAACGGCTTACAGTATTTTTATGATCAATATTTTCTTTAAGAAACAAACAAGTTCAAACAAAATCCACATTGCACAGTGTGCAAACTGGTTTGAAGTAAAAAAAAAACCCCCGACAATTGTGCGAATTAATAATTTTTAACACGTTTGCGGCGGAAGTGTTAAATGTATCACTCTCTTTTTTTATTTAATTTTATATTAGATCAACAATCTCATGTCATGTGCTAATTTTTGTTTGTTTGTTGTATAAAAACGTTAGTGATTCATGTAAATTTTTTTGAACCAGGCAAAATTTGCATAATTTTTATTCAGCTTTAATTTATTCCATTTTCTTATTCTTAATTTCTTTTGTTAATTTAAAAATTCTTTTTCTAAATTTGTTTTTTTTTTCTATTTTAATGGGTGGGTGTTAATTGAATTAGATCATGGATAATTGGTTTCGCTAATAGTACGTTCGTATTTTATAACAAAAATCAAGTGAATAAACATGGAAATGCACCGACGGCTTTAAGTTTAAGATTAAAAACGTTTTTATAGTGCTGGCTTAACAAAGTTTGTATTTCAACTGATGTGTATATTTTTTGTGATTGCGACAACATTTTATTCGTTTATATGAATGATCATCATTACGATCATTGTCTGTTGTGAAGGGAACCAGAAAAAATAAATAAACAACCAACAAACTAAACAGAAAAACGATCGATTCTTAAGGTTGGCCGGTTGGTTTGTGTGACTGGCTGGTTGTTTTTGTCGGCTGATCGAAGAGATCATTGCTTATTGAGTAAGTTGTTCTACCTGCTGGCCTACACAACTCTTATAAGATTTGTTTCTTACTTGTGTTTGGTTGTTGTTGTTACAGTTGCCAAAGTAGCTGGTTTTTGGAAAAAACATTATCTATAAATTCTTTTTACCCATTGAGAGTTTTTAAGATCGTTTCAACACTTGTGATTGGTTGAAATTATCCCACCAGGAAAGGGAGAGAGCTCTTTGTATTATTTTTAATTCTCTTGAGTTAAGCTCTTGTTCAGTGATGAGTCATTGAGAAAGAGAATAGTATAGTACATTTTGTAATAGCGTAGTTAAAGAGTACCATGAGCACAAATAGGTACATAAAGGTTAAGGTTGGCGGACATCAATTTTGCTTCCTGCTAAAACACTGCATTTAGGATTTGATTGTTGAAAAATAATTTCACGAATTCGAGAAACAGTTTTTCCGAGCAGCCTGAGCTGTCTTTGAAACCTCATCAGTTTAACGCTAAAAAAAACGAAGTTTTCCACAAAGAAAAGGTTAGACCTTTTAATATAAATATAATAAAATCATCTTACAATATTTACAAAATGCTCTCTTAAAACTATTTCATTGTCTCAAACCCTCTTGAATTTATTAAAAACTTTTAAAAATTAAAAATTTTCTTTTTTTGGTTTTCCCAAATTTTATTTTCTTTACAATAATTTCTAAACATACGAGTAACGATATAAACATAACTGGGACGAACGACGAATTTTTCATAACGATCACTCGTTGTCTAAAATAAAACATATTTGTGCGCCAGACCAAGATCGGGCCTAATGTACACAGTGTGTGCTCTGTTTTCATCCCCCTCAAAACTTTGCTTCATTTATTCATAAAGAATGATGAAAACATAAGGCCGATATATATCTCATAGGTGAAGTTTAAAGATTTTACGATAAAAGAGTCAGAACCACGCAAAAACATATATGTACATATGTGAAAACAAGGCCATATTCTTATCCAAAAATTTCGGCCGCTAAAAGTATCGAGATCACAATGCGGACCAAACTCTTGATCTGAATCGTACTTACTCATTTCTAGGTAACTTGCTAGATTGTAAATATATTTTTTTATTTATTATATGGAAAAGAATTATGGGAAAAATGTCGTTCTGTTGTTTAATATGTTTTCCATTATGTCCGAAAACAATATTTTGAACCACTAAATAAAAATGCAATGTAATTTTTATTAGTTTCCGGTAGGAAAAGTGCTGCCTCTTGGTTGCCAAATTTTATTTTTAACAAGTTCGTCGTAACAGAACAGAAAGTAACACTATTTTTAATTTATAAAAAGTTTATTAAACAAATTTGGTATAGAAATTTGGTAAATACAACTTTTGTAAATCAAAAATAATTTGCATGATTATGGTTGACCTTTATCTTTATCCTTCATTCAATATAATCCAAGCCCATATGGCCACATGAATAAAAATATATTCCAATTGGAAGAACATACTAATGTTATTTTCCCATTTAAATATAACATTAAATGTTTAATATAATATTTTTTTGTTTTATAACCAAATACATTAATCAACTTGAAATAATATTTGCATAATCAAAGAACTGATATGCACCTGAGCCCAGGCATGAGTTCGAGAAGAATTTTCAAACAGAAATTTTTCAACATAATATAAAAGCTTACCGGACCTAAATGTTTTGTAAAAAAAAATATTAAATATAGTACATCTCAGTTTAATGAAATCATCGAAGTTAAAATATAAAAATTTACGCTCAAAAGAATTGCCATCAAACTTGAAATTGTTATCAATGCAAAAACCCAAGGCAGTAAATTGAACTAGATAGTTATTTCTTGTGCTATCAATAAATAGAGGTGGTAAAATTATGGGCTAATTAGAAAATAACATACATATATCTACGCTTTCTAGGATTTAAAATGATGTAGTTTAGTGAACACCACTGAGGAACTTTTCAGAGACAGGTATTTAGAGATGTGGTGAATGTATTAATATCTTCAGCTAAACAAGAACATCATCACATTTATATTTTTAAATAAATCAGTAATATATATCATAAATAAGATTTGTCCCAGAAGAAAGACTTGCGGTACTCCTTTTTTAAGGCGATTGTAGTTGATAAAGAATTTTGAAAAGAGTTAAATTGTTAACGACGCCTTACAAAGGTAATAATAAGACGACATGCTGATAAACAGAATTTAAATTTATAAAACAAAATATTTTCCAATAGGCTAGGGCATATAATTAGAATAAAATGGCTTTCAAAAAATACAAAAATATCAATATTTAAAACTTTCCATTATCCCAATTTTTACGATTCTATGATTTAGAAGTAATCCTAAATCCAGACTGAAATCTGTTAATCATATTTCTACTAGGAAGATGCTCTCTCATCTGACCCATTAATACAATCTCTAAAACTTTCTGCCTTATATGATAAAACCCTTAAAAAGTACTTTTTCCCTGAAAAGGTACTTATCAAATATTCCACTCAATCTTATACTTCTCTCTCTCTCAATGCCGTTAAAAATACCTCGTTTGCAAATAATGCGCTCTCAATCATTTCACTTGCCATTTTTGTATGGCTCATTTAAATCTCCATTTTGAAAATCACACTCGCTGTGAAGTGCTGAACTTGACGCTTGCGGCTGTTGACTTCCAACACGCTTCTGTTTTTTTTTTCTAGCTCCTCCTCTTGCTACTTTCATAATAAATATTAACGCTCAATGGCGTTAGTTTAGTTTCTTTTGTATCCGGTTTCTTTCATTCTCTTCGGACGATGTTACGAAAAGCATGAGTGGCTGGAGTAACGAAACCTAGAAAAAAAGAAGCCTTTTTTGGATTTACGCTTGTGCTTGTTCTTACAGATTTCTTCTCCCCTTTTTTGGCTGGCTGTTTCATGTTTTGTTAATCTTCATGTTTTATTTTAACATTTTTGAAATTATCATCCATCCTCAATGATGGTGGTCTGTTTTTTTGTTTGCCTTTTATTCATCATCATTCTTGTCTACAAAAACAAAATAGGTACTTACGGGTTCATGATTTCGAGTGCTAGGTAGGTAGAGTCTCGATCGTACTATAATGATGAGAAGATACCTACGTGATGATCATAATGTTGAAGGTATCGTTTGAATGTAACATATGCTGCATCTTGCTATCGATTTAATGCCGTTTTTTTAATGGTTTTTATAGCCTGTGTATTTTTTACATTTTATTGGCCTCGTCATGTTTGGCAGGTGGATTTATGAACATTTATAGCTTTATAGCCAAAATGTGGTAATTAATCCAAGAGAGTGTTTAAAAATCCACCATTTTTGTTGTTAATAAACATTATACAGGCTACAAATTGTTTGACGCTATAAAACTACATTTTGTTCGTTTGTTTTTTTTTTTTTATATTTTTGGTGTGGCAGCTGTTGATTTTTCTCTTATCGGTTTGGCAAAAGGTGTACAATTGCACGTTTCGCTTCCATTAGAGCGACCATATTTAGAAAATACTTTAACAAACTGTGTTTTAATCCAGCTATTGTTGGTGTTTGTACGTGTTTACCAATTTGTTAAGGAAGAGATTTCTTTTGGAAATAATAAATTTTGTAATAACATGAAGTAAATTTGTATTTGTTGTGCTTCGAAGTTTCATGAGCCGCAAGAATTAATTTTTACTAAAAAAGAAATTTCAGTTTTTAAATATTTACATGATTTATTTTAAACATTGACAAGTAAATAAATTTCATTAGGCATTTGAAATATTTTATATTTAGAGATTTATCATGAAATGGGGAATTTGTAGTTGAGGGCACATGTCAACCAGACTCAACTCTGACATTTTGAACAAGGATAGTTTGTAATCATCGCACGGTATCGCGTATTATCGACGATGACTTTACCATCGTCATGTTTTAAAAATAAAAATAAAGGCCGATGATTCCGCGAACCCACAAACCACTATCACTCTATAGCACTAAATTGTCGGCAGCCCTGTATAACTATTCTACAAATGAACATAGCGTGCAATTGCATATTTTGTAAATAATGACGCATTTCAATCCCCTTAACTTCTATCGTTTTCCAAAAGAAGTAGCACAATTATTCAAATAATAATACGACATTATATGACAGAGCCATTATCCATAAACCGCATTAAACAGTGTATTTTTATGTATTCCGTGTCACGTTTTCCGCGCTCATTTTACTTCAGCAAATCTACTCAATCCCAACTACTGCAATTGGCTTTCGTTGAACATAGCTCGTATACTTCTTATTAATACAGTTTCCTTGAATTAAATTTTAATTCTATAGATTTTTAGAACGTATCTCCATCACCCCTAGTCAAAGGTTTTTGATGTTGGGGAATTATAAATTTTCGCTCCCCTGGACCCAGAGGAGCACATATAAAGGATTGTAATAAGTTTATATTAGGGTGTGTCTTTGGTCTTTATAAATAATCACATTAGCAGCAGCGGCCTAACGAAGGGGGTGCAAAGTGGTATCATGTTATGCGCCCCACTCGCAGATGGGCGCCAAAATTTAGTTTCGTCTTCTTTATATACAACGCAAGCACAGGGTCTCTGGTGGCAAATTTATATTTTTAAATACGATTATTTCAAAAAGTATTAAACGGTGCGGAGGGAGGGTGGTGCCGTTGGAATTATCGATAGTGCGGATTTGTCAATCACGCAATGATCGATTGAGCATCACGCGTTCGCTGTCGACAATTTTGTTCAAAGTTCGTTATTCGGCGAATACGTGATGGACCGAGTGTAAATTTAATTCGTTCGTGGGTGCAGAAATTCCACGCAACTGCTTCGGCTATGAATGTCCCACGGCCAGGGCACAGTCGATCTTCAAGGACTCCCGAAAATATTGAACTGGTTGAAAGCAGTTTACGTGAAAATCCGCGACTTTCAATACGGAAAAGAGCAGCCTCACTGGGACTTCCAAAAACGATTATTCAAAAATTTCAAAAAAGGATCTGAAGTTCCATCCTTTTAAAATTCAAATCGTTCAAGAACTGCAAAAAAGTGACTTTGATTTACGCAAAAATTTTTGTGAAACGATGTTGGAGCGTTTTCGCACTGTAAATCACATTTTTTGAAGCGACGAGGCTCATTTTCACTTAAACGGCCACGTCAACAAGCAAAACTGCCGTTACTGGTCTCCAAACAACCCGCAACTCTCGATTAAAACATCAAAACCCATTGCATTACCCAGGGTAACTGTTTGGTGTGCCTTATCCACGCATGAGATAATTGGAACATTTTTTTTCGAAAATTCTTGAGGCCAGGCGACGAATGTCAACGGTGAAAATTATCGACGCATGATTACGGAATTCTTTTCGCCGAACCTGCGAGCTCATCCATCGTACTCTTCACACCACGTGGTTTCAACTAGATGGGGCGACTGCACACATAGCCAGAGCTTCGATGAATTTGCTTCGGGAAAATTTCCCCCAAAAACTGATCAGTCGCTTTGGGTACGTTCCATGGCCACCGAGGTTGCCCGATCTAGCTCCCATGGATTTTTTATGGGGCTACCTCAAAGAGAGGGTTTATAATGATAATTCCCAATCTCTTGTGGCTTTAAAGGAAAATATTCGTCGAGAAATTAGCTCGGTTGAACCAAGTATACTGCAGCGTGTGGCGCAGAACGCAAGGGTTCGTTTTCCTTAAAAAATAAAATCCACATTTGCATTCTATCGTTCTTAATAAAACTTTAATGTTAATTATTATGTTTTTTATTTAAGTTTGAAAATATAAATCTGCTACCAGACACCCTGTATCTATGTAACTCTTTACTATAAAAATAAGTATGTACATAGAACTTTGTCCAATGTATCTTCCTTTGCATCTTAAAATAGATGATGTAGTTGAAATCACATTATCACTATTATACTCTGTATTGACGTTTGGTTAAGTTTAGATTTCTTTTAAAAACTTAATTCTTCTCGCAATTTGTTGGAGGGTTTTGGTTTTTTTTTGTGAATTTTCTATCCTTGGTGGATTCCCTTTTTTTAATGAATTGGCGATTTTTCGGATTAATTTTTGTTTTCTGGTCTCTAACAAGGTTCAAATTATATAAAATTTATAAAAATTAGTGAATTTTAGAGTTTTTGTTAATTGTCGACATTTAATGAACTTTTTGGGATAATTTTCAGTTTTTCATTAATTTTCGAAGAAATGTCGTGAATCTTTGGTGAAAATGAATATATTTTTGAAAAATTCGTTGTTAAATTTCAAATTAGCGAAAATCGGTTTTCGGGATATTTCGTTTTTTTTTGGTAATTAAATTTTTTTTTTATTTTTAGTTTTTGTTGTGAGTTATTGGTTTTTGCCGATTGGAAGTGAAATGTATATTTTTTATCTATTTTTATTTTTAATATTTGTTGTTGGATCTTAGATTTTTGTATTAATTATTGGTATATTCTGGTAAAATTTCAAGGTTTTTCATGAATATTTCGTTTTGGGTGGTAATTTTGGTGAAATTTAATTTTGTATTGTAAAATTTCAAAATGTGGGTGATATGAATTTTTTCGGCAAAAGTCGGATTTAAAAACCTAAAAATCTAACTTTTTTCTCGCAACGTGGTGTCGGTTAAGGCTGAGGAAGCTGAGCGTCCGGGGTTGACTTACGAATCCACAAACCTTAAGTAAAACTCAATTGATTTACCCCCTCATGGGCAACATATGTGTATTTTTATCTTTTTTTTAACAATATTTATTAAAGTCGGCAAGCTACGACATAGATTCATAGATTCGGGTTTATTGACAGCTATTCCAGGTTCTGTGAACTGACCTCCTTCGGAGCAGGGATTCGGGAATAATATTCTCTTAATATAGCCTCATCCTATGTTTAAGCTAAGATAACAGTTAGCTGAAGCTGCTGTGCTAAAACAGTCAGCCGAATCTACTGTGCTAAAAAACTCAGCCGAAGCTGCTGTGCCAAAACAATCAGCCGATGCTGCTGCGTCAAAACTGTCAGCGGCTGTGCCAACACAGTCGGCCAAACCTGCTGTGCCAATAGAGTCAGCGAATCCGCTGTGTCAATATATATTGGAAATACTTCGACCTGGTCCAAAATATTGCTCACAAATGGTTCTGCTAATAGCTTTTCAGAAATTAGTCTATTCTACAAACAAACCGCCCCGACTGGAATGCAACTTAAAATATAAGGCAAATCTAATAACTAAAAGAGAATTATAAGCTGTACTCAGGTGGTATGCATGAATATTGGTAACAGCAGAAGTGTAAAACAATACAAAAGAGGTTTATAGTTTTTTTTTAATGTACTGGCACACGTTACATGCTGGCATTTTAAATGTTCTGTAAATAGGAGGAAGTATTTCTAGATAGGTTTAGGACCTGAGGAATTATTTGCGCATAAAAACATTTCACGTTGTTATTTCTAAACATATTTGAAAATTATATTTGCTGAACTTTAATTTTATGAGAACTTAAAAATTTCTTGTATTTGTACCAATTTATTGGTTGGCTAAATTAGCACGTCATTTTTGTTCAACAAAAGTCACCTATGTCGACATACGTTTTTATTTGTTCATAATAATTTGTTTCTTTTCAATAGGGACTTGCCCTTGAGTACTTTTCCTTGACATTTTTCTACGTGTATGTTAACATAACGACCCCATTTTGCTGTCAGACTTACGCGATTATTAAGGAAAACCTCATGAATCAAAATGTTATTAAAAGTAAATGCATTTTTACCAGGTACCCAACATTTGAATATTTTTACAGAAATTTTTGACTACGATGCGGTTCATTAACATTTGCAAACGAGAGAAATAAAACCGGTACTAAAAATAAACAACGACAAAATATTGACACATTTAATTTGAAAGTTTACAAAATGAACTGAGACTGACAGAGAGTCACTTAGCGTTTATTATAGGCAGTGTTAAATAAATAAAAAAAAAGCACTTTATTAACAACAACGAAATATGTAAATGAATTCAATGAAGAACTGTTTACCCTGACATGTAACATGTGTTTGGATGGAGGGACAATCTGCGTACTACATCATGCACCTTTGTATGCAAATCAGCTGCGTTGAGTTGTGCTGCTAAAGCTGATGAGTTCGAATTTGGGAGTCGTATTTACACTTATGGTTTATAATGATTAAATATGTAAATGAAATTTCACACGTTAGTATGAATTTGTTTTTTCTTTCCATAATGTGTAAATAATTGACTGGGTCGCTTTTGTTGGCGAGTGCGTGCGAAAACTTGTTCCAAATAACCAATTTTAATAATTTTTGTTTGCTCCTTTAGAATTGAAGTAGTGACAGAGTGAAATCTGGAATTTTTATACTTTTAGGATTATATTCAAAGTTTGGCATCAAATGGATTTTTAATGGATACTTGCTTAAGAACTTTGCTATTTAAAATCAGCAAAATAAGTTCATAAATGCCGGACATATGAACCAAAATGATTTTACGTCAAAGGTAAAAATATTCCTTAGGCGATTTCCGTGCCCGGCACTTGTATAAGTGAGGGAATGCTACCACAATTTTTTTGTTTTTGTTTTTTTGTCTTTAATGTCAGTGGTCCCTAACATTATTCATTTCCGACTATATTTCATAAACAATTTAATAACATTATCGAGCCTGATAGCGGGCTCTTAAGTACTCCAAAGTTTGAATGAGCGAAAAAATTATGGAAACATTTTTTCGCTTACAAGAGTTTTTGGTTTTTTTTTTTCTTGAAAGTGATTTTTTTGATTTTAAACAGCTGCTTTTTAAAAGTAAGGAAGTGGTTAGAAGCTCCTTGGCTACAGCTTAGTTCGTTAGCCAATGTTTAGCAACTGCATTATGAATAAACTACAGACAGGGTGGTCCAACCATAATGCACGATGTTGTGAGTCACACCTTAACGTCAAGTTTTTTGCCCACCTTAATTTGACATTTCTTTGTTTCAGTGTTTGACAAATTCAACCATGGAGAGGTACACAATTGAGCAGCGCGTGAAGATTGTTGAAGCCTTTGACGCAAATGGGCATTTCGTGCACTTCGTGATTCTTTTGATCAGCATAATTGACCAAATGTGTCCACAATAGCGAGAATTGTACGCAAATTTCAGCAAACCGGCTCTGCAGGTAATGTGAAAACACCTGTGCATGATCGCCCAGTTCGTTCTGCGTAACACAATGGTGATGCTGGCAGAAGAGCTGTCAACCTCGATTCGTCGTCGTACACAACAATTGAACATCTCACGAACATCTGTAATGCTAAAAAGGTTCAAGTGACTCAAGAGCTGAAGCGTACTGATCATTTCAAGCGTCGTCAATACGCCGAATGGTTGGTTGTATTGACAGAAGTGAATGGTGACCTTACAAAGAAAATCACCTTCAGCGACGAGGCACACTTTCACCTCAGTGAACTGGTTTAGAGAACATAATATGCTTGTTGTGACCATGCCACAATCATATGTTCTCTTTACATGTAGCTAAATTTATCCTATCAGTATTGCTACAGAGAATACTACACATCATATTTAAAATGAAAAGAAAAATAAAAATGAAACTTTTAAATTAATAAATCTGTCAAAAGTAAAAGACAAGCAAGCATAAAATGTAGTTGTTAAATACGTTGAAAATGAATGCAAAAGTGCTATAAAATTAAATACTTTTATGGGCCACTTTTTAACAACTAAACAGCTTAACAATCGCACAATTAACTTACGTTTTCTTTTTACATCAAGTTTAATTTATTTCCACAACATGTTGCTGCTGCAGATGATAATAATGCTGTGTAGATGGAATTTATGAGTCTGACTGGACCATACATTCAAGTGTACGCAGTATGTATAAAAAGTGTACCTGTCAAATTGTATCTGAGTTGAAAATGATCGAGTGATGGTATTTAGTTTTATGACACAGCAACGCTCCGTTTATAAAGCGGATGGCGCCAAAAATGATCGAAATATGACCCAATGATGAATTCATCGCCCAAAATGCCATGAAATATAAAGAGACGTTACAAAGCAACTCACAAATTCAACAAGTTACTTCTTCAAGACACTTAGGAATACGAGTAACATATCGAAAACATGAGAAGTATCTAGGAGTTGGAAAGTGCATGTAACCTTTACGACTTTACAACAAAATTTTTGAATGAATATTTGTACTTTAGTTAGTAGCAGACCACACAGTGTGAAAAAGAAACGTTTTTTCTTTATTTTTTTTATTTATTTTGAATTTTTCTGACTTACTGTTTCACAGTTCTGTCGTATAACAGATTAATAGTTCTTGAAAACTTGTATTTTCTCTGCTAAGGGGAATTGGTAAAATATTTTAAGGTTTTCTGTATATTTTTTGCAAAACTGTAAAACATTTACTTTAAAGGAAAAAATTCGTGATTTAAAAAAACCTTTTTGCCAATTACATCCCGACAGGTTTCTTTTATTAAATTACAATTTTGCTTTTAAACAAAACCCAACAACAGACAAATTGTTACTTTATTTTTCTTACTTGCTATAACTTAAATGTTTCTTTTGGACTTCTTTAACCATCTCATTCGGCTTGAATAATTATGCTTGATTGGATATTTCTACTTTTTCTCCTGATTTTGGTAAAGATTTCCTGAGGACCTAACTTAAGCAACCAGTGAATTGCCTATAGATACTACCTTGTCCCCAAACACATTTATTACAATTTTATAATACATTGAGTCGGGTTGGAATTAGCAAAAGAGTTTTTTTTTCAATTGTGAAATTTTTTGTTTCACATTTTCCCTCGATCCATGCCTGACCGTTTTAAATGTGCGATTTTCCAAGATTAGGTTTGTGGGATTTTCGAGTTATAAATCTTATTATTAATTTTTTATTTGTCATACTTCAGTTTTGTAACGTTACGTAATAGTTTAACATTACATAATAGCGTTAATGAGTTTTTGTAGCAGAAAAATGTTGCCATATTAAGCGCTGGTACTTTTCTAAAGTACTCCACACTTTAACTAAGTTCCAACATTTTTAAACAATATAAAAACTATGCATATAGTATGTATGTATTTTAAGATGGCGTATATTCAAGTAATGATAAGGGATGCCAGTCAGAAATGGTATAGACAATTTTCGGGATTCGGGATATTTAAAATACCGATCCTAAACACACTAGGTTTTCATAATTTTTTCCTATAATTAAGGAAAAATCAAAAATAAACTGAAATTACACGTGTGAAAAAATTTTGTTGAATATATATCTATTTATTAACAAATTAAAATAAACTAGCAAAAAATCGCAACATAAAATGAAAACAATTTTGCAAAAAAATTAAACTAAATTAAAACGATATTTCACCAATACACATCAATATTTTACCAGAAAATAAAACAAGCCGATTAAATTGTAAATATACTTCAACAAACCAAATGAACTCAAATTAAAATAATAATTCAAGAACTTAAAAGTACCCAAAAAATTATATTTTTATTGAATCGAAAATAAACCAAAAATGTGGAACGAAACGCGTACAATCGGGAGTATAAAATAAAAATATCTCAGCATTTCCCAGGATTTAACAAGTCAAAAACTGCCCGGCTTCCTGGGGTCGGGATATTCGGTTTGGTATCTCTGCTAATCAACAGTGTTCTCAACTATTGAATTTATAGGCGCAACAATTTTAGTTTTCAAAGAAAATAAAAGTTAACAAAAATAAACAAGTATTTGTTGCTATAAAAAATGTAAGAATCATTTGTTTCTATTTAATTTTATGTATTCAGTACAAAAAATTATAATAAGAGGTCAACTATTCGTAATAACACATATGCGTCAATACAGTCTATAGTTTCCTCATTATCACTATCATCTGACAATAATGCTGTTTTAATTTTAAATTCTATTGTTTTATAAATTTCATTGCTATAGACGTGAAACTTTTTTAATATGAAGTAGAGCACTAGTTTAAAGCTGTGTGTTGTGATGATATTTTTGTTAAATCTTGATAGTTCTTGTTTTGAGGTTTTATAAGCTTTCTCATTTGGCCTAAAGAATTTCAAGCACAAGTTGTCTAAAAAGATGGGCGAAGGTTTCCCGATGGGCTGGCTTAAGCATAAAGACTGGTTTACCCTCCAACAAATGAATTGCATTTTTATAGTAAAATGAGTTAAATAAATGTAGACATTCGGTTAGTACCTTTCCACACATGGCAATCTTAGTTCCTGCAATTCTTGAGTTTCTTAGCGGGTGTAGAAGAACTCGCACGTTTCAACTGGAACTTAAAAGGTAGGAAAAAACTCAAATTGCACAAGAGAATTTTAGCTTGTGGACACACACGAATGCAATTTCCAACCTTTAACGCTGAAATGGTCTCACTTTCTGCATTTGTTACCGTTGTATTTAAATTTACAATTGAACAAATGTTGTGTTATTTCTTAGTAATTGTGTATTTTTTGTAATTTAATTTTTAGGCTTGAGTTCTGTTAAGAAAGAGCATTTTTTTAATATGTTAACTTTGAATACAGTAAAAGCTGAAATTTGTAATATACAACTAGCAGAATGGAATACATTTTCTATGCCGCTACGCACGTTTTCAACATTCTTTGTGTCTTTTTCTACTACTTTTGTGTCCACTGTAAACATCATCTATTTAACCCAACACTCCTAAACAGATGTGCCTCGTTGAATGAGGTAACGTGGATGTGGGTTAAGGGACACATAGGCACAGCTGGATTTCTGTGGACCAGAACCCAGGGTTGCCCTGGGGAATGGCCTAGTGCGAGCTAAAGTTCTTCAATGGGTAAACTCATTACACCTGAATAGGTGGAGGGAGAATACCACATGTAGACAGGCTCGAATGGTGCTAAAAGAGCCCTTCGGCAGGAAGGCCAGCAAGGTGCTCGGATATAATACGGCTACTTTAAGGTGGATCACTGTGTTAGTGTCAGGACATGGAAACTTCAAGTACCATCTGACTAAGATGAAAGTCGTAGAAGATGATACTTGCAGACTATGCTGGAAGAGGCTGAGACGGCAGCGCACATTGTGTGTGAATGTCCAGCACTGGCTAGCATAAGGGTTAAGACCACGGGCAGACACTTGTTAGATGTGAATGCCATGGGGGAACTAAGCCTTAGACAAATGCTAGCAATTACAAAAGACTCCGTGATGAGGAAGAGTGTCGACAGTCTGAAATCACCTTAGTCAAGAGTAAAGACTAGGGCTAGCACGAGACTCAATTGAAAGTAAGGTGGCTGTGATTACGGATCGGTTCCCGGAAATCAATTTGAGGAGCAAAACAGGGGTCGAAAAGGGGCCCAGAAAGTAAGTGGTCTGCTTCGATATCCCTCCATACATTAATAATAATAACCCAACACTCAAGAGAAATAGAATATGCGCATGAATATTGTTTACCACCTTTTTCTTTGGGTTAGATACTATATGGTATATTTTGTATTTCTATCAATATTTAATTTTTATGTAATCTTCATTTATATTGTGTACTCACGTTAATTACACGCTTTCAGCTTAAATTCTTCTTCAAAATTTTATATGTAAATACTTCTGATATAAGTTGAGAAAATTTATGTGTCAGTAAATAAAAAGTGGTAAGTCCAATTTTTACAGGACAGTAACTTTAAATTTTAAGGTTATTAAAAAAAAAAACATGATCGCTTTGTAAGACAAGAAATTTAGCTGTTAAAAATCAACTTATTATTCCTAAGGATATTGTTAAAGTAAGTTAGTGTAACAAATGAAAAATTTAGCTAAGTAAATGAAATATTGCTTTTGAGTAGGGACAAAGGACCTTGTTACCGCCGTCAACAAATATGTAAATTTGTTACACAGTGTATTTTTAAATTCCTTAAGAATTCTTCTCTCTTTATGTATTAAATTGTTTATTCATCTCTTATTTACATATTATATGTACATATGTATGTTTGATCTTATTATTTATCTTTTCTTTTATTTGTTATAATTCTTTTCCCCTGAAAATAACGGCCCCTTCGTGTTCGTCCCGTAGACCTAAATTCTTGTTTTTCTATATTTAGAGAACAATACATAAAACATACGGTACTTCCATACATGTAGTTTAAGTTTATTTAAACTACATGAATTTGCGGATTTAACTTTAATAGTGTTAAAAACTTCAAAAGCGTCAGAAGAAAATATTAAATTTTAAAGCGCTCGCGATCGCTCACCCTAGATATTTATAATTATTTTAAGTGAAATAATATATTGAGTTAAAAATTGTATTTTAAAAGAGTTTTATTTTGAGAATTCTTCGAGTGCTCTTAAAAAGTATTTTCCATTAATTTTTCACGTTGTTCCAAACAACAGACTTATTAAATCGTTGGTTTCAGCTTAAGGCTCAACTATAATGTGCATTAGCTGGCTTAAGCAACTGTGCACTTACATATAAATCATATGTGGCAAACTATAATGTACTTAACAACACTTTTCGTTAAGTTTCGTCAACTGTCATTTGCTTAAGCAAAGTACGAAACTGATCGCACATTCCGTACGTAAACAGCTGATTGTGTTATAGATACATACATTAACAAACAAGCTGCAATGGAGAACGAAAGTGAAATTTTTTTTTTTATAAATTTAATAGAAAAAAAAATTGTTTGTATCAAAAAAGAGACGCATTTTATTATAATCGCAATTCAAAGGAACGAGCATGGAAAAAAGTAGCACAAAAATGCAAAAAAATTTTTGTTTATAAGTTGAGTGATGCACACCGCTGCAGTTTTTAGTACTTTTGGCCAAAATTACTTGTATATGAATGGTATTAAATATATAAAATATATTTATTCAACACCTTTTTGTTAACGAATTTTATTTATTCTGAAATAAAATATGTTTTTGCAAAAGTACGAATAAAACAAATGTGCAACTGTGGCACTATAGTTTCCAGGCTCATGTAAGTACATTGTAGCCACCTAAAAGTCTTCAATAATTTGCTTCAGTATTTGACAGGCTTTTCGTTCACTTTTTGACATTATCTTAAGCTACCTTAAGCATATTATAGTTGGGCCTTTAACTAGACTTAAGCACTTATGCCTTAATGCCACTGATTTATTATAAAATCACAAAATGTAATTAAAAACTAAATGATAATTGCTGACATTAAAATTTCATTATGAAATAGAAAAAAAAAAAAAATAAATCAACTAAAGTGTCTCATACACTTCGCGAAATATTGTTAAGGTCATAAGTAAGCTTTTGGTGAAGGAAGTTTTAAAAGCAACAGAAAATTGTGAAAGTTTTCTTTTGAAAAAACAATTATTTTTTACCGTTTTTGTGGGACACTGTCTTTATACACTACAACTGCCTTTATACGCCATCATATATGGGACCGCCATTATTCGTACCTGTTGAATCTAATGGCGTCCGGATATAATGATACATCATTCGCTTTTCAGTAGTTTTATGGTCCTGTTTAGTTGATATAATTTTATGAGTGTAATCGTGACATTGCAAACTTTGTAATAAAAGTATGGGTGTGGATATTTCAAGGGCGATCGGATTTCAACAAGCGAAACTGCAAATTACCACTTTTAATAGGACTCTACCACAGATATGTAAATGTTTGAAAAAATTTGTTAGGTTAAAAATTAAGTTAAAAGAAATTCTAATTCTCCTTAAATATTTTACATACTTTTGAAACAGAATTCAACCTACTTTGTGCTGTAAAGTGATCGTTAGCAATTGCATAACCAGCAATTTAATAACCATTCATTTTTCTTATTTTAAGGTTTTCTCAACATTTTGAGCAGAATAAAATTTCAAAATGTATTATCTAGTCTTACAGAGTTTAAAGGTAAAACTGCAATAAAAATTAAATTTTAAAACATTTTGGATCATAATTTTTTTTTTCAATTTTCAACAGGTAAAAAGACACTCGTACTTAATGGCTTTGAAATTGTTACGCTGTTTGTTCTTTTTCATACAAATAAAAATTCTGCCTGTTTACTTAAGTTAAACTTCATTTCCGTTTGGTTTCCGGTTTACTAAATGCTGCTAATAAAACAAACAAAATATGTTACAACCGCCCGCCCGCCAGTGGTTCAAACTAAAGATTAGAAATGGTTACTTTTAATTACTGCCAGCGAACAGAATTTAGCAATGGCATACATTACTTAAAGAACTCCTTAACATTCCTTTCAGTCCATTGTATTGTTGTTTTATTGAGTCGAAACAGGATTTCATTGTTATTCGCTTGACTAAATTCATCGTTTAGCAATTTGTCAGTTTGTTTGTATTGGAATTTGTGTATTAAAGGTCTTCTGGAAGAAGGTAAATGATACGTTTCGTTGTTCGTGCCTATTTTAAGGCAGCACTTCCGCTGCCGAAAGGCTCTAGTGTTCACATGAGTTATAGAGTTTAGTAAGTATCTGTCAGTATGAGTAAGTTAATGCCATGACGGCCATATGGTCATTTGTATATTTAAATGTTTTTGCTTATCGTTAATTTAATTTTAATAAAACTTTTGACTTTACGTGTAGTATATATTTTTTTCTTTGGCGTAACTGCGATGACGTGACTCATGTGCGGACGAATTAGGGCAAAGGAAAGATCATTGGTGACTCATGTCAGGAACTCAACCATTAATTAACAATGGAAAATTGCATTGTAATGATAAAATTTCTAATGTAAGCTTCAAGAAACAAATATATTGACTTATTTTTGCTTTGTCTTGCAACGCTTAATTCGGGATTTAAAAATTCGGCGAGACTACAAAATCCTATTTTTATACTGTGGCCAAAAAATAATACCGGGTGGGACAGAAAGACGTGTGATTTTAGAAATGGAATTACTTCGGACCAGTAGGGCGCGTGGAAGTTGGGGTTGTGTATCCCCGCTTACGAGAAAATAATCATTGGAGACTTTCACGCGTTCGGAGTTAAAAATTATTTAAAAAAATTGTTATTTGTGCACCGAGTTATACAGTCCCACATCCCGAGCGTCTCTCTCTCTCTCTCTCTTACAGCACCGAAGCAATTCGACTTTGGAAATCATTGCTGCTGAAACCACATGTCGTCTAGATGCATGCCTTCCAGTTTAGACCACAAAAATTAAGAAGTAAGCGCTTCCTGCTTACTCACAGTCGGCCGACAGATTATGTATTAAGGAATTGGAAGCTGTTCTCTGCATTAAAATCCAGTGTGATGTTCGTTGGATTAAACACATTTTTCGGATCGCTTAAAAAGCACCTAATTATCCCGGTTTTTTTTAAACGGTGTAAGAGATACCCCACTCCATCTGATCTCTTAATTATTTACACCACCTATTTACGACCAAATTGGGAATTCCCGACCGCATACAAGAGAGGGCGATGATGATTATCGGTGACAGTGGGTTATTCAACTCTAATGTGGGTTGTGTGTCATTGTTCAATCGTTACCACAATAGAATGTGCACCAATAAAATTAGGGACCTTGTTCCTGATACCTGATATGCACGTATTTTACGATTCTCATTAAGGGCTCATCCGTTCGTGTTAGTTTCGCGAGTGGACGGCACAACTCACTACAGGGAAAATTCGGTCCGTAGCCGTAATGTTCGTATGTAGAATAAATTTGCTGCAGAAGTCTATTATTTAAATTTTATGTCTACAAATACCACTCCCGCTATCTTCCACTCTTTACCACTTTTTCCTAGTTCCAGTGAAATGCATTGGATGAGTAGAAGTGCTGGTCTAATATTTTTTTCGAATTGTTTTCAATTCTATCGAAGCAGGTCGACATACGTTTGGGTTCTCACAAGTTAATTCCTTATAAAAGGAGCCATTATACAAATTTATACTTGGAAAGAAATTAAAATAAGCTTTTCTGATATAAAATATTTCCAGAACACAATACTAGTGCTATCAAAAGGCTCTTCAATTGAGATATAATAATATTAATATTCATATTTTTTTGCCGATCTGGCAACATTAAAACGTATGGTAAGTTCGAAGTAATACTGAAACTTCAACTCAGTTGCTGCCAATTAAAATGGGCTTCTCTTAAGACAGACTCTTCGTGCAAGAGTGTGTAAAGTAAAGCCAAACTATCCGGTATTAAAAGTTTGTCTTAAAGATGTATTATAGAACAGTGCCTGCATCACAGGCTTAACAGCTTCCTAATAAGGATACCGCCACACATGAGAACTAATTTGAACTTACACATTTGGTTAAGGACTCACCCTTGGGGAGGATGGGAAGCAGAGCCCATCTGAAACTTCTGCCGATGTATAGTCCAAGGAATCTGATTGTAATGCAAACTCCACATTTGAGTGTAAGCCGTAACCACCCTGAAACTCCTCAGAGGGTGGAATTACCGGTCGTGTAAGATAGGAGCTGCCAGTGCCCGACAAGGCTTGTAGTGGAAACTGCTACCAGTAGGACTACGAATCTGGGCCACCAGCAGCATAAATCTACAATAAAAACGACTATTAACTACCCTCAGGAGCAACTGATTAGCCGCATTTGAATGTATCTAAGCTGCATGAGCAGCAGATGAAACCAATTTCATTCAGTTGATGCCATGTCGTGGCCAGGAATTGAAAATCTCTTAAACCGCCTTGTGACGAATTCCCTCTTGATCATTTAAAGTGCCGACATTTCTTTAATTTCTCTCTCCTAAAGATTATGTCTTGTTCTTATGACAGGCGCGGATCCAGCTTAAGATTGGGGGGAGTATATGAACGAAAACAAAACATTCTTCGTATGTGAACATTTTAATTTTTAATGGTTTTGGAGAAGGAAATTTCTATTCTACAATCACCCTCCTCGAGATGATGCTTCTGTGTTATAGAAAACTCATTTACTAAGAATTATTACACATAGCCATTACAATCGAAAAGGGTTGTCTGCTGCCTCCTTTGTTTCTGATTGAATCATTGAACATCTGCTATCATTACAAAAGAAGTATTAATTGCTTCTATTTCTTTGTGGCAATATTTCCACTTCCCATAAATAAAAGAAGAGCGCGTGCTTTATTTTTTCTTAAACACAGCAATTGGTTCTTGCATATAAAAAATGTTGTACGCCTGTTGACAAAATACAACAGAACAACTCTTATCAACAAAACTCTAATTTCCACAAATGAGTCGTTAACATTAAAAACGAATATAAAATAAATAATAAAAATAAAAAAAAACTTAAGGAGGAAAAGGAAAAATTAAAAGTGACACTCAACAAATTGCGTAAACAAACTTTTATTCAGAAAATCTTTTTTTTTAACTATTAAAACTTATCTAACGCTCTAATGCAATTCTTTAGAAATCTAACAAACGCACACACAGGCAAACACACACACTACAAAGCAATCTAATGCATGCAGACATACTCGTAGGTACATTAATAAATAAACAATTATGAACGTCATGCTAAACTGCATCTACTATATGGGGCGCAATCCAAAACACTTTTAGACACTCGTACTCGTGCAGCAAGTTACGAAAAAGTATGAATGAATGAATGAATGCATGCATGTGTATTTCATGCGCATGCGTTCCACACATAAACACACACACACACACAACGACGCACAAATTACAAGCGTGTTTGCCATGCTAATCGTCGCGTCGTCATGAGGTTAATGAAAATGTTGGCACTCCAAGTCAAGTGTTTCCAATTGTAACGAAGCAAAACACTGAAAATAATGTGCGGCTTTGGCGCCATGGGCGCCAAAATTAAATACCACACTAACTTCTATCAACATATAAAATTGTATTGAAGCTCTTACGAGCATAAATATAAACGTGGTGTACGGTTATATTTCGTCATACAACATGCCATGTCATCCCATGCCCTTACGGAGATGTGGTAAATTAAAATTTTAATTCTTAATATTTGTTTAGACTTGACGTTTAAATATTTGGAAATCAAATTATTATTTTTTAATGGGATGGGATGTGGGAAAAACGTGAGAATCTGACGGGTCACAATTTCAAGATTTTGGATGGAACAAGTAAAATTAGCTATGTGTAAAAGTTTAAAGATAAAAAATACGTACTACTAAATATTTGCTGGAGTAATCATATCCAGGGTTTGAAAAAATGCTATATTAAGCGCTAAATTAAAAATACAACAGCAACAGTTTAAATATTTATTGTATTCAACACTGCGCTGCTATATTCTGAAATTATATTTTTACAGCACGTTAAAAGCAAACTAAAAATATATCGAAACTTATTTCTAAACAGCAGCAGCTAAAGCAAAATATTGACGATATTAAATTATTTGCTAACGGTTTTATCGAGTAATTTGTTTAGGCTTACGTTCGTTTTTTATTCTTTCATCTAAGAAAGAAAAGTTTTAGTTCTGCTGAAAAAAGAAAACAGCATAGAAATAATAAATGCTTGCTTACACTTTTCTTCCTCTTACTATTTGTTCCTTTTTAAAGGCTATAAAGCCAAATCTTGATCAAATCCGGTATATTTACATGTGTATTTTGATATAAGTTCTTAAACGGTATGGGTTGATTTTTTACTTACTTGAATACTTAGAAAAAAGCATATACAAATATTACGTCTTTCCACTACCTAAATATATTTAAATCAAATAATGTGCATTTAAAAATTCCCTATTAGTGCACAGTTGCTGTACTATTTCACAAATCTGTCAGTGTTATTGCTGACATATTAGTACTTTTGCTATTTGTTTTGCTGTCGTTTTTTTAACAGTGCCATCATAGTAATACCATAATTAAATTAACGAAAATGAAGTCCTGTTTTGTGACAGCAAATGTTTTGAATTTTGCTTCTGTTTGTAGGTTGTATAGCATTGCAAAGTACTTTTACTATGCTACTGCTATTAAGCAGCTAGCATTTTAAACACTTACGATGCAAGGCAATCCTTCAAACTATCAAATGACGATCACTTAATTAAATTAAAACTTTTCATGCAATTCATCCTATAATTTCGGATTATTATCTCGGTTTGGAATTCTCGTTACTGCTATGTTTTACTAACTGAAGTTTAGGGCAACACCAGTCCTTTTCTGGAACTCTTAAAACCGGCTATCACTATGCGCTTCCTACCATTGGGACCAGTAGACCTTGCGAAGATGATTCGCATAATGGCTGTTGGTGAGTCCTATAAAGAAGGATAACAGACGACACTGTAGTTTATACGCAAAATTGCAAGAATTCGTTGAATGTTGCAATTTAGCTCAAACCGTCAGTGGTACGGCATAATGTGCACCAAGGAGTAAGTTCACAGGCGCTGCTGGAAAAATTATGTTTACGCAGTGGTATACCAGCACCAGATTAAGACGACAAAGTAGACATTTAATTTTTAACTGTAATGTGAGATCATTCGAACGTGTCCTGTAAAATTAGTAGAGATCACTAACGATACTCTTAGAGGAACTTTTTAGCATAAAATTACATATCTATATGTATGAATTAAACTTTTATGGAGCATAATTAAGTAAAAACAAACTAACTTTACTCTGGTGGTGAAGCATCTGACAATAGGTTAGGTTAAGTTTGATTAGGTAGATAGGCCGCCTGCAACACAGGTTGCACCTCCAATATCTACGAGAACCTGGCAAGGACCTCCGCCAGAGCTGAGTCTGGCGTTAGGCATCTAAGAATCGACGGAGATATAGGGGATGAAATACAGATGCACCGATATGCCTTAAATACGTCTTTCGAAATCGTAGTAGATTTTTGGTTTGAATCTGGTCTACCTTGGGCCAGATTTGCTTAGCGTTCCTGCAGTTGGGTTAAATTTACCCACTTACCCTGAGTCATTTTCTCCTAGAGGCCAAAAGGGGAATGCTAAAGAAATTTTAAACACATTTAATAAGAGTCTGATGAAGCTCTTTTTTCAGACTTCGAGGTTGAAATACCTTAATCGAATTCGTCAATAATCATCAGAATGAATGGAATGCATGTATTGGAGCAGAAAACATCGACATACTGCAGGTTGGATAAGCTTATAATTATTTGCAGCCTTGCAGACACAACTGGCTTACAGGGTAAACAATTTTGAAGAGAAGGAATTAAATAGATTTTTTTTAAATAGTTACCGTGTTGACTATTAAGCATTTGATGGCTTTAGTCGCCTGGGTTCGTATCTCAGCCGCTGTCAATCAGTAATAGGATTTTTTCGGATATGTACTAGATTCTATTGTTACTAGTATATATCGTAACGCCCTCTATCGTCGGTGTTACTCTACAACACCAATTTGTTGTCGAAGTAAAATAACTAAGAAAATGGGTACAATAGCTTCAACTGATGCACTTGAATAACAACTGAGCCGCTGCAACACTATTGTAAAAGTAGACATAACGCGATTATTCGATACCCTCTATTTCCCCACCTGTCTTCGTTAGTCAATCTTTTTCCAAAGACACTGTGTATATATATTATCTTAAAAAAAACAAATGGCTGGTAGAAAAAATCCTTTAAGTAAGTATGAACAAAATTGATTGTTTTAATAGGCATAACGTTGTAAATTTTTACACAAATAGGTGCTCAACACCAGAAACTAGTTTACAGCCCAATTACAATTTGCACCACAACCGCTATCGACAATGATACATATTGCATGCAATTTTCGTCCACACGAAGTGCACTCTTTTAATATGGTCGCCTACAGTGGTCCCAATTATAATTTGGATACAAAAAATCCCAAAAAAGAGTACTCAATTTGTTTTCCACAAAATCATTAAATAAATATTGATTCTTCAAAGTATTCAAATGCTTGAGTATATGTAAAATACTTTTATCGCATTTTACATCATTCAAACATATAAATATTAAAATGCATGTAACGCATTAGAACAAGAAATTTAACTTTATCTAAAGATAAAAACCCAGTAGCTCTTAAGTATGGACACAAATAAAAAAAAAAAATACGGATAGAAAAGTTAAAACAAATCAAGTATGAACACACAGACTTTAGTAGCACTAAACAAATATTTCCAAGTTTAGCTCTTAAGCATATTCAAACAAAAAATTAAGTTGAAGATCGAAACAATATAACGAACAACCAGGAGCTGTGAATGAAAGAGATTTTGTCTGAAAGCGTAAAACAGAATGTTATCGCGCACTTGCAGCATTTCAGACCGTTATGCACTTCAGTCACTTCACTACTTTGTAAATGATGATTTTACTTCTTGCTTTTTATATTTGTTTATGATAATTTAAGAGCAAATAAATTTTAGTATTTATTCACGATCACCACCACCACCACCACCGTCATCATCGTAATAATCGGCAGTGCCTTAAATAAATAACAATGAAATATGAAGTTTAATATTGTACAAAAAAGGAATTGTGCTGCTCTATAGCAAAATAAGAGTTTTGAAGACTAGAAAATTTATTAAGATCTTTAAATAATATAAACAGAGTTGCGTCGGTCACGAACTAGTTCGTTCAATTGAGAGATTGCTTGAGAAAGGTGATAGCAATTATACAACAATTACAAAAACAAAACAAAATTTGGTTGTGTTATAATAAATTTTCTTGTTGTTTTTGTAATTGGTGCAAAGTTGCTACCACCTTTCAGAAACAATCTCCTAATTGATCGAACTAGTTCGTGACTGACACAACTCTAATTTAAAATTTTTATATTTTTCATAACGTTAAATTAAGTATGTAAAAAACTTCATCAGATTTTAAAATGAACTTTAACAAAAATTTTACTACACTTTCCTACAGCTTTCATTTTTGCATGACACATACCCTTTACAACATCAATATTCGCTTTTACAAACACAACTTATCGTAAGTTTGCGATTGTACTTTGTATCGTAATAGGAAATGTGCAATTTAAACACCTTTTAATTATTTGTCTACACGACTCACAGCGGTGTTTGACGGAGGAACCCACCAAGTATAAACTTAACAAACACAAGTTTGTGAGTAGTTTTGGTCCAACAAAATTTTTTACTGCCATAAATGACGGTACTTCCACTAATGCAAGAAGTGCTATTATTGAATGTGATAAAAATGCATATGATTCTGTATAAAAATCATATGCATTTTTACCACACATTTTAATAAAAATACAATAATACATTTTATACTCAGCGTGATGCTGATAAAACCAAGTTCGTCATCGCAACATTTTTTGATACTACCAGCTCATATGGCCGTTAAAATTATGCGTAAAATGATACTCTATATACAACAAAAATGGCACTATATAGTAAAAATCCGAGTTAGAGGGGTATCTTCAGCTATGCCGAACTTTATAGATCTTTCAGTAGCCAACTGATATGGATTCAACACGTATGTACTACCTCGTTGAGCAGCGTCGGATCTTAGTTAATTTCAAGCACGGAAATGAGTATACCGTTAAATCAGCAAACCTCCCTAGAAGCATCGAGAATATTTTATAATATTCAAATAGTGATATTTTTGGTAAGAGCAGCCGATATTATTATTAGCAGCAGATAGTTTTAAAAGAGAATGTGACAGATCGATATAATATATACATACATATATGAGTCCTCACATAAACTTAAGATATTGAAATATCGCAAATATTCGAAGCTTCTTCCCTTCTCGTGAAAAATCAGAATATGCTTCTATGCAAGTAATTGTGTCAGTACCTACAAACGAATTGAATGAACATAGTCTTGAAATCTGTTTATCACTTGATAAGAGATATCGAGGAAGTTGCGGCGAATAAAAAAATTTATGCAAAATTTTAAAAAGTTTGATTCTTAGAAAAAGAAAAAAACTCTACATATATGCCTCTGTAGGCATTTATAGCATTATAAGTTTTAAACAAAAGCAGTCATATCTTATTAAAATCAATATACAACTTTTGACTTTATTCGCGATTAGTCGAGGTGTCTCATGTCGAATAAAGTTATCATATGGATGGATACCTTTGTGCGACACTTGCAAAGTTTGTTAGGGATCACTCTACCCTTAGTGCGTACGGCAACTTTTGTCGAAACGAGCTATCTTCACTTAATTGTAGATAAAATCAAAAGTAGTGCAACGATTGTACGGAAATTTTTAATTTATATGCGATCAGAAAAAGTACGGCATTTTTGTTGTTGTATTATTTAAAAACGAAAATTCATATAAAAAATTTCTTTTTACTACAAGTTCTGTGATATCTCTCAAACTACTGAGCAAAATAGCAATCAATATTGGAATATTTCAGATTTTTTACTTAAGTAAATAGGACAAGCCCTTCCTCAGTTATAATAATATTTCTTTCTTTCTTTTTGACATGACGGTACGTCTTAAAAATTTATAGAGACCGGGTTCTCCAGCCAAAAGTTGACCTGAATATGTAAACTTATGTCATACGACCGATTTATGCATTCTTAAGTTATACACCGACAATGTGTAGGGTGTCTCAATAAAAGTGCACTATTTAAATTATGTGGCATTGTTTTCGCGTTTGTGTCAACTCTGATATTTAACAGCTGTTGCTTATGATTGATGCCTTTATAACAATTAAAGGGAAGATCGTTGTAATAACCCATTACGGTGAGATCGCTTCGCCTAATTTTCGTGCGAGAAAGTAGATTTAATGTGTCAACAATTCGAAGAGTGGGCAAACATTTCAAAGAAAGTGGAAGTGGATAGTAAGTCTTCGTTTGAGTAAACATTTTTGTTGGCCTCTTGTACGCAATGTTGCTATAAACGAGAGCGTGGCTTAACCCAAAAACATCAATTCGGCAGTAAAGATGAAAGCCATTCGTTACAAGATCATGAAATTCTTGTGACTCAAACTCGACGGTATGGATCCCGACGGCAAGTGATTTAGCAGGGCGGCTACACATGCTACACCGCTTTGAAACAATCAATTTATTGAAACAACCATAGTGCACTCTTATTAAGAGTCCCGTCATATTCATATTTCAAAAAACTAAAATTTTAAAGTTACTATAGAAAAATTGTTGCTTAATAGCTCCTACATCAGTACGAAAATTGTCAGCGCTAAAGTTCAACTTTGTTGCAAATACTTTTTACCCACTCAGACCATAGAGCATGGATTTTAAGAACTTTTATCACCTTTTTGCTAACTGTGATTATTTTGAGATATGACTACGTTGCAATAGAGGAGCGATTCCTTAAGAAAGCGCTATCGAGTGTGTGAACAGACTACACACAAGCTAGCTTTGCGGCCACTTAATATAAATTTTTCTTTGTGTGCACTCCTGTTGCTGTATTTACAACCTTTAAAATGGCAATAGCTTTTAAAGACGTCTTTGATTAAAACGTTATTAAACGCAGCTTGTTTTCTGTACTTCCACGTAGCCTGCGGTTTTTAAGTTTCAATAAACTCATTGATTTTGTTGTAAACGTACTCGCAGGAATTACCATATTCACCAAGAAATGTATTGCAGTGTAAGTAGTTGTTATGATTTTTATTTTTATTGTTTACTTCATGTGCACCATGTTACTGCTGCTGCTGCTAGTGGTGTTTGCTTGATTTTGCTTAAACAAATGATCAGCGCAGCGCTGACTGACTGGCCACTACTTTATTGGTAAACCGCACAAGCTGCCTGCCTATTGTTGGCAAACATTTATTTCTTCATGCCAAGTGCTATTAAGTTGTTGCTGCAGTTGCTGCAGACAGAAGCCCACTTGATTGTCAATAATTTAATTTATACACTTTGTTGGGATCCGTTTACATGCATGTATTTGTTTTTATTGGTTTTGCGATTGAGTCATTTGCAATAAAATTTGCATAAACAATTTTCATCTTAATGGATTTTGAATTATGTGTAAAAATGATGAAGATATACGTGGGAATATAGTTTTATTTACGCATAAACATAATATGATTAGATTTCACATAATACAGACAGTTTGAGGAGGCTAAGTTGTTATTTTCAAGTCGTTAATTAGTGAAGCCTTCATTCTGTATCTTTTTTTGGTTTACATCAGAATAATGAAGTTAATGAAAATAGAAAATAAAATTTCCAAAAATGTAAATTTTTTAAGCCTGATTCAGAGGACTTAATACCACTAAAGGAAATGGTTTTACTCTCTTTATTAGCGAAATTTCGCGCTGTCCAAACTTTTCCTTTAAATAAGCGATACGACACAGCACTGTGTCACATAAATCAAGGTATCATAAATCAGTTATCACTGTTTCAAAGCACGCAAAAAAATATGTTTGAGGCAACCTAGATTATTATTATATGGTTGTAAACAAATCTTATTACATATTTCTGTTGATAATAATATGGCCCTCTTAGAACAGTAGAGAAGCAAATAATTGATGTTACTGCTTGGCAGTGACTGGGGAACAAATACAGGCAACAAAAACTATCGCATGCTTACTAATCAAAGCGCGAACCACATAAGCATTCTCATACTTTGTTTAAACATTAAAAGAATTTTATATATTTGGTCTTTTAAGACCATTTTATACTTAGAGTTATTATAGTATTTTTTTTTTATAGAAAATACTTTGTTTGTAGTTAAAATTTTTATTGTTTGACCTGATTTTGTCGAACTACAATTATTACTGTTGGGTTAAATTGATGATGTTTACAGTTAAACACAAAATTAGTAGAAAAGACACGAATAATGTTGAAAACGTGTGTAGCGGCATAGAAAATGCATTCCATTCAGCTGATTGTCTAATCAAACTTTAACTTTTGCTGTATTAAAAGTTATCATATCATTCTTTAACTCAACCATGTTGCAATTTTTATGGATGAAAGTTATATAATGGTTAAATATTAACAATAACTTGTATTTCAACGGGTTAGAAGAAGATGATAACATTTAACCATTAAAAAACTGTCATCCAAGTTTACATATGTATACAAAATAAAACCTTAACACTACTATTTTCATAGCACACTGGCTAACACTTCTGTGTGTACATATGATGTTCACTTTAACAATGTAATTAAATTATGAAACGTTTTTTTTTTTGTTTTTTGTAAGAAATATTCTTTAAGTATAATTATGATTTTTTTTTCAAACATATTTACTTTCCGCTCGGTCGCACTTCCTCGGTTGCACATCAGGGATAAAGATGAGGTTTTTCGAAGTTGGTTGATGGTTTTTAGGGGGTGGTCAACGTTGGGCACTGAGGTGAACAATTTGCAACTAAAGTTATGTTTTAAAACAACCCTTATTTGTTTGCCACAACAATATATTGCTGTGGAGAGCATAATATGGTTGTCGTGACAATGTCAGAACCATGTTTTTCTTTGCGCGTACATACGTGTAAGCTTTGTGTGCAACATATGTATAAATTTAATTAAAACCCACCTTGTATCAATATTCCACTGAGTAAATGAAGTTAAGTACCCCACTGTCACTGTTAAGTACTTCTGGTCTTCGCTGTATGCGTTCGAGAAGCTTCATAATAGATTTGGAATTTGGAATAACAGATGTTTTAATCTTTCGATCGGTTAGGTTGTTATTAATATGACAAACGTATAAAGTGAAATGAAAACAGTGCAGTTAGTGAGAGATATTATTTTAATTCCCTTTTACAAAAAAACATATATTTCTAGGATTCCTTCACTTTTCATTCCTTTTCAAATACTTTGTTCAATGTTGTAATGTGGCTCTTTGAAAAAAGATAAATTCATAAGCAGCAAAACGGTACGAACATGATTAATGGGAGAATAGTTGTAGTGAAAATGCATAAGTATTATCTTTCACAAGTAACATTCATACTATGTTCCCTACAACAATATATTTTTGTGGGGACATGTACTGGTTTTTAAAGATTATTTAAGTTGCGATAAACAAGTTATTGTTTACACTTAATTATTAAGTGATTGATATGGTAAATTCTTTTGGTGTGTAACCATCAGTAATATATATATTTTTTTGCTTTTCTATCGTTCTAGAAGGATATTGTTATTATGTAGGAACGAATTTCCGTCATCCCTTGTCAAGTTTGGTTTGGAGACAAACCGGTTTCGGCTATTTGCCATCTTTAGTGTCATCTTTCGTTCTCGAAGATGGCACATAGCCGAAACCGGTTTGTCTCCAACCCAAACTTGACAAGGGATGACGGAAATTCGTTCCAAAAATCTACATCAAAACACCCTGTCGGAATATCAAATCAAGAATATTGTTATTACCTAAATTATAATATGATGTGTTCACAACCATATCCTTCAATCATAATATGTTGCTCTTAGATTATGATTTGCGAGTATTTGCTCGAGTGCCCAGTGGATTGCGTACCACTGTTACGATCATATTTGAACTAATATTTCAGACACTTTTAATGCAGCCAAATTCGAATCGAATAGCCTTATTAGCAGCCATGAATTGCTCGAGTAGCAGCTACTCCTTAAGTGAAGGTATTGGACTAAAGCAAGTGAAAGTCGCTTCTCATGTAATTAAAATTGTTTTTAAAATTATTTCAGGTTTCCGAAATATCCTGTGATCTCCGAATTGAAGGAAGTGACACGAGCTATACTAAAATAACTTGTTCTATTTAGCTGTGCAAAAAATTCGCATTAACGCGCATAATTATAAGTTATACTAAAATGGTCTTTAAATTGTAGTTTCAAAGATATCGCAAGCAAAATTAAACATTTAATGTGTTCCAAATATTTTTTGCATTTTTTATTTACCATTTCATTTGCTATTTCTCAACAATATTTATCTAGGTATTTATATTTTATTTAGATAAACATTGTTTTCCTTTCAAAAAGTGTATAAATATTTGTGAATAAATTGCGATGGCAAACAAACATCTTGTTAAGAAATGTGAAAATACAACTTCTGTATTTTTACTTTGTTTAATTTTTTTTCATTATTAATAAATTAAAATTTTTTTATTTCTTTTTCAATCTGTTTATTGTCATACTGCAGTAGAGTTTAGGTGACAAAATACTCTAAGTCCCTTTCAAATATTTAATCAAGCTGGGGGGAAAACATGGAGATGAACACGTAACGGAGCTATATTCGGCTGTGCCGAATCTTATATACCCTTCCCAAAAGTATGAACTACTAAATATATGCTACAGATTTTTCCCGGTGTAAAGGATCTCTCTTTTTAATAGAATATACAGTTTTCGTTTAAATTTCATTCTTTGGGTAAAATTTGTCGTTAAATTTCGAAATATGGTGAAGTTTGTTTTTCGTTCCTTGTTTGTGAAAATTATTTTTTTCCGGATCTTGTAACATCGTTTTTGTTAAAATTGCTACGTTGTTCATAAATCACTTATTTTAATAAAATTGTTGGTGAAACTGAATAATTTTAGTTTAATTGATATTTAGTTTTGAAATTTTAAGTTTTGGTCAATTTTCTAATTTTTTTTCGGAATTCACCACTTGTGGTTTATATGTTTTTTAAACATCGATTTTGTTACAATTTCGATGTTTTCGAGTTTCCGGCGAAATCGCAATTTCGAAATATGGTGAAGTTTGTTTTTCGTTCCTTGTTTGTGAAAATTATTTTTTTCCGGATCTTGTAACATCGTTTTTGTTAAAATTGCTACGTTGTTCATAAATCACTTATTTTAATAAAATTGTTGGTGAAACTGAATAATTTTAGTTTAATTGATATTTAGTTTTGAAATTTTAAGTTTTGGTCAATTTTCTAATTTTTTTTCGGAATTCACCACTTGTGGTTTATATGTTTTTTAAACATCGATTTTGTTACAATTTCGATGTTTTCGAGTTTCCGGCGAAATCGCAAAATTGTAGTGAATCTTCGAATTTTGGTGAGTTCCCGAATTTTTATAATATTTAAACGTTTTGGTGAATTTTTAATTTTTTGGAATTTCATTAGTTGTGGTGAATTGTGCTTGTTAAAAATCGACTTTGTAAAAATTTCGATGTTTTTTATAAAATATGGAAATTATAATTTTTGTGGTGAATATTCTGAATTCGGTGAAATTGTTTTTTTTTTCGTAAAATTTCGGTTTAGTGAATCTTGATTTAAAAAAAAATTTATTCCAGTTGTCGATTTTGTGGTGAATTTTCGAATATGTTTTGAATTTAAAATTTTGGCATTATTTTTTAAATCGGTTCGCCATTTATGACAGACAAACATCGTTAATTGAAATTTCCTAGCTATAAGGATCTAGAATATATATATACTTAAGGGGATCGGAAATGAATATTGTAGAAATTACAAACGGAATGGCAAACCTATGTTTACCCTTTTAATATTTGTGAAGGGTATAATAAAGATAAGAATGAATTCGCTATGTACGCGTGTGTAGGTAGGTATGTATGTATGCGGGCCTTTGTTAATATCCAATTAAGCTCTTGCATATCTTTTAGTAGCTACTGCATTGAAAACATGGCTGGTTTTAATAATAAAAGTTTTGTTGGTGGCATGGATGGCTACAATATGTCTCCTTGGGTAATTAAGCGTTAATAGGAAACTTATTTTATTTCGTAAATATTCCGCAGCATTTTTAACTTGAATTCTAATTATTTAGACTACATACACTTATTTTGTGTTATCTGCAGCACCTGCAGTATTCTGATAGGGCTGATACCATAAAAACGTTTTAGAAAGTGAAATCGTTCTGTTGTTGTTTTTAAACTTGTTGAAGGCAGATACTTCTTGTACGTTAATTTGGGTTCTACTCGTGCGACTTATTTGATATTTAATATTATTTATTATCTTATGCTAAGATTAGTTGTATAAACAACAGATTTTTCTCTTTAAATATTTCGATAAGAGTTTTTTAAATTTTAACGATTAACGAGAAAATGTTAAATTCCTTACGACACATCGCATCACACTGCAAAAGATTGCCGAAAATTCGCTTTTATTATAAAGGTTATCGCTTAATATTACAAAAAGATATAACAAATCTTCGTTTTGTTTTATTTGAATTATTACGAGTCGTTTTTCGTTAATGACCTTTTTTTATATAAAAAACTTTAAAAAAATTGTGTGCGACTCTTTTTTTCTAAAAACGACTCCTTGTGCAATTTTTACTGCGGTAACCCTGGTAACAAGCCGCGTTAGAGTCCACCTTGCTATAGAAGTTTCATGTTATAAGAGGATCGCCTTTAAATACATTAATCCAGACTCGATGCAGCCATAAAATAAAAGACATCAAAATTAAGGCACAAAATTACTGAAATGAAAAAATAAACTAAATCGTGCCGCTTATTTGTGTCAGCAAAATAATTTCTTTCCTCGACTACTGGACTTGGCTGCAGACATATTGCTTCCTGTTTTTCCAATCTCCAGAGTTCTGTTTGATCATGACCGCTGTTTTAAAATTCATCCATTAACTGAGTCACTTATCTCTTCAGTCCTTAACCCTAAAATCAATTTGACCAAGTTAACACCTGAAAAGGAATTGTTACACAATTTTACTAAAAGTTTTCTTTTGTGTATTAGTTTTTTGTTTCCAGATTTCGGTAATGGAAAATGCATTAAGAATTTATTTAATTGTTTCTTTTTATTTCGTTTTTATCGCGGAGATAAAATGAAACCGTGTTAAAATTGTGTGTTAAAATGTAAAACTCTCCGTTTTCTGCTCATTTCGGATGTCTTCATCTGTCGTTGGAGATTTTAATGTCCAATAGTTTGACATTTAGTATTGAATGAATTGAAGAGATTGACGAAAAGAGTTATCAATAAGAAGTTATTTAGGGGATTTGTTGGGATTAAGACATTGAGAAGTAATTTTTGGAATTTGCCTAGTAAAATATCGAATTGGTGGGAAACTTTAAAAATGTAAGAAGAAATCTATTCCAAAACAAATTATTTTGTAATGTTACTTAGCTTCAAATTGTGACAAAGAAATGTGTCATGATAATACAAAAACCATAAACCTTCAGAAGAAAACAAAGAAAAATGTTAACGTTTTTTAATTGTGATGAACCACAGTGGGATGAATAGAAAAATAAATGGTGATAAATAATGCTAATTTAAAATTGCTATTACTATTGCCATGACGCTTCTATTAAAAACACAATAGCAACAGCAATAGCAACAGTTCAAATATGACAGCATAAACTGTTTTTTTTTTGCAATCTCTTTTGTGTAGAGCGCTAAAAGCAAGTTACAAAAAATTGCTATTTATTTCCAAACAGTAGAAGCAAAAGCAAAAAATTTACTATAATGCTATAGCTGCTTTTGTGCTGTCGAAAAAATAAGATAATAAAGCAATACCAAATGCTTGCTGTCATCTTTCGCTCATGCTATTTGTACATTTTTATAGACTACAATAGAAAAAATTAAACAAATTTAAACCACATACCTGTGCATTTTGTCTTGTCAAAATTTCTTAGAAGGTAAGGATTGTTTTCTTACCTACATGAAAACTTGGAAAAGAAAACTAAAGGATAAAAAAAATAAAATGAAAAAATTATATATCAAACTATATGCATGTAAAAATTCCATATTAGTACAAAACGTGGTTGTTGTGCCATGCTGTCAATATTATATTTGTGCTGTTGCTATATTAGCTTTCGTACTTTCGACACTACTAGCATTGCAAATGCATAAATAAATTCATGAGCCTAAAGTGCTGTTTTGTGACAGCAAATATTTTTGATTTTTGCTATTGCTAGACTGTTTTGATTTTCAATAGCACAGTAACAGCAAACTTATTTTCAATAAAACTTATGAAATTTGTAGCATATTACAGAATTGTTTCGGATATTGATATTTGGCAGCTACAATTTTAAACACTGGTTAAGATGAAAATAAAGTAAAAAAGTCAAGTGTACACAGAATATTGCCAGTCCGTGGAAAAATTATTTTCAAATATTTGACGAAAGAACTTGTTTATAGAAATATAATTTGTCATATCACATTAATGGCGTTAAAATATTGAGTGCAATATGGGCTGCAGAGAGGAAGATAATGCAACTTATTTTATATATTAAACATAGGCCCCCCTTTTTCGCTACCTTTTCAATATTTTGAACTGTCTGCATGTTTCTTCGGCCACTTTTCATTGCACAATTGCAGTCAAATCGATAATTTTTCTCAATAACCTGCTTACGGCATCATCAAAGAATCTCTTCAATTTTCTAGATTCTAGAATTAAAAAAACCGAAAAACAAAATGTTCAATAAAATCGTATTTCCTTACAGTAGCACATGAAACTGTTTTTAATCTGAAAGAAAATAAGAAACAAAAAGTATAAATTATTTGTGAAAAGCGTAAAATTCTCAAGAATAAAAAGTTACAACTTCACACTAATCTTTTGTAAAAGTGCTAGAGATATGAGTGTCGACGATGGCTTCATCACCATCGAAGAATCCTCCTATTGTAGTTGTTGTGCCAGAGGAGTAGTGGAGTACGCGCTCTTATCATATGCGCACAATGGCGGTATTCTTTGATTGTATAAAAAGAGAACAAAAGGAAAATATTTAATATTTAATGAAAGCCAATACCAATTTGGATTTAAAATTCGCTTCAATGAGTAACAAGGCAAAAGTAGGCCCGTAAATAACATTTCAACATTTTAATATGGCAAGTGATCTAGTTCGCGTTTAAGAGTTTTACGCTTTGATCATCACTGTAAAAGCATGTAATGGAATTTGAAATTACAAAAGAAAATACATGGCGGCTCCTTTTCAACTGAGATAAGCTGGCTATTGATCTCACCTCATTTTGAAATAATAACACTCAAATACACAAAAACAAACACAGGCACGTAAGGAGCGTACCGACCGACCCATCACCTCAACTAACTACAGCCATCCAATCTTTATTGTTATCAATATCAACCCCTGACATATTTACCTGTGATATATTACACTCACACGAAACTACTTTTTAGCACTGGGTCAGAGAGACATAGAGAGAGAGAGAGAGAAAGCGAGAGCAGAGTAAGCAGAAAAGGAATTTGTGTGAGTTAATAAATTGGGGAGGTTATGCCTGTTACACGTGCATGGCTACTGAATATTCATCACTCTTGATTTTGTATACAGTTCCTTTTTTTTTTAGAGATTATCTCTTTATCAGTCCTAATCTCAAGTAGTTAATAAAGTGGATCTCTTTGTTCTCTGGCCGTGACCATTGTTCTTCAATGTCGGCTTGTTCTTTTGGCAGATCACCGATGCGTATGATCGTTTGTGGTGCTAATAATTATGTTTTGCTCTCGAGTTGCAGTTAGAGTCGCGTTCTGGTGATTTTTTAATCCTCTGAAAGTTAGGATAGATGACCATCAAACAGGAACAGATAAGACAATGACGACATTAAAAATCTTCCGATAAAAAAATAATCCCTATACAAATTCAAAATTACTTACTTTAGTAAAAAACAAACTGAATAACAATGATTTTATTTTTGGGCAAATGCCGCCAAAAGAAGCTAAAGTCGAAATAGGAAAAATAGTCTTAAGCTGAATAAAGATTATCAGCATAAATTGTATGAGAAGTAAATGATGGATCAATTATTGTGCCAAGACGTTTTTAAAGATTTATTGCGAAAAGTCAAGGTAGGTTTTATTCATTAAAAATATAGACTTAAAAGTCGTAAGACCGAAAGGCAAGTAAGAGTGCCATATTCGATTTTGGCGAATCTTTTAAACCCTTCACCTAAGTATGAATTACAAAAAATTTTAGAAGACTACAGCTTTTTTCCCGGTATTGGGCCCTGATTTTACTCGCCTTATTTTATATTTCAACTTTTATCTCGTTTTATTTTAAGCATTTTCATGGTTTAATTTTTTTTCACAATTTCGAATTTTTTAATTTGGCTTTTCGACCATTTTTTTTTAAGTTTTCCCACGAATTTATAAATTCTAGTCATCGTTGAACTTTCGCTGAAAATTGAATTTTGTTGAAAAATTCCAAAGTTAAGTGAAATAAAATTTAATAATGAAATTGCTCTTTTTTTAAATTTCGTTATCTTTGTAATTGTTTTTTTTTTTGATTATGTGTCCGAAATTTTTCATTTTTTGCGAATCACCAACTTTTCTTAACATCGTTTTTTTTTATTTCACACTTAATTTCGGGTTTTTCGTAAAATTCATAATTTTACCGAATTTGAAATTTGTTGGCGAATTTTTTATTTATTGTTTAATCCGACATTTTTTGGAAAAATTTTGCGATTTCACAAACAATTAAAATTTGTGTGGTGATATTTGTGATTTTGGGTTTTAGGTAATTTAAATTTGTGTTAATTTCTTAATGCAATTTCTTGGTTTTTTAGTGAATGTTTGAATTTTTTATGAATGTTAAAATTGAAAACGTCGAATTAAGACATTCCCTGGTTTTTGTTTTTTTTTAGTGAATTTTGGTTTCGGTGAAACATCAGGAAAGTACGTTATACGGACCCTCGGGTGTGAAATTTCTATAGGGTTACTTGATATATAGTTCGATAGGGATTCAGAGTATTTATATGGGCCTTCGTTTATATATTTCCCCCTAAACTGTTTTTGCTCATATCTCACGAATTTGTGTCCTTACGTTCCTGAAATAACTAAATTTTGGTTTACGAACGAAGTTTTCATGCTCCTTAAAAACTGATTTCTACACCGGACAGACGGACATCGTTATATGAACTTTTCCTATCAATAAAGATCCAGATGCAGTACATAATATACAGTCAACTCTCGATAATTTGAAATTCAAGGGGCAGATTAATCGAAAGTTAAAATTAATAAGAGTTCAAATTACGAAGAGGGAGATAGAAAAAATGCTGAATACTACGCGAGTAGTGATTATCCAGTATGCGATTTATTGGCTTAAAAGTTGTGCAACATATTTTTCACTTTGTTTAGATTCCATTCATTGACTTATAACGTTTCCTTTTTTGTTGCAGAAAATTCAATAAATATGTAACTTTTTTGTCCGAAAGTAAAAAACGACATCAAATAACTTTGCTGGGTCTGTCAGTTGGCAGACACAAAGGTATGGCTTGACGATACTGAGTGCAATGTCGGACGTTCTGACCCTTAACAGTTTCCTCTCTCTGCTAAGAGGCTGGCTAAATAAGTAGCGCACATGGTGTGTGAATGTCCAGCAGTTTCTAGCATAAGGCTTAGGATCACGGGCAGACACTTGTTAAATGTGATTGCAATGGGTGACCTGAGTCTTAAACAAATGATAGCAATTACAAGAGATCTTTGATTTTATATTGTGACAGAGTGAATTGATGTAGAAATTTGGAACGAATTTTTGTCATCCCCGTTAAAGTTTCGCTTAGAGGCAAACCGGCTTGGGCTATGTGACATCTTCTGTGTCATTTTACTGTAGAACGAATTCGATGGTCCAACGCCTTAAAAGTACCTTTAGAGATTGACCCGATCACCCCTCGCGAGGCATTCTTGTCGATCTCTTCCGGATTTCTTTCTTCGTCAATTAAAACCGGAGTTTCGTTTGAGATTGTTCCCTTTGCGTGTTGCGAGGCTTACTGATTAATACCTATAATGGAGAAAAAGATGTCCGCCCGCACAGAGCTCTATATTCACAAGTCTGTATTAAACCTGGAGATCGACTGGTATCCAGAGATTAGAGACCAATCGCCCTCTCGTATGCTGTTCCATCGCATATTAATGATCTTTTATATAAAAATATTAACTTTTCTCCACTCTACTTATTTAGCCAGACTCCTTGCAGAGACATAAACTCGTCACCTTGCATCAGGATAATTAGATCTAAAAAAAATATTTTGTCATACCAAGTAATTATGAAAACAATAGTATATTTTTTACACAAAATACAAACGATACTTTAAAAGGGCATTCAAACATGAAACCAGCATTCTCCTGAAACCACTAGATTCATCATAATTAGAGAAATCAAGCGAAGTCTTATACGATTTTAAACAATTTAAAGTAAATGAATAATGTTTAATGTCATGACAACAACAATATTAAAGAATCTTTAAGGGAAACCCACGACAATCTAAAATAAAATACTTGAGGGAATAGACAAACAAAGCGAAATGATCTATGACTTCAATCATCTTCGTCAATAAACGTGAGAATTTAATTGATGAATTAATGCACTCACGCCCGTATTGATGTTCTAATGTAACTTGTGAATACACTTGTCCAATTATTGGTCTACGAAATGTAGAATGTCGAATCGGATACCTTTTGTACGTTTGTTTTTATATTTTTTCTTATTTCAATTTATGATGCATCTTTAAAGTCATTCACAAGACAAAATATTTTAAGAAATGTTTATTTTGATTGATGTCCTTTTGTGAAATGTAAGACACCTTTTTCTCTTACATTTTTTATGAGAAAATCTGCCATAAAAATTTGGATTTTTATTGTAGCTGCTGTTAATAGTCTGGTTTAAGTCTCATAATATTTTAATTTCAATACAAGAAGAATGGTATGCAACAAGTTGTTGGTATTTTATTTTGTTTCTGGTTTAAAGGTTGTGAAAATCAGCATGGGGTTTTGTTGGCGCCACTGAAACACGCATGATCACATATTTTCATATTTATTTACCCTTTTTCTTCTTCATTTTATATTATTAATACAAAATTTTTAGTTTGTAAACTTCTTTTAGGAAGTCATACATATGACATGATCCTTCGAGGCATTCCCGCCAAGCAAGTGAACAGGTACTTGGGAAATTAAAATATTCTGAATTTGCATGAACAGACTAATTTAATTTGAAAGTATTTGAATTCAAACGGAAGAGACAATTCTACTTTTAACATATATACCGAAAAAAAAATAAATAAATAAAAACAGGTTTGAAAAAATTATTAAATTTGCTGCTCCCTCCAAAATGATTATTTCAATTAATAGAATTGTAAACTTGAGCAAAATTATATCCTAACTTCTAATTACTTAAATAAAAATGTTCGATTGTGATCACAAAAACGAAAGAAATACACGACCAGGAAATGTCTCAAACAGTCATTGAATTATTTCACCGCCGCGTCAGGACGAAAAATGACCCTAAAGACCAAACTTGACAAGAAATGACGGAAATTTTTTCCAAAAATCTACATCAAAACACCCTGTCGGAATATCAAATCAAGAAACAGTAATTTACGATAAATTCATATCACCAAAATGCGCGCATTTTTTTTTTAATTAATCGAAAAATCAATTGATTCAATGACTTAGTTAACAGAAATTCGATTAGTTGCGCAGCATGTGCAATTAAACGGAACATTGACTTTGACTGCTCCACAATTGAATTTCCCTACATACTTTATATAAGAAAAATTTCATTTAATTGTTTGCCTCATTAAAGCGGGCAAATCATTTATGCGGGACTCAATTAAGCGAAATCAGGTAAGCATACACCTTTAGCCTTCGGAAATGGAACATTTTTTGAAGAAAACAGTTTTCAATTTTGAGGGCTTGTCGTTTCCGCCCCCCGAATCCGTATATAACTTTACCATGTCTGTATTTTTATAGACAGACACTTAAATAATAACAAACATCAATCAACACAATCATAAATCAAGACAAGATAAACACATACATTCATATTTAAAAGAAAGAAATAAAATATCCAATGAAACTGTTGTCACCTGTAATTGCTGGTTTGTGTTTTAACTCAAAACCATCTTTATAATTAGCTGACCCCTTAACAAATGGACAATTTTTATAAAGTCTTGTGCTCCCAAACGCGTAAATTCACAACTAAAAAATCTAAAACTTTAAATAATTTACTAAATTCTTGTCAAAAATCCACACACACACACACAAATTACAAATACAGTAGACTCCCGATAATAATCGTAGCTCAAATTAGCGAAATTTCAAGTTAATACTACATGCAATGATTTTAAGAACTTTGTTTTCCTTCAAGCAAAAGCAATAACGGAATTCAGTGAGGAAAGCAAAAAATGAAGCGCCGATTTGTTTTAATTTAGCTGAAACTAAAGCAACAAATAAAGTGTCTTAGAAACACGAACACAATCACATTACCAGTTTAATGCATATAATGTAGAACTTCTAATTATAGAACGTCGGTGAACAAGATGACATTCCAAATGATTATTTTGTCTTTTTTATAAAACTCGTCATTAAATAGTTAAAATAAAAATCCTAATTGTGGTGTAATAAAATTGCATGGACTTATCGATTAACAGTTTAAATTATCGAGAGTCGACTGTATAATGGAGCATCATTTTATAAACTCATCACAAAATGATACACTGGCTCTCATATTTACTTATTAACGAAGAGAAATGATCAACGCTATTAACTTAAAGGATCATGGGTATGGAAACCACTACAAATGGTTGTAGAGTCCATATATTTTGTTAAAGAAAACATTTTAAACATAAAGATTTTGGTTTACGATAACAATGTGATTTAGGCGCCTGCTTACTAAATGCCAAAACGAGTTAAACATGCAGATAAAGATCTCTCTCTCTCTCTTTTTCGTTTGCCCAAAAACCGATATCAAGGCAAATGCATAAACGTATAAATTCGTTTGATTGCTGTGAGTTTGTGGTAGATTATGCGAAACAGAGTTTTTGGGCAAAAAGGTGAATTGAACAATAATTCAAAAATGAAAATAATGATTTATAGAAAATATTTCACAATTATAGGCGACTCCATTCGCGTGTTAAACTAGCTCTATCACACCAAGATGGCTGTTCAAAAGTAAATATTTTTTAAAAAAGTAAAAAAGATGGAAATCATCATATTTTTCCGCCCTAATCTAAGATTCTAGCACAATCTTTTTTTTTGTCTTAACGACTTGTGTAGATCTCTTGTTTTGCTGGATTGCGCATCTTTAAACATAAATATAAACATATTTCGGAGTAAAAAAAATCTATCAAAAAATGATCGATGATACAAACTTCAGCTGTTAATAGCGGATGGTTATTTAACATTTGCCTTAAAAAAAAACTAGATAACGAAAACAAAATCTTAAAATTGTGCTAAAATCATTCATGATATGATTAGCAGCTCTTCATGTGGCTGCAGCAAAAAAAAAATTGCACCTGCAATGAAAATAAAATGAAAAAAATGATTTATTTGTTAAAATTTATTGTCATTTCTTTTGAATAATAGCAATGTTTAAGTCGAGTTTAAAATTTCTTAATAGTGTTTAAAATGCTAGCAGCCAGTTTTTTTGTTAACAATAATTTTGCTGTTGAAAATCAATACAGTCGAGCAATAGCAACAGCAAAAATCAAAAACATTTGCTGTCAAAAAACAGCACTTCTACCTAATTTAATTTATTCATGCTATTACTATGCTCCTAGTGTTGAAAATACGACAGCAACAAAAACAGCACTAGCACAAATACGATAGACAAATATAAAATAGGAATTTTTACAAAAAAAATAATTTGATTTATTAAATTTTAAGTATCCGGAATTCCGGTGTGTGTTGGTTATCCTTAAGTTTCCTTTTCGAAGTATTTAATGCAGGAGAAAAATCAACTCTTAGAATTTATAACAGGACAAAATGGACAAACAGCATGAAATGTGACAGCAAACTTTACGTACTGCTGAGCTGTAAACATTTGCTTCTGCTGTTTAGAAATAAATTTCTATATTTTTCAATTTGCTTTTAACTTGCTGTTCAAAAATGGATGACAGCATAGCGCGGTGTTTACTGTCACATGTGAAATTCAGCTATGGCTGGTTTAGGTTTATTACAAGCTTCACAGCACGATTAATAGCAATTTCAATATAGCATATTTTTAAACCCTGATTTTTAATTCATTTTGATTGATTTAATTTATTTAAAAGAATGAAAATTTTAATTGATTTTGAGTTTAGAAATTACTGACGCTGTATTCAAACAATTTTCTAATGTACTTAAATGAATAATTGTATTTTTGCACTTATAATTTTGGCGATAGTTAGCATGAATCTGAATAATTGGATTAATTTTGAGCGCTTTACTTTAAAATTTAATAGAAAACTGCGAATTTGTTAGAGAATTAAACTTGAAATTTTCTCAGTGTATCAATATTAAACAATCATGAGGCTTTGACAGTTAAAGCTAGCCGCCAACCATATACAAGTGTATTTTAGCAGCTTGTAAAAAACATTGTGGTTTTATTCAAACCTTCTTTTCTGTCAAAATTCCTCACAACTACAACAGAAATTAAACGGCTTGTGAGGTTGTGGCGAAGTATTTAATGGTGGCTTATACTCATGAATATATTCATCACTTCTAACGCGAGAGTTTAGAATTTGATTAAGCAAACGTTCTTGGTGGCTTTAGTGTTTCATTTACAATAAATTATTGTCTTCTATCAAATCAAAGGATTGCTAATGAAATTATGGAAATTCTTTGGCTGCCGTGTTAAAAGTTTCAAAATGTTTTCATACTTCAATTTTATTTTTTTAGTATCGCATGCTTCATCATTGTCAGGTTTTTATTTTTCAATCTAGATTTTTTTAGGATTTTGAATTTTTAATTGTAGCTTATCTAAGCATCTTGTTTGTAGACAGACGACAGCCGTAGACTTGGTGGGTATTAAAGGTTTCTCACGAGTTTATTCTTGTTGTATTTTTATAGGTCTTCGTCATCATCATCATCATCATCTACAGCAGCGAGCCCATCTACTGTTCTACTTTTATATTGTTTGGTTTTTTTTTTAATTTTGTACTGAAAAGTCCGATTAGTAAATGGTGTTAGTCAAAGTTGTTATTTATGGAATTTTATCGAGATGCCAATAAATATCGTTTTATAAATCCCTAATCAGCATTTATCACTTGTCTTATTCTTGTTTTTTTCCACTTTTAATTTTGTTATCCGCTTCACCCTACACTAGGCAATATATTGCAAATTATCTTGTAACTTAAGTAATATAGTAATAAATTCAATAATTTACAAGCGTTATTCGTTTGTTGGTCTGTTCATGGTGAAATGACAAACCTTACGGAGTATTTTTGTCATTGCTACATGTCACGAATCTTTTTTTTTTACACTGAAAAACCAAATAGCAAAGAAATTACACGATATTTCTGTAATTATTTTTATTATCGCTTCAATATTTTACCAGACAAGAACTGGGTTAAAAGCTTTTCTATGGTCATATTATTATTACCAACAATAATAATATCATTTGATCAGAATCATATAATTCAATCATAATAAATTCCAATTAGGTTATGGTTTTTTCTTTGTTTGCAAGCAAAATTACATCCTGCAAAATTCAGTTGACTACATAAGCTACAGTGGTCGGCATATTTATTCTGACAAAGTATAGTGAAGAATTGTTTTATTGTTCTTTAATATTGAAATTCCTATAACGACAGAGTTATCATAATATTTTCTTTACACTAATTCTTAAGTATACGTATGCAAAATATTTTGTTAAACTCTTTACCCATTCTCATTCTGAAGAGAGAAATGCAATTTGGTACAAGAATTTGTAACGGCATAATAATTTCATCTCAGTTTGTTTTTTGTGTTAAGCGGTCGTTGTTGAGTATTAAGTATTAACGTTCCATGAAAGATAGATAAAAAAATTCTATTACTATTGTGTAAATATGGGAAACATATCGAAATTAACTGACACCGTCAGGAGTGAAATTATAACCAAGTATAATCTTGGAATATCTGTAACAAATATTGCAAGGAGTACAATATACCTAGACAAACCGTTTATTATCAAATAAATAAATGTAAAGAAACAGAATCTGTCATTAATTTGCGACGAACAGGAAGAAAACATAAAACAACGGCAGTGGAAGATCGACAAATTATCAGAAAATTATTAGAAAATTTAAATCTAATCCAGGTTTGAAACCCAAATTCGCTGCGTTGGAATGGAGTTCGCACTCTGATAGTCATTTAAGCGACGATGTCTAAAATAAGCCAACATTAATAAAAATTAAACAAAATTAAAGTTCAAGCAAGATCAATTCCATGTATAGCCCCAAGGAACCAAATTAAAAGGCTAGAATTCGCAAACAGATACATGGACAAGCCCCTATCATTCTGGCAAAGCGTTTTATGGACCGACGAAAGTACATTCGAGTATCACTCATCAAAGAAAAAGGTTTTTGTTAGACTAGACCAAAAACTCGAAAAAAACCGCACCTATTGTCGAAAAAGTTAGTCATGGAGGTGGCACAGTCATGTTCTGGGACTGTATAGCATATAAACGTTGGGAGACTTGGTTTCCATCGACGGTACGATGAACCAAAACCAATATTTGAAAATTTTAAATGAACACGCATTTCATTCTGGCGATAGGTTGATTGGACCGTCATTTATTTTCCAATAGGACAATGCGCCTTGCCTCAAGAGTAAAATGATTAAGACATTTTTGACGGAAAATTGCATTGAAACTTTGGATTGGCCACCCCAAAGTCCGGATTTGAATGTGATTGAAAATGTTTGGTCATATATAAAGCGCCAAAGAATCGCAAATCTGACAAGAAGCAGCGAAGGAACAATTTCAGCGGTTGAATATTTGTGGGAGGACATGCCAACAAAATATATTAAAAACTTGATCGATTCAGTTCCTAAAAGACTCCGGAAACTCTTTGCCGCTAAAGGAGGACACAAATTTTATTAATATTAAAAATATCTAAAAGTATTACAAAAGTTGGAATAACATATTTTCGTTTAAAGAGTTAAAATGCCGACCACTGTACATCGAATCAATATCAGTTTGTAATTAAAAAGTTTAGAGAAAGCTCTAAAGCCACCTTTGCTCTCAAACCCAATGATCTAGCATCTCATAAAAGTAGCATTTAAAATACGTTCAAATGAATTCTTGAACCTGAAAATATTGCCTTATCGTTAACATACAATTTTTATATATGAATTCCAATCGACCACGATCAACATTTTGTTTTACATTTCACTCTCTTGTTCAGTGCAATTAACTCCATCGTTTTATAAGTTTGTGTAATCTACCATTTCTAGCTTCTGTTTTTAACACAACCAATAATTTTCGTTTTATATCATGTATGTAAGTATGTATGTATGTGTTTAAATACAAAGTAAAGTTTTACGAACTGGTGGAGGAAGAAGCTGATGTTGTTAGCGGTTATTGTTGCTGATGATGTTGATCTTAAAGATTCAAATTGGCGCCCGTTCAAGCAGGAGAATAAAAAAACAAACTTTGATCTTGTCTGAACAGAATGAATGCTACAAACAAAATTTTAACTGCCATTTATGTAGATGTGTATGTTCGCTTGTGTGTAGGAATCAACGTATATTTGTAGTAGTAATATTGATTGTGAATTTTCAATTTTAATACTATCAGTTCAACGGCATCTTACAACCATCTCCTCAGTTGTCTTCCCCTTCACTTCCATACTCCCATAAATGTTACATTATGTCGGTTTCTTAAGCTCCTTTGTTTCTTATGCCCAAATGCATTTTTTTTTCAAGTATTTGAAACTAAAACAAAAGTCTTTTCTTGCGATCGTATCTTGTAGAGAATCTCAAAGTTAACACTGCATATCGATTACAAATAAAGAACAAAAGCAAATAAAATGATACAGTCGTGGAAAGTAGCAATTGGCCTGTGTACTCGCATGTAAAATGCCTCGTAAAACAATGTATTTGCAGCGGTCCACTTTGTATAGAACAGGAGTCGTTTTGTAATCGATACCGCCGCTGGTTTTGCATTTTCTTTTGCAGTGTTTTTTTCGCTTTTAATGTTTATTCAATTGATCTTATGTTAAGTGTTATTATGGTAGTTGTTATTTTTTTAACATTTAATTGCCGCTTTACCTTGTGATCTCTTTCAAATCGAGCGTAAATCTATCAGTTACAAATTCTAATTTTTGTGCTGGTGACAGTTGTTCATTTGCTGTTTTATTTATTTTTTTTTTTTTTTGATCACAATGTTTCGGTATTAATTTCAATATTTCATAGATTTTTAATTGATAACGTTGAATTGACTGTGTTTAAATTTCGTTTCTTTTACTTGTACTTAGTTGAGTGAAAAGATGAATCATTTAGCCTACAATGTTGTTAAGAGTCATTTACAATAGTAATAGTTTTGATAATAAAAGCTGTTGCCAAATTTTGCTTTACATCCTTTACAAATACCTACAGATACAAGGAATAACAGCGAATTGCAATTTGCACCTCCTTTGTGGTTCGAATTTCACTAAAAATGGTATTGTTCAACTCAACCATATTGCAAATTGTATCGTTCGAAGTCATTATATGATAAAATTTAAAGAATAATTTGTTTATCGAAACTGAAGTAATCCTTAAAATGTGTTCAAATAATTATAATATGTTTGCTACAGCAGTATATTGTTGCAGAGAATACAATATGGTTGTCGTGACCATGCCACTACCATGTTTTCTACGCTTGAATACATCAAGGAATCAGCAAGAGGGCACACCCATGCGCACAGTCACAAATCCAGGTGGAGGAATACAAAATACTGCGAAACGATTAAAAGTTAAAATTTTTCAACAAAAAATAATTTGGAAAACTTGAAAAACTATTTGTTGTAACTTTCCGCGTAAAAGTGATCCCGCCTTAAAATATACTTACTTCAAAATTACTGGATGTTTTGGCCTTGACAGAGATACTTCTTTGTTTAAAATTTATTACTTCACATGATTTGAAACGTAGTCATAGTGTGCAGCGAACGTCCTCTGAGCGGCCAAATTGACTTACTCCCGAAAAAGAAGCTTTATTATACATATATATTTAAACACCTTCCAGTATGAAGGCTGGGGATAATATATGATATGAGATAATATGATAGGATATATATTCCCATACACAAACTCTTTAAATGGCTCGTAGATCATGCTATCTGATCGTTTTAAATCAGCTCCCCAACGTGGGACATTAACTATGTAATCCTCATTCCTAGCAGGAACCTATGGTCGAACCAAGCTGCGGCGGGAGTAGCTGGATCCAAATTCCCAAGGGCAGTTTCAACGAGAAAATACCCAATACCCTCTAAAAGGTTTTCAAGCTAAAACTTACCCTGTCTTCATCTGTACTAGGGAATGCGTGAGAAGAGTAAGGGGTATATAAATATTTATATTGGCGGACAGCAAGGCAACCCGCAAGGCGTTATTATCGTATGAAGTAGGATAACGGGTAAATTAGAATGCATTAAATCTCTAAATAAACTGGGTACCCTCAATAAATTACCTTAAGCTGGGCACTTGACCATGAGGGCCATGCTGGAAAATAACGGGGTAACGTGTCTGCATAGGACCGGGACTTTTCTTCGGAATAAACAGTAGATATTTCATTTGAGGAAATTGGTTCCTTGGTTGAGTGGAGCTAAAGCCGGTCTCAGGCAGGCAGGCAAGCCGGTTCATTGCATTATCTCGGTGAAAATAGTAAAGTATTCCTTCCGATGCTAGAAAAGAATGAGCTGAGGACAATTAAGGGATGCGGACACTGTGGTCTAAGATGCCACCAATTTAAGACAGTGAACTCGGGAATCATCAAATTGTAGATTCTGCGACCTGCCTAATAAGATATCTGAGCATGTGCTCTGTGATTGCTAGCTGCTAATTCTCGCAAAGTTGGTACGTCCACATTCACTCAATCTGTATTCGTAACCTAAACATGTTCCAATGGAAATTGATCAAATGGGTCGTAGCGCATAATAATAACAATTATAAATATGTTCTTACAAACATACTGTAAAATATTAGTGTAATCTAATCAACATCCCATACAGGAACAAAAAAAAAATGAAAACAAAAACACTTAAGATAAAAACTCAATATTGTACTAAGTAAATAAAAGGTAAAACCCCTTAAAATCCTCGACATGTTAGAGGAGTATGTAATTTTGAACAATGGCCACAATAATGGGATTCTTAACATATCCTAACATGCACTTAATATTGTTCCAATATCATCAGTGTTCGGCAGTTACATGTGTTAAGGACAGCAAATTGCTTAAAATTTAAATGAGTGCATTTTTTGTGCGTTTATCTGCAGAAGAAAGAGATTATTTAATTGTTATTATCCTCATGCTCTTTAGCACAATAAAAGGATTCTCCTTTGTTTTAACATATGCCCACATACTTGTTATCCTTACAATAATTGTGTGATCGGCAGTTGTCATCTCATGTTATAGCTTAGTTGTGTTTTCTTTTCTTTTTAAAGAGTTTGTTTTCATTTTCCTTTAAAAAGGCTTTTGTTATTTTCAATTGATTTAGAGTGGGATTTGGGTTTACCGCAATTGTTTTTGGAGAAAAATTAATTAACAAAACTAGTTTGTTTTTTTAAGAAATTATTTTTTAAAGTAGCTGATGGTTTAGAGTTCAATAGAATTTTCGTTTAGTGGTATTTGGTAAAAATATTCATACACTAAGGGTTTAGATATTAAAGAGAAATACTAACGACACAAATGGTTGTAATCAAAAAGAATATCACTTTCCGTTTCCGTTTAGGATTGTCCTGTAAGCAAATAAATTTTAAAAAAATGTATTGTTTGTTCCGGTTTGTAGTTATCGCAGTCTAAACATTTATTAAAAAACATCTTGTCATGAAAGTCTTTCAGGTAGCCTTAAAGTAATATTTCCTACATTCAATCCTAGATAAAACTAATAGAAGATTTAAAGATTTAACGTGGCCCTCAAGCAACAAGTTTTTCAGGAGGAGGTTCTTTTAATTTTTTTCCATCCAATAGTCTGCGTAAATTTTGAAATAAAAACTATAAACAAAAGCAATTTTAATTTGCAAATCTCACTACGGCCAAACTCAAATTTACTCGCGTAAACAAATTAACAAAGAATCATTTATGATAGCGCGTGATCACTTTCCGCTTCCATCACGCTAGAGTTCATAAACGTGGGTATAACAAATCCGCTGTGTTGAGAGCGCATGAGCAAAATTTTAGCGTGATTATTTCTCAAATGGAATGTTATGATTTGAAATTTCTGAAAAAGAATTACAAAATTATGAAATACAATTAAAAGTGGTGCATTCATTAATATTTGGATAAGTTATAGAAATAATTTCTTTAATGTAGGTTTTTCCCGTGAGTAACTCGTGACCATGAGTTATTCTGATCGTGGTTAATATTTCATTATATTCAAGTGAGCATACATTCGTGCGAACAAAGCAATAAGGCAGAGTTTAAGCAATATGCTTTATAGTGAGCTTGCATGATCGTGAGTGAAAATTAATTCACGGTTCCAGCTCTAGCTAAGAATAACTGCTTGACTACTGTTACGTATGAAAATATTGATTACTCCTTTAAAATTAATTCATTTAGTTATTTTGCTAATACGTCGGCGACTCCCGCTTTTTTTATGTCAGTTACGTTATTTTTGCGATCACACAAAAAGGAACAATTCGTTTACGTTAAAATTGAAAGACTTGTGCTTCTGTAATTATTATTACTTTCGATTCAATATTTTACCAGACAACGTGTTGGAGCCTGTACAGCAATTCTACATCAAAAAGTATATATCGAAATATATAGCAGTTACGTTATTTTCGCCGTTAGTACTTGTGTTTGTTTCGTTTCATTGTATTGAGGAAAGTAATGAAAGGTTCGTTCCTTAAGTCTTTTGTTTGTAATTGGTTTTATTTCACTTCTAGACATTTTTTTTGGTTTTTGTTTGAAGTCGAATGATTTTGTTACTCATTCTACATAAATAAGAAAAAGCTTGACAACCACCACCAGTATGGTCTACGTATGAAATACTCACAAGTCCGCTTTCTCGCACAGATGGTATCGTTTCATACAACCTTTCGACAAATGCACGGTCAGTATCTATTGCTCTTTGTGCCAATATATTTTGCGATTTACATATATCAAACTATCTAAGGCAGGAGCACTACAAGGCTACACATCTTCTTTTTTTTTAATTTAAATAAATTTCTGTGCTAAGCTTCCAATTTTTTCCCTTCGCCATCAGTCAATAATAGACCAAGATTAGGGTCTTGAAACAATTGGGGTCCCGCGAACAGGGTCGATTTTAATGCTCGTAAGAACTAATGAATGTTTACCTGTATTTATGGAATATAAAAGTATTAAGGAGTAAAAAGTTCTTAATGTATGACAATTCAGTATAACAGACTAGAAAAAGCTTCCAAGTACAGGGGTTTCTAGAAATGTGGCCATACTATGTATTTTCGACCCAAAATGGAACACAAGTCCCATGTATGTGCCGGTACTTCAGAGCATATATATTGGAGCTAATTGACCGCGCTAAGAAGAGAGTGATGGTACTGTTCTCAGAAACATTGTGGCATGTGTGTTACTGTTTCATTGTTACTACAATGGAGCGTATTCCAAACAAATTAGAGAACTGTTTTTCAACGTTCTTATTTAAGAGCTTATCCTTTTCTGTGATAGATTGGCTCCCTCAAAACACTATGGGAAAACTTGGGATCTTGAGACCTACCTATAATAGGAATATTCAGATCGTAAATCAACAGACACTGCTCCCGCAATTATAATTTATTTACAAATAACAACTGTCAAGAAATTATTTTAAGAAAACTCAATTTCATGCACCCTTATTTCACACCTATTGTTAAGCACCAATCTAAGTAAATTTCCAACGCCTTTCTATACCTATCAATGCTTTATTAAACCTTTGCAGGCGCCTGTTTTTAAAGATGCTATACAATAGCTTGTTGTATTTTGAAGACGAGTATGGGTTAAAATATTTAACTTGGGTATATTTGTTGAGGTAGAGGAAGGACTGATTTTTTTTAATTTTATATACCTGCTTTGGATTCTCATAATTATGGCCGTTAATAAAAACATTAATAGGCACCAAATGAGCATAATTTAATGCTCTTTTACCTGGAACTAAAATCAGCTTAATAAGCTGTGCCAGGCTCCTAATATTTTATGGTTTATTCATTGCTGTTGCCACATTTTCCATGACTATTTACATGGAATTGAGCACGGTTCTTTTGTGTTTGCGTCCACCTTAGAGGCGCATACAAAACCTTGCACATTGAAAAATTAAATATGTAACACATAAGCAGGTTGATTAATACGAGTTCATAGTTATAATTCACTTTACACATTATCAAACATGGTTATGCGCTCTTTATGTGTGTTATTTTCAGTCAAGTGGCTGTATGAATGACTTGGCATTAAAAACGATCTTTATGAGGGCGTTTAAGTACAGCTAACCAGGGAGGCGTCAGAGTTTTGTGACGATCATAATAGAATAAGTAACAACACGATAATTTAATTTTTTGGTTATTAATTTTTATGATTCAGAGAAGTACTTTCAAAATAAAAGCCATGAATTATGGAATTAGAGTAAGTGGAAGATTCAAATTATTATTCACTTCATTTTATATGTCTGGTTTTTTAATAATTCAAATAAAGTCAAGTGGAAAACCATATAATAAATTATTTTCATTTTATTTTTGGAATATTTAGAACAACGAATCGGCTTTTTAACAAGCGTTTCCAATAGTTAATGCTGGATTTATCGAAATTTAAATCTGATTCTGAACTGCAATAAACGGCAGTGATGGTTAGTAGATAACAATTATTTTTTATTTGAAATATTTTGCTAAAAATTATTCCTGTAGAATTTTTTGTTAGTTTAAATTAATAATTAATTAATATTACTGGCCTGTAAAGTAGTCCCCCCTTTAAATAAAAATAGGGTGAATACGACGCCATTAAGGTGCTTAATAAAAATCTGTATTCAGTTTTTTCTATCTTTAATTTATCTATTACGTACAGATTTTTATTTATACGCATGAATAACATAGCCCCCTTAATAGGTTGGTTACTCTAGTTTGACAGACCGCCTATAACACAGGTCCACGTGGGTCCGCAAATCCAGTCCCTTGTGCTACCTGAATAGAATATAATGAGAGAACGTAGAGATGAAGGGTAAAAGAATAGATCAGACTGAAGAGCGTTAGTATAAGGGAAGGGTTAAATGGTCACTATTACTGTGCCGGTGTGAAGTCATTAATAAACCAGTTGCTGTTCCTTATGTAGGAAAATATTTCTCACCTCCGATAGATTGGGGAAACCTTTCCTCGAGGTGAGTCTGGCGTTGGTTTTCTAGGGCAGGACACAGGAACTGTTGTTGCTATTCCGTTTCCTCTGCATTTTGACAACTTCTACAGAAGTAATTTGCAGGCAGCTCCATTCTCACGATATCCCTTAATTGAGTGTTCAAAAATCTTAGCAGATCCCTACTTCGAGCGTTGTCTAAACCTGGCCAGATCAGCCTAGGAACATTGTAAATTTGCTGTTACAGGCCAATAAGGGGGGGAATGCTAAAGAATTCATCAATATTTCACAATAACTTGAGAACAATTTGCCGTATTTGGATGAACACAATCACTGAATGATGCGGCATAACATTATGTTCCAGTTGTTTTAAAATTATTTTTCTATACGCTCAAAACTTTCGGAGTTTTTCAGAAATTGGTGCAAAATTAAAATTTTTTAAAAATTCATCAAAAAATTTTAAACGCCCAAAATTTTCCGTTTTTATTATTAGTCGTAAAGGGAGGGATCATAGAAATCGATCGACTCACTTTCATTTCTTTTTTGACCATTTTACTGTCGTCTACATACGCCAACTTTTTTTCAAATTGACTTGATTGTGAATAAAAACAAAAGTTGTGCGTCGATTTTATTGAAATATGAAACGTTTGATTTCGGATATATTTTACATTATTACTACTGAATAAGAAGGATATTCATACAATTTTGGTTTTTAAATAACTTTTCTTTTTTTGCAACAATTTCCACTGAACTCCCATTTTCCCTTCTCACTGGATCCGCGTTTGCCCCCAAACCAAATACTAAACAAAGCTGTAAAATGAGGTCGACACATATTTTTTCGACTTTCTAGGAATTTGGAGAACAGTAAAAATATAATGTAATAGAACATTTTACGGAGAGTGCATCTATACTAAGGAAAATCCCATAAAAACAAATTGTTATGTATGTTATCGATGAAACTGCATAAGTCGTAAAAAAATCTAAAAATTCTTAAGTTAAAATGAACGATTCGTGCATAAAACCTTGCAGTCGTGTCAATTCATTCATTTTATACTATAATGTATTTTTTAGTAACTTTGCGTTTTATTGCGGAAAAAAGAGCCAACATTGTTAGTAAAAATAGGACCGTTCGTTTACTGCTGGATACTCCCGTAAATGAGTGTTTACTTGTTATTTCCCAAAATTTATCTTCAGAAAATATTTTTGTACTAAAAATTACACGTACGGAAAACTTTTAAAAGTTTTTAAATTTATAAAAACGGCCGGTTGCTAAGAAATATTACCAAATTAATTTTCTGGCACTCAACCCTTTTAATCACTTTTTAATACGAAAATTGCATTTCCCTATTCAAAAACTTAAAACTCTAGATTGCATTAGTCTGTAAATATTATATTTTATTAAACTTTACTAGCAAACACTTATCCAATAAATACTTGTACATAGATGCTCAGTCATGAGATTGTCACTTTGCCCTCTCAGTTTATATTTTCGTTTACTAGAATCTGGGTAAAGGAACGCAATCCAGTAAAATCCAGCAATAATTTTGAAAACGCTCGAACTGAATATGAAGATCGTAAGCAAAAATATTTTGTTTTTTTTTATATACTCTCTTTCTTACATTGCCTATTTTAGTCTCTTAGTCTTAAATTAAGAAACGATGAATATTCAAGATGAATTGATAACAGGTAGACTCGCAGGCGAATTCAAGGCATTTCCGATTCAGTTGCGGATGTCGAACTTAAAAAAAGCACTGGAAATGACGAAAAAAAAATATTATGTAAAATTCGACATCCAACCATTTAAAAAAAAAAGTTATCAGCTGCTCTGTCTTAATTCGCCTTGCAAATATTATTAGGGCTTTAGTAGTTTCACTGTGATGATAGTGAGGACTAGGGCACTCTAAAAGTATTAAGTCAATTTGGTTAGTTCTGGAACCTCAGCATTACTAAAAGTACTAGAAGAACAATTTCATCACAAAAAAGTCATGTTTTTATCAAACCAAAAAAAAAAAAACATTTTCTACCTAGTAGCTCAAAGAAACCCCAAATCACATGTTCGTTCAACAATTCTCACAAAATGCTTCCATTTACAAAGCCAAACATAATTTCCATTAAAAAATATACTTTCGACCATATATGTAACATGAAAATCCTTATTACTTACGGCCATACCAAAACAATAAACACATAAATTTACTCATGTCAAATATAAGAAATAAATACAATTAAATATTGATCAATATTCATATTGCCACATTTTTACTTACATATTTTACTATAATTATGTATAATTAAATATATCACCAAACAAAGAACGTCATTAATTATTAAAAACAGAAAAGATTTATGAAACAACAACACACATCACAACATTTTTGGGATGAACAAATGTCAGTCAGTCACACATTTTAAACAACTTCACGATGGCAGCTACATACAATCCATCCATCCCTCCTTTAAAAAAGAAATAACGCAAACAATTCATACATAAAAAAAAATGAAATACAAAGAAAATTGAAAAGCATGATTGAATTTTAACAAATTCGCAAATTTCAAGAATTTGTCAAACAAACTCGATACTCAAAATTGGCATTTAAAATATGCCACACACACGCTCTGAATGTGGACCCAAAGTAACAAAAGCACTAACCCAACCAACAAACATTGGACTCAGAGATGAAACATAAAGGTTGGCTGGCTGGTTGAATAATAATGTCAACTTGGCAGCTAAACTCAACGTTGTCAGAACAAAAAAACACACACACGCACAAATTAACAGACAGTTAACCGGGTGGTTACCAATGAGCATGAAATTTTCGTCGTAACAAAAAAAAACATAAGCGACACAAACTAAAATCAGAAATGAACACTGTTCAATACTACAAATATTGGGTGATGTTTTATGTGGCATTTAGGAATCAAAAAGAATAAAAAAAAAAAATACTAATGGAAATGTGCAAAAAAAAAGTTTAGCGGCGTCTCATTATTTATTATGAATTCTATAAATATTAATGAATTTTTCTAAATGTAATTATAACAACTAATTAATAATGTACATTTTAAATTGTGTGCCAAAGCAACAAAGACAACTCTCTCACAGTCACAAACACTTCAAATGCAGTTTATATTGATCAATGATGCTTTAAAGCTATTAGTCGGGGTTTATGTCTGTGCTGCAGTAAGAAGAGGTGACCAGTTTATGTTGAACCTCCATAAATTAATTAGCACACAAATTTTTGTTTAAATTTATTCAACTTGAAATAGGAGCTGTAATTGGAGCTAGACTTAGACCCAAATGGCTATACTAAGTCCGAAATGTATGCAGACAAATTGTGGCTTTGGATCACAGTCGGAATAGCCATTTAAATTCTGTGGAAATTTCGATCGATATCGCCTACCGTAATTTGCTCTGCGTATTATATATAGGTTGGCCAGATAAGAATGATACGACAACAAATTTAAATTAAATAAATACGATAATAGCCCCACATCGTTCAAAAGGCCACCTCGGCTGATCGTAGTTCAAAATCTAACCGCAAAATAAGTCGGCTTCACTCTCTGGCGATGCCCAATTCAGCTGACTAGCACCGAAATCATTTTTGTGTCTTCTTCGGTCCTTGCACCATCTTCGATACTCTCGCACCCATCTCTGTCTGGGTGGTGGCTTTAGGTCCAAAAGAGTGTACCTTCACTCGAAGTTTTCCACGGTGCGATGAATTGCCTGCGCACTGAACCCCGATCTCACGGAGAAATTTAAGTGGCGTATTTACAACAGAACCGGGATTTCGATAATATTTTTCAATGGATGGTATTTGTAACTTTGACAGCTTCTGAAAAACTGACAATACTGTCTGTTCTTCCTGTACCGACATATATCACCTATTTTTTTAATGTAGTGCAGCAGACCGCTTACTTTTCGAGCCCCGTCTTTCCATGAATTAATTTCAGGCAACTGATTTGTAATTTAAGATCACCTTACCTTCACGGAGTCTCTTGTAATTACTATCATTTATCTAAGGCTGTGGTCCTAAGCCTCATGCTAACCACTGATGGACATTCACATACAATGCGCGCTACACTATCAGCCTCTTCCTCAGGAGCATGTTTGCATACTGATCTGTTTACCCCTCACGAGGTTTTCTTGCCAAGAGTTGAAGAAGTTAATCTCTGTAGGAACTCCGGTTTTTATTGACCAATGCAGGAATTCTGAATAGATGGACAAGAAAGCATTGTAAGGATGGACGGATCAGTCTCCAAAGATACTCCTGAGGCTGAGGCAATGGCGCACATTGTGTGTGAATGTCCAGCACTGGCTGGCGTATGTCTTATGACGGCAGGGACCTAAGCCTTAGACAAATGATATCAATTATAAGAAACTCTGTGAAGAAGAAGAAGGCTGACAGTTAGCAGTCGACAGCTAGAAATTACTACCGTCAAGAGTAGAGGCTAGTGGTAGCACGAGACTCGACAGAATGTAAAGTAGTAGTAAATTGGAAATCAGTTGTCTGAAATGAATTCTAGGAAGGAAGGAGGTCGAAGAGGCAAAAATGTCATTTTATTTAATTGAAGGAAAAATACAGTTGTGTATTTAATGTAAAGCTTGCTAATAAACTACATTTTTTGTTTCATTACCCGGTGCATAAATATAGAATGATGATGGCTTTCCAACACGCGAACATGCGTAACACGAAATGTGATTTATTTGTGATCATCGTAAAGGCCAGACGCAAGGATTATGCCAGCTGAAATCAAAGTCGATTGTGAGTGTGCGGTATTTAAAATTTGTAATTTTAGATTTTGATGACATTTCGATAATATGGTGAATTTGAAAATGTTGATAAAATTAAAAAATGTTGGTGTTTTTAAGTAGACCCCTTTTTTACATTTTAAGTTGTTTATAATTTTTAACTTTTTATTGCTTTTAAGAGTTTTTGGTGAATAGTAAAATTATTGGCCATTTGTATTTATTTTGCGGTGAAATTTAAAAATTTGGTGAAGGTTCGATTTATTTTTTAAATTCGATTTTTGTTGGCAAGATCTACATTTTTTTTAATTTTGGAAATTTTTTGATTTGTTGTAAATATTAAAATTTTGGCGATTTTTCGCTATTTGGTGAATGATAAAAATTCAACAATTTTGTGAGGAATTTTTAAATTCCTGTTTTATATTCGGTTTTAAATGAAATATTGATGTCTACACTATGGCGATTTTCCAATAGTTTGGAAAATTTAAAATTTTTTAATCGAATTTTCGATTCTGGTTTATTTTTGTTTGACTAGTTATTTTTCAGTTTCAATTCTTCTTTTGTTAGTTTTCAGTTAAATGATGATAAACTTCATCATGTGGTGAATATTAAAATTTTGGTGATTCTTCGATTTTTATGTAATTTTCAAAATTTTTTATTTCTTCTTTAATTTTCTTTTTATCCAAGTTTTTTTATTATGTATTAGCTCTAAATACTCCCAATGTGGAATCAGTCGCAATCCCCTTGGGGAGTATTAAGAGCGGCATCTTCAGTCACTTTATTAAGGAAGCTGATAATAGGTGGCGGAGACTGATCACATGTAGGGTCTCTAAATTGATGTGGACTTATTTTGATTTTAGGCGCACTATGCAACTGATAGGTCGTGTTCGGAGGAACTTATCGAGGTTGCTAGCAATACTAACAGGTCACTGGGTGTTAGGAGAACATGCCAGGCGACTTGGACTCCCCTATAATGACCACTGTCGCAGTTGTAAGGACATAGAGACAGAGGAGACGGTTTTTCACCTTCTCTGCGAATGCCCTGCGCTGGCTGTCAGGAGACACAAATTTCTTGGAGACTACATACTGGAGGATCTCAGTGAGATATCTAGGTGCCGTTTCAACGATATTTTAAGATATCTCACGGCTACGGGATGGATCTAGCTCCCTAGTCTTAGTGCGAGCATAGGCTCTAAGACACCATTTACCTGGCGAGTGGTATGGTCTTGTCAAAACGGGGTCATTCAGACCTTACTTGACAGCCTGCGTGCAGCAGGCTACCATGTTAACCAACCAACCAGTAGTGATTTTCATATAAAGGTATCAACTTTGAGGTGTATGATTTTTCCGCTTTTTAAGTTGTCCGTAATATTTTTGTTTTTAAACCTTCCCTGTATTATAATACCAGAACAGAAAAAAATTATATACATATTCAAATCGGTCCAACCGTTTTTAAGTTTTGAGATTAGTCGCCTCAAGGAAGTGAATATAAAACAAATTATTTTCTATTTGTTAGACCAAAAAAAAAAAAAAAAAATTCTCGCACACCTTGTTTATACTCAACAAAAAGGCATTCATAAAAAAGAGCTGGTCATCCCGATTTCGTTTTTTTTTTCTTTTTTGTGCGAATTCAAATGGAAAACAAATTCTTGTCTGTTGACAGAAATTGGTGGGTCGGTTTTTTATGGCTGTGTCTTTGTCATGAAACTGTTGTATTTATTGACATTTTTCTCGCATTTATAAACAACCATAAGCTTTTTTCTCAAACAATTGTTACTGATGTTTGTTTATTATATTGTGCTTTAGACATCCCTGAAGAGTAAGGCAAGACATTTGTATATAACAGCCAATACTTTGAAGGTATTTATTTTAATTAGTCCCTAAAGATGTGACTAAAATTGTTGATGGTACGAGAACATACTACCAAAAACTAACAACTAAAAGATTTTGTTAAAATTTTCCAAGGTAGCAGAAACCCCTTTCTTAAAAAAAAAAATTCTTAGGAGCAATCAAAAACACGAAATGACACCAGCATTAATTAATGGGTGTGTTTTTTAAGGAAACCTTTGAAACTACTAACTGCCTGGGTTAATCTCTAACAAAAGTGTGTGAATATGTGTAGCTGTTAATTTTATCTCATAAAATCCTAAATTGTTAAGAACACCGCTTTACCTAGCAGCGTTTACAGAAAACATGTTACAACCATTTTTTTTTTTTTTTTGGATTTACAAGCGTTTTAGACAGACGGCTGTCGCGACGTTGTTAAATCATCAAATACGCCCCTGTCTCCGTTAGTTAGTTAGTTAGTGAAATCAAACCATCTACATGCCTCAACTCGTACTTAAAAATGTATTGTGTTGCAAGGCACACTTCGTTTCTTTCACAATAGAAATTGTTGTTTTATTTTCCGTTTTTCAGTTTTTGTAAAACAAACGTAAATAATAAAACCAACCATTGATCATCTGAACCAACAAACGAACTTAATCAGTGGCAGGCAGGCAACCTTAACCATGTTTTTAATCCAATGATTTTAATAAAATAACGAACGTCCCTTACTCACAAAACGCATTGAAGAAATCTTTTCGGAACTTTAAGATATGAATCTTTAAGCCACCGCAATATGTGAAATCTGTTTTCGTACAACTCATTCATTCAGCTTATTTTATGCTCTCTGCATCTGCTGCATTCCTTCTGAAAGTTATTATTGGCTTTTTGTACACATGTATAAGTTTCTGATATTTTCATACATGAATGCATTGATTGCTTTTATTTTAGTAGTTTTTTATTTTATTTTATTAAACGAAAATTCAAGATTCAGGTTATGCTTTTGAATCTTCTACTGCAGTGTGTTTCAAATAAAATGATAACTTTGTGTGTTCAAGCAAGCCAGACAAATATTTCATTTCCTTTCGTTTCAATTTTTGAAATACTCGTATAAATAAAAAAGAATAACACACTGATGTGGTTGGGAAAAATTAAAGATTTAACATTTACTTCATTATTGAGAACACATCTTTGTGTTCATTTGCAGTCAGTCTCTGCCTGATGATCGCTACAGTATAAATCTCAATCATCACGATCATGTATAACTATATAGCGGTCATTCTCAAATCCCTCGAAATCGAAGCTGCAAAATGCGGTCCAAGTATATAAATACAGAACAGCAAGGTGATGCGTTGCAACAGCTTAAAACATCAACAAATTCCAGATACAGTGCATATGGGCGGCAGTAGAGATGATGTAGCTTATCGAATTTGAAAGGCTTACCAGTCTTTTGATATGTTAAGTTCAATATTGAACACTGCAGCTATCCCGAAATACACTAAGATCAAGATCTTCAATTCTTTCGTCCAGACGGTGTTTCTTTACGTCTGTGAATCTTGGAACACGTCACCATACGGCATAAATGCGATCCAAGTATTCGTTAATTGATGCCTACGAAGGATCCTACAGATATTTTGCTCAAACTTCATAAGCAACACATAACTCTGGCGACAAACACACGAACGACCAAATTAGTCACACGCTGTGAAGGCCTCATTATTTTATTGCTGCTATTGATTTTAATCCACAGTCCATCGTACACTTGGTGCCGTCATCTTGCGACCGAAGTCATCCGAAGTAGCCTTAGCTGGAGACTAATAAACCATCTCCCGTCGAACCGAACTGAATGGAAAGAGCTCGTTGTGGTCCTATTTTTGCAGAGTAAAGTTGCTTGGCACATCCTCATAGACTCCAAGGTCTCTCACTAAACAACGTAATAGGCTTTGTTCGTAGCCTAAACAAGTTTCAGTGAAAATAAAAGTCGCACAAAATATCTTATCGGTCGAAGTGACAAGGGCCTCGATAATAACAATAATCAAAATACGATTATCAAATCATTATGATCTGCTGATTTTCAAGATCAATTGACTTTATAACATAGTAGAGTAAATGCCATCGTTTCCAATATAAAAGTGCTTTAGCTTCTACTCTTTGTTACTCCTCAAGCATTTTAACAAGGGTAGAGTATTCTTTAGGTCTTAACTGCCAAATAATATTTATTTCTTCAAGTTCTTTTTTTTTTCTTTTGTGTGTAAACGATCACATTTTAAGCACAAAATTATAGTACGAGCTCGTACATATTTGCACCTCTGAATTTCGGTGTGGTAGAGATTTGTTCATACATAATCATTTCGCGTTTTTTTTTCTTTATTAACTTTGGTGGAATTGTTGTTTGTTTAACGCATGGTATTTTTTATTAGGTCTGTCAAATCTTTCAACTACAACTCAAAGTACTGTGGGCCGGGTAAAATATAAAATTGTAATTTTTAAGTAAAATATTGTTTTCTTTTTAAACTAAAGTAAAGAAAGTCACACATGTAGCGACCGTTGTGCACAAGATTGCACAGTGTGTGGGCTAGCAGTATGTGTCTTGGTTGTACGAAAAATCATAAAATTCAAATTTTTGATTTTTTAACAAGTTGTACAGCTTCGGCCACGACGTGATTTGGCATGTGGCACAATGTTATTCTCTAGTGTGATATTCCCTGTCATATTTAAATTTAAGTATTTGCAAAATAAAGTTTTGCAATGAACCTGTAAACAAAATTGTATTGTATGTAGACCAAACGCACATCTTCGCAAAAAAGATAACATGGTTGAGTTAACCACAATTTGAGAGCAACATTTTATGATTGAATTATATGGTTGTAAACAAATCGTAATATTTTTGCAGATAATAAAAAGATGGTCCCCTTAAAACGAAAGAAAAGGAAAAAATTCGGGTTACTGATAGGCAAGGGCTCAAGTACAAATACAGACGGCTAAAGTCAACATTGAAAGCTTAGTAGTGAACGCGGTAACCACCAGTATAATTTTACATTTAAAAGAATTATTATATTATTTTTGTATAGTTAAAATATTTTGTTTGTGGTTAAAAATTTTGTTAAAATTTTATTGTTCAACTCAATCGAGTTAAAATTTTTATGGATGGAATTCTTTTTAGGATTAAATGCAAACTATAACTTGTTGATTGCAAATAAAGTAATGGTAAAAATAACTACAGTATGCTCGCCACAACAATACATATTGTTGTCAAGAACATAATATGATTGTCGTCCCCATACCATAATCAGGATTTTTACTTTGAGTGTATTAACTAATGATTTCACGTAATCCCAACGAAAATAAACCAAAGGCATTAAATCTTAAGATCTTTTTGATCAATTGCCTGGACCATTTCGGAATTTCGATTTCTGCAAATGTTTCCTTTAGTAAAAGTCGATTGTTTCGCAAGCGGTATGTTATGTTGCGTCATCCGGTTGGAAAAACATACTTTCAGTAAACCTCCCATCCAAGTGGGGCCCCAAGTAGTTGGTAATTATGGGTCTATTCCGGCCGCCGTTAACGCTAGCGGCCGGACTCATTTTTAAAGAACGCCTCCGGCGGCTAATATGGACCACAAAACTGTGACTTTTTTGGATGTAGGGGTGTCTGAAGCATCTCTTGCTGAATTTCCTTACTGTTGCAATTTTACATTTTGACACGGCCAGAGCCCCTTGACTGAATATAATATTGCGATAAAACACTGGGTTGACTTTTGGTTCATTTACAACCCATAAATGGAAACTACCTACCAGCCATAAGTCAAACAGTTGAAAGAAAATTTTATTTTTTTATCAATTCACTGGCGTGACAGATTATAAAACAAACTGCGTTTATATTTAACTTGACTCTACAGAAGCTATTTTAAAGAACCAAACGGGCCAACTTTTAGATCTGCTTTGACATTGAAATATTTTGCTTGATATTATTAAAAAATACCTCGAAAGCTAAAAGTATTTAAAAACCTAGCTCAGACCATGAGACGCAGCCTTAAGGAGAAATTACCAGGAGGTAGTCTCCATCATTCTGGTCAGTTATTGGAATTGAGCATATAAAAGTGCTCCAATTAGGATAGCAAGACAATAATTGCAATAAAAATTGACTTATAGCTTGAAGCGCTTTATCAAGAGATAATTGTAGTTCTATAAATTTAGTCAGAGTTTCAGTGTACGCACACGACTGCCAGCAGGAAGATATTTAATCTCCCTCCATTCAACGATAAGGAAATTATAAAAAAAAGTGTTCACATGCCGAACAGGCAGATTAAAACATAAGACACTTCAAAATAAACCTTTAAAAGTCAGTGGACGTATTTTGCATAAATCTTTACATTCAAACCATTTCCAACTTGCATTTGTCAAATATACAAAGAAGTTACCATTAGAAAATGTTCTCTATTCGATTAGCACCCCAATCTCCTTCAGATGATATCCTGTTCTATTTGGCAAGCACTTTTGAGAACATCCCTATAGATTTTAGCTAAAACTGGGCTACCCCTCACCAAGCCCACTGTAACAGCTTTTAAAACTTGACTAATGCTCAGGTATTACAGCATCTAAAACGACGGTTTCTTATCATATGTGGCGTGTGTGGTACTCCCATACCACTCGCAAAAATGTGCACAAGACGAGAAAAAAACAAACCAAAAGAACCCATCAATGAGACCAACAATCGGACCTTAGATAAGCCTCAGTAGAGTTGCAGCTCCCAAATAAATACATTCATACATACATAGATGAGCGCTGAACGCACTGGAAACAGCATCAGTAAACCTTCAGTAGTTCTTTTTCATACCCAGTTGTGTTGGCAAAAGGAAACTCAATGAGTTGGCTTACATTCGAATCTACACTTGCAGCGAAATCTTCTGGTCACAAGGAATAAAGGAAAAGAAGCGAAGGCGAGGAGAAAAAAAGACAATTTGAATTTGTTGGCGCCAGGTCAACAGCAACAGCAAATAATAAAGTTGGGAGCAGAGAATGAGTATAATAATATTTAATGAAAATTGCATACGTTTAAATTTGTTAACATGTTTTTTCAACTTCTCTTTTTTTGTTTGTTTGTTATAAACTTCTTAATTTTTATTCTCATATTGTTAAATATTCATTTGCTGCGGCTAGGACCATGATTTGGGAGCTTTTTTGTTTTGTTGTTTTATGAAACGAAATACAATAAGAATACTTTTTGGTGGCCCCTCTGGCATTCCTCTAGTTTTAAGACGCATTTGTTGGTTGGTTTGTAGCTGTCTGTTTATACGAGTTTACTCGTAAGTAGTTTAATGTTTTTGTTATTGTTGTTGCTCTTTATATTGTCTTAAAACGTTAAATATGTCGAGGGGCGATCGTTTTCGATTTTTGAGGTTGCAACCGTAAAAATGCTGTTGGCGTTAACGAGCCTTTTGACAGGTTGATTCATTCTTTAAAGCTCCCATGGCACATTTTTACACAATCTCCTACCCAAACTATACAATGAGTAGACAGACTTCACTTGTATGTTTTTTGTTTTATTATTGGTCTTCTTGTGGAAGTTCCTGTTTGGAGAAAGAAGTGTGTTGTATTTGAAGTAAATGATATTTAACTTGATTTTGTATTAGTTGCTTTTTTTTGTTTGTTTGTTTGTTATTTTTAAAATATTTAAATGGTTTTCTCGGTCAGTTGGGAGTTACAACTACAATTGTTTATTATTAATTATATGTTCATTTCACAAACGCCTTTTGTTGTTCTATCGATTGTATTATTGTATCGAAATACAATATCATTTTCATTTGTTAGATTATAATGTTTGTTAGATTATAATGTGTTTAAAGAAGGCCATCAAGCATGTTGTGATGGTCCGACGACTATCTATCGCCACAGTTCCCTATAAAAGTCCAGGATGTTTAGTCCGTAAGAACCACGTGGAGCTTCGCGACAAATGTATCATGTTCATCAGAATCGCATCCGTAAGACAGTCTAGGCCCAGAAAGAATCTTTGGCCCAAACATTTTAGCCTGCGTTCTTGCAAAGCTGGGCAGTTGCAGAGAAGGTGTTGAACTTACTCTTCCTCCTCCTGATCCAGACAGTTTCTGCAGTTCTCCCCGACATACGTCCAATTATACACTGCGCCGTTATGATGACAACTAATAGCTATATCGAATTGTTCCTCTGGGCAAGTGGGGCCTTCGTTCTTTCCTTATAGATTGAGGGCCAAAGAATTTCTGAGAATCCGCAAATAGTTATCGTTGGCCACCTGCAATCCTTTTCTTTCAGCGACCATCCCCGTAACGTGTTTGAAAGTTTGGCCAAGGGGGTATTGATGTCACCCAGTGCATTTACCCCGCCTACATTCGAGCTGTTCCTCGCACATTGATCCTCACACGGCAGCGTTCAAGTAAGGTCAAAGATTGAATATACATACGTCAGTACACATCTCGACTTTACCACTTTTGAATCAAGTTCCTGAATGGCGGCTAGACTGTACACAAAAATATCAACAGACGTCGCCTCCTTACCGCTATTAATATAGCATATATTTCCACCTGGAATACGGTGCCAGAATAAGTCCAACATTCTGAATTTTTACGTACATATAATTATAAAACAACAAATTATGCTTTTATGATCAGCATCTGCTCTTTTGCTAATGCCATCTTCTTACCTTTAAGTGTAATTGTTATTAAATCATAGTTCTCATGTCTAATTCAATTTCATGGCATTAAATGACGTCTATAATGTTTTGACATTAGCAATACAATAATACCACAATACAATAAAATTGACTGTGCGCAAACAAATAAATAATAGGGTTATTTTAATACACAATACAATAATACAAGGCGCTTGTGAGTTGCATAAATATTTTACTTGATTTTGTATCAGTTCCTTTTATGTTTTTCCACATATTTAAATGGGTTTCTCGATTAGTCGGTGAGTTACAACAACAACTGTTTATTCCTATTTTTGCTTTACGTAACAAATCAAAAAATATTTTTTTTTATATTTTAAAATTAACGATTTTTCAACCAATTTTAATTGTAGAATTAAATGACTATCAAATTGAAAACAAAATTGGCAGTAATTAGAAATAAAAACTTAAAACTACTCGTATGAAATAACTTATGTTTCCAAAATTATAACTTTATAAACTATTTTAATTATCTATGGGCACTGTGGGCAATAATTATATAAAATTTTAGAAAGTTTATTTATTAATTAAAACACATGATGGTCTCCACAAGAGTCGCTAAAGCAACTTCCGACAAGTGTTTAGATTACATTCTGTGTCTACATTTTCAAACTTAAAACTACATTAAAATCACGTGTTTGTTTACTGTAGAAGAGAAGTAAGCTGAAACGATACTTTTGGCGGCGATGGCTAAGCAATTTCGGGTAGTTTCGGCGGCGGTGACTGTTGAGAATTTTCAGCTGGTCAAGTTTTGGATAGATTTTCTTTTTGTAAAAAGTAGCAACATGAAGTGGTAAAAAAGTAAAAAACTGTCAGGCCTAGAGGGAACAAAATACATTGATAAGCACAGCGGCTGTATTTGTGCCGGTGCAAGCTGCAAAAATTATCTGCGGCAGCCCGATGTCGGCGGCGAACCAGTCATATATTACTGGAATTTTTGACAAGTTGTTTTAATCGATCAAATAGTGTGAAAAGAACTTAAGCTCACACATACATACATACATGTATTACATACAAATACAATCATTACTTACACTGCTGGCCATTGAATGTGCTTCATACTTATAGCTACCGACATATAGGGTGGATTCAATAAGATGGACAACAAGTTTTTGTTTTTTTTTTTTTTTGGTATTTCCACTCTTATAGATAAACGATTATCCGCCAGCCCATAATATTAACATATTCTGAATCCTTCTCAAATTGGCTATAAAGTCCCCCTACAGAAATTACCAAGCCGAATTAATGTTTTTTTAACTTAAAAATTAAAAAAAAACTAAGAAATAAATCCGAATTCCTTCCAAACCGAAAAATCAAATAAAATTTTTCGAAAAATTTTAAATTTTGCAAAAATTTAGAATTTACCACAAATTTGGAAACTCACCATAAAAATGCACTAAATGTTGAAAATTTACCATAAAAACTAACATTTTAGCAAAGTTTTGTAAATTCGCCAAAAAGCCGAAATTTCATCAAAACTCAATATTTTATGAAAAAGTTCGAAATTTTAACAAAATATATAAAAAAAAATCAAATTTCACCACAATTTGAGAATTCACCACAAAAAAGTAGTAAACAAATTTTAAATTTTCTAAGTAACAAAATTTTCCAAAAAAATCCAAACTTTAAAGAACCGGAAATTGCACCAAAATATTACATAGAACACAAAATTTAAAAGTATCTTCAAATTTCTGCAGCAAGTTGATGATTACTATGTTGTCCCAAATACAATGCGCGAAATGCTGAACGACCATTTTTATAAAATTCTTGATTTGATATTCTGACAGGGTGTGTGTTTTGATGTAGATTTTTGGAACGAATTTCCGTCATCCCTTGTCAACATAGCCGGTTTCGGCTATATTTCATCTTCAGTGTCATTTTGTCTCCAAACCAAACAAAAATTTATACTGAAGATGGCTCATAGCCGAAACCGCAAATTTTTGGATCCACTTTAGTTTGCCAAGGCCTGTGATACCATTTGTCTAAAAAATAATAATAATAAAAAAACATCAACATATTACAAATAATTGCTGTCAAAGATCTGCATTACAATGGAATCACCCTGTACTACTTTTACTGCATGTTGGTGACGCAAACTCACAAGCATTTACCCATTCGAAACGTTGCAAACAGTAAGCGATAACATTTTTTTTAATACTCTTCAAAACATTTACTTTTGACACTGACTGTATATTTAACTCGTGCCTAATGAAACAAATACAGACGCATGAATATCTGCTAAAAGAAATAGAATTAAAATACTTTATGAATTCCTCTTGTGAATTGTTTATGATTTTGTTTATTTGTCTTTTGCTTTAAGCCCTGTGCCAACTTTCAACAAAAATTATAAATTCTAAATATTTCTGCCAACTACTGGAATTAATTGTTTGCCTAGACTGTGAAAACATTGTAAATAAACGAAATTATTTTGAATTTTAACAAGTTTAACATCATCATTATTATCAACATCATCGAGTTTATCAACGCCAAGACTTTTTCGCCTCAAATAAACAAACGGACGTCGAAATAAAATGATTGTAAATTATAAGCAACTTCAGAAAATATAAAAACATAAGTATAGTCAGTCCCCCACTTACACATGCTCACAAATACTTACGTTTGGTGGAGAAAAGCAAACAATAAAAGTTGTTAATGGCTAAAGAAAATCAACTTGATATTTGTTGTTTTCGTTCATCTTCATCTTCCCAAAGTCAAGAAAGTAAACAACAAATTTCACAGCTTAACGCAATTGTATAATGAGTTACCAATACACTGTAGCGACACATTCATCCATTCATTTAGCCATTGAGTCATGCCAAACGATTCCATTACATTGCATTGCATTGCATTCATTACCCATTGTCATTTTAATTTATTTGTTGTATTTATTATAGCTGTTGCTTTTACTGCATGTTTTTGTTGTTAGACGAAGCCAGTATTAACAGCTCAAAAAAATTATTTTTACTGGCGTTTAAATTATGCTGTTGACTGTAAGTGAATGTGAAAACGAGGAACAGAAAGAGTTTCTTAGAATTTTATCAACGTTTCAATTGAATTGAATTAATTTACGCCTAACGATTTTACCCACTTAGTGCTTACGGGTGGTGGCGTTTTCTTTAGCTTTTATTATTCGCTTAGTGTTGTCTACGACTACCAGTAATAGACACGAGTATATGTAAATATGATTTACATACAATAATGTGTAAGCAGGATTTTAAAAGAGTTATTTTATTTTATGGACACAGCACCTCCACAAACCTTAAAGTTTAAATACTCCAGGACGTGTTTATCAAATATCCAGCATTTGCAAATATTTTAAAGTTTGCTTACATATCACTACTTTTACATCGCAGTGTTAAAATTTGGCATATGTTTATTAGTAGTTCAATCACGCTATTTTTAGTGACATCTTTACCCACCCACCCTAAAGTAAGTGGTTGAAGCCAGTTGGTCTAAAATAACCGTCATTTAGGGCGATCGTCGTAGTGGTAACGACTAGATTTTACTATTTAACGCCCTCATTTTTTTAACTGTACGTTAAACATTTTTTAAGATCATAATACGAATAGTTGAAAGCAGGGTGATGAGTGGAGAAAATATGCATCTTCAGTTTGAAACTTTTTAATTGATGCAATTATAAAACTTTACAAATTCAGGTTCAATTGTTGCACTGGACCAACGTAAAGTGTAGTTTGGGTGTAGAATTCGAATCTGCACTCGGTGTCTTTAAATTGTTTATAGTTTTCGAGATATACCGTTATGTCAAAAAGGAAGCAGTTGTACGAGAAATATTAACATAACTGGAGAACGGTTAGGCAATTTCAGTTAACTCCAAAATCAAAATCCGAAAACAAAATTATGTTTAAGCTCCCCAATATTTTTTTTTTTATAAGATTCATAAAAAATAAAAATAATACAAAAGAATGAATGCTTTTTCAGTAGCAAAATGGAATGAACTGCATTCCATTAAAATCAAAGCAAAATTTTTAATTCACAATTAAGTGATTGAAATTGGACAGACGTTGCCATATACATGCAACAGTCAAATGTATTTTAAAAAAATTGTCATATGCATATGGGAAATTTATTCAAAATAAGATCTCTCAACTTAATTGGAAATAAATTCAAAATATGGCTCGTTTGAAAGTTATAAAGTTATATGTCTGCAGAAAAAAGTGGTTTCCTGTATTTTTATATTTGTTATGATTTTTTTAAAAACCAAAACTTCCACATATTTCACAACTTCCTCGATATTTCCGAAGATTTAAAGACAATGTTAGTTTAACGACAATTTTCGTGCTGATTTTCGAATTTTTTAACATGTAACATAAAACAAACCGTTCTCAAGTTATATGAAAATATGTCATGGCACTTGCTTCATTTTGGAGATATCTTTTGGAGATATCTTTTGAATTTTAAACAGATTTGAATACAGCAATCCAAATAACATCAGAAGCAACTTTCAGTTGGTCCAGTGTTAGTACAGATTTAATTCAGTTAGATACAGATTTAATCCAAAAAATATATAATACAAAATTTAATTAATTAATTAATTACATCAATTAAAAACTTATTTACATTTTATTTTTAAAACACAAGAACTCCAAATAGTTGTAAATAATTACCTCCACTCCAACCATAAGCGGTGGCAAACATTTCTCCTCCAAAGGTGAAGACCATTAAGCACGTGATCTATGACAGTACTGCTATCAGTTATTTAAGGTTGCCATTTTTGGCTTGTAATTTTTTTACACTGGGACTAGGCCCCACACGCATGTAAAGTATACTCTGCAATGGACATGAAAGAACCCAAATGTATGGAAAATATGGTCTATTTAGCATTGCGATATCCCAGCGCTGGGCCATATAACCCAGCTTAGTTTTATATCGAAGTAGTCTCACAACTGCTCGATGGAGCACCTACAAGGGGTAAGTTTTGCAACTACTACTTCAAAACTCAAATGGAACACCAACAAAAATTACTATTTTAGAAATATTCTGCTTATTTTTGGATGAATTAAAATCATAAAAAAACATTTTGTGGAAGTCGTGAACTTAATTACTTTCTTCTTCTCATTTCACTAGTCGCTTTTTATCACGTACACTACACTCCATATGTGGCTTATAAAAATAAATAGCACATAATATGATATATATATATACATTACATACTAATATTGTTTTTATTTTATTTTTATATTGCACATGCACAAAACTCTCTACGGAAATTAAAATGCAAGGCAGCATAGTATAGACCACACTACCGTTCTTGGCAAAACTACATGCAACCGTTGAAACACTTGTCATTTAACTACAAACTCTTATTTGAAAATTACATGATCATGACTACATTACTTAGGACTATATTGTAACTAGTCCATTTTAGCTACAAGGAACTACGTAGTCCAATATTATCTTCAGGGTATAGACTCTCTATGCACTACGTAACAGACTTTATTCGTAGGCTAGACTCATTTAAGAAAATTCAAATGGTGTAAAAAGGATGGGCCTCTGTGCATAGAGCATTGTGGTAATAACAATAATAGCAATACCAAAGAATTCACTATTGTATAAAACTGATATTCAAAACGACTCCCCTGCAAGGTATTTGTTTCTAAAATGTTCAATCTTTTTCTTATTGTTACCAAACAGTAGTAGAGTTCATGCATAAGCAAGTTAAGGTCGCTTTCGAATTTATAATAAAATTATTATTCAACTACGTATTTTTAATTACTTTTATCAACCACTTAACCCTCGAGTCATCATTGTATTCAGTAGTTGTAGCAATACTTGTCATCATTGTGCATATGCCATCGTGTGTAAAGGTGTTAAACACACTTCGCATTTAAGTATTTCAAATCCTCTCTCTAGCAGGCCTATTCGAGAATGTGATGATCAAATTAAATACAATTTGTCATAATAAACTAAATTCAACGAAAACATGTCAACATTATACTCGCACACACTCGTGGGCAGTTTCATAATTACTTGACTTGATTTATATGGTAATGAGCGATGAGTGTTAGCTGGCAATTGACATTAAAAGAAGTGCTTTTTGAATTAAATTTTTCATCACCTAATGCCAAGTTGCCCGAGGGAACATTGGCATGTTTCATTTAAAGTTCCATCGTCTGTAGTTATGTTTCCTGTTGAAATTCATGTTTTCTGTTTTTAGTTTCCAAAATATCAACATTTTTTGGTGGCATGTCTATAGAATGCGACTAGGTTTGTAAAAGATGTTACCTCTAACGTTCCCTCATGTATAGCCGATATTACAATGGAACAAAAACAATGACCTGAGCGTTTCGAGATAAGCACTAGGTCACCAGTGGTTTGGGATGTGCGTGGAATATTTTTATTTTTAAACAAAAGTGCAAATTGAAAATGTCGTAATGGCTTTAAATTTAAAAAAACGTCTCCCTAACTACCATACAGTACATTTAACCTGACCGACATAGGTTTCTTCAAACTTAAAAACGAACTCTTATTTTTACAATAAAGGAAAGGAATTTGCTGAAATGTTTGAGAAGACATGTAACCAGCTAATTATTTCTACTTTTCTTCTTAGATCTAGTAATTCCAAGAATGCCCTCGTACTTTGCGTTTTATTTTGCTCCTCTTATTTATTTATAATATGAAGTGTTTTGTTGTAGTCGTCGTTTTTATTTAAAGGTGTTGAAATGCATTAACATAATGATTCAACAATAACAATATGAAAAATAATAAATAATCGTTAATATTTATATGTATGTATGTACGTATGTAGGTACATACATATGTAATAATGTGTGTATAACTGAAGTATGTGAGTATGCAAATGAGAATATTATTTGAATTTTTGTGCTCTACATGTGTCTACTCACTAGTATTTCTGAATTTTTCTGTATTGCGAGTACTTCTCTGTATTATGGAAGTACAGAGAAAGAAAAAAGTTGTTGTGGCATGGTCACCTGACAAGCATATTATGTTCCCTACAACCACAACTTGTTGTTGTTACATGAAAACATATTAAACATTACTTTAGTTGCGATAAAGAAGGTATTATTTACTTTAAATTCATGAAAGTTGCAACATAGTTGAATTGAAAAATCAAATTTTGTCTAAAATTCTAACCACAAGAAAAGTAGGTAGACTATACAAACTATTATGATAAGTCTAGCCATAAAATTTTCTTCAAGGCCCTTTCACACAATTCAATTGAGTGAAACGACTTGTCAAAAACTCAAATGACATGCAAAACTATTGTCACGTTTTAACGTTTTTAAAACGTGTTTATTTATTCGTAGGTTCTTTTAATTGAAAACTCTTTTTCAATAATATACACGGCAGTCAACACTTCTTTATAATTGCTGTTCACATTTTAGCGTTATACTCGATACTAACTGTTAGCTCGACCAGCGAAGTATTTTTATAGTAGTCGTCTAGTTTCCAGAAACGTGTAGAATATGCAAGAATTGAGTTTTTCATTATGATGTTTGCTTTTGTAACTACTGTCTCTGCTTTGTTTTTTATACTATTGTTTGTTTTTATTCATACTACTCAATTCCTGGAATTCGTCTTGATTCGAGCTGATGTTGTATCGTTGTTGTTACGCTAAGTGTATTTACTTTCATGGAAAAAAACTTGTCTGAGCTTATAGGTATTGCGTTTTGTTGTTGTTACAGTGCTGTCTGTACTGTGGATGCCAAATCTTGTTAAGAATTTGGTAAAAATTTGACAGTCATATGGCTCTCACCATTTTTATTAATTTCTTCATTAGCTCAGAAATTTCATTTTATCAGGGTTGCATTTTTACATAAATATAATAGTGTGGACAAACGATGTAATGCGTTTATTTTACTTTTGATTTTTTAGATTTCTCTCCGAAAAAATCCAACAATAATCTGAACACTTGTATAATTGTTTTATAAAAAAAAAATACTGTGCTTCATATGGAGCTCAGGCGAGTGATCGCACATATTAATTAATTTTAGCACCACCCTGGAGCATTGAACAAAAATTAATATAAAATTCTTAATTTCATATATTTCACATGACTTCCATTCAATTTGAAGCAACACTTCTTATGCTTATGAAGCGTGATATTTTTGTCATTTTCTTCAATCATTGACAGACATTATAACACCAACACGAAATTCATGAAAACTTTTACAGTGATAAAATAAGAAAAAAATTAATAAATAAATTTTTGTCTTGAATGGCCGACAATTTTTCCACACCATTAGCAAAAACCACCACCATTAAACATGCATGGCGGTGTCAAATACTCGACCTATAACAAAAAATAATTTACGTAAAACGGAACTAGGCCGAACCATCTACACCCTAAAGTGTGAATATCTGTAATATTTTCAGAGATTTGGAGTAAAATATTAAGATTTGGTTAGACATATGAAAGGTAAAAAGCAACTGGGCTTAAGCCAAATGGTGGATCTCTCGATACGCCTTTTTAACAAATTGGGTCAATAATAATAACATTTACTTTGTCACCAATTTACGTATTACGAGTATATTGTTCTATCGGTTTTGAAAAAAAAAACTGAAACGTATAAAATATTTTCGTTAAATCTTAATTAATCTGCTGTTTTGCGTTCAAAACCATAATTGCCACAAATGATCCCTAAACCCACCAGTCAGTACCAGTTAAGCAGGTTAAAAATCTTACTGATAGTGTGCGATTTTTCGAGGTTTATCCAATAAAGTCGGTCTGTAGCAAACATGTTCTTTAGGCAACCTCTGTTGTTTATTATTCAGTCACTAAAGCCAAATCACAACAGCAAATTTAATGATTCAGCAGCCCGCCTTACTGTTAAAGTTTTGCTACCAAATTGAGTTTTCGTTGGCGCAAGCGTTCATTGCATTGCACCCATTTTATAGCAGACGATTGGCGGCCAAACGACGTTCACCGGGTGATTTACAAAAATTAAAGAAGTTTTGCACGCATCCAGGGCCGTCGGCAATATAGGCTCCTTTTCTCAAAATTGGTGAGGCCATCACCGATTACAGCGAGCGCAAGAAGTCTATGATAACCCATTTCCTTTGGCCCATGTGGTATTAAAAAGACGGTGCTATGTGCTACTTATTCGAAGCCGCATTGGACATTTTCATAAACATGTTATCAACATACCCTAGACCATCTCGCTCGAATTAAGTGGGCTCTATATGGTAGGGTCACATCAAATTTTACTTCTCGTATCCATACCATCGTATGACAAGTCCTGTTGGACATGTCATATTCAATACATAACATACAGCTTAGTTTATACCATTTCAACATTGATCCGCTCTTATTGAAAACCTCTTTCAGCTTTAAATCATTGATGTTTTACGTTTAACTACAACAAACAATATTTGAAATATTTGCATGGGAAACGTTAGTTTTTAATCATGCTGGGGGCGCGTAGTAAATATTAGAGTTGCGCAGGACTCGAACTAGTTCATTTAATTGAGGGATTATATCAGAAAGGTGGTAGCAACTTTACAACAAATACGAATTTTGAATTCTTGTCTATGACACGTCAAAATATTTTGTTTGTTGTAAAACTGCTAGCACCTCTCTGAAATAATCTCACAATTGAACGAACTAGTTCGTGACCGATATAGCTCGATAAATATTATATTTTCTCTCCTCTGAATTCGCGCCTGCTCTTTATTATGATTTAAGTTTAAACTAAAGTCTGTTCTCCCAATTAGGCAACAATTTAAATATGTAGTCACGGGTCCTACGTTCATTTCATAGTAACAAAGCCTGGTCCCGAATTGGCATTTAATTTAATTAAAATTTCGATAGTATATTAAATAAATTTAATTTTTAACTTTATGAGATTTAATAACTATATTCTTAAATATATTCTTAAAATAAGTCGTACTCAAGATCCAACTAGATCTTATCAAATAAAGCTCGTATTTCACAGTTCAAGTTTTAGGAATATCTTAACCAGTGGCGTAGCTAGGTACCAAGGGCCCTGGGGCTATGTAAATTGATTAGGTTTTATCAAATAAAAATATGAAATATACAAATACTTTAAAAATGCTAGGCTACTTAAACTCTTTTTGGTGCACTGCAGGGCAGATAATAAAAATATTAAACAGTATTGCAATTAGTACTTGATGTAGGTTTGGCTAATAAAACGAAATTGAGAAGATTCAAGGGTTTTTTTATTATATAAAGGTCGGGCCTACCAACTGACTAAATAACAATTATATTTACAATTTTTTTCTAGCTTTAGTTTTCGCAAAAGTATCAATAACTTCGTTTAAGTCTAGGCTTGATGCGATTTTGTTTTCAATGGCTATTAGCGATAAATGTCGGAGTCGAGTTTGGCCCATATTATTTCTTAAATAATTTTTCATTACTTTTAATTTGCTAAACGACCTTTCAGCTGCTGCAGAAGGGACAGGAATTGTAAAGAATAATAGCATTGCTGTAAATACTTCCGTTAGGTCGCATTCTAGCACTACATATTTGCTCATTATTTCCTTACAAAATTGGTGAACAGTCCATGCTTGGGTTAGTTGAGGTAAGACTAGGTGGTAAATATTAATAAATTGAAGTGAAAAACTAGGGCCTATTATATCTGAATATTTTCTTTGGAATTCGTCACACTTTTTGAAAATGGGAGAAATTTCCAAAAGTTCAGTTCGTTCTAGATTTCTGGTAAGGATTCGAGGGCCCCCTAAGCTTGAGGGCCCCGGGACACTGCCCCACCTAGCCTCTAGGTAGCTACGCCACTGATCTTAACATATGTATGTACATAATGTATGTACATAATTGCGTAGGGTACTAAGGAAAATATGCCACAACAAATATGAACGTCTGCCTAAATGCTGGCATAAAAATGGTTCAAAATAAAACTAACCTAAAAAAATATAATGTAATGGTTTTATAACCTTGAACTTGAGCTGAACAAATTAAAAGGAAATAAAAACAAAACGTTAGAGAAGTTTTTTTTATGTACGGTTTTTAGTTGGCGCTCTACAAAACTAAAATAAATAAAAATTTTAATTTAATAGATGTCTGGGTTACACCCTTGAAACAAAAATGAAAAGTGCAAGAAAAAATCATGTAAAATTACCAACATCAGGTGCTGGCCGTAGCCATGTAATTGCATCAATACGACATGATATGATGTGTGTTGGTGACAAGTTGCAGCAGCATGAAATTTGTGACAAGCATTGAAGACGATAACATGAATGACTAGACTGAGGAGGATTCGTGTCATCACCACCCATTGGCAAACAAATCAAATTGGGTTCTCACATTTTCTAAGGACATACGGCAGGCGACAACATTTTACATTCAACTTTACATGTCTGGAATGACAATGACTGTCAATAATGTTGGGCTGTTTGTGTCTGCACAATGCGTTTGTATTGGGTCAAGTGGTTTTCAATATGGTTTATTTTGTTGTTGTTGAGATATTTATTGTTTGTCGCATTAAAACTTCGAAGGCGGTTTCATTTAAAAACTACTTATAACAAATTTATTTTTGTTGGTTTGTTTTACTGATCGGTTACCGCTTTAATTTCGAGTACCTGTCACTTAACAATCATCAGCAGTGCAAAGTTTCGTCGTCAACGCTCGAATTACACTTGAAATACTTAAAGAAATAACAGAAAACAAAGAGCTTAAAGCGATCGATGCGAAGTTTTAAAGTATTCTTATCTTATATAAATTCCATTACACTCTACAAAGCGAAAAATTTAAAAATTGGTTGCGGCATGGTCGCGACAACCACATTATGTTTTCTACAACAATAAATAAAACATATGATAGTTATTTGAAAATATTTTAAACATTACTTAGGTTGCGATTAACACGTTATTGTTTACCTTTAAACATTAAATGCCTTCCATGCATAAAAATTCCATAAATGGGTTGAGTTGAACAACAAAAATTTTGTGGACGAATTTCCGTCATCCCTTGTCAAATTTCAAGTTCATTCTAAACGAAAAATGACATTGTAGATAGCATATAGCCGAAAGCGGTTTGGCTCCAAAGCAAACTTGACAAGGGTTGAAGGAAATTAGTTACAAAAATCTTCATCAAAACACCCTGTCGGAATATCAAATCAAGAATCAATAAAATTATTACTAAAATTCTAATCACAAAAATTCTAACTACAAAAATAACATAATAATTCTTATCACCAAAAGTTCTTAATGGAATCAATTCTTTTGGTGCTTGGAGGGTGTTGTGGCTTAAGTGGTTACCGCGTTGACTACTAAGCATTCGAGTTGTATAATACTCATTATTAACGACTACATATTAACGCTTTTTAATGTTATTCAGCATAAATTCAGCTAAATTGCATACATATGTATGTGTGAACACCGAAGTCAATTTAAAATTGAATTGCCATAAATGTGCATATGGAAACACATTATTAAAATTCCGAACTCGATAGATATTTGAATCAAAACTAAGCGACATGTAAACTTTTTTCGATTCGTTTTGGATTGTAAATCCCGCATGTCGCACACGAAAAATACAATAGAGTACAGCTAAGTACGATAGTGACTCATAGCACTAATTTTCTCTTAAACGCTACTTAGTGTAAATGTCGGATATCCTTGAAACACTATGTATGTATTGAAAGGCCCACTCTTTATTCTTGATTTCACTTTCCGAGATATACACTACGTGTCTTCGATATGTACATATACCAAAGCTGGGATTTTACATACGTTTTATAACGTATCACTTGTAATCTTATCCTGAATTGCCTTGATAAAGAAATACTTAAAGTTAAAAAAAATTGTGTTTTTTTTTTTGTATTTCGATAGGTTTCATAATAGAACTTTTATCTTTTAAGAGTACTTTTTGAAAAAGTTTAAATTTTACCTCAATACTATTTTCTTTATTCTATAGAGAACTCATCAAAATTTTGCGGTTGTCCCTTAAATCATCAACAGAAGTGTCATTTGGTAATGGATTTACCAGCAACATTTTATTTACAGCTCTGGGTAACTTACGAAGCATACTAACACAACAACAAAAAATATCCTTTTTAATCATTCACACATGCACAAGCTACAATTTACATCATTCTCGTACTTAAACACACATTAAACATAAACAAAATCCTGGCGCCACCACAAACTGTGTTGTCAAAGGATGTCCTCAAAAATTCTTGTACTGGTAAGTGCCGTCATACCTCTGCAAGGGTACATAATGTGGTGTGTTGTAAATTGCTGTAACTCAGATTTGTGGCTTCTTTCTGTATTTATTTTTTTTTTTATCAATTTTTTTTCTTATCTTTCTTACTTCCATTGTTTGTTTCATTGCTGAATACTGCTACTGTTGGTTGCTTGCTATTACTTGTTTTAATTTTTTGTCTTGGCAAGTATCTTATCGTTTTCAGCGGATCTTATTGTCACCGATCTTTACTAAATTTCGGTAGTTTTAACGTTTTTTTTTCTTGTTTCGTACTGAAAAGACATGTGTTACAATGTTGGGTTTTTTCTTCCTACACGATAAGCATAAATTGTTTGCTTGAGGTTTCTTCGATCGGTCTGTCTGGCGTTCTGTTTTATTTACGATTTGAAATTTGTCGTAATCTTTTATAAAATGTTATAGTAATTTGTTTAACAGCTTCCGTTTTTGCTTTCATTATGTTTAGTTGTATATTTAACTAATTCCCTCTCTTCTAATACATACACACATACGAGTAAAAGGGTTAAGTTAGTTAGGGCCATTAGTTAGGATGTTATCGGACGGATAATTAGTTTTTCTTTATTCTTAGTGTACTTTAAGCTAGAACTGACCGATAAGGTAAATGGAAGATTTTCTTACCTTTAATTTTAACGTAAGGGATTTGAAGTTGCCAAATTTTAAAGAAGAAAAGAAACAATTACCTAAACATATTTGGGCATACTGCAGTATATTTTTAATGCATTATGTATAGCAGTAAGCAGTAACCAGTTTACTAAAAGTTAAACTAAGTAATAAGTTTTAGAATTTTTGGCACTAATAAATAAAATAAAATACACAAAGTATCTCAAAACGTTGTTTTTTGCAAATAACACTACGTTTTTACTCGCCATAAATTTGTTCGCACATTTAGGGAGCGTCTGCAAAATAACGGGAGATAATGAGTTTGGGGTCTTCTGTTTGGAGAATACGTGTAGATGTTCCTGTTCAGTTGAGCATACTTTTTGTACTTCATCAATATTGTTTCGATGCTTTCAGCCTAGCTTAGCGCCGGATGTTAAGAAATTAGCGCATATACACACATTTTTTTTGTTTGAATAATTTGTATTTTGTTTGAATAGTTGTGCGAACAATTATTCGGGCAACTCTGATTGAACGCGCACCGACCATCAACAGCGAAGGTCTTCACTAGCCACATTCCTGTGCGAACAGCAAAATGTACGATGGGTGAATAGATTTATGGCTAGTCACGACAACAGTATGTACTATGAAGAACCAATTTAATTTGACAAAAGTAGTCGCTCTGATACTGCCATATTTTCCGAAAGAATAATTTTATTTTACAATGAAGTTGTAATAACGAATAATAGTTCAAGGTCATTTTATTTCACACTTAACCTTCTACTAACGGGAACTTTAAAAGCAAGTTGCAATAATATGCAATAATGGCCCTAATTACTCACAATTAGTTTTGTTGTGAATTTTTGCTTACACAATCGAAATTTTGTTAATTTGTAATACAATAGGGACGCACCCGATACCGACACCGATATAATGGCGATGTCTTAGGTTTTCCGATATATCAGTATCGGCGATATTTTATTGCCGAACTATATCGTTGTACAGTACACTAAATCAAAAACAGTCGCAATTCAGAAAACTTAAAAATTCGTTAGTTGGCGAGGTAAGCGGGGCAAGTAACAAAGAAACATGCATTACGGTTACAGTCTTTGATTTAGTAATTCGATATGTAGTACATCATACCTTCCAAATTCTATTTAATTTACTTTGAGTTTTAAATCACCAGCATATAGGCATCGATATAGGTATGACCGATATATGTTTGAGTATCTGTATCGTTGTCGTATCGGCAAAAAGTGTATCGATTCCTCCCTAATTTGTATGTACTAATAGAACTGTATTTTATTTTCCTTCCTTATGCATACATACATATGTATATATGATTGCAATTTACATTTGTAAAATATTTGTATTATCTTGCAGATGTCTTAAAATTGAAGTCTTCAGTAGAATTGATTTTAGTTTTCGAGATTTACCGTTATGTCAAAAAGCAAGTGGCTGCAGACAAATATTAACACAACTGAAGAACAGTGTGCTCAGTAGTTTCAGAGATATCGTGGAACTTATATACCTACTATACATACTTATGTATGTACATATGTTGAAAAAAAGTTGTTATCAAAAAATCTGCTTTTTCAAAAATTCATAAAAAATAAAAAAACTAAAAAATCCAGTTCTTTTTCTACCATCATATAGTTAAATGTATATCAAATAAAACGAGCCATATTTCATTTAAGTCGATACTTTTAATTATTTTTCATAATTGAGTGATGATATCTTGTTTCGACAAAAGTTGCCGTCTGCACAAAGTCCTGCAAATGGCAACTATTCAAAATGGGATGCCTTAACTTTATTGCAAATGAAAAGTTGTGCATAGATTTTTATATAATATGGCTCGTTTGGTTAAAAAGCTAATATACCTACATAAAAGAGTGAGCTTTTTGTCTATTTTGACATATTAGATATTAAAAATTTTGAACTTGCGCCTTAAAAATGTTTTTTTTTTACCACAACAGCTTCGATAACTCTGAAAGTATTTAGCAGATTTAGGGACAATATTAGTATATATAATTAATTTGAATGCGGATTTTCGAATATTTTACTTAGCCAAGTAAAACAAACTGTTCTTAAGTTATACTAATATATGTAAGTCGTGCAACTTTAGAGATAACGATACATCTTGGAAACCTCAACTAATTAAAAAGAAATGAAGTGCACATTAAAATTCAGCACCTGAAACTATTTAAGAAACAACTTTCAAATACTTCAATCCGTGTAATTAACGTGTTGTTGAATTTAAAGCTTTTAATTAATTTTTTTTTTATTTATTAAGATTTTCATAAAACTACAATTTCTAATTTAAAAAAATACCTGCCAAAAATTATGTATTCTTACTTTTAAGGCCGAAACTTTAAGTAACTTAGTGCACAGTGGCTTATATGGCTTAAAAATAAAATTATTTTAACAAACTTTAGATTTTATGTTATAGTTTTTTTTTAATGAAAATTAAACAAAATCCGTTTTGAAATGAGTGTCAAAGTTTTATAGTTTTCTTTTTAATAAAAAATAGGTTTGATGCTTCTTTTATTTCTTCAAAAGACTTAGCAATATGTATAAGAAATTTTCTAAGCAATTTTTCTTTAGTATTTTGTAGTTCAGTGGAATTTTTAAAAACATTGCGAAATAATTTAGGAAAATTTTAGACTCTTCCAAGTCCCTTTTAAAGTACATTGTATGTAATTTGTGTGTGTGTGTCCCAAAGTGTAATGCAAGATAGATAATTGATTCTGCAACTCATTTAGTAAGTAATGGAAAATATGCTTTCTTTTATACTATACTACCAGTAATAGTCCTCTCGCATTTCACGAGTCTTCGCGCAGACCAAAGTTACCCAGAGCTAGGTAAAGATTATTTAGATCAATTCAACAAATTTTCAATGTACTGTGTGTCGTTTACTGTATGTTTGTGAAACTTTACTACATACATATGTAGGTAGAGTAAAGCACCGGCGCAAATTCAGTAACTCGTTTCTGTAACAACTATTTGTGAGAAGTTTTCGCGTGTAAAAGTATGAAACAAAAGCTTGTTTTAAATGGAATTTTCCAATTACATACTGTCTTGACTAGCCACAGATCTGTTCTGCCAACGTACAGATTCCTGTCCGCATAAGATTATGGCTCGTGAAGACAAATGCAAAATAAAAAATATGTGTATTCGGTCGTCTGTAACCACCCGTACATTAACTATACTGGGAACATGGAAACATTCTCGAAATATTTGGTCCTTAAAATTTTGTTTAAATGTTTTCATGTTAGGTATGTTATGTTAGAGATAGATTGCTGTAAAAATATATCTTCGGATTAAAAAAATACTTGGAGTTTTTCATTTAAGCAGGCCGTGCTCTAGATATTGCTAAAACTCGCAGATCTCAACAGACAATATTCAAATAGATGGACTAGAAAAAAAAAACGTTTTAACTTCACAAGAGTGAATGCAGCTTGAGCTATAGGTGGGTGAAGTTAAAAAAAATATTTTTTACAAATTTAACGAAAGAAACTTAAGCCATAGTTTAGCAAAAGCGAATTTAGCACAACAAAATGTAAGCCTAAACTTACGAACAAAGTGTGTACTAGCATGTGAACGGTAGTCGAAAGCAATGCTATGGAGTATTTAGCAAGAGACATACATTCTTGAATACTGTAACATAAGACGAGGATGCTATGTGAAACAACAAAAGATTAATTTACCAAAAAAAAAGTAGCACCTGCTTTTAAACATTTTGTAACTACAATGAAAGGAAAAAATAAAACCTAGTAAGAATTAAATAAAATTACACTTAATATCAACAGCAGCCAGGAGTCGAAAAGCAAACTATTTTGTATGCAGCCGCCAAATGTAATTGTTTGTGGGTTATAAAGGAACAACAGGAACTCATAGTTTTATAAGTTTAAAGGATCTTTCTTTTAACGCAGTCAAAAAAAAAACAGATGCAACATTAACTATACGTTTTTCTTTTTAGTTTGTAATCTACAGATAACACCGAGAAGGGCATAAAACAAATGAAGTACATAAACGACAACGTCAGCAACAACAACAACAACAACAAACATTATTAGAAAATTCTTTACCTAATACCTACATAACTAAAAGATATTTCTTACTGCTATTCACACACAAGAAAAAAAAACAATTCTTAAGAAAGAATTCATGGTTTAAAATAATCGCACTTTTCAATTAATGAAAAGCTCCTAGCAGCGATAACAAAGGGGAGGAGTTTAACAGAGTTAAAGCATGAACAGAAGACACCAAAGAGTGAGAGAGTGAGAAAAATCATTAAAATTAAGCGTTAACAATAGCACTTATTAATGAATGCCACTACTGTATTTATATTGTTTCCTACAACTGTGTAAGTGGTGGCGTTAAAAATGGAGTTTCAATAACAGCATATCATACTCGGCAACACACACAGTTACTTGTAGAAAGAAATGGACCAATGGCAAGTCAGCATGTTTCCACACAAAAAGAGCTGTTTTAAAACTGGTTTCACAAACAAAAGAGTGTGAGAGAGAGAGAGTGATATTTATGTAGAGTTGTTTATTGAGATGATAACGATGTTTCCTGACTGAGAGAAATGTGTTTTGGCAGTAGTTAATTAGCAACTTGCTTAAAAACTGATCAGTTGTTTGAAAAACGTCGAGTGATTAAGATCATTAAAATTAACTAAGAAAAGAGTAGCAAGCAAAAACAATTTGTACGTACAAATAAAGTGTTAAAGAATTATGTTACTAAATTAGCAATATTAATTAACTAGTTTTACAACAAGCAAACGAGTGCAGTAATTAATAAAACAATTAGAAAAATATTAATAAATTAAAAAAAGAGATAGAAAAACGAGTTAAAAAATGTTTAACGTACACGAACTAATGGAATATCGCATGCAGCAACAAATTGCTCAAGAAATTTATCGCCAACAAATTATGCAACGTTTACCAGGTGAGTTATTAATTAATTATTTTTTAATAATTAATAAATTTATGAAACATGATATTCGGACGTTTTAAAATGATAATACCGTCGGCATTTATTGCTGGGAAAAATATTATACTTTTCAATGTTAAAATGAAAGTTGTCAAATGAAGAATGTTTTTCAAGGCTTTAATTAACTTTCTTATTGCTTTATAAGCTTTTATTATTTTTTATTTATTTTGAAAAGTAATATTTATTATTATTTTTTTATAATAAAACTGATGATCATTTTTAAATTCAATAATTCCCATCATCTAGATCCCTTTCCTCAAATCTTGCCCTTGGGATGTGGCTTGATGATCCCCCCAGCACGACCCACCTTGCCGGGAAATGTTATGGCCAAATTGGAAAATAATGATTTATGGCAAGAATTTCATAAAATTGGTACCGAAATGATTATCACCAAAAGTGGAAGGTAAATTTGAAAAATACAACAACTACCTACAATTTATTTAAGAATTTGTTGTAAGTCTGTTGGTCCTAAATAAATATTTGTTAGCATTTAAAGGACAAGTGCATGGCGCCACTTATTTAAACAGAAATATATTTCCTTAAAATTTTAAAATTTCGGCAAACATTGACTTTGTTAAAATGTTTTTCTTTTAAACAATCCAAGCAAATAATATATTTTTCTTTAGTTGAAATTCTCACAAATAGTGGATATTTGTGTAGCTAAGAGTAGAATAAACAGTTTTATTTGGCATTAATTGTAAAATCGAAAGATTCGGTTTATAGTCGTTAGCAGGGTTGCCATAACGAAACGTTTTTAGTAACCAATAATTTAGCTTAGAAATTAAAAATACGTTTTTCATTCCAACTTATAAATTTCATACTTATAGTGATGGCAAAAATAAAATATTAATCGATTATGATAATATAATCGATAAGTTATAAATTGCTATTAATCAAAACAAATAATCGATTAATTTATTTATAATTAATTTAAGAGGATTTAATAAATTGATTTGTTTAAAAGAGAATAAAAAAATAATATTTTATGAAAGGTCTTTATCTAATTCTGTTTTTCGTATCGGTTGCGCCTGCATAGAGAAAAAGGCAACAGAAAATAAACTTTTTTAGCTGCCTTTATTGTTTATGCATCATTTTTGTTTTGATTATTCTGGAAATAGTCTATTAATTGCAAGAGAAATAATACAATTAACTCGTTAATCACAATAAAATAATCGATTATTAAGCGTTTTTCGTATTTTGGTAAATTTCAAAAGCACCAAAATCACAAAAAAAAAAAATACACAAAATTTTTGTATTACATAATAAAAGTAAAAGAAATATAAAAGCTTTTAATTTATTTACAATTTAGAAATTAAAATAAAGCTATTATAAAAGATTAGTAAAGCCGAAAGCTTTCGGAAATTCAAAAACTTTAAACACAGGATTTAACTGTTAGGACAGCTTTAGGAAATTATGTACATAATTTGAAACTTGAATTGAAAAACTTCTGATATTACTGCAACAAATTTTCAAAAGCCTAAAAAACTTTTGCGACAACTTGACCTAAGGTCAAGATTTAATTTCTAAGCTCAAATTTTAACATATTGATCCATCTGTAATGGTTCGAGGATTACGATAGCAAAGACTGTAAAAGAAACGTAAGGCTCAACATTTTTTTTAAAACCTTGTAATAAATTTATTATGTATGTATATATTCTGTATCTGTACAAACAAGTATATAAATCTGCCACAACTTTTGTCAGAACTAAGGGTTGTTTTAACAAAAAAAGCTTCTAGAGCTTTGAGAAGTCCTGGAAAACAAATTATAAATTATCTAGAGTTAGATTTTAATAAATACATTTCTTCAATGTTAGGCACGAAAAGCTTTAAAGATTGATTTTTTACATATTCAAAAGCTTTAAAGCTTTTACAGGAAATAAGGAAAGCCAAATTTAAAACTGGAATTTAAAATTCAAAACTTAATATATGTAGAAAATAAATTTCACCAGAACTTATTGATAAGACTTTAAAGCTGTTTTTAATAAAGCTCTAAAGCTGTTGAGAAATAATACGAGAAATCTAATTGACCATTGAGACTATTCAAATTGAAATTAATCTCAGTGAAATCTTTCTAATCAAAAATCTTTTTCTTCTTTCATATTTCCCACAATACCGTAATTAAAAAAAATATTTAAAAATAAAACAAAGAGAAATGACCTTAACAAACATCAAATATATTTTTGTTTAATAGTTTATTAATATTAATAGAAATATGTTGTGCTCTAAAAAATAACAATAATAATCCAAGCACCCAACATTCAAAAATGTTTACCGGTGGCGCCACTTAAATCATAAAAACAGTATTGGGTCGAATATTTCATTTCATTACCCAAAGATCATATTGTTACTTACAATGAGAAGCAGACCAGCAGACACTTGTTTCAATATTTTCTTTTCTATTTCTAAACCATAATCACACACTCTCTCTCCATACAAGGTTGACAATATACAAAGCAACATCTATAGTTTACTGTATTCGAATTTCTATGTTTTTAAAACTACAACAACAAATACTACAAAAGAAAGACACCAAACTTAGAGGCATTTGACAAGTATGAAATAGTGGACAAGACTGACAGACAGGCAGACAGACAGACAGAAAAACAAAGAAAAGGGTCAGCTATCAAATCATTCAGTAACTACTTCAACTACCTGAGATTTCACACTTTTTTCTAATACTGATAAGTTTTTTTTTTTTAAAGAAATGTAGGTATAGAATAAAATTAAGAACAATATAATGAAGGCGGCGGCATCTCTTAATAATTCATTAAGTTCATTGTTGTCTTACAATTTAGTAGACAGGGATAGTTAGCCAGAGATGGAAGTTGACGGTTCAGAAAAACAACAATAACTAATACACCGTGTACATTATAGTATGAATCTCTTCTAGCTGCAAATTAACATAATTTAATTTTAAAATATTTATGTAAATTTTGTATGTATAAGTGTGTTTAGTTGTGTTTCAATGTTTAAGGGAGCTGTTGCCGCTGCTCATTAAGTTTTTTTTTCTCATTTATCAGTAAGAGATAAAATAATCTGAAATAAATATGAAGAATAAAAGAAGAAATAACATAAAATTTACATTTAAGCAAAGAAGTAGCAAGAATTTAGGCAATTTATGATTATTCCTCACTTTGAAAAAAGTATGGGAAAAATAATATATTTGAATTTTGGGCACAATTCAGCTTCCGAGACGTGTCCATAAAAGCTATATTGTAAAAAATTGTTTATATATACATATATATATGTATATATATATATGTATTTAGGACCCAAAGTATTGTCGCCAGAAATTGCATTCTTTGGTTAGTCGTGTAATATTCGCATTCTGCGTTGAAACCATTCTATAGTATATTCATATATGCGCCTTAATTGCGCAATTAGAAAATTTTCGCATTAAAGGTATATTGACTATGCCATAATTTAATTAATAAATTGAGATATTAGTAATGAACTACTACATAAATTTAAGAAAATTCTGTAAAATGGGCACAATAAATGAAATAGACCATTATGTACATCAGACAACTTACAACAACATTGCCACGATTATATAAAAGAGATATATAAAAGAGATAAAACATCTTGTTATCAAGTTAGCTATCTTTATCATATTACGGCGGTAATTGGAAATTTTGTACGTAACACCCAGTTCAATCAGGTTTGAAGTGCGTTAATTAATGTTTGCTCTCTTGTATAGGCAAAGTTAAAATATAGTAGTGGTATGTTAACGACAACCATATTTTGTTCTCCACAACCATATATAATTGTGGCAAATATTTTGCACATTACTTTAAGTTGTGATATATAAGTTATTGTTTAAATTTAATCATTAAATGATTTCCATGCATAAAAATAGCAACATGGTTCAGTTGAACAACAAAGTTTCTAATAAAATTCGAACAACGAAAAATTATTTTAACTATACAAAAATAATATTGTTACGAAGTAATAATCGAATAATTGTCAACAAGAAATTGGTGTGATTCACTTGCCGCGATCAAAGTAGAAACAAAAACAACTAATACAGACCGAACAAGTATAAAAAGAATACACACACACACACGACTACTAAGCCAGCAAATGAAATAAATGATGCGCAATATCGCGTATGTACGGGACATTTCAAGAACCGGCCGTGATATCTATATAAAGCCGCCGTCCACCGCAGACAGTAGAGTTGACACTTTGAGATTTCATAGAGTGAACAGCGGTGTGTATATAAGAGTGTTAAGTTTACAGTGTAAATTAGTATTGAAGAGTTGTAAATAAGAGTGCCGAATAAAGTTGTGTACTGATAAAATCATTAAGGACTGTGTATTTTAGTTCTTGCAATTAAACGAACAATACAAATTAACGTTTATTGTGGTAATAAACGTAACAATATAGTAGTTGTAACCATACAAAATTCTTAGTACACATAATAGATAAAATCCTTTTGACTACTAAGCATTTGATGTTCGTTCCTCAGCCGTTGCCAATCAGTAACACAAGTTTGTTGCTTTTCTATCGTTCTAAAAGCATCATATTATTATTATTAGCTGTTACTATTATATTATGGTTACCTCAACCATGTTGTTTTCTTTATGTGAATGGTTCTAATTGCTTAAATTTAAGACTTTTCCACATAATTCCACATAACATACAACCAACTCCAAATACGTGTTTTTCACATCCTTAATCTTATTTCATATAATGTCAGTTCTGTATTTGTGAGCCACTTAATAGTTACTATCCCAGAGAACCTTACATTCTTGATTACCTACTCGTATATACATATGTGTGTATGGACATAAGTATCTTTGCTGATCTTCAAATCAAATTACCACTTTGAGCTAATTATTTTTAGTAACAAAATGTGTGGGATTGATTTTTAGTGGTCAGTTCTAATAATTCGTAATGTTTAGTGTTCAAGATATTGACATATTCTTTCTTTGTAACGTGTGTTTATTTTTTTCATTGTAATTAATATGTGCCTTAATTTAAATTGTGTATTTGGCGCCAATCTGTTTATGGTCTCCTGCTGATATAATGATCACTGTCTTCTTTTCAGTATTTTCTTTTTATTTTTATTATTTTAATTTATTCTTGGCCCACGATGACGTTTGATAATTATACACATACACCACGCACTGATCTTACATTCCTTCCTTAAAGATCGTTGTTATTGTTGTGCACTTGTTGTTAATGTTGAGATTTGATTTTTTAGGGCTGTTGTTGTTTTATTTATCGTATCATAACCACAAATCAACCAAAGTTAACACCCAATTGTTTAGAGAACTATAATTCTCGTTTCGTTAAGATTATTTTTTCTTTTAATGATTTATGATGTTTGATAATGTTTGATATTAATGATTTTTTGTTCTTGCTTTTTCTTTTCATTTTTTTTTTTTACTTGCAGACGTATGTTTCCTTCTATGCGTGTCTCGGTCAAGGGCTTAGAAGAAGAAACCCAATATTGTGTGCTGTTGGAAATGGTGCCAATTGGCGATTGTCGTTATAAGTTTTCGGGTTCACAATGGGTGCCAGCTGGTGGGGCAGAGCCCCAATCACCTCAGAGAATATTTTTGCATCCGGATAGCCCAGCTCCTGGTTCTCATTGGCAATCGCAGACTATATTATTCAATAAAGTCAAGTTGACAAACAATACCATGGATAATAGTGGACATGTAAGTGTTTTTTTACGATATTTCTACTCTAAGCCTATTTTGTTTGTTTGTTCCTAACCTCAAAATTAAACAATACAAATTGAAGTTATAATAATGTCCTTATATCAATCTATAGGAGTATTTAAGATTGTTATAATAAATATATTATTTTACTCTTTTAGATCGTTTTGGCCAGCATGCACAAATATCAGCCCCGGTTGCATATAATCAAGACATCTGATTTCTCCCAATTGCCCTGGGCTCCTCAACAGAATTATGTTTTCCCAGAAACTGAATTTATAGCTGTGACTGCCTATCAGGTTAGTATTTAGAACACATAACACTCACTAGAAGAACCGACGAAACACTTGAAATGTCTAGACTTTAAATCCCTTTCAACCAGAAAAACAACTTGGAGAAGTACCATCAATTTGACTTGATTTAAATAGCAACGGGTGTCTCCATATGCTAAAGACTGATTGCTTATTTAGCTGTTTGTTATTAAAAAAAAATAAATAACAATTTCACGCCTCTAGACAAAGCGTCAAGCTGCCACTTAAAATGTCTCGACAGTATAATCTAGAGGCGCGACAACTATTGTAAAACACTCAATAGAATTTTGCTAATTACAGACGACAATTTTGACACTTTCAAGTGGTTTCACAAACATGACTTTATACAATTATCATCATATTACTTTCACTTTAAAACATATTACTAACGCATGTTCTCTTTTCTTCTCTTTTCTTGTTGTTTCTTTCATTCTTTTTTTTTAAGAATGACCGCATTACGAAATTAAAAATCGACAATAATCCGTTTGCTAAAGGTTTTCGTGAGACTGGTCAATCGAAATGTAAAAGAAAAATGATGTCCTCATCAGTGTCTGGCTCCTCTTCTTCAATTAAGCATGAAGAAAGCGATGATTGTCTGTCGAAATCGGAAGATGATCGTTCAAGTGTATCGAGTTTTGATGCACCCACTCAGCCAAAACGTTTAAGATCTTTAGAATCATCCGACGAAGAATCCAGTTCGTACAGTCTTTCAGCTCATTATGAGGAGTATCTGCAGACGCAACATAAGCAGCAGCAGTTACATGCACAATATCTTTATTCACCCACTTCATCTTACTATTATCCTCAACAGACCTTGACTTCTTCTCCACTCGTGCAGCAACATTTGCAATCGTTAGTGATGGATCCTGTCATATTTGATTTATCGCCTCATTCGCTTCAAGGGCCACCGCAATCATCATCTACTTTTTGCAATGATAAAACTCTCATTGAAGATATGAAACCGTTCTCAACGTCATCTCCATCTATATCTGCTTCAGCTTCGAACTCGTCTTCTTCCACAGAAGCTACTCCTTCCGCTTTGTCTCCAGCCCCAGCTCAGCCTGCCTCTCAGAAGAGAAATAATTTCAGCATTTCGGCAATTTTGGCTTACTGAAAATTTCCTTATGAGAGGTTGCTGTTTCGGAGAGATATGAACTAACGAAGAGAGTGTGGAACCGGGTATAGAATACATTTAATTATGATTGTGATGACTTATGTATGCTGTGCATCGTTATAGTACTTTATTAATTTTAAGTTAAAAACTTTATTGTTAAATACATTTTGTTAAATTATTATTTTTTCATAAATTATATTTAAGAAAAATGCCGAAATTTATTTTTAATTTTCTTTTAAAAACTCATTTAAATATAATCTATGTTTATGAAATAAAATTGATCGTTTTATACTCCGAAGCTGTATTTATTCTCTTACACGTTCGCGCACAGTCCTGTCAACGTTATGCCAGTTGTCGCCGTTAGGAATTTTTGAAAAGTTCCACAAAAAGTCGTTTTTCGAAGAAAAAAAAGTCGCACGCAATTTTTATGGATTTTTATTTAAATAAAACTCATCCAAGAACATCAAAACATACATTAATAATTCAAAGAACACATAAAACTAAAAAAAGTTGGCCTGCATAGTTTTCGTATTAGATTTACTTTCAGGCTCTTTTTGATCTAATGAGACATCTATCGAATTTGCATAATAATATTTGAATGTGTTTCAAGAAACAAAATATTTACCTCACCATGAAAGCATTTCCCACAAAAATGTACTCCTTTATGCTGGATACATAAAAGGGGAACATTAGAGAAAACGTGTCTTAGAAACCTAGTTTCATGTTTTGATGTAGACGAGGCAACCACAGAGTAAACATTAAACGAAACATCGTTCGGAGTAAATATCACACCTACTATTAAACATATACATATATGCAGAAAAAAAGCAAATAATATTACTAACCTGTCATGACAACAGCACTACAACATTCAACAATCTAAGCCATCTAAGATGATATACGTGTATATCGATATAGACGATGCAACATTGTATTTAGAAACTCAAAAATATCAATGAATTTTAACAGGAAACACAGCTACATACGATGCAACATGACTATGCTACCTCTAATGTTCTTTCGTGTGTTGCCGGTACGACATTGACACTTCTTAACCTTTTTCTTTTTACATATCACAATTGGAAAGAATATACCCAGTCGCAAAAAGTGATAAAATTAGATCATTTTGAAAAAGTCGCACACAAAGTCACAAGCCATCAAAAAAGTTTAAATTGGAACTTCAGTCGACGAACGGTAAACCTGGTCAACATCACTTCGCCACATACTTGGTATTCTCTAACCGTCTTGAAACGACGTTGACACGTCTCTAATATTTCATCCATTTGCTTAATTTAGTTTGATGTTTTGAATGAAAAATTTTATTACAAAATTTTATTTAAAAAATAAACAAAACTTAATTTTTCAACTTAGCGGAGGAGAAGTGAGTAGCAAAATCAAAGTCTGTTACTTCCCAGAATGTTTGTTTGGTATTTTTTCGATAAGTTTGAAAGCTAATTCAGACTCAATAAACTCAAGGGATCATACCAGCTGAGTGTTGGGAATGACTTTGGTTTGGGACTGTCAGGGCTCAGCAGTTTCTGATATTGTATCAAATTTGCTACCGTTTCTTTCAGTGGGCTAATTGAAAATTTATTAGTGTTCTTCTAGCAGTAACATAGTACTCGACGTTGTTTTGGCGTGAATTTTTTCTAAATTTTGTAATTATTTAAAATTCTTTATATGTAACAGTATTAATGGTTTCGCTATCTTCTGCCATTCATATTCTAATCTTCTAGGTGGTACAAAGGCATTTAGTACTTTTGCTATTTCGTCCCATTTATCTTTCAAATTATTTGAAACAGTGCCTTTGCGAGATCCTACTTCAGGGGAAGGACTTTGCTGCACTTCCTCAACAAGCATTTTAAATTGATTTCCGTTAGTCACCTTAATTTTTTAAGTTTTTTCGATTTGGTTTTTTTCTTTGCTTTAAAATACTTTGAGTCAACAAGCGCCATAAGTTGACGATAACTGGAATAAGGGTGAATGTATCGTTGTTAGCAAATACTGCTATCAGATTGGAAGAGTTCTTACAGAATACTTTGTTAGGTGTAGTTTATATAGTTTCATTTATTTTTGTTTATTAGAGAAGCAGCTAGTCAAAAGGAATGGGACCGCATGAATCGGTTCAATTACTCCGAAATAGTTTTTAGCGCGCTACGGGGTGTTATGGCAAAATATGTACTTAGAAAAGTTTGGCTTTAAGACACAGGTCTGAAACATATCCGTCTGAAGCCAACTATTACGATTTTGGATTTCGTTTCACAATTTTTTAAAAACAGAGGCGATAGAAAAACTTTTAGGGAGCAGTGGAGTACCTATTCTGGGTACAAATGTCACTTTCTTAAGCATAATGGTCCTTATTATACGATACTTTCGACGTTCGATATTCGCTGGCTATTGAACATCGAATTACAAATTCGTATTATGAGCTGGCGACACTGGAGAAATTTGGTACTCAGACTAATAGACCTGCATAAAACAAAAATAATACAAAATGAGTCTTTGGTCACTCAAAAGCAAAAACAATCGCACAATACTTCAACAATTTTTCCACGAACGAATAAGAAAGATCGAAGAGTAAACTCTTAAAGTAATACGAATTGCAATTGCGACTTACAAAATCGTACTTCTAATGGCCATTGCTAATTGCCGATTAAGAACTTTTGGTGTCGCGTTATCATTGTGAAAACGCTGAACGGCTCGATTGTGAACGGCATTCACTACAGGTATGTATATGATAAAGGAATGCTTGTGGCCTTAACTGGATGGCATGCATCTGGACGATATACGGTTTCAGCAGATCGACGCCACCTGCCATAACGCGCATCAAACAATCGATTAATTGCAACAACAATTTCCATAGTTACTATTAATGGCGCAACCCATAGTTTGCGCATCATCCACGTGATTGGAATACTACTTCCAAAAATTAGTAAGATATTTTTAAATTCATATTGCAAACTCTTATTTTTGTGAATTTTTTGCGTAATCGTGACAAAATGTGACTTCCACTTGCATGCAGGTGTACTAGCGTGAGCCAAATATACATCGCGCATAGAGTTGTGCCGGTACAAACAAGTTCGCTCAATTAAGAGATTATTTTACAAAATTACAAAAACAAAGTACGATTTATTTTGGTGTTTCGTACATAAGAATTGAAAATTGCTTGTTGTTTTTGTAATAGAATTAGTTCGTAACTGACACAATTCTAGTCGCACATGAGTAGATTTTTTCGTGAGCGAAAATATCACTAGTTTCACGTTTTAGTAAAATATTTCATTAATCAACATTTACAAAATAAGAGATGATTTCGGAATAATTTATTTATAATTAATTATTCAATTTTTTTTTCATCGGCTAGATTCAATATGATTTTATTAATTTTAAATAATTTATGTCACAGATTAATAACAAAAAAAAAAGTGTTCGTTAGTTCGTTTGTGCGCCTTAACAAATCCTACACATTTCCCTTTCCGTTATGCTAATCATTCACCATTTTAGTTGAAAAGTAATTTGGTTTTGTGATCATCAAATATTAAAAGTATTTTTAATTAAAATTGTTTTGTTGCATTTATAAACGCATCGTACATATCAGAAGTGATCAAATGCTGGCGCCAGAAATTCCACGCTCAATGACACGGTTTAAATGCATAGCTGACCGACCGACCGCACACAGTTGAGATTTTTTACACACACTTATCAACAGGACGGGAGCAGCAATAAATTTTAAGTGGTAGTGAAATCCGATTGCAACAGTGTAAAGAAAAAAATTGTTTGTGTATTTGAATCAGTTTTTATGGAAGACCAAGATGAAGTGGAAAATAAAGCCAAACTAGCCGAGAAGAATAAAGTGTTGTGGCAAGCAGCTACATGTTTGTACATGTTATTTCACCACGTTTATTTGTGTCGATGAATTTCGATGAAGAGTCAGGGTTGTCGAGTTCTTTTCTGGTAACAGGTAAATGGTAACAAGTGAATCTTCTCAACGCAAACCTAACTAGCAGACTAAAATGGTAAATCTCCTTAGACATGCACCTTTTTCTTTTTTGTTTTTGTCATATACTTTATGCGTTATTTTTCGCCCCCTTCTTTCCTAGTTTTGCAATTTTCGACTACCTTATTATCGAGTCTCGTGCTAACACTAGCCTTTACTCTTGACTGTAGTGATTTCAGACTGTCGACTGGTGAGTGTCGGCCTTCTTTCTTATCACACAGCCTTTTGTGATTGTTAGCATTTGTCTAAGACTTATGTCCCGCATTGCATTCATATTTCACAAGTGTCTGTCGATGGTCTTATGCAAGCCAGTACTAAATGGCATAATTCCTCCATTGGAATTTCTACATCTTCTGAAGCTTCTTTGTCCATCCATATATCAACCTCTTGATCCAACCCTTAGGAGTACTTTTAGAGATTGGCCCGTCCACATGTCGCGAGGTATTCTTGTTCATCTCTTTCGGATTCCTCCCTTGAGTAATTAAAACCGGACTTCCTTAATATAATTGCCACAAATAATTGATAAAAAGATATCCATCCACACAGAGATGCAACAGGTAAGGTTGCATTAAATCTAGAGATCGACTTGTGTCTAGACTTTGCATACTAACGACCAAGCACCCTCTTTGCTACGCATCTCGAGCGTATGCTGTTTCCCCGTGGGTTAGAGATTTTTATAAGAGAGTGTTAACTTCTCACAGCTCCTTTTATTTAGGCATACTCCTGGCAGAGACATGATCCTGCTACCGGCCACCACCACGAGGAGGTATAACTCAGAACTTCTGACAGTGCCACTCAGTTACGGAAAGCCATACCTTTGTGCCTGCCAGCTGACGACCGACATGCACCCAAATTGGGCAAACAAGCCTTAATTGAGATCTTTATTCATTACAAAAACTCATTAAATTGAGAAATTAGTACTTAATTGTACCATAACTTGATTCAAGTAAAGTCTATTTAGTGTCATTATAATGAAAAAGAGAAAAAAGTGGCAGGTGAAATTGGCGGCAAGTAAACTTGATCGAATTTGTAACGAAAATACGTTTTAAATAATTAATTTCTATTTTATAATATTCCGACAGGTGGAATTGGTGTAGATTTTAGGAACGAATATCCGTCATCTCATGTCACTGTCAGACACTGAAGATGGTACATTGCCGAAACCGGTTTGTCTCCAAGACAAACTCGACAACGGATGACGAAAATTCGTTCTCAAAATCCACAATTAATTTAAATCACGAATAGAAAAGTTTCTATTAAAGCTGATTCATTCTTCATTTTCCCAAACCACAAGTTTTCACAAACAAAATTACAATATTTTTAGCTGTCAACTGATAATTGAGTAAGATAACTTACAAAACAATTCTCTTTTAGGACCCAAGCATCGGTCTTATTACGGCTTGACCACTATAAACTTTTATTCAGCAAAAACTTCACTCGGCAACACTTTTTCTTACTGTCCAGAAAAGAAAAAGTAAAGCAGACTTGAATTCAAATACGACTATTCACCTAAACGCAATGCGTTATTATCACTTAAAAAGCGACAAATCTGTCTCCCCCATAACCAGCACGTCACCTTAAATAACACATGTGCCATATAAATGCAACTACTTTTAAATACTTAATTCCATTCAAATCGCTAACTCTTTCTCTTTCGAATGTATGGATAAAACCCAAATCATCATTATTTTTATTTTCTTTTTGTTTGTTATACGAATAGTGTGGCTGTGGCAATCTCCATACACTTACACGCTGTTAATGGGCGGCAAACTTAAAACAAACTTAAAAGCCGTCAAACTGCTGTTCATAATGGACGTCTTATCACCAGAAATTGTTTTAACTACTGGACTTTGCTAAGAGCAGTTGAAAGCCACAATACCGCACATTGTACAATCCATGACTCTCCCTCTTAATACCCTCGACTACCCCTTTGGCCATAACTCCTTTTGTTAAAAGGTGTTTTAAGCTGTAAAAGAAAAGAATAGGTATAAAGCAATATTTGTTCAAACAAATCAAAGTTTTTTTAAAGAGTCATCATAACACCATTAGCCAACAAGATCATCACGATCACTAGACACCAATTACTTTGACAAATGTTTATGGCTGCCATACGAAATTGCTTGCCAAGTCTATAAACAAAAATCCTGTGCAAAAAACCACATTAGTTGGGTTTAAGCTTTTACCGGGACTATAATTCAAGTATTGTGAAAAGGGTATGACTTTTAAAGGTGTTACGTTGTCTCACGATAGCAGCCAGTATTATTCTGATTCTATTGAATTTTTTACTTAATTATTTAAAATATTTAAAGAATAAATTATAACATTTCATAGACAGATACTAACAGCTGACGTGTTGAGAAATCGAATTTTTAATTTAACTTCGTTGTGGGAACAAAATTTTCGAAAATCGATCAAACGGTTTAGCTGTAGCATTGGTCGAGTGTGCTCTAGTAGAAAAAAAGTAAAGCTTGGTAATTTTTGTAGCAGAGAAAAGCTTAATTGAATGAAATTTAAAATTAAATATTCCAGGTCTACATTAACGCACCTGTAAAAAATAGTGGTAGAAAAAATATAGTAAACAGAAATAAAAGAACATTAATTTTTCTGTGCGAAAGTTCGAGCAAGTTGAAAGGAAAAATGTTAAGGCACACAGTATTGCGCCAGGCCAAGTTCAGGTCTATGCTCAAACTGTGTATATTACACAAAACCTTATAATTTTGCTTCATTTAATCATTAAGTGATATAACTTGAAGCATAAATACTCTACTTGCAGGTAACCTCCTAGGTGAATTTTACCCTTAAAGCTTCCGGAGATACGAAGGCACAATAAGCACTTATCGTAGTACCTATTCAGTGACCCACTGTCCTAACAATATTATGGGGCAGAAAATTCTGAAAATTCTAAAAGTACCCACTTTTATTGTCTAGGGGGACTCGCCCGTTTTTATATTGTCACACAAGTATTATGATTTGTCATATGTAAATTAGTTTACCGGCAGCAGACAGTTCTGCGTTCTAGATTCCCAAGCTTGGTGACATAAAAATTAAGGAGGGCGTTTAGGTCCGACATAAAAAAGCTAATACAATATTCATCTTTTCGATGGAACGCTTTTATTGACGTCACAAAGAATTTCTTTGGAATAAAGAAATGTAATGAAATCTGTTTTCTCACAGTGAAATTTCAAATCCTTTTAAAATCCTCTTTATAAATGAATCTACTTCTTTATTTGTTTATTAAACATCTGTTTGTCGGCAAATTTTTACTTTATAGGGTATGCAACAGAGATGGGAAGCTTACTACTATTTTACTTTCGGCCGTTTTTTCAATAAGAAACCCCAAAGTAAAATCGTGTTATAAAGTGTTCTTTATCCAATATAGCTGACAACACAATATTGTAGGCTTTTCACAAAAAATTTTAAGGAAGCAAAAATACTGTTCAAATGCTGAATGTAACTTTTTTCGCACACATTTAAAGAAAAGAAAACATTTTAGAATATCAATAGATTTTACCTAATTTGAATTTATTCTAAAAAAACTTGAAAAGTAATAGATGAGAAAAAAATAAATCGAAATATTAATTAAGGTGTTTTGTCTACGAATTTTCGGAGTCAATTATAACGTTTTTCGATACAAGATATTTTCTTAGAAAAATGGTGTTTTTTTTTAACTGATAGAACTTTAAATTGTAAAAATGAACACAACAAATTTTTATTTCAAAGGTCAGTACATAGCATCAACATGACTGATTTTCAAAGCAAATCTGGATAATTTGGTAGTGTTGTTCAACCATCAATCTATTCATAATGATTTCCCAGACTATACTGATCATAAATATCAAAAGGTAAGCTCAGTATGACAGTTCGTTTGACAGTTAACCGTTTTGTAAGATCTATCGGCCTTGAAAACCCTGTACATATTTCACTGTACTTCTGTGTACTTATGATCTTTTGTCAAGCGTAACAATTTTAATATAAGCACTTATTTTTAAATGTGCTGATTTGTGAAAAGCAAATACAAAAAAAAAAAAATACATTCAGCCCCAAGACAATCAGCCTTATTACGGTTGTCGAATTCGTACTTCGAGTACAGTCAAATTTGGTGCCAAAATTTATAGTTTTTGTATGAATTAATTTCATTTCAGGCTTAAGATCGTTTATTATTGTACCAATTTTTTATTTTACTAATACGATCATTTCTATAGAATATTGAAAAATTAAAGTTTTGAACACCAGCAGAATGGGATACATGTCTTTCGTGTGCCACTGCACACGTCATCAGCATTCTCTGTCGGAAATAATATAAAAAATTTTATTTTTGTATTGAATATACGGGCAGGTTCTGACACTCGCAAGAGTGTCAAATCGCATGCGAGTAGCAAATCGCCAAACTTATTTCTGCATGTTCTGCAACTCACGCGTTTTATTTGCGATTTGCTTTTGAAAAGTTTTAAAAGAAACCTCTGTATTTTTAATATTTCTAATACCTGAACCTAGAATATTACAAAAAATACCCGGGCATTTCATTTGAATTAATTACAGCATTAGCTGCGCATATTTTTCGAAGATGACTCGTATTAGCTGTTTATTGAAATCACCAGTGCAAAAGAAGAAATACATAAGCAAAAGTTGCAGAAGCAAAGAACGTTTTTAAATTTCATGTTTTTAGAAAAAATTTGTTACAAAATGTCTTTAGTTTTGACTAAAATAAAAAGAAAACACTATTAATTCAATTTATTCATAACTTTGTAGCTTCTTTAAAAATTAGTTTAGTTTAAATACAGCAGTTCACTTCAGTATACTCTTGCGACTTGAACTCGCCAAAACTCTTCTTGCGAATGCGAGTTACAGAACACCTCACATGCGAGTTGAAATCACAATCGCAAATTTTGTGCGAGATGCCAGTGTCGGAACATTGCCGATAATTTGTAACAATGAAAGGTGTTGCCTTAAATTTATCCTACTCGCCAAGAGAAACATTAAATATATATTTTTTTATGCGAATTTCATAGTAAGTACAAAAAAAATGTGTCATTAATTTTCATCTTCGATTTGCTAGAAATTACAGATTAACCACATCAGATTTGTGTATGTTTGGGACAAAATAGCACTGGCATTAAAAGAAGCATAAGCGCTTATTAGCAATCTCTTCGCACACCTCTCTTCATGTAGCACGGTATTCAGATTTATTGCATAATATTTTTTTTTTAAATTACATTTGTAATCTGACCAAACTTTCATTCACTCGCATTCCGTATGAAAAGGCGGTTAAGTTAATTGGCGAGCGTTTTCCATTTTTATTTGGTCTCCACTTTATACTGGGTGCAGTGGCTGAAATGCTCCAATCTTGGTTTTTCTTCCAACAACTGTACCATCTTCTTTAAAATTATTTCCACCTCTGCTTACTTTGTGGTATCATCGTTAATGATTTTTTTAACTGTCGTAAAAAATTTTTATTCTTAAATTATGTTCACATTAAAAATATAATATTAATAAAGTTCATTAACAAAAGACACTTAGACTTTAGAAGTTTCATCGACTATTTTGTTAAGTTTTGACAGTCGAATTTGACAGTCGCGGTAAGAAAATATTTAATGGATTTGGTGGCAGAGTTGCATATTTGTTATTTTCGACAAACGTAATACCATTAAGTAAAATCGGTAAATTTATAACTCGAATAAGAGAACCGTAATAATGCCGAATATTAGATCAGATAAGATTTTTACTATATTTTTCACATCTTTGAAATAATTTTTTTGTCATATGTATGTAAATCAGTTAAATATCAAGATAAGTTGATATATCGCAAATAATATTTCTGAAACTATATATATATATATATATATCATAGAAATATTAGGTCAAAAGACGCGCCTTGAAATATTGTCTATATGAAAAAAAAAATATGTCAAATTTTCTTATGTTGCTTTAAGATCTTTAGTCAAAAGTCCAAAGAACTTTAAATATGTTAACTAATACATTTGGCTCTATGTTTACTAGGTTAAGCAAACGAAATTAATCGGATTAAAGTTATTATACGAGTAAATTTGACTTCAATAAATTTTCCGAAATTCTCAATCCACGATATATTTTTTCCAGAGTAAAAAATTATTTCATGACAAGCTTTTTTCGAATCTAAACATTTTCAAAACTTCACATTTTTTCTAACACATTTTAACCTCTTTACGCCAGATATTCTCATTATAAAGACACTTATGCATGTACATATGCTCATAAGTAGTTTTTTTTTTCAAAATTACAATTATCCATGCCTGGCACATAATGTACTCGTATGAACCGGTCGTATAAACATGCTAGAGAATTTGTGGTGTTGTGTTATAACAAGTCCATATTGCCACTGTTGGTTGGTTAGCTTGCCTATTTCGTATTTATGCATAAATTTTCTATTACCTTTGGTCATTATAGCAATCGTTATTATCAATGCGATAATAATTAAGTTTGTCAATCGGCCAAGTTAAAAAGAAAGGGCCAATTTAACATTTGGCGGTAGCGGTAGAGTGTTTAATGAAATGTCAAAATCTCAAAACAATTTGCATATGAAAGCATTAATTTTTTTATTTCATTAAAATTAATATGAATTTATTTATAGTTTGTATTTGTTTTTTTCTTAATGTGAAATGATACAATTAAAAGCATAATTTTTTTAATTTATTCGATTTCGCCTTGTGAAGAGTTCGATTGAATACATATGTAATTACAACAACAATAAGTAACAACCGATAGTAAATAAAGGTGAATCAACTTATAAGTTTTTTATTTGTTTTTTCTGTTCTAGTTGTGTTTTAATTAAAATTTAAAGAGATTGTGCAAACTATGGTTCCTTTTAGCAAAAATTTAAATTTTCTAGAACTTCATTTACACATGACCCAAAACTAATAACATATTAGTATTATTTTTTATTTTAACATTTTTGAAATTTTCCTTCGAACGAAAAATGACACTGCAGTTGGCACATAGCTGAAATCGGTTTGTCACCAAACCAAACTTGACAAGGGATGACGGACGGTCGTTCCAAAAATCGAAATCAAAACACTCTATCGGAATAGCAAATCTAGAATTTACTTTTTTCTTATCGATACATTTGTAATGGTAAGAAAATGCTCCTTCCCTTGGTAGTAAAATTTTAGCCGTTGATAGGAAATTCAAAAGGATATGATGCCCTACTAAGTGGTTCTAATCATCTGTTCGATTGGCAACTAATGCTGTAGCCACAGCGAAGTTGTTTTTTCTGTGTAAACGACTTTTAAACATTTAAAAGACTAAATAAAAAGCGCTCCATTTTTCACAAGTAAAAAAGTACATATGTATGTGTAGGTGTTTGTAATGGAATTTGTAATTTTCGAATAATACTTAAAGTAGGACACTCTTCCAAATGTTCATAAAACTGCATTAAAAAATATATGAACTTTTCAAAAATGTTCTGAAAATTTAATTTAATTTTATATTATTCAACAATTCGTGACTGACGCTTCGCTGGACGTGTCTCAATTGAGATTCCTTCTCTGGCAACTAATCAGGAGGTTTGTTCACGAAAGAGAGGTCCTATGAGGATAGAGACTTTTTCAGAATTTAGAGCGCGCAACGGTCCGAAGTCCTGGCCTATGTGTATGGCTATGTACAAGGAACAGAAGTCCCCTACCATCGACCTAACCCAACCTTAGGCATTCTAACATTATTCTAACAATTTTCTGTTACGCTGGTCATCACGAACGAATGTTCACATTTGCAACATCTTACTTCTGCCATCAACTCAGTTGGCAAACAAAATTAAGAACATGGATTTAAAAGTTACTAAAAAAAACATGAAATAGTTGATATTAATTAATTCCCGCTCAATTTTTAAATTAATTAATACAAAAAAACAAACAAAAATAACCAAAAAACAAAACCACATTGCATTTATGCTATTAGTGAGGAGACAAACCTAAACAACTTAATTAGTATTTTGTAGTAGAGACACAAACCTTAATGAACCTGACTGTCATTTTTCTAGTGATGACTCCAAAACTATCGAAAGATGTAAGATTGAAACAAAACCAGCCAGGAAGATATTTGAAAGATGAACAAAAATGTTTAGTTTTAACCCTGTATAATTCTTATGGGAAGATGTTAACATCTCCGCAAATTAATGTAGATTTTAGATGTAATTCAGTGGAAAAAGCCATTAGTGTAGTAATAGCAAATACAACAACCTATATTTCGATTACAATGTAGCGATGCCAATATGCTACACTTGGAAAAATTAAATAAAAACTCCACGGCATAAGCACTTGCTTGCAAAGAAACATCCTTTTTTACACTCAGTAAATAAGCAAAGCAACTTAAGTGTTAGTTACATTCATTTTCTCCCAGAAATTAACTCAACATACAATTTCGTTAGGAATACGATCGTAAAAGAACATAAGCTGTTTTTCAAAATCTAAATTTGTGTTCCAAACTTATATAAGAGCATGTCTTAAAAAGCGATCACATTTGTAAAAATCAACTTTAAAGTCCAAAATTGCTCTCCTGTAAAACGGCAAAAACACACTGATAAGTGCTTCCTTATAGAAACAAAATTATTTCTAATTTTAGGAAGTTGTATTTGATTTTGGCAACAAAATAACTTAATTTATGCGGAGTTGACACGAAGTCATTAAGAATTCTATAGCTGCTATTTAATATTATAACTAAGGCGATTTGAAACAAATAAAGTCACTTGTGTAGCTGATGACTTTTTTAAAACTGATTGGATGTCAAATTTTATATAACAAAATTTTTGGCCATTTCTGGCACATTTTTTATAGATGGAGTATGACATCCGCATTGAATCCGGATATACCCTGAATTTCCCCGTAAGCCCACCTGTTATGAATTCGCCTTCTACGAATTGCTCAAATTGTCGCAGATGATGATAGCCTCAGTTTTTATTTATTTATTTATTTATGTCTTTTAAGCCGGGACCACAAATAATCATTATTTTTCAAAATTCAACTGAAGAAAAATCATAATGAAAGAGAAATGCTACAAGAATAAGAAGTACACCAACGTAATTCTTGTTACGCAAGCTACCTTTGGGTGCATTAATTATTATATGTGGAGTTTTATTAACAAAGTTAACTTTAATAATTATTTTTAAAGTTATATTTTTCGCTTTAAAAATAACGGTTATTTTATAAGTTTTATATTTCGCTTGGAAAATAAAAGTACTTTTGAGTCGTTTTATTATATTTTCGTCAGTTAACTAGTCTTTGTCGAATAATCATTTTCTGCCCTAAAAATTATATTTAATGAGTTAACGTCAATATTATCTCCAGGGTCCGTACATTTTCTAAGCAAAATATAATTATTATTTTTCAAGCGAAAAATAAAACTTGAAAAATGATCATAAAGAGTTTTTTTTTTTTTTTAAATAAGCCTGTAAGGCCAATAAGACAGTAAAATATATACATATGTATGTATGGCTCATAATTTCCAACTTAGAGCTAATTAATGTTAGAACTACAAAATATATATAATTCATTTTAAAGGACTTATTAAGGAACAAAACTTTCAACACAAAAGAAATACAGACAATGTTTTAATTTGAAAATGTTGCACAAATCTTGAGAAAAAAATAACATGGAGTTAGAACTGAATGACAATTGATACTCGTAGTCTCAATCGAATGTCTGACAAAATAATTACAAATTGTGATAAATGTGAAAATGTTTGCTTAGAATACGGACTTATCGAGTTCCAAAGCCTAACAGATTTAACAATAAATGATATTTTCATTATTAGCGAATCATATTAAGAAGGAAATAAAATATGTGTTCTTGATGAAATACCAATTTCGAACATGGTTTTTAAGTACAGTGCGCAATTAAATTTAAATATTTTGTAAAGCAGCAAATTATTTCTCATATTCGCAAAACTTTTGAAATCGCAACCCAGAACCAAAATTATATAAGACGTCATGCTCAAAGCTCTAACCTATCCATGTTGTGTTGCGAAGTTTCGCTGTGAAGGTCCATTCTATAAAGGAAAAGGGGCATGCATGTGCAGAAAGCTAATTTATTTCTAACGCTTATGGGCAAATGATGAGACTGATATGCTCTCTAAAATCTAAATTGTTAGCCAAGTATATACTAAGAGTTTTATAACAAGATACAAACTGTATTATCCAAGGATAGTGCAATTGGTCCAAATGAAAATAGCCCGAGTTTTCGTTGGATTAAGGTTTAAATAGTTCCTATTAGACCGCTTTTTGATACGCTGCAAACCTTCACTTAAATTAAATGTTCGACAATCACCACCATTTCCATTATCCCACGCAACTAGGTGTATATCATCTGCATAGGAAAAACATGTACAATAATTTATTTTAGAGAAAATACCACTGACGCACATTAAGAAGAGAGGCGGGTCAAATACATAGCCCTGTGGTATGCCCCTAAAAGTTCTTAAGGTGCAGGAGATCATACTCTGGGCTTCTGTAACTTTAGTGCGACCAAAGAGAAAAGTTGTTATCAGTTTCGGAATTTAAATAACATATAAGTTAACATTTTATGACTTATAGAGTCAAAATCCTTAGAATAGTCTAAAAAAAGTTTTTAGTTAGCACATATGTACTCGTATGTATGTATGTCCATGTTCTTAAATGTTTAGCGAAAATATATATCTATCCTATATAGAACTTTATTAGTGACGTTACAAGGTATTTAACAAAATCATTGGATACATTTATTTAACCGTAAGTCATTTGCTTCCGTATCTTGTCGAAATAATCGAAAAATCTGTGCTATTATAAAATTTTATTATTATCTGCCAACATAATGGCCCTATGTTCCTAATAGAAATTTCAGGAATAAATATAATTAAATAAATTTTAGAGATAAGATTTTAATTTTCTTTTAGAAAGATCCCATAAAATAAAATTAAAGGTTAAAAAAAAACTTGATCCTGCAAATATTTATTTAATTTACTTTCTCCATGTCTGATCGAGATGAAATTGTTCTTTAGTCTACTTAAAGACTGAAAACTACAATAAACTCAGTGGCAACATATAACAAATTCGCTAAATTCGTCATCCCCTACTGTTTTCACGTCCGCTGAATAATAGAACCTTCCAGATGAACATATGTATGTGCGGAATTAAATGAAAATGTTAACATTATAGGGATCCCTCTTAAGATATAATTTTGTATGAATCATTTAAGTAGCGTTTGCCATAAATTAAAACATTTTTCTTTTAAAACATACATATAAATGATAGTTCAAATCAGATTTATTTTTGAAAAAAATTGACTTAATATACAAACTTTAGGGTTGAATACAGTTGACTAACAACTTAACAAACTAAAATTATAGCGGTATTCAGTGTTTGCTGCAAATGTAAAATATGTAGCTTTTTGATGAAATCCAACAAAATACACACAGTTTTTGTTAAATTTTATAAAAAGCTGCAATATTTTGCATTTGCAGTTTTGCAAGACCATTTGCACCAAACACTGAATACAGCTTATACAATTTATTGTGTTTGTTTTACTTTTACATTTTGCAAACTTAATTAATGTTAACAAATGGAAGAATTATAATAATAGACTGACTATATTTAAAAAATGCACACATGTAAAAAAAATAATAACTTGTTCTTTTCTTCTTCTCATTTTTAATGTACTTCAACATCAACTAAAAATGAATTTAACTGGTTGTCATGCGAGCCAATTCTTCACGTAGTTCATTGGCGTCTATGGTGCCTTCAGCAACTGACGTGCTGTTAGTTACATTCGAGGTTGGCCGATTACAGCTCTTCTTGTGCATAAACCAATGCAAACGTTGACACTCACGATCGCAATATTGCACAGCTTTACACTTGGAACATTTTTTGTCGGGTTTTTCATTGCCACAGGAACTGCAGTAGGAAGCTTCATCCATAAAGCCACGTTGACCATTAATAGCAGCACGTAGAATGGTCATTGCTGAGGGAGCATCTTTTGCGGCTAGTTGAGTGACCACCTGCCGAAATATCGTACATTCCCTGAAAGGAAACTCACGTACGCATTCGCGTATTGTAAATTCGACATAATCCAATTGGCCCAATTTATTTTCTTTCAATACCCTCTTAATGAACATCTCAACAAAATCGTGCTTGTTTGGCTCTTCGGTGTTCGTTACAGGTTTTTCTTTGCGCTGGGCTTTGCATTGGTCCTCACAGCGCATTAACTCGGAAATAATCCAACGCAGATAGTGATACTTAAATGCCATTAATTCATTGACATCACCCACTTTTAGCATTTCTTTTTCACACATAAAACGCAATGATTCGCACAAGCCCAGCAGGTGTTTAAGCAGCCCTAAGTTTTGCAAGTTTAACACAATACGGACAGGATGCAAACTAGTACCCACAACGAATTTATGGAAGGCATCTAATAATGGTGGTGGAATATACGGCGCTTTTTGAACGCCTTGTGGTTGTGTACAAGACTCAAGTTCCGATTTCGATACATAATGATTTATTGTCTCCACGCAGGCGTGATTGCCAACAAAAGCAGCCATTTGTGAAGCCGTGCGATTAACGCTGTTTAACGTGCTAGGATTTATCCCTGCATCTAAGAGCATTGTACAAATTTCTGTATTGCCAGATAAAGCAGCAAAGTGTAAAGGTGTGTAGTTAGCACCATGTTGGCTAAAATCAACATCTGCTCCCTAAAACAAAAGGAATGAATATTAATGAAGGAACCTGGAAACATTGGAATAACCGGTGCTTATATTAATAAGCACGTGGCATTAGAATGGAACACATTGTTTACAAAGTTGTTGACTTGAAAATTATGGGTTTGCTGCCATCGAACTCACCAAGTCCAATAACAATTTAACAGCTTCCTTGTTGCCCTTGCAACATGCATGTTGCAGGGGTGTCATGCCACTTTCGTCTATAAAATTTACACCTCCTTTAATTTGTACAATCAGCTGCTTGAATCCATCGTTATCGTTAGAAGCAATTTTATCAAATATCTGCTTCTGTATGGCCTCTAACTGTATTTTATTTTCTTCAGCCATATTTATTTTCCACAAATTGATTATATTTTCTTTATTGTTTATTTATATTCTTAAAAATTCTTTACAAACAAATCCTGTGAACAAGTTCTCAAAATATTTTTTTCTACACTTTTCCTTAATGTGGCAGATTGGCAACGCGAACAATATTTGTGTAGACTTGCCAGATGCTTGATTCATTATTTTGGGGAAAAATTTATGTTTTTAACGTACTCTACGCTATACAAAAGAAGTTTTCTTGGAAAAATGTTATAAAACACTTCAACTTGATGATACTGTTACATTATTAAAAGTTATTGTACGCAATTCGTTTTGCTCACAATTTAATTTTCCTTAAAATTGCAAAATTGAGTATGTTTATATTGTAGAATTTTGGAACGAATTTCCGTCATCTCTTGTCAAGTTTGGTTTGGTGACAAACCGGTTTCGGCTATGTGCCATCTTCAGTGTCAGTTCTGAGAAGAACGAAAAATGACACTGAAGATGGCACATAGCCGAAACCGGTTTGTCTCCAAACCAAACTTGACAAGGGATGACGGAAATTCGTTCCAAAATTCTACATCAAAACACCCTGTCGGAATATCAAATCAAGAATATGTTTATATTCTTTGTCATTAAGCTTCCCTCTTACTCCAATAAACTCAGACTTGCATTAAGAAACTTATATCGTGTGATATGGGTTATAATCAAGGCATATTTAAATACACCTTTTAAAATACGCCTTGGTTATAATAGTTCAAATATTCATGCACTATTCGATAAAAAAAAGTACCGTCGATTTTAACACATGCATTTCTATGCGTTATCGTCCCTTAGCAAAAATTCTGATCCCACTGACATCGGGTGAAACAGTCAGAATAGTATGTATATAATCTATGCACATTTTAGTAATTTTTTTAAACTTGTGATACTGTCAGCTGTCAAGAAAAGTCACCTTTTTAAGCATTGTATTTCCGGCTTTGTCGGTGTTAAAATCCATATATAAAAAATGTACCGGATATGGCGAAACATTTATATGGAATTTGACAGCCAATCATTTCAAAATATACTCAGATGCGCTGGTGAGATTATCTGTTTAATCTACCCTGGTAATAACTAGTATGTCGTGTTTGAAGAAAAGACGCAGTGTCAATATACTCTAGATGGTTTGCAAAATTTCGTTCAAGTGATTTTTCTTAACACTGTCTTGACTAGCCATAAATTTCTGCGCACGTTGAGATAGCGTCTGCAAAATAACGGGAGCAAATGTGTTCGTGGTCTTCTCTTTGGGGAATATGTGTAGATTTTCCTGTTCAATTTGAACATATTTTTTTGTCTAACATCGAGTTTGTTTATTTACTTTTAGCATAGTTTATGTACGTGTGTCTACAGGCGAGCGCACACACACACACACATTTTTAATTTTGCCTGTGTGTATTTTGTATGTGTGTTAATGCAGAACAGCGTTTGCACTAAATTTGTATGCAAAAGAGTAATATTATACAATTGATAAGCTGTTTGCGAAATTAACTCGAACATCAAAAAATCAATTTTGAAAGAACAATAAACATTTTATCTGAATTTTATGCCCCATCAGATAAATATTTTGATTTAACACTATATAATTTATTAAAATTCTTCAAGCTTGAAGGTCTTTCGTTAAAAAATTATATAATTATTATATAAATTATAAAATATAAATATATAATATAATTTTTAAACAAAAGACCTTCAAGCTTGAGAATTTTAATAAATTAAATTAAAAAAGGTCTAGAAAATTTATAATTTTAATTAACACTATATATTATTTCGTTTTTCTTTGATTCAGTGCGAGCCCGCATATATAGTTCTAGTGCGATCAATTTTACACAATGATCCACTCCGTTGTTGATTGGATGAAAATGATTCCACCCATTCGATTTTTATTGAAATTGTAAGCTCATTTTTGTAAAGTTTTTATTCTTGCACAATCCTGCATCAACTGTACAGCCGAATTTTGAAAATTCGATATGGTACTTATCTAATTTCACTTCTACATGATTAAATTTTGACCAAAACAAAAATCCTTCGTTCTGGCAACTATACATACATAGTTGATTGCTTTTAGTACTACTTTTATCACTTTCTATTTTCCTTCATTCCACCTTTTTCTTAGTTCAATTTGTACTGCTGTTGTATTATAACGTGTTTTCGTTTTAGCGGTATATTAATAGCGGTATTTTTTTAATATATCCCAAAAAAATAAATTTTTACAAATTATATACAGAAAAGTTGAAAAAGTAAGGGAACAACAACCTTTCGATAATTTAATATAAATAAATAATTGAAATTATAAAAAAGGTGATAAGAAATTGAAATTACAAATAAAGAATTAAATGCTGTGTGATAAAACGTTAAAGTTGTTTATATTTTTGTGTTGTACTTGTTTAAAGGGCATTGCAAAATTGCAGTATTTTGATAAAAAAAAAAAACTCGTATCTGTGTACATACTCGTACATAGATGGAAAAATACATGCTAAAATGCCACAATAGGGAAAAATTAAAAAAAACAACCCCTTAAAAACGTGTTTTGTGTAATTGAAAAATAAATATGTTGGGAAACAACTTTACTACTTCCAGTCTTATTCCTTTTCATACTTTTTGTTTTTTTTATTAGTATTCGCATGATTCTAGTCTTTACCTTATATTTTGTCTTCGATATGGAGACACAGGGAAACGTGCCTTGAATTAATGCTAGAAGCTCGGTAGGCAATCAAAACAAATATGGAAAAACATGCCCGTATTAAAAATAAAAGCTTAAATTTTTGTTATTGTTGTAGCTGGTGTTGTTGTTATTGTGGATGTTAAAGGTGTTGTGTATTTTCATGGTGGACACCGATAAGAGAGTTTGAACAAAAAAAAAAGAAAAAAATGTTTAAGATAAGATTAATATGATTAAATTTCAGGGTAAATTTTTTTTTTGTATTTGGGCTTATTTCTAAGGAATAATAACAAATAAAACAATAAAAACAGCCAAAATATACACAAATAATACGCAAACTTAAAAATTTTGAGCAAGGCTTTCTTCAAGACATCTTTTACTGATAATTTTTTATTTTTTTTTTTGTGTGTGCTTCTACAATATATATGTGTGTACATATCCATGTGTACTTCTGAATATGTATGTAGGTATTTAATTTTTCTTTGCAGTTGTTTTAAAAATACAAGCGCCCCCCCACTATGTGCCGCTATTTGTGTACACTCTCAAACATTACTAAATAACAGATAAAGATAGATGTGGATGTTATAAAAAAAATATACCTAGGTTGATGTTTTATCTCTTACTTTTTAAATTAATGCTTGCTAGCCATTTACATTTGGAAGATTACTTTATTAAAATGTAGATCATCAATCTATGCTAGAGACGTAATTTCTATTAATTGTTTCTGATTTAACTAATAACAACGTGGAGGCGGAAACTTACACCCGCTGGATCCGCTCCTGCTCACGGTATACCTAGTTGCGAACTTACCGTTTATTACTCGCGTCACTAACATCGCTACAATGCAAATGTTTTATTGGCTAACGCCGCTGTATTTGATTTAAGTAACATCTTCCACTTGGTCCAATAAAAATCCTCTTGATGCGGCTTTGCGCGAAAAATATTTCCATTGAGCTTGAATTCGTATATTCAAATTTATTTATTGGTAACCACGATATTACAATTCTAGCCTCAAATATGCTGCCCAGGTTTCTATGTTGGAAATGGAAGCAGCAAAAAATTTCAATATATATTTATGTATCTAGTGAGTGGTGGTGTTGTTGCATGCTTAAACAAAATTTGATCGTAAACATTGTTGATACCTATCTTGTGTAAAGAAAATATGGATAAGACTGATCATACGTCTTGACTAGCCAAAAATGTGTTCACACATTGAGAGAGCGTCTGCAAAATAACGGGAGAAAATGTGTTCGTGGTGTTCTGCTCGGGAATACGTGATGTTCCTGTTCAGTTTGAGCATAATTTTTTTGTCTATCATCGAGATTATTTGGACGCTCTCAACATAGTTTTTCTACGGGTGTTTATATACGAGAGCATACTCACACATTTTTTATTTCGCTTGTGTGTATTTAGTTTGTGTGATGGTAGAACAGCGTTGTGCGAAGAACGGTTTGGTCAACTTTGTTTGAACACGAACAGCTCATCACAGTGACGGTCTTCACGAGCCAAATTCCTGTGCGATCAGCAATCTATACGTTGGCAAAACAAATCTATGGCTAGTTGAGACGGCATATATGTAAATATTATGTTTCTTCTTAATTTTCAGCAGGTTTGTTTTCATCCTTTAACGTTTTTTTCTATTTCCTTGTTTTCCTAATTTTCAATAATTGTTCATATTGTTTCTCTACTTTCCTCATACTTGCTAAAATAAAACCCAATTTATGTTTCGTGCTGATGTTGTTGCATTTTCTGTTGAAAATACATATTACTTGTGTATGTACATATAATGGTACCTACATACGTATTCCTCTTATTCTTAGTAAAAAATATACATATTTCTACTCATACAAGTGTATGAGTGTGCAAGCAAAAAAAGAAAATATATTATTGATAATTCTCGATTATTGATTAATATTTTCTTTCCATATTGACATAAACATGTGCAAATCCGAACACTGAAATCCTTCTTTGCGTTTTTTAACATAATTAGTTTGATAGAGCACCATATGATACGAGTAGTAAATTTGAGATAAATAGAACTGAACTATATTTTAAACTAGGTTTTTGAATGGTATCGTAAGTAAGACGACGATATCAACACAATTATATATTCTTCATTGCTATCTACTATTCACACAGGCATTAATTATTATTCGAATAAAACCGACCGTTTTCAATTGAAAAGGTAAAAATAATTTATTAAATATTAGACTTTATACCTTTGAATTACTTTCTGGCTTGAATTTGCAGGCAGTTTAAATTAGGTACACATATATTTTAAAAATGAGATAAATGTACCCAAAGAAAAGGGAATTTTGTATAAAAAATTTGCGAATTTGTAACAAAAATCCTAAATTTACAAAAAATTTTATTGAATAAATAAAAGTATACGACTATTATGCACAATAACGAGGAGAAAAGAGTTCAGTTCCGTTTTCTCCTCTGGTTTTAACTACCATCTTGAAGATAGTTATTTGCAGACGTGCACGATCTATATTTGATTAAAAGCGGCTCAGTTTGTTAACCGATTTTCTTCTATTTATTTTGATTATTAGCTATTGACAAGCTTCAGGAGGTATCATTTAAAAAAATATTTAATTACCCCTCACCTGGGTTAGTTCAAATTCGATTAATGGGCGACCCCTATTCATAAATGTATTTTAATCTCGTTTGAAAACAAAATTATCATTTTATCGAAAATAAGAAATTAATTCTCATTATATCTCTACAGGTACTCTAATTTATTTTAAAATAAAAGAAAATACAAGAAATAAATTTATGGATCAATGCTGTAGTTTTTAAACAAAAAATTAAAATTCTGTCTGCAATGTAATAAAATATATTTTGTTGTTAATGGACTCTTAAATGTGTGTCACCCTTCTACTTGACCCATAAGTTTATATTTATAACATATTAAAAGCACATACAAAGTACGTACATTCAACTCATAACTATTTCAATCATGTGGTGATTGTAAGCTTGTGTGTTGCTAGAGCAACATGTACAATTTTACCAAAGAAGTTAATTTTCATAACTTTAGAAAATTTTCACATAAAGAACTGTTTTTTTTTTAAATCCAGACGAACAATGCATTGAATTTCATTGCCTCTAGTGCACAAAATAAATGGCATCAAAAGTATGTACGCAAACGGAAAAAGTCGTTGTCCCCTAGTTACTTCACCGATCGAAGAACTCCATTAACCAATATAGGTATTTATAATTGTTTTTATTCACTTCTATAAGTGACGGTCCAAATAATAAATACGAGTCTGCCTACTGGTCGAAATCCGACCAATTTACATACTTCTCATTTGAGGATAAAAATTAAAGGCCGTCAGTAGCTACTAAGTAAAATAAAAAAGAAGAATATCTGTTGACAAACAGGTCAGAAAATAATACTGGACATGTTCTGATTTTTTTTAAAAGCATTAGTGGGAACTTGAATACTTATAATACCGAACCTTTTTTAATAAAATTTGGATTGTGCACATTTGCAAATAAACTCATTTAAAATGGTAAATTTTTGCCAGTCAACTGTATAATGGTAGCGTAAAAGGAATAAAAATTATTTTGCCTATTAATTATATAAATAGATGTCCTTTCTGGCAAAATTTTACAAATATGTTGCCATATCTAGGTGCTTAAGAGTTCCTTTCTAAAGAATATGCAATATTTTGCACAGAAATCCTGGTGAATATGTAAAATTTTTTACCACAATTTAAAGAATTTTAGGAATGAACTTAGTGCTTGAAAATTATTGAACTAAAAAAGAATAAAACTAAGTTTGATAAGTCTTGAGTTATGAAATTGTCGCTTTAAACGTACTTAAGTCAGGTTATTGATGTTTGTAAGAGAAAAAAACAGGCCTTTTAAGAGTTTTCAAGGAAAATTATTATTGCTAAATATTAAATTTTACACGTCCTCAGTAATAACAAATATATTGGAGTATCTTGCTTCATAAAATGTCCCCCAAGTTTGGCTAATCGAAAAATACTAAAAATAAATTGGAAAATAGTACCGGTGTCATTCAAAAGAACAACTCAATGAAAATATGCTCTACTAATGTTCAAACAAACGCTGTGCATTCAATGGTGGACAATAAGAAATATGCCCGAATATTGATTCGGAATGAAAAATATTCTAATTCTATTTCTTCAATCTAAAGTTAAAAAAAAACTTTAATGCTTCCAAATTTTAAATGAACAGTTCTTTAATGAATTAAAGTTTTGTCGTCTTAATTTATTTACATACATACATATCTATTCCTTTAGAATTGTTAACCAGTTCTTTGACTATTCTTTTTATAACCAAGTTGTTTTCACACAAATTCAACATTTTATTGATCCATATTTTATTTTGCGATTTTATATTTAATATTTTTTTTCCCGTAAACGCTTATTTAAATAGAAACCAATTATCGCGATAATTTAAAAATATCACCAAGTATTTACTTATGGATTAAGGAAATAAAACAAATAATTACCAAAAAGTGTTCAAAGTACAAAAATAAAAGTGAATTGAAAGAAAATATACAATCAGAAATACATACGGTAGAGAAACAAATTTATAAATATAAAAAAAAACATATAAGAAATGGGTAAATTACTGAGTTTATTGGCACGTGATGATTCAAACTGTTGCACAGCCAAATCCTACGATGTTTTTTTGGATTTTGAAAATGCAGCACCCACGGAAACAGAACGAGAAATATATGAAGAGGTAGAACGTGTACTCAAAGAATCTGAAGCTGTATTAGAGGAGATACAAGTTTATAAGGTAAGCGGTAAATTTTTAATGTTTATTCGCTTGAATATTAATATAAAGTTTTGTTTATGTATTTTTATAAACAAATGAATAATTTAATTTATTAAATAAACCCACCCACCTACTGATATATTTTTTTTAATGTTCATAAGTAAGTTTTATATCTGGCAGCAGGGTTTTTTAAGTCGTACGAGTATGTAAAACTCACTCATGGGGCACCTTGTTTGTTCCAAGTAATTGTTTTGTTTTAATTTATCTCTTTCTTTTATTTATACGAATGAATATATAAACAAATCATCTTGTTGTGTTTTAATTATTTAGTATATAGATACATATGCATGCATGTATGTATGTATGTATGTATGTGTAGGTACATTAATGAATTATTTTTGTTTAATATTTCTTACTGGTATTTATGGTGACGTTATTTTCTTGCTGTCTAAAGTGTGACTCACGTGTTTACAATTTTTTATTTTATTTATGGCACCCTATAAGCCATTGCTCGTGCTTAATGTTATGAGTTTAGTTGATTGACTTTTAATATTTTTATAAATAAATAGATTATCCAATTGTATATCATTTAAATTGTGTATACATGCTAAGTTGCAAATTCTATTAATTATTACTAAAATTTATTAATAAATTTAAAATAATCAAATCATAATATTTAATTGTTCCAACCGTCTTTTACCCATTTATTCTTACGTGAATTTGCTTTTTATAGTAAAATCTATAGTGATCAAATTTTATGAAAAAAATATATTTTTAAAATAAATTTCCTTTTAAAAGAGTGGTACAGAATTAATTTGTTTTAAAAATTGTATAACACTAAAAAGATTGTTTTTGTTTGTTAATTAAATATTACAATACAATTAATTACAAATTATATTCTGACTTAAAATACCGAGCGTATTAATCAACACCTCCGCCCATTGCAATGAATATACCAGGCTATCGGGACAACCAACACCTGAAGAAATATTCGAGTTATAAATATAAATTATTGCTTTAGACTTTGCTAGATGATGAATTTATTTTTCAACCAAAATTTTAACTTTCTCACACTATTTAAAAATATAATATATATTTTGAACTCTTATATCCAAATTTAAGGTAATTTAAACGTAGCAAGGCAAGTAAAAAAAAAAAATTGTTTTTCTGTTAAAATTTTAATGTTTTTTGTCTTTAAGATCTTTCGATTTCTCATTGGGTCCAAGGTATTTCGACCATATGGTGTTTAAGTTCTTCTAAAAAGTTTGCCAGTGAAATGCAACGAAATTCAGCAAATGAATTGTATTTTTATAATAAAATGAGTTGGGATAGAATGAGCTACAAATATTTTATTAAATTGATTAATTTAATTTAAAAAACCTTTCAATTTGCTCAATAGAGTACTATGGTAGTCGCTACAAATCATTCAATATTTAATCCTTCAATATCGTACGATTCTTTGTTTAATGTTGTACTTGTTATTTTATTATCACTATCGACGTCATAATATCAATTTCTCTAAAAAAACACTATGAATGAGCGAAACATTTAATCTATAAAAACATACAATCGCATCTCATTTAGCTACTTGCTTTCTTTTTTATATAAATATATTTGCCATTATTCGTTGACTTTTGAGGTTAAATTTAATTTTACATTTATAGTGTTAACACTAGAGTCGATGACTTAATGGTACTGTCCGACCGAAAGTTTGGATTCGGCAGAGTCGTTTGGAAAAATGTGATATTCGGCTAAAATTCTGCATTCGGAAAAAAAATATTTTAGAGTAATTATACAGGTAGCTGGTTCATTGTACACAAGTCAACTTAAACCCAATGGAACAGTACATAATGGGTGGTTTTTTTGACCGCATGTGTTTTGAAAATTGAAAAAAAACCAGAAAATTTACAAAAGAGAATCAAATATTTAGTTGTGCCGTTAAATAGATGTATATACGTTTTAAAGATTATTTCATGTAAATCTTGCTCACGGCTATGCCTGGTACCGACCGGTATCTCACAAATGGCGGCTGCAATGTTGTCTTCTAGGACTAAAGTTGTGGCTGGCTTGTCCCTGTACACGAGAGACTTCACCTATGTCAAAAAAAAAAACGTAGTGTGGTCATGATATTGGCGGCCATTGGACTGCTCGAAAACGGGAGATTAATTGCTCACAAAACTCGTCTCTCAATAGGTGCATGGTATCGTGTGCCTTGTGGCACCGTTTTGTTGAAACCACATATCAGACAAGTCCAATTGATTATTGATTTGATATTTCGATAGGGTGTTTTGATGTAGATCTTTGGAACGAATTTCCGTCATCCTTTGGAGACAAACAGGTTTCGGCTATGTGCTATCTTCGGTGTCATTTTTCGAACGAACGAAAACGAAAAATGACACTGATTATAGCTATAAACTCACGTTCATTTCGAAGGTCTTTTCATGCTTACCTGAAAGCAAATAAAGAAGGAGAGAGAGGTAGCGAGCAGAGGAGTTAATTTTATTCGAAAATTGAGAATTTAAATAGGTAACCTAGAATACTCAGCTGCACTGGTGAGTTTTCGCCCTTGCATATACATGATTAAACATGCCTTGATTAAGTCAAACTTGTTCAACGCCGAATTCGCTTTGCTCCCTGCTTATAACTAATACGCCTTGATCAGTTTGTTAAATAAAACTGAGTCAGTAATAGTTCGAATTAAAAGTTTCTCCAACAAATACCTAAACATTTCAATAGTTCTGACACCTTTTCCTTTAAAGTTATTCATACAAATTGTTTTGATTTAAAATCTAAAAAATAATTTCCATCAAACACGAATGTCATTAAAATTAAAGCAGCATTAAAGAAAACATAAAAACTGAAACTGCTATTGCAATTTATATAAAGGAATTATAGTTTGTGTTACATTCGAGTCACTTGCCGTTGTTGACTCGGTTATTTGATTTTTTGTGTTGTTTTTTTCTGGTGCATTTCCAATTTAAGTGAAAACAAAATACAGGATGAATATACAAAAAGGAAAGTATGAAAAAAGTCCCATCATATCTGGAAACTAGTAACCAGGTTTTTACTGCAACTACTCTCTACTTTACTTCACACTAATTCTAATGATGTGCTATGAAACAGCAGCACAGAAAACATTTTTAATGATGAATAAAGAATTGTCTGTCCCTGAGTTTTCGTTTAATGACTTGTCTCCCCATCTTTTTTCTCTGTTATACTATCTATTTCTGGGCAAAAAGGAAAATAATTTATTTTTCAGGAGTAAGTATTTGGAACAGAGAAAAAGTGGATGAAAAAAAAATGCATAAAACGAAAATTAACTTTGATTTTAAAGTTTTTACAAACTAATGAATGCTCTCTTGCTTTTACTAAGTTCCATTTAACTGGTATTTAAGAACAATATTTATAACTTACATGAATTGCATTAACTGTAAGTAAAACGAATAACTATGTCACCAGTGTAAACAGACTGGTTTTATTAATACTCCGTGATCATGCACTCCTTACAATCCGGTACAATTACTTTACATATGAATAAAATAAACAAAGAGATTAAACATTTTGTGGTTAAGCTTAATCGCTGTGAGGTATGGTTATATATGAGTTATTTAAATCATTTTATTCATAGATTTTCTTAAGGCTTAATACCTTCGCACAAAAGTGTTAATAAGAATTTTTCAGCTTTTAACAGTTTTTTCTATTCTACAGTTTACCCTATTTCCGTCCAGACTTTATTTAAGGGTGCGTTGTTCCCATTTTCCTCGTTTAGTTTACCACAATAGCAAATGTTGCTTTTATTGTTACTGCCATGGTTTTGGCTTTTTAGGTCAAACACAAAAAGCAGTGTAAAGTAATTTTCTGGTTCATTTGGTTGTTTTTATAGTCGGCTGGCATGTATGTATGTAACAGGCAAAAATAAAAATTATTATTTATATAAACAGCTAAACATATTTTCGCATCTTATTTAAAGGAATTACATATTTTGTATACGGAATAAAAAAAGTCAATAAGTCTTAAACCTAAGTTTGAAAGGGAAACAACAAACCTAAGTTTTATACCTGCCGTGTTGGCTGTTTTGAAACAACGCCTACTTTTACTTGTGTGTGGCTTCAAATTTGAAAATAATTTTGTAGAAACCTGTATAATCAATATATGCACACGCAGGAAAACAAATATAGAGACCACGACAGCTAACATAATATGGTTATGTTGAACTATTTCAAACACTACTTTAGTTACGTAAAACAAGTACTTGTTTAAATTTGATCACAACATGGTTGGACTGAGCAATGTATATTCAAAAAAAAATTTTTTTTTTAAATTCCAACAACCAACAAGATATTTTTCTATATAAAATTCATACAATAAAACCTAATATGCAACCTTTTTTTAATCAAAGTATCATTAATAAGCAACGAATAATATCTATTCATAAAATTTATTCTCGACCTCGGTTGAAAGGGAAATAATTAACAAATACAGAAGTGAGTACATGCAAATAATGTTTTTGCTTTGCGTGTGTCATATGAAAGATTTGAAATATATAATTTTCGACTTATTTTTTTTTTATTTCATGCTAAAATCAAAAAAAAAATCGTGTTTTGATAAGATGTGTAGCGTGACAAATATGGGCAAACATATTTCCGGCTAACCTTTGCCTAATCTGCCGCATAGGAAAAGAAATGTTAAAACTAAATCAATATTTAAACAACCCGCTAACGAAGTTCAAAAAGAAAAACTCTTTATTTTAAGGTAGTGTCTGGTGCTCATTTACACATTGATTTATGTTTTTTTATTAAGCAGTGACTTTATTGAATTTTTTGTTTTTCATTTATTATTTATATTCCCTTGTTCAATTCTGTGAATCGCTTCATTTTTGGAGTTCGAAGGTAAATTCGAAGCTTTTAAGGTAAAAAAAAATATATAAATAAAAAAAAAAAACTGTTAGTTGAAGCGACAGAAACTTTCAAATAATAATACGAGTAGTCACGTTTGCAGTACAAATATAAACAAGTTTGAGGATTTTCCTAAACTCTCGATTTACGGTTCGATTTATTTTCGATCAAGGCGAATTAAAACGTAGATTCTTGGAACGAATTTCCGTCATCCCTTGTCAAGTTTGGTTTGGAGGCAATCAAGAATCAGCGCATTAAAACGTAAATTCCCTAGCGCAGATGATGACTAAGCCGGAATTGTCTTGAATTCACCCGTGAGTCTACTTGTTATCAATTGTCCTTGCTTTCGATCAAGCTTGGGTATGTTAAAAGAGCAGGTGTGATTAAAGATAAAACTAATTTCATACCAACGATCTTCTAACATTATACTTTACAATATGTATAAATATATGTATGCATTTCCGGAACCAGCTATCAAGCTCAAGTTCCGGTCTCATCCGGCTTCACTCGATTGAAATTCTTCAACACACATTTTTTAAAAATTTTTTTTTGTCGATTTTGGCTATTTTATTTAACACGAAGCACACTGAGTTGTATCGTCTTAAAAACTCCAGGAATAATGTCAAAACTATTTTGCTTGATTAGTAAAAAAAAAATTGCTTTGTAATTTATCAAAAAAAAAAAAAAAAAACAAATTATATCATACATACTTTAATTACCTGCAAAAACTTTCAATGTGACTTACATATATAAAAATGTTCCTTACAGAAAACCACACAAGTCATCCAGCCTTAAGGACAAAAATAATGAAAAATTTAATCATTGTTTTCGTTATAAATTTTAATCGAAGAGATTTTTTTTAATAAATCCTTTATTTAAAAAAAAACGACTTAAATCGCTCAAGTGCTTTTAATAAAAGCTTACATATTTCACTATATTATTACAAAAAAGATACAGAACAAGCTAAGCTCCTACATTTTTAGTTACATTCCACCAAATATTAATAATACTCTGAGTTTGGAAAAAGTATTTTTAAACAAAAAGAATAATAATTTTGCACCTGGGGTTGAAGGCTCCATTATAAAATTTTAGCTTTTAAGCATTCGAGGAAAAATATATTTGACATCAGTTATAAAAAAGTTTTGTTTTTTCACTTGTTGCAAGAATATGCAAAGTTTACCCACTTTGAACGTATGCTTGATAATGTTTAATTTTATCTACATTTATCCGATACCCAGTTTTACTAAAACAAATCGTAATACTAAAAAATAATTTAACGCAAATTTTTGGGAAATTGTAAACTAAACAAGTTACGTGTTGTAACAATAAAAAAACAAGTTAAATTGGGTAAATTCTTAACTATGTAGTATCGAATGCGTCATGGGAGTATCATGGTACCTTTGCGTTTTAAATTGTACCATTTTCGTTGCAATTGTGCCTACTTTACCATCCCTAAAAAAAGTAAAATTATGTGCATTCGTTTTTAAAACTAAATACTTTATACATACTCAGATTTTTTAGTTTACACAGCAAAAAGGTCTGTTTGGACAACGTGAAGGATGAGAACATATTTGAATGTTGTTTACATTTTTATATTTTCCTTTTTTTGTTTAATTTGGAAAGCACTCGAGGATTTTTTTCATCATTATACTTACGAAAATAAAAATTACAGGTTTTACGATTTCTTCTTGTAAAACGAAAATTTTGTTTCAACATAAATTTTCAAAATATTTTAAATGTTTCTAATAAAATTTTGTGAATCAATTTTTGTTTACTTTACTACGGCCGGTGTTTTGAAATTTATTTTAAAGTGTGTTTTAAACTTTTAGAGTTTTAAATTAAACACGAAAGATTTTATGTTACGATCCACACATTCCACTCTTTGCAGTTTTAGTAACGTAGTGGCAATAATAATAAACGACACTAAACAGAGCATTATGCTGAATGCATCGCTAATCTGGCTAAATGCAACAGTTTTGCTAATTAATTGCAATCAATGGAGATTGGAAGTTAGTACACCCATGAATAAAGAATTTTGGAAATAAGTCTAGTTACATCTCTTGCCTTTGGTTCACAATTGTGTATGTATAATCCGCTTTTCTTGAAAACATCATCATTAAAAGCGAAACGATTTTCGACTCCTAACTTCATATTTAAAAATTTAGTTTACTTTTATAAATCACTTTTCATACAGGGTTATCCATTCAGTGGTTTCGAAAGTATGTAAACAAAACATTCCTGAATTTTAATTTTTGTGTTACGATTTTATTCTCTTAACACGGTTACATATCAGAGATCAGCAATTAATCGTTTTTTCGCCGACCATTGAAATTCAAGTGATCTGAATTACTCATACTTACAACAACGTTGAATTTTAAGTATAAATCGCAATAGACTTCGATTTCAAACTCATTCCATCCCAAATTTGTTTGATTCATAAATTTTAAGTTGTGGGAAAATGATATAAATTTCGCAAGTTTATTATAAGCTGGCTCCTTTATAAAATATAAATTGTCTGGAGGAATCAATTAAGGCTGTGAAATTTGTTCCAAGTTGTTTAAAATACCCCGAAAAATTAAGGTGGTAGAGAGCTACTACTTTCCCAAGTAAGATTTGTTTGAAAATTGTCACCTTTGCCACCATCGACGTTTAACACAGATTTTGGGTTCGCATCACTGGTGCCAGCTCGTAAATAAAAATTTGTTTGTGAAAAAGACATATATTTGTACCAAAAATCTATATCGAATCTAGAATAAAAAAAAATATATCTAGTTGACTCATGGTTTAATTAAATAATTTGTTTTAATTTTTTTTTAAGTAACCTTGTTTGGCAAGACAAGCGTCAATAGGTAAATATATTTTAAATTAACAAATTTTCTTCCATTTTATTTAAACGAATAAAATTAATTTTAAGCAAATTAGGATCATTATTATAACTTGCCGATAGTTGAAGTTATGATATTATCGGAGAGATTATTCGTTTTTCATTGTTATGAGTATACTTTAAGACAAAGCTGTCCGATAAGCTGAAGGGAAGATGTTCTGACCTTTAACTTTTAACGTGAGCTTTAAAGATTTGGAGTTGCCATATTTTGAACAACACCAATTTCAAATTAGTTGGCAAATCAAAAATAAAAATTAAAAAGAGACGGCTAGAAAATGTTTTTGAAAATAAAAATATCACAAGGTTTTTTTGCAAATAAATAAAAGTGAGTCGCTGCCACTATGTACTCTTAAAAACCAATTACATTTGTCAGTTTCCTGTCTTGCACTGCCATATTTTCAAAAGGAGTAATTTTATTTCACAAAGAAGTTATAATAATGAATAATAGTTAAAGGTCTCTTTATTCCTCACTTTAGCTAAATGCACCTTTTACTAACGTGAACTTTAAAGGCAAATTGTAATAATGTCCCTTAGCATAATAATTAAACACAAGTTGTGTATTGGTGTCTTATTTCTTGTGATATACATTACAAATTTGTATTTTGATGTTTAAATAAATATGTGGTCATTTCTATAAATTTTATTAAAAATGCACAATTATGTTTCGAATAAATATTTTTGTTTAAATTCTACTTGCAAACTGCAAAACTTCCGGTAATTCAATTTTTTAAATTAATTTTAATCGTTTCTGTGTTGTAAAATGAATGTTAAAAATAGAAAAAAGAAGTGTTGAAAATTATTTAACACACAGACTAAACTGTGTAGACAGACACAGTTAGACAACACAACAAACGACAGAAATATGTGCATATGTACATATATGAATTGTAACCATAGTAGGTGCAATATTTATTTAAAAAAAAAATTATAATTGAATAATATTTTGTATGTACGAACAAAATAACAACCCTATCCACCCATATGTGTCATCAAAAACACATTAAAGCAGATTTGTTTACATTCTTCTTTGTCCAAATGTTATAAAAATATGGACTGTAAATACTAAAACGAGCACGAAATAAATTTGTTTACATATTCGTTGGAGTTACAGCGATTATTTTGTCATTCATAACCTTTTCCTGTATTTGGAAAAATTTTAAATTGTTACACATAATTTAGTTTCGCTGTTGCTGCAATCATGTTTAACTATGTATGTTTAGTAAAGCCAGGCTCAATTATAAAAATAAATTAATACAACTATTTCCGTTAGCTTAGAAAGACGTAGGATATTTAAATTTAACTACTACAAAGTTTCAATTTTAAGCAATTAATGGCCGCTATTTATAAGTTTTATATTCAATTAACCATGTGTATCAACTTTCAAAAGCACTTAAAAACATTAATTAATTATTATTTTGTTTGAACATTGATTAAAATTAATTTCTAATTAAAATTTGCCAAAGCAATGGCGGACGTTGGGTAGCCGATTTACAGTTGGCGGTTATTTTGGAGTTAATTTGTTTTGCCAATTCATCACGGGAGTAATGTTTGCCAATTGTTCGAATTTATTGTATAAAATTCGAGAAACTCATCGGACATTCCTTGCATTTGATAGTGCCCGTAATTAAGGTAAATTTAAACGTGCTCAACAAACAACTTTATTGAAAATTTTGCTAAATATAGTGGTTACAAGATTCATTGTGTGCAGGAATTAGTCAAGTAAACATTGCTATTGATCCACAATTTCATTTGTCGCCGTTTTTAAACAAATCATAATCGACTAGTCATTGTTGAGCACTCATTGTGGTCTGGTACGCTTTACATACCCTGTGGTCTCATTGGTCCATATACTTTCAGAGAAGTGATTATTAATTTTTTCGTGCTTCAATTAGAACTCCGACGGTAGCATCTGCACAATTTCAGTCTCATATTCATAAGTTAGTAGACTGGCTAACACAGTGGGGAATAAAAGTAAATCCATCAAATTGTGCTCATGTAACCTTTTCATTAAGAAGGCAAAATTGCCCAACAATAACAATAACAAATACCATGGTTCCAGCGGAAACGCACGTTAGATATCGACCCACAACTTGGTACCGCTTCGAACTACATTGGCTAATAAGTCCTAACTCAACATTGGTTTTGGTATATGAAGTCCATTTAAACACATCCGTTATAAAGTCATATGGCATTCAGCTGTGGGGTATTGCTTGTACATCAGACATTCAGAAGCTGCAGATAACACAGTCTAGGATTTTACGTCTTATCGTATGCGCCCCCTCGTATATAAGAAATGAAAACATCCATAGGGATCTAAAAGTTCCCACTATCCAGGAAGAAATTAAAACATACACTTCCATATACTTAAACAAACTAGTCTTACATCCCAACTCTCTTGTAAGCAATTTATTGCAATTTGACGGACACCAGAGACTAAAAAGAACTGACACATTGAGCCTGGCGAGGCAGCTCTCTACACAATAGTAGATAGTTTATTCAGATTTGAATACGAAAAATTAGTTATTACATTGGTAAATAAATTAATTAGTTATTACATAACTTGTAAATAATAATTTAGAATACTTATTGTAAATTTCTCTTAGTAGAAGGATTCAATAAATTAAAATTAAGTATAAAAAAAAATAGAAGTCATTGACGTTGCAAACGTTGGTTAATTTACTGAAGGAAAAATTAAAGAAAAGATTAATTTGACGAAATGAATTTGTTAATTGGCCACCTTGCCGTGCGACTTGATGCCATTAAAGTATTTTCACTAGGGCCTGCTTTACTGTGAAGATTGTAGGAAGGTTGGATCTCCAGATTACGATATGAAAAACATACACATCATTTCTGTATTTTTTTTCAATTCGTAGTTATTTTTAATGGGAGAATAAATTGGTTTATATATATATTTTTTTATTGTTTCAAAGATCTATTAAGATAAGAATTACACTGTTAAATAATATAACCTTCTTTTTGCAGTTAATTATGTTTGCAAAAACTTTTTTTAAAGAAAGCATTAAAAAAATACGTAATTATAATTTTATTAAAGTTACGCTCACGTATGTATATCAAACATTAGACCAAAAGAGCGTAACCAATAAAAGATTAATACTACATTTTCCATTAAACAAATATTCTCTTAGTAAGAAAAGTTTCTACTTAACATGCGGGGCAACATACTTTCATTGTTACATAGGGTGGTCCAACCAAAACGCACGATGTTAATTGTAAAGAAAACAAAAAGTTTTCCGAGAATTATCTTAATATCTGTTTATTATCATAGAAAGATCTATGCCAATTATGTATGAAACAAAATATCGGCCGGCGAGCATGCACATGTGTTTTCACATTTCCTACAGACCCGGTTTGCCGAAATTCGCGCACAACTCTCCCAATTGTTGACACATTCGATCGATTATGCTGACCAAAAAAAATCACGAAGTGCACGAAATGCATTTTGATTTGAACGCTCATTTTCGTAAAAGGCTTCAACAATCATAACGCGCTGCTCAATTGTTAAGGTGTGTCTCTCACCTTATGGTTGGACCATCCTATATTATTCACTTGAACTTCAATATTTGAGAAAAATTTTTGGTTAAATATTTGACAAATGTGAGCGTGCCTTAAGTATTTTTGAAGTTTTTTTTTTTACAAAAAATAATCAGTAATCTAGCTTTTTAACGAAATAAAAAAGCTTTCCTAGAAACAAAATTACTCCTCGTATTTGAATGTTATACAAAATTTAAGAAGTCATGAATTTTTCATGAATTTATTTTAGTTTTAATACTTGGCCAACTTTTGTTGAAATAAACACAGTGAAATTAATTATATTTTTAACGCTGCCTGTATCTCAATAATTTTGGTTTCATCTCAACACACAAGTATTAGCAGCACTTTCATTTTGTTTCACTTAACAATTAGTGCAGACATTTACAACAAATGTTGCCAATTTAATGATGTAGTTTATATCTTTCTGAATTTTTTTTTATTATGCGTAAATGAGTATACCCAGTTGATCATATCTGTAAGACAGCTGTTTTCTGCAATATATAACTTTATGAACTTCTTATATATAATTGCGTTAGTAATTTCATATGCATAACTCTATTTCGAGAAGCTTGTCTTTAAAGTTGTATATTATTAATAACATTTTAATAAAGACATTTGTTATAAAATTTATTTAATAATTTGAAAGGCATTCATTTACACAGGCTTAAAAATTCAGATCAACTTTATGACTTTATGAAGCAAATGGGTAGATGTTTGTTGTGTTATTCGAGGTGATGAACTCGAATCTGCACTCGGTTTCGTCAAAGTGGTTATAATTTTCGAAATATACCGTAACGTGAAAAAGCAAGCAGCTGCATGACAAGTATTAACATAAATAGTGAAAGGTTTGCCCTATTGAGCTAAATAAAAATACGATATTCGGCAACAATACTGTGTTTAAGCAGTGCCAACATGGTTCTTTAAAATGCTCAGTAGTTTCAGAGATATCGTGGAACTTGTGCCAACAATAATTTTTTTATAAAAATATTTGTTAAAAAAAAAGCATACAAGATAAGAAAACAACAAAAATTACGTCCTTTTCACTAGCTCATAGGTAAATATGTTCCAAACAAAACGAGCCGTAAGTTACTAAAATCAATGCACAAATATTGATTTTATGCACAAATAAGTAAAGGTATCTTAGTTTCTCACACAAATAGTCTTTTGTCTAAGTCTATTTCTATTTTTCATACTTATTTTTATTTTGCTTAAAAAATGTTTTCTGATCGCTACAGCTTTCTTGATACCTCTAAAACTAATAAGCAGATTTAAAGACAATGTTAGTATAACTTAAAGGTAATTTAATGCGGGGTTTTTTACTGAAGCAAAGAGATTAACCTTTATCAAGTTGTACGTCGTGTCACTTCCTTCACTTTTGAGATAACGGTATATATCGGAAACCGGAACCATCAACCTTGAACCTCGCCCGCATATAACCTCGAAAAGATGTTTTCGAGATAACAGCTGTTAAAGCGAACAACCAACTTTTTTACGATAAAATCGGCCAGAAATTGGAAGTCGACTTGTTGACACTACGTCCCTTTCTCATTGTTGAACACGATAACGTAAACGATAATTTGTAACACTATACAGTAAAAACACAATTTCTCTCATCGTCGTTTAGATAATTGCCAAAAACTGCTAAAAGACGTTATTTAAAACTGCCGGGAGAAAAGTTTCATTTCAAAATTTTCGGAAAGAGTTCATCCATTCTTACCAACTTAAGAAGACAATAATTTTTTAGACACGATTTGTTTCCTGCATTAAAGACTATGCCTTCGAAGGGAAATGTAAGCAGTTGATACCTGATATTGTCTTTGGCTATTATGCCCTTTGCATTAGCATTACGCACGGCTTAAAGAACAAAGATCAAAAACAAAAATGTCATACATAAATTGTTGGTAAAAATGTTCTATAACACGATTTGGCCAATTGGGTAAATGGTTATTTGTGTGTATGCGTGTGCAATTGTTGGCAATACATTTTGCACTTTATTTAAAATCGGTAAAAGAACTGATGGCATTTTTAATTCTGCTTTTACTTTATTCTTGAAAAAACTGTTTTCATTCTCGATTCTGGACGTAAAAACAAGTTTAAAAAAATATAGAAAATATTCTTAACCCAATTTGAGATGTTTTTTTCTCTTTTCTTTTGCTTTACATTTACACATTTCAAGTTTTATTTATGTTGGTACAAATTGCACAAACACTTAAAATTAGATGAGCATGGCGATGATGATGCTGGCGACAGTGATGATGAAGTATTGTAAACAAATTGGTAGCATCGTGGCTTTTGGAATGTGTGTATTTTTGGTTTTCTTTTATTTTTGGGATGGGACATAACTTGTCACGTGTATAAGCAATTATCTTGACAGTTAAATGCCATGACATGTACAAAAATTCTCTACACTAATTAATAACAAGTTAAAAAAAGCAAAGCAGAAATCTTGTAAATTCATAGAGCACAAAATATTATTTGCAGTTTGCCTGGGCCCAGCAAGAAAAGTAGCAATAATTTCAAAAAAAATTTTTGATTTTAAGCTTGATACACTTTATACATCGATCGCTTTAATACCTTTTTTACTGTAGGTAACATCAAGTTCCTCAAAATTGTCATGTTTGGCATATCTTTTTTCATCGATCATTGTTGCAATTTTATAACATCCAAGGAAGCTTGTTCTCGTCAATAGGACGCTTGATTTCTGAGGGTGTGTTTTGATGCAACAAAGTGTTCTTTTCTGCAAATTTTATCTCTTTACTTCATCTTTATAATGCAGAAAGTTTAGAAAATATAATCCGTTGCTTTGTCCGATTTTTATAAAATAAACCAAAATTAAGTTATTCCGCGCACATGATTAAATACTGATTGTCAGATGTTGGAATTATCTAAGTATTTTTTACAACCATTTCAGCATGCAGTTTTAATTGTTCTTTCGGCTAAGATGAGAAGTGAATAATCGGCTTTGAAATCTGTGCTTACTATGGCGAAACATTCAAGAATACTTGAAGGCAACATTATCACCACATTGTTTAAAATGGCATCCAATAGAAGTGGTCAATTACGAGAGATTTATGTCGAGCATATTAACTGCTAGGTCCTTAAGAACTCTTCAAAGGCTGTAAGTGATAGATAACACAGGTCAGCAAAAATAAAAATTTGTGTACAGCATGGGCTTCTTTGCTTATTTTGATACACGAAGTAATGAGGTTCGGTACCTATAAAGTAGTTCTTTTAATGGACTCTGGTTCTCGAGATATGAGGAGGTTGCAGCACGTATTTTACCATAACTCCAGTACTAGCTGGGCGATTTATTTAAATTAAATATAAGAAAATTTGGAATAAAATTACAACAAAATCAGGGTTAATAAAATGCTAGATTAAAATTGCTATTATTGTTGCTACGAACTTTGTATTATAAATACCAGAAGTTTAAATATGTCAACAAACATAGCCCTGTTCTATGTTGCAATCATTTTTGAACACCATACTAGAAGTGAAGTAAAAAAAAAGGATTTTTTTTAACAGCATAAGCAAAATATTTACGATATTGCGTTTGCTTTTTTTGTGCTATTAATAAAAGAAAACTGCACAGCAATACCAAATCTTAGCTGTCGCCATTCTTGCTCTTGGTATATGTACATTTATAAAGGCTATAATGGAAAATCTTAAACAAATCCACTACACCTACATGCGTATCTTTTTTAATCATAAATTCATAGAAGGGACCTAAGTACTTAGAAATGAAAACTAAAGGATACACCAAAATTACAATGAAATTCCCGGTATTTTTTAAGTAATAAATCAAATTATGTGTGTATAAAAATTCCCTAATAGTACAAAGCAGGTACCTGTACCATTTCACAGTGCTGTGAATGTGAACGCTGTCATATTTATGCTGGTGCTGTTTCTGTTGCTGTAGTATTTTCAAGTGCATTTTTTTGATAAGGTAAGAAAATGCATTATTGCAACACTTTAAGGCGGTTCCCCATGCGGTCGTTATACCGTCATAGATCTGTGGCTTGCGTCCTATCCCCACTACTGCTCTCGTCTAGCCTGGATTATATCCCGTACGAGCATAGCAATAACATAAAGAAATCAACGAGATAGGAAATGTTTTTGATTTTTGCCGTTGCTAATGCTTGGCTGTATTTATTTTAAACAGCACAATAACAGTATAATTAATAGCATAGTACTGTATTTGTCTATGCTATTGCTATTTTACAGGTAGCATATTAATCTTTTTATTTAATATTTTTCCAAGCAAAATTTTTATCAAATTTTTTTTATTTTATAAAATGCAAGGCAATGCCAGAATTTATATGAAAAACAAAAAGAAATTACAAAAATTTTTAAAATTCATATATGTAGTTGTTCATAAAAATTTTTTAGCTTTTGAAAAAGATGTGGAAATGTCATATTTTCCCTCCCGGTTCATTCACTGTCGCTATATACGTTTGTACATTTTTGATTTTAAATATTTATTTTCATCCATTGGATATTTTTAATGCCTTTTGAAAAGCGCAATAAAGTCTAAAGAAAAAGTGAAAAGATTAATGACTTTTTCTCAACCCTGTACAAATTGTAAACGTTCGTGAACCTTGAATTTATGTATAAAAAAATTTTCAATTAAAATCTCTGATATCTGCTTAAATATTCTAAAGCCGTTTTACGTGTAATTTTGAAAATTATTTTACACTAAATAAAAAGAAAATTTAACAATGTGAGAGTATTCATATTTAGATTAATTTCACCTTGTAGTTTTCAGCACACAAAGAAAGATCAACAATCAAATTTTGCATTCCCCCCTCAGAAAAAAAGAGCAAATCAAAATAAATAAAAAATTGTATCGGCGAACCGAATAGGGTTTTATGTTTATTTTCAAAAGTGTTTGTGTGCTTTTGTTGTTTTTATCACAATTAATAAAACGCTGAATACAACAAATAATGAAATCCTACATACAGAGTCATTAAAAACATGTACAACAATAATAAAAACTGATTATATTTGTTTACATTCTTGAATTTATTTGTTCATTTAGTCGTACAGTGTAACGCATATTTAAAGATACAATACCAGCTCTAAGCATAATAAAAGGATAAACTTACGAGGAAACCCTTTATAAGGTCAGCACAAAATATTGGATCTGTTCAGGTTCATCAAGAGAGGCCAAGAAGACTTTTTAACTACACAAGTTAATGAAGCTCAATTCCCAAAATTCCTCTCATAATAAGTTATGTCGAACCCTATTTGGAAAGAAAAGAGTTTTTAAAAATTTTAAATTATTCTTGATTTAGGGCCATTATTATTTCTTGCCTTTAAAGTTTTTGTTAGTAATAGGTTACGTAAGTGACCTAAAGTGAGGTAATCTGTAATGCCTAAATCTTACGTTAAAATATAAGCTTGTCAAAGACACAGCATCGGAAGCATTACTGCATTAATATTGATGTCAAAAAATATAAACAATTTACAGTGACGTAATAAAAAAATTAACAATCCTTTAAAAACTTATTCATATTACGTTCAGACATGCATCTTAATAGAGGCAATTAAATTTAAATTTAGGCATAGACTGTTTACACATATGCAATTTACCTATGCCAATAAGCATTTGACAACTGAAAATGTGATAATTTTGTTCGTGAAAACGTGTGTTTGTAAATTTGAATAGGGAAAATTCGGCTTTAAAAGAAATTTTTTAAAAAGAGTAATTATTTTTGAAATATATGAATTATTTAGAAAGTATTTTTGCTAAAAATTTCATGAAATTTACAGTCAATTATACCTGCCATTTCCTTTTATTTTGCGATTTTTAATGTGCAATGATTTTGCCATTGAACAGAATTTGTTTTGCTCTCTACACACACTTCACCAGAGTTGCATCGAGAAGTTGAATCCATTAATGTTGCAATTTACTACCAAGAACAAAATTATATAGCCAAAACCGGCTATATGCCAAACTTACCAAACTTGACAACCATCCTCTTGGATTTATTAATTATTTTCTTGCATGGTAAATTGAGATCAATTAAGGCCTTAATTGTGTAAACTTCCTAATTGCGCAGTTAAGATACATGTCTGAAAATAGTATTACGGCCCCTGAATGACAAGAACGAATGGATTACTGCATCCCATTATTCTCTATTTAGTATTTGGGTGCTAGTAATTTGTCGTAGTTTATTAGGAGCTGCAAAATCCAATACAGGCGATATTTTCGAACGCTATACTGATTGATATAATACAACAAAAGTGATCAAGACTTACCTTAAAATATTGGAGTGAAATGTCTAACTCCATCCGCCTAGTTGTGTCCATTTTGTTTCGCTCAATGCCATCGTCTTCCGGCCTTTCTGCAGTGACTCAAAATACGTGGTATTCATTTGCTTTTTAAAAAACAAACTATTTTCAATAGAAAGTATATGTACATATATAATACATAGGGTATGACCATTTGTTTCGTCTGATCATTAATATAATTAATATCTAACATAATCTGTTTCTTTGGGAAATAAACTTTGAATCTAAAACTTTAGTTTTAATATCAGACTCGGCTCTTTTTATGATCGATATTGCTCAACTTTTAGCTCATGTTTGTTATCCCTTTTACTGGCATGACCATTTTGCTGAGTTTATAAATTGAAAGACGAGATGCACCATAAAAACATCCTATAATTTTTTGCATTTGTATATTGAAAACATTTATTTTTAATCATTTGGGAGGGTTGTTCCATTTTCCCCTGCATCTGCGAATCAAAAAACCCGTATATATCGGCTTTTCCGATAGAAACAGGTTAACTTTGATAGTCGATCACGTTTATGTTGGGTTACCGTTTAATAAGATGTTTTAAAGTTTTTTTTTTATTTATCACAATCAATCACCTTTGTAGAGAACAAGAAGTGAAGTGTAGGTTCGCTTGAAATGAAAAAGGCTTAGCATTATGCAGACAATTTTATTAAAAGTCAAATTGATACCGTGGCCTTTTTAAGATAAGTACTTTCATCCGCGTAGTCTCCCAGGAGCATAAAAAATTATTCGCTGCTTGGCGGAGTAACAAGATACATACAAGATATTAAAGCAGGAAAAATATGTCATAAGTATTTCATTTCTTGTAATCAATTGGTTTTAAACGAAATATTATCTACGTTTAAGTTCGAATGTTGTTGAGATTAAAGACAGGAATAGTGTGGCTTTTTCGAAAATTGATCTTTTGCATTTTTCGACAAAACATAACATTCTTTAATTTCGCTTGCGAATCTAATCAATTGTTCGTTTAGTCATAGAAAAAGTTACGATATTCTATTAATGTTTTCCCTAATAACGAATACTGATTAAAACCGTATTTGTGTAATTCTAAATTTAAAATTTTAGTTTCACACTGTATTTCGAAATATGTCATTTGAAACGAGAAGTTCGAAAATATATTTCCACACTATTGACCTTAACTCAATGTCGCAAACGATATTCGTTCATTATGACTGCTAGTGGTTTGATACCAATCGTTTTGTTTTATTTAAATTGAAGTAATTCGATAATCATTTCTGGTGTTTATTTTGAAATATTAGAAACATGCTGCTGTTGTAGTTTAAATATTATGAACAAAAAATATAAATTTAAAATTGCTGAAATAATAAATTCAATCATTAATGAAATATTTCATTCAACTTAATAAGAAATTTCCAACATACATGCACATACATATAAATATCAATACGTACAAAATAGCTACAAATATCGCAGTCTTTTTATGAAATTTTCTTAAAAGTCATGCATGATTTTTCATTAATTGGAGACGCCTTTGCAGTGTCATGCCAAATTTCAATTAAAGGTGTTAACAAAAACGTGACGTTTTTCCACTGCATATGATTACACTTTGTATTTCCCACTTTCTGTGTAATATGATCTACAGTTATGAAGAAAAGATATGCAATGGGTCATGTGTGTGAAGATAAATTCGAATTTAACTAGCAGAGACACAAACCGAATTTTTTAACATGGCTGATTTTGCACTTAACAGAGCTATGTTAGCAATTTAACAGTGGGGGTAATTTTGACCTTATTTTCAGAAGCCTATATTAGGAAGCAGGAACCAGATCCATAAGAAACCTCTTTTGTAAAAATTGCTCAAAGCGTTAGTTAATTGACCCATAAAAGTAAAACATCTAAAATATTTAGGAAACAAAATTAAATTGCATTTAAAAACAGCGCTTTTGGCGAAACTGTTAATCTTGAACTTATTTCCAGTGACCATTATGGAAAAATGGTGATGGGCTGGCCCAAGCCACTATATAGGAATGGTGGTCCAGGGAGTACTTAGTGGAGCAATAAAGGTGGGATATCTGAAATAATTTTAGAATCCGAGTAAAAACAAAATTTTAAAAGTACTAATTTTTGAAAATTTCTTGAGAGGATAAGTGGTCATTATGGAAAAATGGTGATGGGCTGGCCCAAGCCACTATATAGGAATGGTGGTCCAGGGAGTACTTAGTGGAGCCATAAAGGTGGGATATCTGAAATAATTTTAGAATCCGAGTAAAAACAAAATTTTAAAAGTACTAATTTTTGAAAATTTCTTGAGAGGATAAGTGGTCATTATGGAAAAATGGTGATGGGCTGGCCCAAGCCACTATATAGGAATGGTGGTCCAGGGAGTACTTAGTGGAGCTATAAAGGTGGGATATCTGAAATAATTTCAGTATGCGAGTAAAAACAAAATTTAAAAAAAAAAAAATTTTTTTTTAAAAATTTCTTGAGAGGATAAGTGGTCATTATGGAAAAATGGTGATGGGCTGGCCCAAGCCACTATATAGGAATGGTGGTCCAGGGAGTACTTAGTGGAGCCATAAAGGTGGGATATCTGAAATAATTTTAGAATCCGAGTAAAAACAAAATTTTAAAAGTACTAATTTTTGAAAATTTCTTGAGAGCATAAGTGGTCATTATGGAAAAATGGTGATGGGCTGGCACAAGCCACTATATAGGAATGGTGGTCCAGGGAGTACTTAGTGGAGCCATAAAGGTGGGATATCTGAAATAATTTTAGAATCCGAGTAAAAACAAAATTTTAAAAGTACTAATTTTTGAAAATTTCTTGAAAGCATAAGTGGTCATTATGGAAAAATGGTGATGGGCTGGCCCAAGCCACTATATAGGAATGGTGGTCCAGGGAGTACTTAGTGGAGCTATAAAAGTGGGATATCTGAAATAATTTCAGAATGCGAGTAAAAACAAAATTTAAAAAAAAAAATTTTTTTTTTTTAAATTTCTTGAGAGGATAAGTGGTCATTATGGAAAAATGGTGATGGGCTGGCCCAAGCCACTATATAGGAATGGTGGTCCAGGGAGTACTTAGTGGAGCCATAAAGGTGGGATAACTGAAATAATTTTAGAATCCGAGTAAAAACAAAATTTTAAAAGTACTAATTTTTGAAAATTTCTTGAGAGCATAAGTGGTCATTATGGAAAAATGGTGATGGGCTGGCCCAAGCCACTATATAGGAATGGTGGTCCAGGGAGTACTTAGTGGAGCTATAAAGGTGGGATATCTGAAATAATTTCAGAATGCGAGTAAAAACAAAATTTAAAAAAAAAAAAATTTTTTTAAAAATTTCTTGAGAGGATAAGTGGTCATTATGGAAAAATGGTGATGGGCTGGCCCAAGCCACTATATAGGAATGGTGGTCCAGGGAGTACTTAGTGGAGCCATAAAGGTGGGATATCTGAAATAATTTTAGAATCCGAGTAAAAACAAAATTTTAAAAGTACTAATTTTTGAAAATTTCTTGAGAGGATAAGTGGTCATTATGGAAAAATGGTGATGGGCTGGCCCAAGCCACTATATAGGAATGGTGGTCCAGGGAGTACTTAGTGGAGCTATAAAGGTGGGATATCTGAAATAATTTCAGAATGCGAGTAAAAACAAAATTTAAAAAAAAAAATTTTTTTTTTTAAAATTTCTTGAGAGGATAAGTGGTCATTATGGAAAAATGGTGATGGGCTGGCCCAAGCCACTATATAGGAATGGTGGTCCAGGGAGTACTTAGTGGAGCCATAAAGGTGGGATATCTGAAATAATTTTAGAATCCGAGTAAAAACAAAATTTTAAAAGTACTAATTTTTGAAAATTTCTTGAGAGCATAAGTGGTCATTATGGAAAAATGGTGATGGGCTGGCCCAAGCCACTATATAGGAATGGTGGTCCAGTGAGTACTTAGTGGAGCTATAAAGGTGGGATATCTGAAATAATTTCAGAATGCGAGTAAAAACAAAATTTAAAAAAAAAAATTTTTTTTTTTTAAATTTCTTGAGAGGATAAGTGGTCATTATGGCAAAATGGTGATGGGCTGGCCCAAGCCACTATATAGGAATGGTGGTCCAGGGAGTACTTAGTGGAGCCATAAAGGTGGGATATCTGAAATAATTTTAGAATCCGAGTAAAAACAAAATTTTAAAAGTACTAATTTTTGAAAATTTCTTGAGAGCATAAGTGGTCATTATGGAAAAATGGTGATGGGCTGGCCCAAGCCACTATATAGGAATGGTGGTCCAGGGAGTACTTAGTGGAGCCATAAAGGTGGGATATCTGAAATAATTTTAGAATCCGAGTAAAAACAAAATTTTAAAAGTACTAATTTTTGAAAATTTCTTGAAAGCATAAGTGGTCATTATGGAAAAATGGTGATGGGCTGGCCCAAGCCACTATATAGGAATGGTGGTCCAGGGAGTACTTAGTGGAGCTATAAAGGTGGGATATCTGAAATAATTTCAGAATGCGAGTAAAAACAAAATTTAAAAAAAAAAAAATTTTTTTTAAAAATTTCTTGAGAGGATAAGTGGTCATTATGGAAAAATGGTGATGGGCTGGCCCAAGCCACTATATAGGAATGGTGGTCCAGGGAGTACTTAGTGGAGCCATAAAGGTGGGATATCTGAAATAATTTTAGAATCCGAGTAAAAACAAAATTTTAAAAGTACTAATTTTTGAAAATTTCTTGAGAGGATAAGTGGTCATTATGGAAAAATGGTGATGGGCTGGCCCAAGCCACTATATAGGAATGGTGGTCCAGGGAGTACTTAGTGGAGCTATAAAGGTGGGATATCTGAAATAATTTCAGAATGCGAGTAAAAACAAAATTAAAAAAAAAAAAAATTTTTTAAAAATTTCTTGAGAGGATAAGTGGTCATTATGGAAAAATGGTGATGGGCTGGCCCAAGCCACTATATAGGAATGGTGGTCCAGGGAGTACTTAGTGGAGCCATAAAGGTGGGATATCTGAAATAATTTTAGAATCCGAGTAAAAACAAAATTTTAAAAGTACTAATTTTTGAAAATTTCTTGAGAGCATAAGTGGTCATTATGGAAAAATGGTGATGGGCTGGCCCAAGCCACTATATAGAAATGGTGGTCCAGGGAGTACTTAGTGGAGCTATAAAGGTGGGATATCTGAAATAATTTCAGAATGCGAGTAAAAACAAAATTTAAAAAAAAAAAAATTTTTTTAAAAATTTCTTGAGAGGATAAGTGGTCATTATGGAAAAATGGTGATGGGCTGGCCCAAGCCACTATATAGGAATGGTGGTCCAGGGAGTACTTAGTGGAGCCATAAAGGTGGGATATCTGAAATAATTTTAGAATCCGAGTAAAAACAAAATTTTAAAAGTACTAATTTTTGAAAATTTCTTGAGAGGATAAGTGGTCATTATGGAAAAATGGTGATGGGCTGGCCCAAGCCACTATATAGGAATGGTGGTCCAGGGAGTACTTAGTGGAGCTATAAAGGTGGGATATCTGAAATAATTTCAGAATGCGAGTAAAAACAAAATTTAAAAAAAAAAAATTTTTTTTAAAAATTTCTTGAGAGGATAAGTGGTCATTATGGAAAAATGGTGATGGGCTGGCCCAAGCCACTATATAGGAATGGTGGTCCAGGGAGTACTTAGTGGAGCTATAAAGGTGGGATATCTGAAATAATTTCAGAATGCGAGTAAAAACAAAATTTTTTTTTTTAAATTATGGTCATTATGGAAAAATGGTGATGGGCTGGCCCAAGCCACTATATAGGAATGGTGGTCCAGGGAGTACTTAGTGGAGCCATAAAGGTGGGATATCTGAAATAATTTTAGAATCCGAGTAAAAACAAAATTTTAAAAGTACTAATTTTTGAAAATTTCTTGAGAGGATAAGTGGTCATTATGGAAAAATGGTGATGGGCTGGCCCAAGCCACTATATAGGAATGGTGGTCCAGGGAGTACTTAGTGGAGCTATAAAGGTGGGATATCTGAAATAATTTCAGAATGCGAGTAAAAACAAAATTTAAAAAAAAAAAAATTTTTTTTTAAAATTTCTTGAGAGGATAAGTGGTCATTATGGAAAAATGGTGATGGGCTGGCCCAAGCCACTATATAGGAATGGTGGTCCAGGGAGTACTTAGTGGAGCCATAAAGGTGGGATATCTGAAATAATTTTAGAATCCGAGTAAAAACAAAATTTTAAAAGTACTAATTTTTGAAAATTTCTTGAGAGCATAAGTGGTCATTATGGAAAAATGGTGATGGGCTGGCCCAAGCCACTATATAGGAATGGTGGTCCAGGGAGTACTTAGTGGAGCCATAAAGGTGGGATATCTGAAATAATTTTAGAATCCGAGTAAAAACAAAATTTTAAAAGTACTAATTTTTGAAAATTTCTTGAAAGCATAAGTGGTCATTATGGAAAAATGGTGATGGGCTGGCCCAAGCCACTATATAGGAATGGTGGTCCAGGGAGTACTTAGTGGAGCTATAAAGGTGGGATATCTGAAATAATTTCAGAATGCGAGTAAAAACAAAATTTAAAAAAAAAAAAAATTTTTTTAAAAATTTCTTGAGAGGATAAGTGGTCATTATGGAAAAATGGTGATGGGCTGGCCCAAGCCACTATATAGGAATGGTGGTCCAGGGAGTACTTAGTGGAGCCATAAAGGTGGGATATCTGAAATAATTTTAGAATCCGAGTAAAAACAAAATTTTAAAAGTACTAATTTTTGAAAATTTCTTGAGAGGATAAGTGGTCATTATGGAAAAATGGTGATGGGCTGGCCCAAGCCACTATATAGGAATGGTGGTCCAGGGAGTACTTAGTGGAGCTATAAAGGTGGGATATCTGAAATAATTTCAGAATGCGAGTAAAAACAAAATTAAAAAAAAAAAAAATTTTTTAAAAATTTCTTGAGAGGATAAGTGGTCATTATGGAAAAATGGTGATGGGCTGGCCCAAGCCACTATATAGGAATGGTGGTCCAGGGAGTACTTAGTGGAGCCATAAAGGTGGGATATCTGAAATAATTTTAGAATCCGAGTAAAAACAAAATTTTAAAAGTACTAATTTTTGAAAATTTCTTGAGAGCATAAGTGGTCATTATGGAAAAATGGTGATGGGCTGGCCCAAGCCACTATATAGAAATGGTGGTCCAGGGAGTACTTAGTGGAGCTATAAAGGTGGGATATCTGAAATAATTTCAGAATGCGAGTAAAAACAAAATTTAAAAAAAAAAAATTTTTTTTAAAAATTTCTTGAGAGGATAAGTGGTCATTATGGAAAAATGGTGATGGGCTGGCCCAAGCCACTATATAGGAATGGTGGTCCAGGGAGTACTTAGTGGAGCCATAAAGGTGGGATATCTGAAATAATTTTAGAATCCGAGTAAAAACAAAATTTTAAAAGTACTAATTTTTGAAAATTTCTTGAGAGGATAAGTGGTCATTATGGAAAAATGGTGATGGGCTGGCCCAAGCCACTATATAGGAATGGTGGTCCAGGGAGTACTTAGTGGAGCTATAAAGGTGGGATATCTGAAATAATTTCAGAATGCGAGTAAAAACAAAATTTAAAAAAAAAAAAATTTTTTTTAAAAATTTCTTGAGAGGATAAGTGGTCATTATGGAAAAATGGTGATGGGCTGGCCCAAGCCACTATATAGGAATGGTGGTCCAGGGAGTACTTAGTGGAGCTATAAAGGTGGGATATCTGAAATAATTTCAGAATGCGAGTAAAAACAAAATTTTTTTTTTTAAATTATGGTCATTATGGAAAAATGGTGATGGGCTGGCCCAAGCCACTATATAGGAATGGTGGTCCAGGGAGTACTTAGTGGAGCCATAAAGGTGGGATATCTGAAATAATTTTAGAATCCGAGTAAAAACAAAATTTAAAAAAAAAAATTTTTTTTTTTAAATTTTGTTTTTACTCGCATACTGAAATTATTTCAGATATCCCACCTTTATAGCTCCACTAAGTACTCCCTGGACCACCATTCCTATATAGTGGCTTGGGCCAGCCCATCACCATTTTTCCATAATGACCACTTATCCTCTCAAGAAATTTTCAAAAATTAGTACTTTTAAAATTTTGTTTTTACTCGGATTCTAAAATTATTTCAGATATCCCACCTTTATGGCTCCACTAAGTACTCCCTGGACCACCATTCCTATATAGTGGCTTGGGCCAGCCCATCACCATTTTTCCATAATGACCACTTATCCTCTCAAGAAATTTTAAAAAAAAAAATTTTTTTTTTTAAATTTTGTTTTTACTCGGATTCTGAAATTATTTCAGATATCCCACCTTTATAGCTCCACTAAGTACTCCCTGGACCACCATTCCTATATAGTGGCTTGGGCCAGCCCATCACCATTTTTCCATAATGACCACTTATCCTCTCAAGAAATTTTCAAAAATTAGTACTTTTAAAATTTTGTTTTTACTCGGATTCTAAAATTATTTCAGATATCCCACCTTTATGGCTCCACTAAGTACTCCCTGGACCACCATTCCTATATAGTGGCTTGGGCCAGCCCATCACCATTTTTCCATAATGACCACTTATCCTCTCAAGAAATTTTAAAAAAAAAATTTTTTTTTTTTTAAATTTTGTTTTTACTCGCATACTGAAATTATTTCAGATATCCCACCTTTATAGCTCCACTAAGTACTCCCTGGACCACCATTCCTATATAGTGGCTTGGGCCAGCCCATCACCATTTTTCCATAATGACCACTTATCCTCTCAAGAAATTTTCAAAAATTAGTACTTTTAAAATTTTGTTTTTACTCGGATTCTAAAATTATTTCAGATATCCCACCTTTATGGCTCCACTAAGTACTCCCTGGATCACCATTCCTATATAGTGGCTTGGGCCAGCCCATCACCATTTTTCCATAATGACCACTTATCCTCTAAAGAAATTTTTAAAAAAAATTTTTTTTTTTTTAAATTTTGTTTTTACTCGCATACTGAAATTATTTCAGATATCCCACCTTTATAGCTCCACTAAGTACTCCCTGGACCACCATTCCTATATAGTGGCTTGGGCCAGCCCATCACCATTTTTCCATAATGACCACTTATCCTCTCAAGAAATTTTCAAAAATTAGTACTTTTAAAATTTTGTTTTTACTCGGATTCTAAAATTATTTCAGATATCCCACCTTTATGGCTCCACTAAGTACTCCCTGGACCACCATTCCTATATAGTGGCTTGGGCCAGCCCATCACCATTTTTCCATAATGACCACTTATCCTCTCAAGAAATTTTTAAAAAAAAATTTTTTTTTTTAAATTTTGTTTTTACTCGCATACTGAAATTATTTCAGATATCCCACCTTTATAGCTCCACTAAGTACTCCCTGGACCACCATTCCTATATAGTGGCTTGGGCCAGCCCATCACCATTTTTCCATAATGACCACTTATCCTCTCAAGAAATTTTCAAAAATTAGTACTTTTAAAATTTTGTTTTTACTTGGATTCTAAAATTATTTCAGATATCCCACCTTTATGGCTCCACTAAGTACTCCCTGGATCACCATTCCTATATAGTGGCTTGGGCCAGCCCATCACCATTTTTCCATAATGACCACTTATCCTCTCAAGAAATTTTTAAAAAAATTTTTTTTTTTTTTAAATTTTGTTTTTACTCGCATACTGAAATTATTTCAGATATCCCACCTTTATAGCTCCACTAAGTACTCCCTGGACCACCATTCCTATATAGTGGCTTGGGCCAGCCCATCACCATTTTTCCATAATGACCACTTATCCTCTCAAGAAATTTTCAAAAATTAGTACTTTTAAAATTTTGTTTTTACTCGGATTCTAAAATTATTTCAGATATCCCACCTTTATGGCTCCACTAAGTACTCCCTGGACCACCATTCCTATATAGTGGCTTGGGCCAGCCCATCACCATTTTTCCATAATGGTCACTGGAAATAAGTTCAAGATTAACAGTTTCGCCAAAAGCGCTGTTTTTAAATGCAATTTAATTTTGTTTCCTAAATATTTTAGATGTTTTACTTTTATGGGTCAATTAACTAACGCTTTGAGCAATTTTTACAAAAGAGGTTTCTTATGGATCTGGTTCCTGCTTCCTAATATAGGCTTCTGAAAATAAGGTCAAAATTACCCCCACTGTTAAATTGCTAACATAGCTCTGTTAAGTGCAAAATCAGCCATGTTAAAAAATTCGGTTTGTGTCTCTGCTAGTTAAATTCGAATTTATCTTCACACACATCAATGGGTCTACTAAATAATATAATCGATTTCAGTTTGTAGATACATTCATACATATGTACATTACTTACTGTCACACTATACTAACATTTCAATAGATATCTTAATCTCTGTAAATAAATAATATAAAAATAAAATAAATTTTCTTTTTGTTGCAAAAGAAAGTTAAAAAATATATTATTGTTGTTATGAAACCAACAAGTCAATACAGTGAAGAAGAAATCTTTGTATATGTATTCTACAACATTATCAAAATAAATATAAGTGAATTTTGCTTCAGGAAAATGTGATTTCTTTAAGGAGAAACGCAATACTCCTGCTTTAAAACCTATCTTATTTTCCAAAAACTTTGGAAACATACAAACTGCCTAATTGTCAGCATAGACATTTGTAATAGAAAAGCCATGACCATGATTTTTTTTCTTTTTCTGAGTAGTGCGCCAGGCTAAGTTCAGCCCTATATGGACACAGTGTGTATATTACACGAAACCATTGACACTATTTTTACCCTTTCATAACTTTGTTTCATTTAATCATAAAATAATGAACTTGAAACATAAGGACTCTAGTTAATTTTAACCTCGTAGGTGAAGAAGGTTTACCATAAATCTTCCCGACATATGAAGGTGTAAAAGGTGCATATTTTGGTACACTTTCCCCAGAGCTGTAGTGCTGTTTAGATTAAAAGAAGTTTTGTACATATGTACATACAAATACATATATACATTAATAAAAAAAAAAATATAACTTCAAAAAAAGGAGCCAGATCGGCACAAAAACAAAAAAGGTGAAAATAAGGCAAAGTTTCTACCCAAAAATAGCGGCTGCTAAAAATACTAAGATGGACATGAGTACCAAGTTCTCGATATAAACAATACCATCCCATTTCTAGGCAAATTGTTGCTAGCTTGACAATATCTTTTTACCTTTCTAATGTTGGAAAGAATTGTGGGAAAATGTTACTAAAGTTCCCGGTTGCCTAGAAATGAGATTGTATTGTACATATCAAGAACTTGGTCGTGATTTTGAAATCAGTACTTTTAATTCCCGACTTTGTTGAATAAAGACTTGTCATTATTTTTACATTTTTGCTTTTAAAATATTTGTCGCCCAATTTCTGCTTGATGTTGAATTATCGGACATCCTGTATATCAATAGACGAGTTTTTCTATATTTTATTAAAATGTGTTTAGTATTTTAGTTGCTATAGAATTTTAGTTGCAGAAATAGCATACAATATATGAGCAGCTGCAGTGGTTGTTGGCGTAGCTAAGTCTGGCACAAAATGTTTAACTGATTCGCATCCTTTTAACAATCCTTTTTATGAATTTAATTATTTATATAGGCCGTTAATATTTGGCATCGTGGGGCAGGCTGTAAATTATTATTTGTAAATTTGACATTGTAATCTCCACAGTAATCGTTTTAGAGCTTATATATTTTAAGTATTTTTAAAACTATTAAACAGGTGTTACGTTTAACGATGCTTTGAAAACTTTTCGTATATAACTTTAGCACGATACCAATGGTCTGTCCACATTAGATTCACCGATTTGTATGCTAAAAATTGGAAATGTTAGTCTATTTAATAAAACTCTGCAGTAATAAAAGAATGGCAAACGATATTTCAATCGTTTTCTTTTATAACAAAAGCATTGAAGTCGAACAGTTTTAAATAAAATTTAATAAAGCAAAGTAATTAAAAAAATCATACATCTTTAGTAAAGACATACCGTTCGTTTAACAAACAAAAATCGCTTAAATAAAAAAAAATACCTTCAATAAAAAGAAAATTTAACTAAGTTTCATATAAATGCGTGAAAACTGAATTTTCATAGTTTCCGAAAAATAAAAATTACACAAGTTTCCAAGTTTGAAATTTCATATTTGTGACAAATCTGCAAAAAGGCAAAAGGACAAATCTAAGCAACCGCAACCAGATCTCAGATCAGTCATTCCCTTAAAGAATTTTGCCCAAAAACATATTTAAATTTTTTTCGTGGATGTAGTGAATTAATTTGAATTCAAGTTATTTGCCTTCGTTCATTTTCATATACTGTCGTTGGATATCAGGAAACGCAAAGAAACTAAAATTGGTTAGAAAAACTAAACCTTTGTTGCTGCCAGCTTTTTCTCTTGTTTAAACTGTTTTTCTTTTTCGAAATAATAGTGAATTGAGCAGGGTAACTTATTACAATATGAGTGCATTTAGTGACATTATTATTTCTTTCATTGATTCATCCAATCAGTTCTTATTTTTACATTTCTCAACTTGTGTTTGTTCATACAGCTATTCAAGTTTATTCATCTCTCCAATAAAAGATTAATAAAAAATACATATTATACTTAAATAGACAGAGAATAATAATTAAAACAAAAACAATTTGTTTTTAAACGTGACTTGGTGAAGCTTTTCTTTTTTCTATTATTTTATTTTAATAATACTTATTATGATACGAGTATTAAATACAATTGAAGAATAGTACTTGCTTAAACATTTCTTTTGGTGTATTTATGCAAATAACTTGTTATTTCTCTCTATCAAAGTCCCTCGTCATTTCTCTGATGTAATTTGTTTTCTTAGCGGAAATGCATTAAGTTGTCTATAGCATTTTTTTTTTATTATTGTGGTTTTATTCCACAAGTGTTGTTGCAAACCAGGTCAGTAGTAGTAAGAATGGTAATTGGTAGTAAAGAATGTTGGTTTTACTCTAAAGGTTTTTTTCTATTATCGTGTTTTAACAATCTTCATGAATAATATCGGTGATAATGTGCATATAGAGTTCCGTTTGTTTGTTAACAAGCTTGAGGAATTCGTAAATAACTTTGGGAACCAGTTGCTACACGGACAGCTCTAAACAAGGGGACAAAATAGAACTGGGAATCTTAATCGAGAAACCAGAGATCGAAATGCGCTTCCGATATCCTGGCCATAACACGCGGCTTCACTAAAACCAGAAGGCCAAAAGAAGTCATTATCTTCCCTGATAGCAAAATTACCATCAAGGTTATTAAGTCCTAAAGAGTCAGAACAAGGACTTTATTGCACTGCAATAGATTGATCAACGACTACTTGAAAAATGGTAGAATGAGCATCATCTCAGAGCCAGGCCGCCAGGGAGTATTTAGTAATGAATCACAGGATTACATGAAACAAACTTAAATAATACAAATACTTTGTGACGCCACTAGGCCTGAGTTGAAAATTGAGAAAATATGTGGCGTGACCAATCGCAAATGAAGCGAAGAGCCTGATGTAGATCGAAATTAGTAAGATTTCAAGTATTCTAACAGGACACTTAAGCTAACGAGCATCAAGCAGATGCAGCAGACAATACCAACCACGGGGCATGCAATGTGGACTTCGTAACGATGGAATATATTCGGTGAAACTGCTCTTATTTCGCCAAATAAGAACCCAATATGAACGATTTACAGCTTCCCAGATATAATTAAAGAATTCTAATGAACTTCGCTCAGAACACGCGAGTTTCAATAACAGGCAAACGTCTTTTTTCTTGTTTCATATTGGAGTACGCACAACAAGCCGATCCACCGACTGAAATCTATGTCTACGGGCATGAGGCCGATGATTGGCTTCTGTTCCCAACTTGACCTAATCTAATTCTTAAGGCTGATTATCAAATACAGACAATACTTTGATAACGCACCGAAAAAAGTGCACAGTTTGCAACGTTTATCAGCATTTCTTTAAAGGTTATCATTTATAAAATTTTTTTGTTTTGCTCAAAATATAATATTATGTTCACACATGCGTCATAATTGAGGCAATTAAATTTTAAATTGAGTTATAAAATTTAGTGTTTATACATATACCATCAAGCTTACTTAATTATGTATGAAAAAGTGTGTAATCAGAAGAATTTTCTGCTCAATTATTAATTGAATTCATGCATGGTAAATTGAGCTCAATTAGGGTCTTAATCCTGTAAATCGCCAGCATTTTTATGGGAAAAAAGAAATTTTAAACATATTAAAATATTTTTATTCTTTTTTACATAAATTTGTGGGCCTATCAACGCCATAAAACATGAAGCGTTGATTTCAAAAGCCCAAAAATTTTTATAAAAACAATAAAACACTTTTTTTAATGTTAGAAATTTGATTTTGTTGCCCATATAAATTCTAGCGTTGCCTAAAGTTTTACAAAACAAAGCCCTAAATCTTGACGGAGCATGATTCTGCGACTAATTTATCTCCTGTTGAGACCATAATTTATGAATTATGAGCACATTTATTTGCTTGTTTCGGCAGCACTTACGGAAGCTATTGTTTATATCTTGACGGTTTTTTATTTTTGTTAAACGTAGATGCCGCGATAAAAATGCGCCTTCTGAAAGAAGAATATTTATAGGTCGATTATCTTCAATACCCAAAGTGGATGAACTACTTATGTGCGATAATATTTTTCATGTCGTCCTTTTCAATCCTCTTTTGAGCCCTGTTAAGTCTAGTTAAAAGTTCAATAAACTCTGTTCACAAAAAAGATAAATCATCATATTACAGGCAACATTTAAAACACTTGCAACGTTTAAGAAATCTCAAATAATTAACACCCTTTTAAATGCCAAAGCAAAAATGAGAAGAAAGCATTAGAAAGAGGAAAAATAAACATGTAAACAAGTTGCGTTAAATACTGTATGTAGCGGTTTAAAACCCCCGCTCTCTTTCTCTTGTTGTATATGTAAAACTGATAGAAAACATTGTATACGTTACAAGCACATCTTGTCATATAGTGAGGAACTAACTTTGGCACGCCTCATAGGATTGTTTTAGAAACTTTGGCTATGGTCATCTAAACAGGTATTAATAAGTTTTACTATTAAATTGAGATTGATATGACATTGTGTCATTCATTGCGTGGGCATTTTTTTTACATATGTAGATATACATATGACAGCTGGATTAAAAAAGAGAAGCCACAAAGATCATGCGATTAACTTGGTTTAAGCAGAGGTTTTGTTCGCAATTATACGCCTCTTAGGTGTTTATCGCTATATGTTGTAACATGTGATGCTTTTTCATTTTTTTATTCCTAAGATTTTTAAATTTTACGTTTAAATATTAGCGATTTTTTGAGTGTGGCCCTTTTTAAGTTTATGGGATTTGTTTTTTGATTGCACTAATTTTCATTTAGCGATTTTGTTCCCTTGTCCAGAGTAAAGTTTTCAGTACAGCACAGAGCGTGAGTTTAGGTCGAAAGGACATGTTTTTAGTTTTACACCAAACGCTATCTACATATCTCAAACTCAATTAAGAACTGATATACAGCTGTGTGCAATATAATAGTAGCATCACATTTTTGACACTCGCCAAAACACTTGGTTTTATTTATGCCGAAAAAGTTCAGTCTTCCATTTTTTTTTTTAATCAAAATATTGAGTTAAAAAAAATCAAAACAAATATATATAAAAAAAAATATTTGAAATCATTGGAAATTATGCAAAAAATGGTAGCAATTATGACAATTAGTTGTAAAACTTAAATTACATGAAGAATGTTTTTTCCTTTGGATATTTTGTTTTTTACATTAATATTTTGTGTAATAGATCTTATTGGCTATGACAGCCAAGCTAACTTGATAGATGTCCACGATTTCTGCACATTCGCTGGTTTACCTTTAAAGACAGTCTTTTCAACAGCCCCCAAAGATTTTCAATGGGATTCAGATCAGGTGATTGACGCAGCCATTCTAAAACTTAAATTTGACTATTTAAAACTCTTTTTTTTGTCAACTTACTCATATGTTTATGGTCATTGACCTGCTGAAAAACCAATGTTAGAGGCATATTGTATTCAGCGTAATTTACGAAATCATGTTAACTTTTAGGCATATACACCAAGCATGCGCAAACATTTATTTTTGCACCGTATTTAATAATTTTCAAACCAAATTAGAGGTCGTATTCTTTGTTCTCTAGTCTTCTCACATATTTCCTGGCCCCAAGTTCACTTCCACAAAAGGTGGATGTGTTTTTTAGATTTTAGTCTTAATATTGGCGAAAGACATTGTCCTTTACGATCTGTATAAAAACCCGAATCACGTGTTAAGCATGTACTCTTTAGCATCGCAACATTTTATTTAAGAAACGAAAACGATATTAGTTTCTGGAGGTGTCGACAAATAGTTAACGTATCGTCATCCAGCTCAAAGTCTTGTTTTATTTTAGAGTACTTGACAAATGAGGTTGTTTTCACTAAATTTTTAAATTGCGCCAGGCAATAACTTGTTCCCGGCAATAACTGTGGGATAACATATCACTATATAGTATATTGAATAAAACAGTCCTTGACGCGGCTGATTTAAATTATTTTGAACATTTTTAAACATTTTATCGTTTAATAAACGTAAGTAATAGCAAACTAATAAAAAATTGTGTATTCTTTTTAGAATTTTGATGGATTGCTACTATTATTTTTGCACAAACCAAAAGCAAGCGTTTTAAATGAAATAACTTCAACAGAAGCGTACAAAGAGTAAAATGTTTTTCGTTATAATTGTCACCCATGCCTAGGGTCGCCATATATAGATATTGCTTTTAAATATCTAGTGTAAGAATTATGCAATAAGAAAAATCCCAAAATATATAGCAGCACTTCTATTATATTGCACAAAGCTGTACATAATTTAAAATTTGTTGTTCTTTTAATTGGTGATAGTTTTATCTCATCAGTACTGTTAAATTGAAAAATTAAATGGATGAGGATAGACTTTGAATTCAATCATCTCAAAACTAACATTTTTTAACTACAAAATTCAAAACGCTATAACTTCGCCAATTTTAGACAATTATATGCGATTTTTGCTGTGTTATTTTCAGAATTGTGTCATATATTAAATTGTATGGAAAACCAAAACTGCATCTTATAACGCGTGACATTTCAGCATTTATTAGTTTGGATCCAACAATAACATGAAAAAATGGTACAGAAGTTGCCTTTGGCGATTTCGCTGATCTCTCGGAGTTAAATAGAACAACTGTAACAATTTTACAATTTTTCTCAATTCTTAAGAATTTAAGTTCCATATAATATAAGGTTTTATACTACTGTGGGCAAAAAAAATAGTAAGACTTTGTTCATAATTTTAAATTTCTGTATTTATTCTGCCAAATCTATTTCGTAATCCCGCCCCAGCTGCAATACATTTATACCAACGTTTTTCCCAATCCTTGTAACACTTGCTAAAGTCAATTTCTGGAATAGCCTTCAATGCGCGTAGCGATTTCCGTTTAATGTCTTCAATTGACTCAAAACGTTTTCCCCGGAGCGGTCGCTAGAGTTTGCTGAACAGCTAGAAGTCACACGGAGCTAAATCAAGCGAATACGGTGGTTGTGGAATGATATTGATCGAATTTTTGGAATGGTTTTCACTTATCCCTCCGATATTCCAACGATATCAGGAAGGTCTCTGACTGTTAATCGTCGTTTCTCGAACACCAGTTCGTTGATTTTGTTGACGTTTTTATCATCAGATGATGTTGATGGCCGTCCTGGACGTGGTTCGTCGTCAACACGTTCTCAACCCTCTTTGAATAATTTGTACCAATCAAAAACACTTGCTCGCGACATACAACTATCACCGAAGGCCTTTTGCAAAATTCTGAACGTTTCGGCACCAGAAATTTCATTCCGCACACAAAATTTAATGGAACTTCTTTGTTGAATAATTTCACTCATAGTATAAATCGCCGAATGCACTTGTTGTACTTCAGAAAGACAAGCGTATACTAAACACTAATGATAACTTTGATGTGATATTTGGCACAGATGTCACTGACAGTCATACCAACGTCGAAAAAAAAATTTCGCCGAAGGGATTTCCGCGCGAAATTTAAATTAAAAAGTCTTACTATTTTTTGCCCACAGTAGTATATTCATTAAACAAGTAGTCGAATTTGCTTTGTCCCCTGGTTTTTCGCTCACGGTGCTATTGCAGATTTGTTTAATAATAAAGCCTTTTTGTTTCTCTAGTTCACTATATATTCTCAACCACAATTTATTGCTATTTATTGCAAAAAGGCATAACAAATAACACCTTTTCCATATCTTTTAGTTTACGATAAATGCAGTTTCTTCACATATTTAAAATAAACCCATTTATTAATTGTTGAATAATAAAATAAATTTGCCTTTTTTAACAATCATTCATTGGAGCGAGTAATCGTTTAATCTGGTTTTCAATTATATAGACTATACTTATTTGTGCTACATTTACTGTGATAAATTGCAACATATGTTGCATGAAACTTTTTTATAAATATTTTACATCCCTGTATCTACAATTTATTTTGCTACAAAACACATGCCTAGTATATACATATGTACAGTTGAAATGATGCATATTATTCATAAATTAAACAATTTTATGGTGTTTGTGACTGAGCCTCTATTGAAAACAAGACTAATAAAACAAAACAAAAAACGATGTAATAATCACAATGACACCCAGTCTGCTATCATAGAACTCGTTATGCACCATTATAGAACCTTTAGAAACAAATAAATTGAATAGAGAAAATGTGGAAAAAGCACGTACATAACCACACATGTATGTATGTATGTATACTCTTACACTTTTGTTGTTTCTGTACTAAAGGATGCTGTTTTAAGCCTATGTTTTAGTATCCTGATAAAGGCACCAGTGCATAAGTGTGCCTGTGTGTGTGTTTGACTAGTCTATTACTATTTATTTTCTCTCTTATTTATACAATTCTTTCCCAAACATAGTGTTTTTTCTGTTTCGTTGTATTTTTCCATCAGACAGGTGATTTTGTTTCTGAATATGTAATATAAACGTCTGTGTATGTGTTTATATATCACTCCGTTATTACTTGACGCTCTTATACGCAAACTAGACTATTGTTGCTTACTAACTACCAGGAGGGTTTATAACCTGTCTCAAGGATTCTCCTCAACATTCCGTCATAGTTAATGTTGCTTAACTTGAAAGACATCTGCACGCATTATTCGTTTAGAAGTACATAGTTGTTGAAGAACAAGGTCATACTTGAAAAAAAAGTGTTCAAATCCTTGTTGTAATTGCTAAAAGGGACGATAAAGGTGAAGAACTCGTCATACAAAATGTGGATACACTCTCGTTATAGCTTTGAGTTTGAAAAGTTAGTTTAATACTTGAAAATAAAAGATATTTTGTTCCAAAAGAAAGTACTTTTTTTTAGCAACAAAGTACTTTTATTTTGAAGTTAATTTTACTTTCTGAATTATGCCGCCATTTTATTTGTAACAGTCACCAAATATATTAAAATAATTAATGTGTATTAATACTTTTATCATTCTACGCAGGTTTTTCACAAATTTATTTAAGAATTATCGAAGCAGTCCGCTAACTTAATGGATTCCTTTTCGACCCCTTCTTTCGTCGAATTGATTTCAAGCAACCGATTTGTAATTTACGATTACCTTAATCTCAATCAAGTCTCATGCTACCACTAGCCTTTACTATCGACTATAGTGATTTCCGACTGTCGACTGGTGACTGTTGACCTTCTTTTTCATTACGGAGTCTCTTGTAATTGCTAGCATTTGTTTAAGGCTTAGGTCCGCCATGGCATTTACAGTTAACAAGTGTCTGCCCGTTATTCTATTGTTGTTTTGTTAATGTATGGGGGGGATATCGAAGCAGACCACTTCTTTCTGGGTCCCTTTTCGACCTCCATTTTGCTCCTCAAATTGATTTCAGGGAACCGATCCGTAATCACAACCACCTTACTTTCACTTGAGTCTCGTGCTAGCCCTAGCCTTTACTCTTGACTAAAGGGATTTCAGACTGTCGACTGGTAACTGTCGACACTCTTCCTCATCACGGAGTCTTTTGTAATTGCTAGCATTTGTCTAAGGCTTAGTTCCTCCATGGCATTCACATCTAACAAGTGTCTGCCCGTGGTCTTAAGCCTTATGCCAGCCAGTGCTGGACATTCACACACAATGTGCGCTACCGTCTCAGCCTCCTCCTCAGGAGTATCTTTCGCAGCTGTCCCGTCTACCCCTTTGGAGGTTTTCTTGTCCAACTGTTCAGAATTACTCCATTAGATAACTAACACCAGAGTTCCTACAGAGATTTAGCCCTCCACATCGTGCGCTCTAGCGCCTTAGAAGTACCTTTAAAGATTGACCCGTTCACCCCTTGTGAGGCATTCTTGCCCATCTTTTCCGGATTCCTCCTTTGGTCAATTAAAACTATAGTTTTTGTATTGATTAACCTCTCTCTTGCGAGGCTTCCTGATTTATCCCTCTAATGGAGAAAAATATGTCCTCCCACCCAGCGCTCCATATACATGGGTAAGTCTGTATTAAAACTGGAGATAGACTGGTATCTAGAGTTCGCATACTTGAGACCAAGCACCCTCTTGGCCGCGCATCCCTGGCGTATGCTGCTCCACCGTTGATTAGAGACTTTTTTATACGAGAGTGTTAACTGCTCTCCGCTCGACTTATTTAGTCAGACTCCTTGCAGAGGCAGGAGCCTGTTACCGGTCGCCACCACGTGGAGGTATATGTCAGAACTTCTGACATTGTACTTAATTACGGCAAGCCATATCCTGATGCCTGGCAGCTGGCGGTCAATTTCTTAATTAAATCGATCAAAATTTTATTTAAAAATTAAAAAAAGGGTAATAAATCAATGAGAAACTTAATTATACATATTTTAAATTGTAAAATTATCCATGCATCTTTTTATGGTTGTATTTGGATGGTTTACCATTTTTTCACAGTTAGCTGGAGTAGAGCTCGCGGCTCCCAGTGTTCGTTACAAAAAATATTTATTTGTTTCCCAGAGAGAGACGAGACAGTTAATATAAATGTTTTCAACAACGTTATATTTTTATTCATCAACTTAATTAATAAGTACAGCGCGGCACGAAATACCATGGGCCTTCGTTGGCCATTGACATATTCGCTAGTACTCTCATCAGCTTCTCACACCATCCGACGCTTACAGAAGATACAGCCACTATCCATTGCGAGTGCACATGAGACGATTCTCTCTTCGGGGCGAATAAAATTCTTGCCCGGTGGTAAGAGAGTACATCTTTTTCTGGCATCTCCTGTCAGGGCGAATAATATTCTGGCTCGACTCGACAATACCAGAAGCTCTGTGCCTCTCACTGAGATGGACTCTCTTCGTCTGGCTACTGCTTTAGGTGACGGGACAAGGATTGACTCTCTTGTCGAGGCGAATATAATTCTGGCCCGAAGCTAAGAGATGTCTCCTCTGCTCACCTCAACTCTGACCGCACTCGGTTGGGGCGAATAAAATTCTGGCCTAACCGTTTACCGCCTGGGGAGTGGCTATCCACTAATCGCATATACTAATTGGGGCGAATAATATTCTGGCCCAGGTGGTATAGCGTCACCTTACTCACTGGTTTCTCTTGTCAGGGCGATTAAAATTCTGGCCTGACACGAAAACACCAGTAGTTTCGCTACCAGTTGGTGGCGCGAGAGACTAGCTTACTTAAGTTGAGTAAAACTCTAAAATAATTAAGCTACAAGTAGTTGAGTCGAATAAAATTCTGGCCACACTATTTGCTGTCTGCCAAAGACTTAAATTATAAAGTTAAATAAAATTCTAAAATTATTAAATAGGTCCTACCGCCTTGCTAGTCACAGTCTGACCACAAAGTAGTAAACAGAGGTGAAACGACAATATAGTGATCTTTTTCTCTATCCGTCTCGTTCCCTCAGAAGCTTAGTTGTTTTTGTTTTTATTTTGATTTTCTTGTCGTGTTTATTTATGGTGCTATTAAAACACATTTTTTGGTAAGTATAAGGGTGGGTTATGCACTTAAACACATTTTAATTTTGTTTAACATTAATTTTTTATTAAAACAAATAATGAAACTTGTTAGCAATACTTTTATCACAGGGTAACCAGAGGTGAAGACTTTGACACATAAAAAATAAAAAACTCAGTTTTTTTTTACTATGGGCTCTGTTAGAAAGAGACAAATATAGCTTTTTGTGACGAAATACAGGAAAAAATACAGGAAAACACGGCAAGAAAATCAAAATAAAAACAAAAAGCTAAAAACAAAACTAAGGCTCTGAGGGAACGAGACGGATAGAGAAAAAGATCACTATACTGTCGTTTCACCTCTGTTTACTACTTTGTGCTTTTATTTTACTTTTTAAAATTTGGACTTATTCACAATAGAATTTTGTTTTGTTTACAAAATGCTATATTTATCTCCTTCTAACAGAACCCAGAGTAAAAAAACTTAGTTTTTTATTTTTTATGTGTCAAAGGTTTCACATCTGGTTACCGTGTGGTATTATACGATCCATACCAGCTGATCATTTGTCAGTCATGGTAGAGTTGTATTAAAACAGTGCCACCATTATGTGGTGGTGTTACCAAAATATTTCCGTTAAACTTAAATCTAAGTTATTATTAATAAAATACTTAATTACATGTGACCCAAAAACGAGTGATAGGACTTTTGGTTGTCACAACTTTAAGAGCTAAAGCTGTTTTTAACTCATTAATAATACGAGTAACATCAGCTATTCTTCTTCGCCAAGTAGAGGTTCGAAACAGTTCATGGAAAATCGTATAAGTTAAAGGATATTAGCAGAGATTTGTACTGTTTCTGCGAAGGACAGAAAGGGAAATAACTTCGTTGAGATGCCTTCACTCAATTGAGATTAAAATCAAACACTATTTTATAAATTTCGGTCCGTTTTATTTGGAAAATATTTTTCCATGCTCTTGCAGAAAACAAATGCTGGTTATTTTATTGGTTATTGCCGAATTTTGTTTTATTACTATAATTAAGTAAAACCAATCGTTTTTGAGTTATAGACATATTAGTCGTGCAGCTCCTTCATTTTGAAAGTAACGGTATATACCGAAGCGCTGAGTAACCATTGAAAGAAGGAAAGGAAATGGTATAAAAACTTCGATTGCAACAATTAAATTATTTGTCTGGTTTTATCATCTTTATTAATTTGTTATTTATGTATGAATGCAATGTTACCACAGAGCTGCAAAAGTATGATTCTTTTTTTGTTAAAAATGGATTCATAATGCAAAAAAAATTTATTGATTTCATTTCACAAAAAAAAAATTATAGTCCAATAATTCTCAAGCACTAGATCTTTTTATAAAATTCTTTTAATTAAACAATTATTGAAATTATAAAATAAAATTGTTTAATTAAAATAATTTTATAAAAAGACCTAGTGCTTGAGAATTATTGGACTATAATTGAAGTAAAATGGCAAAGAAATATATTAAAATTAAAAAAAAACATTATTGAATTAAAATTTGAATTAATTCATCATGAATTAAACATTCTTGCATGATTCCAGATTTTATTGATCTTTGGAACAAATATCCGTCAAGCTACTTAATTAATTGTAGAATTCATTAGATGAAATCATTCAAGCGATTTTCATTAAGTAGATATGTAAATGAAAAAATTTATAACAATTCTTTTCTTTTAAATCTCAGACGAATTCATTCAGATTTTAATTAAATTCATTTTCTCATTGAAATTAATGATTTAAAGAATCTTCAGTTGATGGTGATTGAGTTAAAATTTTATTTCAAATAATTTTCTCGGTAAAGCGGAATGAATGATTTTACATTTTTCTAATTCATGGCAAATTAAAATAAAAATACAAATCATTCGTTTACAGCTCTGTGTTACCATAAAAATTTTTGAGAGTCAAATATTTCATATAAATATGCTATTCGTAAATTCATCCTACTCGTATTTGTTGTAAATGGCTCTGATCCAAAATATTTCACTTTGCTTGGACTTTTAATTTTGAAGTTTTAATATTGAAGGTATCATTTTTGTAGTAAAAATTGTTGCTTTTCATAGTTAATTAAGTACTTTTATTTGTATTTATTTTTACAATCACCCTAACGAACGAATCAACAACATATGTTGCGTTCATGCACTTCACGTGTATGGACGTTCTTCTAATGGTCAATGGCCTTTTGTTGTTTATTGCATGTAAGAAAAAAAACGAGCATTTAGTTGTTGGCCGGTCTGTAAGTTCGAGTTAACAGTTTTGTTGCTTTCAATTTTTTTTTTTACTTTTAGCCAACTGTTCTATTACTGGTACGTGTAGGCAGGCGTGCAGGCATATGGACATGCAACTTGCACACATAACTTTAAATTTACCAGTTGCATGGTTTGCACTATTGCAAAGCTAAACCTCACTAAATGTCCGTATGAGCTCATGCAGATGAAATGTATGGTGGTTGTACTTTTTGTACCGATATTTTTTTTTATTTCTTTTATGTATGTACAAACATATGTGTTTTCGAAAGAACCGCTTGATTCTTTGCATAGATTCATAAAGTGGTTTTTTGGTAGTTTCGGCAACAGTTTAGCACAAGTTTAGGTCGACATTTTCTTTACCTTGTTTAATAACAAAAAGGAAATGCGATCATTTAAATATTCGTTTTACAAATGTTTTTAATTGACGACTTTACTTACATATTTATTTTCTTTAATTACAGGGTGCTGGTAAAGAAATACGCGAAGCTATCGCAGACCCCTCATTACAGGAAAAAGCCTGGTCAGCCGTCCTGCCTTTAGTTATTAAATTAAAACGTTGTTACGAACATTCTTTGGAATTAGAAAAAATTGTACCAAAACTGCTGGGTCAGTTGGTTGGCGGTAAATTAAATCCTACACAGCATTTAGAAACACAACAGGCGCTGGTCAAGCAGCTGGCTGAAATTTTAGAATTTGTTTTAAAATTCGATGAACACAAGGTAAGTGTAAACAAGGGTCCTAAGAAATAAATCTTTGAAATTAATTAACGAATAAAATATTTAAATTTTAAAAATTCATTAAGAACAAGTTAGGAGACATTTTTGTTTAGATTAGCTTGCGCAGGTTGCCAGTGGCGTGGAGTGGATATACACTGACTCACTTGCTTTCACATTGCGTTTCTGTTATGTTACCAGGTGGGTATACATTGGAAATGTTATGTATCCACTCTCGGTGCTGAGGGGTTCCATAGATTATTTCTTCTTCTCGTCGGGACAACTTCTACAGAAGCCGTTGCATGGAAGATTCTTTCTTCTTGGTTCAGTGCCCTATTAGTTCCGCTTTCATTGTGACTCTCTCTTAAAATTGAGGTTTTGTAGAATCATATGGATCTTTTTCCCTTTCGCGAAGATGAGTTCTTCCCGGATCTGGCAAGATATAAAAGAAATTTAATAAAAACTACACGTGTTAATTATAAAAAATCAAGAAGGTTCAACTAGTGCAAAGATTTAAATATAAAATTCGTTTGCTTTTAGCCGAACATGCTTCACTCATGTGTTTTCTTTCTAATTTAAATTTTGTAAATACCTTTCTCTGTTTTTTTCAATTATTTCGAGTAGTCCGTTTTTTTTGTGGTAAAAAATACGGTTATTTCAGAACAAGGTGACTAAAGCAGGAAAATTATTTCGAATCGAAAATTATTATTAATGAAATATACATACATATGTGTCAGAGAATTGGGAGACATTTTTTAGATTTTTGGAAAAGAAGTGAACCTATATTTAATTTTCGCGTTTCCAAATAATTATTTAGCAGTTTTATTACATAAGACAGTGCATTATCATGCAGACTGATAAGTGAAAATAACGAACAATGACACTGAAGATGGCACATAGCCGAAACCGGTTTGTCTCCAAACCAAACTTGACAGGGGATGACGGAAATTCATTCCGAAAATCTACATCAAAACACCCTGTCGGAATATCGGAATCAAGAATCAATTTGCCCGCAATTCAATGGCTAGGTTGGTGAAGTTCATGGTATTCAATATTAAGCACAGCTATCTTATCTCCTGAATCAATGTGCCCGGACTTTTGCCAGTAATCTAAAACGCAGCGTTTACGCTTTTTGTTTGAGCTTGTTATGAAATGACCGGCTAGGGTGGTTATCATCGTTTTATATTTTTTTTTCAATTTGTCCATTCACAGTTAACGATATTAAGTTCATATGCGGATAACTTCTGGCACGTAAAAACGTTGTTCGTTCGCGTAGTACTGCTCCATAACCGAAAACTGGAATAAGTATCCTTAATTTTAGCCATCACTAAAACTGACTTCCGCTTGAAAACTGAAAATAATTCTGCTTAAAAAAGCCCTCTTTATAATCGTTACTTTTGAACAGTTGCTGCAATTAAATCCTTGACTTTTATGTAGGTTCTTAACGTTTCTCTCTCTCTCTCTCTCTCTCATAATTCTGCTTTATACATATTTCTTACGTGGTTTAGAAGCATTAAGAGTTCTTTTTAATGTTTATGTTTTTATTGTAATCATGGTGGGCAGAATCGCGTGGTTGCAATTTTGTTTTTTGTTGTATCATTTATTCAAATTCATCATTATTCATGCACGCAAAATTGAAACTTTTATAATCAGCAGGGACGACTAACGTTTGTTTTTCTGCTATTATTTTTGTTGTTAGTTTTATTTAATTTTTTTTTCCTTTTCTTCCAATAAAAAATCATTTATATTGCTTTCCACTGCTGTACTTTTAATCACTAGTTTATTTTGAATGTTAAAATCCATTTTAAATACCCATGTACATGCATGCCGTTCACACATGGCTTGTTCTAAAAATACTTTTCGCTTTTGCTCTTTGCCCACTATGAAAGTTCATCATTATTTGTCATCTGCTATTGGGAATTGTGTTTTTTTTTTTGTCACAAAAGAAAACACATTTTTTAATTTAGGCTTGTTTTTAAATTGTAATATTAGCAACGATAACAAACTTTGTTTTTCGATATAGATATTTGAAAAATAAAAGGCACTAGTGTGACCGGCTACAAAGGGTTAGTTGCTAAGTCAACACATGGCAAAAATGATATCCATGTGATAACAATAGATAACTATAAATACGGATGATAACCCAGAAAATCCCAAATCTCAGGATTTATTTAAAAAATAATCACAAAAAATACCGACTTTTTTCCATCCAAATTCACATTTGCAGATTTGTAGGAACCCCACTAACAGCTGACGATTGCAAAAATTCTTGCAATTATAATATGGATTTGAAACCACTGTGCAAATGTTTCAAAACAAAGTGTGAAGTTTTTTACATACATATTTTTAAACTGACAAAAGAATACAATCAGCACTCACGTTATATTGATAGCAGCGGCTGAGGTACGACACAAATCGCCTAAAGCCATCGAATGCTGAATAGCCAACGCAATAACCACTTAAGCCTCATACTTGGATTAAACCATTTTACATATTATGTCTATTCAGAATATTTTGTGGTAAGAGTTATTATGTAGGGTGTTTTTTTATACAAGATAGAGCTCACGAACTATCATAAAGCGCTCAATTTCTTTAACTTATTGATCAGTATACTACAGCAAATAATAACGAATAGATTGACACTTGAACAATGCTGCCAAATTATCCAGACTTACTTTGAAAACCAGTCCATCAACTGATTCGATGTTTTATCGCAAAATTCCGTTTAGCGTTGAGGCTCATTTTTGGCTTAAAGGGTTTGTTAATAAACAAAATTACCGAATATCGAGTGAAAGCGACCCACAACAGGTCCTACAGACTCCATCACATCCAGAAAATGCACCGTTTGGGTAAATTTTTGGAACGGATTTCTGTCATCCCTTGTCAAATTTGGTATGGAGATAATCCAGTTTCGGCTATGGGCCATCTTCAGCGCCATTTTTCTTTCTAAAAGAAATTTGTTTCAAACGAAACTTGACAAAAGGAATATTGCAAATTCATTCCAACTGCATACACTATACATATATGAACTCACCCTCTCGGTAGATCAAAGGGCACGTGGCTCGTTGCTTCAAAATATCTTAAGACATTTTTAGTCTTTTATTTTATTGAGTCTTGAGTCAAAAATCGAATCAATGTAATAACTATTCTGCAGACGTGATATCAATTAAATTTCTTTAAAACATATTTGTTTTTTTTATCAGAAACATATTGCCAAAAATAATTCAATTTGGTCTCATATTTATTTCGAGCAGTGTATGCAACGTAGGAAAAATATTACGATTTATGAAAATATAAATGAACATAATCGTTATCGATTTATTTCAAATGCAAAGGCAACACTCGTATATTGCATTTATGAGAGTGTTTCATTGCATGTTTTGAAAGTAAAAAAGGAATATTCTGTCCGCATTATATTATGACAACTGAAGTACCACGAACAATTAAGAGATGTGCAGACATGGAAGTAAAATTCGTAAGAAAACCAGGAAATAATTTGTAGGTTCTTAACACGAACTATTATCGAAACCCTAAGAGTTGCACGCACACTGCTTCAAAGATACAAGTAGCTATTATTGTGAATAATAGAGACTGAAAGGTTTCGCAAAAGATTATTTCAAGTTAAGTTTTTATGAGTTATTAAAAGTTCATTGAAAGATATTAAAAATATGCCCTATGAAAGAAAAGGAAAGTCTATAAATAAAATTAGTAATTAAAGAATTTAATCTGTGAGCGAATGGACTCGTAAGTAAAATACTTACGCAAAATTACAACGAACGCTTTAAGTTATTTCTAGAACGTTTTAAACAATCAGTAATACCCAAATTTAAAATTAAATTAACTACACCATACAGTGGGAAATATTTTGTTAATTTTGAGTTGATTTTTAATACATTAAATTGATATTTTATTATAATATTGAATATGCATAATTGTATGCGATATAGCTCAATTGCTACATAATTACATTAGGAGGCTGATAAGATAAAAATCTTAAATAAATTTTTCTGAGTTCAATATCGGGAAACTATGCGATTCATTTAAGTGTAAGGAAATGATGAATATTATTTTTATCTTTTGATCTTATTGAAGTTAACTCAGCTTCAAAATGAACTTACACAGACACAAGAGCAGAGTTACCTTTCGTCGACTAAAGTTGCTATTTGCAACTTATTTGGTGGCCTCTGACTTATTGTGCGACCTTTTCAATATGATACGAGTATAATTTTGCCACTTTTTTGATTTTTTTTTTGCCACTTTTTTGATTTTTGCAAAATTAATTAATTGTAAATACTCACATAGGTGTATATTTTTTTAAGGTGTTATAAGTGAAAATGCTTAAAGTTCAGAAAAAATATAACAGCCACTGTAAATCGTGCTTCACACGAAGAAACATTAGAGGAAAAATAGGCGTGTACCATTTCATGTTGCATCGTCTGTTGCTATGTTCTCTGTCGAAATTCATGTTTCATTCTTGGTTCCAAAAAGATCAAAACTGTTTGATATTTTTGTAATTCTAAATGCAATGTTGCATCGTCTGTATCTATGTTTAATGTTTCTGATGGCTTAGCTCGTTGAAAGCAGTCGTACCGTAATGATAATTTGCATAGCTTACTAACATCCGTGTGAAATTGTTTAATAGTATGTCTGATATTTACTACTGTGGGCAAAAAATAGTAAGACTTTGTTCATAATTTTAAATTTCCTATTTATACTTGATTGAATTTTAGGCGAGAAACTCACGAAAAATCAATGCGGTATGCGGAACCAATCGTGATTTCACTTTTCTTAGGCCCAAATGATCTTTTAAAATGATTTTCACTGATCCCTCCGATATTCCAACGACATCAGTAAGGTCTCTGACTGTTAATCGTCGATTCTCGAACAACAATTCCTTGATTTTATTGACTTGTTAATCATCAGTTGATGTCGATGGCCGTCCTGGACGTGGTTCGTCGTCAACGCGTTCTCGACCCTCTTTGAATAATTTGTACCAATCAAAAACACTTGCTCGCGACATACAATTATAACCGACGGCCTTTTGCAACGTTTCTAAACGTTTCGGTACCAGAAATTTAATTTCGCACACAAAATTTAATGGAACTTCTTTGTTGAATAATTTCACTCATTGTAAAAATCGCCGAATGCACTTGTTGTACTTCAGAAAAACAAGCGTATACTAAACACTAATGATTACTTTGATGTGATATTTGTGAGTAGTACACAGAATTGTTGTTTTGTTTATGGTTTTCTCTGTGGTTGCATCGTCTGCGTTAAGGATTGAAACTAGGTTTCTAAAAAAATATTTCCTCTAATTGTGAAAAACTCTTTTAAGGACAAGTAAATATTTTGTTTTTTGAAACATTCAAATATTCATATATATAATCGATAGATACCTTGTTAGATCAAAAGGAAAGGTTGCAAATAAATTTAATACCAAAAACTATGCAGATCATTTAATATTTTAAAGTTTTTGGTTTGGTTTGAATTATAAATTTATGTTTGTTTTTTCTTGGCTGATTTACTCATAAAAAATTGTGTGCGAGTTTGTTTTAAACACGACTTTTCTGCGCAACCTTTTTTTTACAAAAACGATATTTTGGTTAACTTTTTTCAAATTCCCAGCACATGAGCAATTTTATATGGGATAACGTCAATGTAAGCCTCAAACTGGGTTTGCTACATTATACAGACGCTAAAATTAAAATTTTAGCCATCTAAATTCGTTTATATTTGTTGCGAAATTTCCCATTGTGCACAAACAATAATAATCGTAGATAAGTAGCAAAAACAACAAGTATATGTTTACGGAACTATTCAATGGATACTTAAGGGAAATCCGACACACTGTAAATAGCCAATGCAGACATGTACATATTTACATTTTTATTTTTTCTTTACTTTAGATATTGTACAATATAACTAACACACGAACTTTAAAAAAAACGGACCACGTTAAAGAACAAAATTTATAAATTGACAAATTTTAGCTGTTTGTTTCACAACACAAATAACAATTTACTTAATCATTTTAAACCATGTGTATCATCACATCATTCGATTATAATAAATATTGTATATATTTTAATTTAATTTAATTCTGTTCCTATGTATATTGTAGAAAACCGCGGAGATTAAATGCGGTGAATACGATTTGCTGTTTATTATTGTTTATAACAGAAATTATATAAATTATATTATTGTCCTACAAGGTTTTTAATGTAGTCAAGCATAAAATGGTATAAAATACCATTGAAATTGTTTCTGAAATATTTATTTTTCAAATTCATTATTACTCGAAGGAGCGCATAATTCTTTTAACGAGTATTCAAGTAATTCGATACAACAAAAATAATAATTAGCAAGTAAATTATTCTGAAATTTTTAATTAAATAGGAAAATCATACACGCAAAGGAAAAATATAGTTATGGCATGGTCATGACAATTATATAATGTTCTCTACAACAATATATTGTGACAAACATAGTTATTTGAAAACATTTTATACATTACTTTAGTTGCGATAAACAACTTATTGTTTACATTCAATCACTATGTCATTCCATACATAAATTTCAACAAAGTTGGGTTGAACAACGTCTACTCAAAAGTTTATGACAAACAAAGTATTTTAATTATACAAAAATACTATAATAACTCTGACCATAAAATGTTCTTAATAGACATAATATGTTAAATACCTTTGGTGTTTAGTCAAAGTATGAGAGTGCTATGGCTTAAGTGGTTAGCGCGTTGACTATTGAGCATACGATGGCTTTAGTCACCAGTGTTCGTACCTCAGCCGCTGTTAATCAGTAACATACATATTTTATCGTTCTGAGAACACCATATTATTGATCCTTAAATTGATTTTCCATTCAGAACGAAAAATGACATCGAATAAAGGACATATCCGAAGCTGTGTTCATATTAAAAGAGAAGAAAATAGAAATTAATTTTAGACAATTTAAACATATGAGTTGTCTCTCTTTTACATTTAAAACATGTGAATGAGGGAAGAATATACGACCGCATATTTAAGTTACAGAGCCGATGAATAATTCCGTAGAAAGTGTGTTCTAAATTCTTTTTATACTTTTTTTGTTGTTTATGAAAACTATACAAATCACTTGATTATGTCTAGTGAAAATACAATACGATTATTAGCTTCTTAGATATTTTTCATGAAATGAAGAGAAAAATAAACAATTCATTTTAAGGATGTTTAGTTTTATTATCTTGAGGTTTAAATCCGACAGATATAACTATGGAAGTCTTTATTTAACGTCATATTTTTATTGAATCAAAAAGTACATGGGACGTCTGTCAAATCTGTCGTTTATTATTGACTCACTGCTGCGAAATTAAGGATGTTACACAACTGAGCAGCAGTGTGCACGTTTCCGTTGCGGTTTTTTCGCTGGTTTGTTTTCGCAGTGTTTGGCAGAGAGTCCCGATTTTAACCGGAAAAATCATGTTTAATGACGGGGGATTTTTTTTTCACTACTCCAAAAGTCTGTGGGTCGATGCGAAAGTAATGTTTCGGTGCCGATTTATGGCCGGTCTGTACTTATTCGAAACAACGTTAGTGAGGCTACAGATCAATGTTTTTAATTTCTTTTTGCCTAAATTACAAGATTTGTGGCACATACATAACGCCACAGTGTACATTTTGCTTCAGCGATTTGAAGCTGTATTTCACGTAACTTTCTTATCGTCACAGTAATCGATGATTGATTTTGATAAAATGTTTTAACGATTAAAACACGTTGGTTTACCGAATATTTTTCCATAATAAATTTGCCACGTCTCTACTTCACGGATGCCTAATGTAAACTGTTAAGACTAATGTTTACCAAAATGGCGGCAAAACAAAGTAGTATACCTTCCCGGCGGACACCCTGTATGTATGTATGATAGTTTGAGAAGGTACTTAGTTTATTTATTAAGTGTTACAACACAATTATAAATATATATAGCAAGGAAAATGTTAATAATTTGCAATGAAGCTGACCAGAGGCTTTGTTAGACTAGCCCAATATTAACTGACATCCCGGGGTACCCTCATACTTTTTTAATGTGCCCTTACTGTGAAAATGCACACTTTATATGCCCTGCTTAAAAAGAAAAAAACACAAAAATGTTTACTTTTTTATCACTTTCTTTTACTTCCGTTCAAATCTAATATATCGGCTTAATTCTACGTGGATTATTTTCTAAATAACGTTTAAAATGTTCTCCATAGTCTGGCACATCATTTTTCCTTAACGTAGTTAATCCATTTGAAATTCCATTATAACGTAAATTTGTATTAGTGGCATACAATTGTTGTGGTTGTTTTTGTTGTTGCTGTTGATTATTCCAAGATGCAACGTGTTGTTGTGTATGCTGCGAGTCTGGTATGGCATCAAATTGATGCCTAAAATCTCTATGATAAACAATATTATCGTTGTTGTTGTTATAATTAAACTGGGTGGTACGAGTAGTGGGTTGTGGGTAATAAACTGTTGATGGTAATACTTTCGAATTCCTGTGTGGAAATGGCAACAATTCACTGTCACTGTTCCTACCAACACTGCCAGTGAAGTCTTGTTTATAAAATATTGGTGGCATGTTTGTTGACGATTGCTGATATTGTTGTTGTATGTCCTCCTCAACCACTATGGGTGGACCAGACCATAATTGTGCTAGTTGATGTGGCTGCAACGTTTGCTGTTGTTGTTGTTGATATGGCGGAGTGTAATAATAACGATACAATTGTTGATAATTAGAATTACCTTGTAGATTTTGTTGCAAAAATGAATAGTCGTTGGAGACAGGTTGTTGTGCATTATTGTAGCCATCATTATTAGCATTTGTGGCCTGCAACAGGTGAGTCTGTTTATTATCATATGGACTATAATTTACAGTTAACCCATAATGAAAAGCGTTAAGCATTAGCAGTAAATATAATTGCAAGTTTATCTAAAAAAAGAATAGGAGAAAAATTATTTGTTTCATTATTTAATACTTAACTTACCTTAAACATGTTGTTGAAATGAATTCTATTTGATTACTACATAACTTTTTTGTTGACATCACTATTTATATATAGAAATTAAATTTTAAAAAAATATACTAAACATTCAGCTTAGAACCTTCTCCTTCTCGCTTAGAGATGTTGTCTAATGAGCCAATTGCTCAATATGTCGATTCGTTCACACATACGGCAAAACATTTCCATATGACTGAGAATTCTCTCGTATGATGAAACCTCACGTTTTTCCCTGAACTCAAAATTTGTTTAAGTTTTTTCATATGGAAAAATAATTACAATTTATGTTAATTTCATTTTTTTTTAACTCATCCTTAAGTAAACATCAGTACGAGTACTTGCACAGATACCTAAATTGATTTGTAGTGAATATCTAACGCATTAATGTTTTCTGACTTGTGTTTGTTATTTAATTGTCAAATCACGTAATTTTCACCTCTGATAATCTCCAACTCGTCTCAGTTTGTTGGCTGTTAAGTTATTTTTTACATCCTCATATTCTAATTTGATATTTTGTTTGTTTGAATTGATATTTTCTGTTTAATTCGTGTAGTTTATTACTCTGGGAATTAATCCAAGTTTTTTTATTTTGCTTACAACGCAAAAATCCGTAGCATTTGGTTTTTTTATATTGTTCGAAAAAACACGTAAGTTTTGAATTTGCTGCCATATGCGCGGAACATTAGTAAAAAATAGAGCAATGTACAAAACAACATCGCGCATTATCATTGGGGAACAATATTTCAAAAATAATAAAAGTGAATAGATGCTAAATACCCTGTCCCCCGAATGACAAGTGATGGAAGCAAAGAAAAAACCTGTTTGAGGCAACCAAAATCTAAGAGCAACATATTGTGGCTGAATTATATGGTTGTAAACAAATCATACGAGTATTATTCTTGATTTAATATTCTGACAGAGTGTTTTGGTGCTGATTCTTGGAACGAATTTCCGTCATCCAAGTTTGTCAAGTTTGGTTTGGAAATAAACCGGTTTCCGGAAACATAAAATTGATGATCGAATGCTTAATAGTCAACGCGCTAACCACTTAAGATGTAGGTGCTTAAGTGGTAAGTAGTTAGCGCATTGACTATTAAGCATTCTATGGCTGTAGTTGGCAACAACTTGCAACAACATTAACTCGATTATATGAAAGAGATAAAAAATCGTATGGTTTTTAATTTAGCTGTCTCTCTCATATAGTTGTCTTAATTTAAAATTTGGTACGTTAAAATTGATAACACCTGATAACATGCTTTTTCAAACGTCATTGTTGAGTATTCTATTTATAATCTGTGGTATTGTGGCTATGCGTCTGCATAGCACCACAAATGGATGGTATTGTACATATCACGAACTCAGTACTTTTACGGCCGATATTTTTGGATAAGAACATGGCCTTATTTTCACATGAATGGTTTTGTGCGGATTTGAATCCTTTTTTCCAAGTTATTTTTGTTTGTTAATGTTTGTATGTGTAAAACTTCTATTAAATTAAAACTTACAGACGGTTGGATTATATCAAATCAGCTCTATATATATAGTGGAAATACTTCATACAACTAAGGGGGGACCGTACTCCCCATACATGAAAAGTGCCCGTTTTCATATTCTTGATTTATGATTTATTCGCCAAGATCTACCTGTACCAAATTTTAGCTCTAAAGCTACAGAGGAAGTGGCAAATAATATGGATGAGTGAGTTAGTGAGTACGCATTAAAATATGATCCTTTTACCCCTTTACATATCGCGAAGCTTTTATGGTAGAACTCTCAAACTTGACCTATGAGGTTACCTCCTCATATGTTTCAAGCTTCATTATTTTATGAAACAAAGTTATGAGGGATTTAAAAACAGCGCGAATGATTTCGTGTAATATACACACTGCGTGCTCCCTAATACTTGAATTGATTCAACGCTTACCGTGTAGGAAATATATAGAAATAAAAAGTGGCCGATTATTAACAATGTAATAAATCATTAAAAAGATTTTTTTAGTACAGTGTCGTAAAAGAACTGCCGAATTAAGGAGTTTCGAATTTAGGTTTTAATGTTTATAAAAAAATTTATAAAACCATATTTTATGAAAATTTGTTTATAAAAAGGAAAGCAAATTAAAAAAAAATGAATAATTGAACTTCAAATATCTTTAACGAAGTTTAAACGTAAAGAAAATATTTTTTCACTTGGAAAAACGTGAATCATCTCTGTTCTGTATTTCGGTTGCAATGAAAACGTGTCGGATTGTAAAAATAATTCCGAAATTAGCAGTTCTGTATTCCACTTATTTTTTCTTTGAAATTCTTGGTCAACGTTTATTTAAGTTAAGAACGTGTATTCAGAGATGTCATGATTATTATTGATCCAAGAGTTGTTGAAATTGAATCAACAGTGAAGGAACCCTTTTAAAATCTTCACCCAAAATACTCGTAGTTATTTAAACATTTTAAAAAAGTTTTAATTAAAGAAAATAACTCCAGAAACTCTAAATAAAACAAATTAAAAATTATTCTAAGTGGAATATAGACGAGCTAAAATATTCGTAAATTTTCACATTCTAATAAAATATTGCGGATTCGGAATACAGAGCAGTGAAGAATATGTATTTTAATATTAAAAACTAATACTGAGAGCACTTATTTAAATTACACTGTACAATTGACGCTCAAAAGTACAAAGAATAATGAAATTATAATTTAAATATATTTCCCACGAAATTTGATTTCAGTTAAATGTAACTTTATTCAAATTGTAGCAGGATTGCAGAAAAAAATCAGTTGCTTAATTTATGTTTTTTTTTTTTATTTTGCTATTTCAGATGAAAACACCTGCGATACAAAATGATTTCAGTTATTACAGACGTATTGTCAGTCGACAACGTATTGATGCCTCAAATAATATGTTGGTACCAACGGAATTGGCGAATCGTATGTCATTGTTTTATGCCCACGCCACGCCAATGTTAAAAGTTTTAAGTGAAGCTACCTCGAAATTTGTGCATGATAATGCTGATGATGTTGAAAATACCACAGAAACACTGGGTACAATGGCTAAAGTGTGTCTGAGAATGTTGGAAAATCCGTAAGAAGATTTTTATTTTGTATTTCAATATTCTTTATTTTACAAAAAATATCCTGATTTAAAATTTTAATTAATTTTTCCAAAAAATAATTCGAAAGTCATGCAAGAGTTCAAAAACCATTTATGCTGGTTTGGCCATTTTTGCAACATATTAATTTCTTTTTTATAAATAATTATTTCATAAATTTGTTAAATATTACTATGACTAGATCACTGTAATTCATATCATATAAATGTTTTAAAAGTTGAAAGATTTTTTAAGCAACTCTGAGGAACAAGCCTAAACATTAAGTCAGACGGAGCAAATATTTAATGAACTAAACGTAACTACTATTTTTGGCAAATGTTTATTCAATATTAAATGACATTTATAGGATGAAGAATGAAATGAATGAAGTTAAGTGATATAAAAGTGTTAGTATGTTGCCTCTTATTCTTTTAGAAACTGATCCTAATGAATATTTCGTGTCCTAACCACTAAAATAACGTAATGGACATATTTTTAGTAGTTGAGTTTTTTATGCAGTATTGTTTTACAGCCTTCAACATGCCGCGCGTCGTCTGGTAAAATATTGAATCCAAAATAATAATAGTTACAAAAATATAAATAGGCCTTTCAATTTTAACGTAAACGACATCCAGCTTTTTGTGTGGCCGCAAAAATAACGCAACTGGCTTAAAAAATTGCGAGAGTCGCCGATGAATTAACGAACAATAAACAAATTAATCTTTATATATAAAAGTGATACTCTGTCTGTCTGTGTGTTAACTATAGACTCCGAAACCGTAAACCCGATCGGACTTAAACTTTGGCAAGTTGTTGCACACATTCCAGGGAGTGTTTATGGGTGGTAATTTAAAATTTGGGCGTGGCTACTCCCATCTACATATACATAAAAATGAAATACGTCCATACAAAATTTGTGTAGTAAACACTTGCGAAATACACGTTAATAAACAATGTTACGCTACACTGCTCCAGAACGCGGAATATTGGTGACTATTTATTTGACCAATAATCGGTCGGTGACTTTGGCACAACGTGAATTTCGTCGCAGATTTCCTGGCCGTCCAACGCCTACTGGTGAAACACTGCGACGTTTAGCCGCTCGCCTCGAAGAGACTGGCACAACACGAGATGCTGCCAAGCGTGGCAGACCCCGGAGTAGCCGTTCTGCAGAGAATATTGCTGCTGTAGTCGAGGATGTCATGGAAGCGCCGTCGACATCGACCAGACGACGTGCCACGAAAATGGGTATCAGTCGACGGTCTTTACAGCGAATTTTGGTAAAAGATTTGAAGATGTTTCCGTACAAAGTCCAGACGGTGCATCAGCTGTTAGCTACTGACCGCCAATCGCGTCTAACATACACTCAAGCCATCTTTAATCACCACCAAGAGGAAGATGATTTTTCATCAAAAATAATCATGAGTGATGAGGCCCATTTCCATCTTAGCGGGTACGTAAATAAGCAAAATTTACGCTTCTGGGGCACTGAAAATCCGCGTGTAACCCACGAAGAGCCATTACACCCGCTCAAAGTCACTGTATGGTGTGCTGTTTTCGCTGGAGGAGTCATCGGACCTTTTTTCTTCGAAGACGTCGCGGGCCAAACGGTTACTGTGAATGGTGAGCGCTACAGAGCAATGATTAACGAGTTCTTTTTGCCGCAACTTGATGAATTGGGATTGGAAAACATGTGGTTCCAACAGGACGGTGCAACGGCACACACTGCACGTGCCACAACCGATATGCTGAAGAATGCATTTCCCGGGCGCCTAATCTCCCGTTTTGGCGATTTGCACTGGCCAGCAAGATCGCCTGATTTGACCGCTGCAGACTTCTTTTTGTGGGGCTTTTTGAAGTCGCGGGTTTATGTCAACAAGATTCAGACTCTTGCAGCTCTTAAAGACAATATCCGTCAAGAATGTGAGGACCTATCGCCGGAAGTTTTGGCCAAAGTGATGGAAAATGCCATAAAAGGGGCTCAAATGACAATCAACTGTGGCGGCGGCCATTTACATGACATCATATTCTCGACTTGATGTAAAAAAATTAAAAGACCAAACAAAAATAATCCACAAGAAGAATCAAAGTTTTTCATTTTTTTTTTAAATTACAGCCAAAAAACATCGAAAGGTTATTTTTGCGCCACCCTGTATTAATTTTTCAGCTACTTGCACTTGACCGATTTTTTTGAAACTTAGCGCACATATTGAGCTGTCATGACCATTTAATTTCATAATTAAAAAAGTGGGCAGTGCCACGCCCATAAAAAATAAGTTATCATTTTTAGCTACTTGCACTAGATCGATTTTTCTTAAACTTTGCACACATATTGAGTAAAGAGTTATCCATTTTTACATACCTAAGAGTTGTCGATGCGTGATTTTGATCTAGAGATGGAACCGTGAATAGATTTCACTTACTATCGGACTACAGGAAGACTCAAATTAACGAAATAATTTCTATATTTTTATTACCAAAACTTGTCCAAATATTTATTTTAATATTTATTAGTTTATCAATTAATCCAGGTCTTTAAAACTAACAAGGTAAAAAAATATAACAAAGCGCCACTCATATTTGTATTTCGTAATTTTCTAACTGTTTTTCCAAAATTTCAAAGGACATAACAGAACAATCCAATCACTCAAAAATTTTATACTCATGATCATGCGCGATGCTTATGGACATTATTGTATTTCGTTGAAAAAATAATTCTCTTAATAATTCTTGACTAAATTTCAATTGGCCTAAACTTATGTTGGAACTTGTAGTAAAGAATTCGAAAATGCAAATTCCCCATAACCTTAAAAAATAACGGGTTTTGCACAAAGGTGCGCTAAATTCAGCTGAAAAAAATGAAGTCAGTCAATATCTATTCAATTTATTTATTTTTTTAATATTAGTTAAAATAAACTAGAATTTAATAAATAAATTAACACTGTGTTAATGACTATTTTTAATACAAATGTTTAGTTTACAGTTAAGTTGAGGTTGTTCGAATAACTAGTAGAGTGATGTAGAAGGAAGTAGAACTCTTAGTTCTACACAACGGCAGCATCGGTCAACCATTCGACACCAAGACTGTAGTAAAGCCAAGCCATTTATTCATCATCGTGCTGGATGATATAAATTAGCGAAGAGGAATAACATGCCAACTCCAGGATTTGGATTGTGCGGATGATATTTTTCCACTCTCGCATAGCATCTCCAATATGCAGTCGAAATTGGAAGACTTGGAAAGACTGGCTTGCAACGATGGATTTGAGAGAAATATTAAGAAAACCACAGCCATGAGAATTAACAACACTAGCACAGAAAATATCATGCTACGAGGTCAGCCAATCGAGTATGTAGATAGCTTTTGCTATCTAGGAAGTACGTTAACTACAAATGGTGCGGCAGAAATTGGTTTAAAAAACAGATTCAATAAAGCGAAAGCAGCATTCGAACGATTGCAGGCAATATAGAGAAGCTCACACTTACCTAGACAAACCAAGCTCAATATTCATCGCATGTGTTAAATCAACTCTGTTGCACGGTAATGAAACCTGGCTTTGATCGAATGTCATTGCGCAAAAGCTAGAGGTATACTACTGTCGGCAAAAAATAGTAAGACTTTTTAATTTAAATTTTGCGCGGAAATCCCTTCGGCGAAATTTTTTTTCGACGTTGGTATAACTGTCAGTGACATCTGTGCCAAATATCACATCAAAGTAATCATTAGTGTATACGCTGTCTTTCTGAAGTACAACAAGTGCATTCGGCGATTTATACTATGAGTGAAATTATTCAACAAAGAAGTTCCATTAAATTTTGTGTGCGGAAAGAAATTTCTGGTGCCGAAACTTTCAGAATGTTGCAAAAGGCCTTCGTTGACAATTGTATGTCGCGAGCAAGTGTTTTTGATTGGTACAAATTATTCAAAGAGCGTCGAGAATGCGTTGACGACGAACCACGTCCAAGACGGCCATCAACATCATCTGATGATAAAAACGTCAATAAAATCAAGGAATTGGTGTTCGAGAATCGACGATTAACAGTCAGAGACCTTACTGATGTCGTTGGAATATCGGAGGGATCAGTAAAAACCATTTTAAAAGACCTTTTGGGCCGAAGAAAATTGAAATCACGATTGGTTCCAAAATCACTCAATTTTCTTGAAAAACAGCGTCTCGTTGACGTCTGTCAAACAATGACTACCAGGATGTCATTAAACGTATCATAACTGGCGACGAGTCTTGGATCTACGCTTACGACCCGGAAACAGACGATCAATCGGCCGAATGTCGTGCCAAAGTTGAGCTGATGCCGAAAAAACCACGTCAAAGTAAGTCAAAAATCAAGGACTTGTTGACAGTTTTCTTCGATAATCGAGGTGTGGTGCACTCCGAATTCCTTCTAACCGGCCAAACTGTCCACAAAGAATACTATTTGAGTGTTAAGCGTCGTTTGCGCGAAGCTATTCGTAAAAAGAGGCCGGAATTATGGGCCGAAAACTCTTGGTTTTTGCACCACGATAATACACCGTCGCATACCGCATTGATTCAATCAATATCATTCCAAAACCACCGTATTTACCCGATTTAGCTCCGTGTGACTTCTGACTGTTCAGCCAACTGAAGCGACCGCTCCGGGGAAACTGTTTTGAATCAATTGAAGACGTTAAACGTGAATCGCTACGCGCATTGAAGATTATTCCGGAAATTGACTTTAACAACTGTTACGAGGATTGGAAGAAACGTTGGCATAAGTGTATTGCAGCTGGGGCGGAATTACTTTGAGTGGGACGAAATATATTTGGCAGAATAAATAAAGAAATTTGAAATTATGAATAAAGTCTTACTATTTTTTGCCCACAGTAGTACATCAACAGTTGCCTTAGAATTATATGCAATATATTCTGACCCAATACCATAAGCAGCACAGAACGGAACTGTGTGCGGAAGCCATATTGAAGCAAATAATGAACAGGAAATTGAGCTGGCTTGGCCATACCATCAGAAAAAAATCCTGATAGTAGCACAAGGATGGCGTTGCAATGGAATCCTCAACGCTCAAGAAACCGCGGTAGACTAAGAAACACCTGGAGACGCACAATACTCCAAGTGCTAAGACGTAAACATCTAACGCGGGAAGAAGCAAAAATAACACCAGCAAACCGTGTAGGATGATAAAGCATGCATGCTCGCAAAAGGAGTGAGGGGGGGAATTTCAAACTACATTTTTTTATTATTGAGAAACGTTTGTAATACGGACGCAAACATAATCTATAACTTCCATAAAGTCATTTATAGACTGTATTTAAATTATCATTAAAAGTTCTGTAGAAATTGAAAAGAAACCGTTTGTAATTTTTTTGGGCTGGTTGCGTTATTCTTTAGTGGTTACGTTTATTTTTTTAAAATATTTGCCTGGCCTGAACCTACCTTAAGAATTAAAAACTTTAGGTAAACAAATGTTAGGCAGCGTTTGCGTCTGAGCAATGTGAAGCCTTAGAAATAATCAGCCTGTTTCACGATGTCGAACGCTAACGTTCCCTTGAATTCTAAGAGAGAAAAACAGACTTTCTTTTAAATTTGTTTTTTGTTTTTTATTATTAAAATTTTTATCACTATCTTATTAATTTATTTAAAACTTTGAAATCCCGCATGTGTGCCATCTAAACTTTGCCTTTAAATAAAATTATTTTCATGAATAAACATTTAATATATTTTTGAAATTTCAGTAAACTCCTACAACAAATCGAACGTGAAGAAACCCACCTGCTTGTTTTAAGAGTTATGGTTGGTTTAGTTATTTTATACGATCATGTCCATCCAGTGGGGGCGTTCGCACGTGGTGCTCACGTAGATGTCAAGGGTTGTGTACGACTATTACAAGCTCAGCCAGCCATAAAAGCAGAGCCACTACTAAATGCTCTGCGGTACACAACGAAACATTTAAATGAAGAAAATACGCCCAAAAATATACGAAATTTATTGGCAGCATAATACACACAGAGGAGTAGTCTTTCAATGCAAATAGATGAAGTGCGAGTATGCTGTTGATGGCATTATAGAAACTGAAAAACATTGTTTTTTTTTATTATTTTAATATTTACTTAAGTGTTTGTTTTAAATTCTCCGGTTTTTTTTATTTTGTTAAACTTTTTTTTTATTTTATTTTATTTTATTTGTAAGCTAAAAAAAAAGTTGAGGTTTAATAATCGAAATGCAAATAAACCTAACAATTTATTTATATTTATATAAATTATCAGCAATTTATATATTGTATTGTGTTTTTCAGATTTAAATCTAGTAGTTAAGTAGTAATTTTTTTTTTTTTTTTTTTGTTCTAAAAGTATCGCTTTATAGTGTCTTAAAAATGAAGGAAATTTGTGGAAATAAATTTACTTGGAAGCCAATTAATCCTTTTCTTTAAAAAAATAATTTGACGAACTTCAAGACAAATATTAAAGACAGAATCTCTACTTGCAAGTAATAGAATTCATATTTTTTATCGAATGGTGCTAAATATAGAGAGAGGTTTTAATATTCACCCCTATTCGGCATTTCGATTCGAATTGAAAATTTCTCCGTTTGGCAATTTTGATATTCTGCGTTTCGTTTCGATTGGAATTTTTACAATTTTGTGTATTCTGCATGATGAGCTTAGCTACGTTTTTGTAAGTTGTTAATTGAGTGGCGGAGAGTCTTTCGATTTTAGTTTGTTTAGCTTCAAGAAATGTGTGATTTAAAAAAGAATGCAATTATAGTTGCATTCATGAGCCTAGAAAACTTTTTATTTTGTTTTTATTCCGGCGCGGCAGAATTCATCACACTGGAATAGTTTGGCCACAAATACCTTTTACTTATGTTCTAGGTTTTTTATTTGCTTCTCCGTACTTAACTGATGTGTTTTTTTTTTAATTATTGTACCCACAATATATAATTCTTATTTGTTTTAATTATTGAATCACTGTTTTATTGTACAAAATGTAACGTTTTATTGCAATGTTTGTAAAATTGCTTAATTTTTGTGTTCATATTTCACACGTTCCCGAAACAGCTGGTTTTGAAAATACTCTCGATCTTCTTCTTTTTCTTGCGATTCACTTTTTGGTTGGAATACCTTTTTTCGATCTGTGCGCAACTGAATAAGGAAATGTAATCGGAATGCAGAATAGGGATAATTAAATCAGCGTACAAGAGTTTAAATAATTTTTTTTTGTTTTTTTCTGATTTTTAAATATATATATAAAATTCGAAGTTTGAAATTAAGAGGTGCAAACATTATTTGGCACGTCCTTATTTAGATTTGGACGACCATTACTACCACCTTAAACTGGAAGAGATACGTACTTCTTATAGTATACATTTGAAAGAAAAGAAGTTGTTGTAACAATGTATTTTAATTATTTTCTATAATGCTCCCCTAAGCCTTGATTATACACTATGTGATATAGTAATTTAATACGAAATTTTAAATAACCTTGGAAATACATTTCTTGAGCAATTTACAATTAAAAATAAAGAAAAAGTGCTTAAGTGTGACTTTGTCGTTCTACAGGAAAGCAATTTTAAATTTTATTAAAGTTAATTTTTTAACCCATATTCCCTTTTTAAAATCGGCTAATATATGGAAAAAATCGATTTTGATAAACAAGTTATGTTCTCTTGTGATTATATGCCTAAAGTTAAGTTACTGTTCCAAATGAAAAAGATAAGCAGAAATTTATTTCAATATAACTTCCCGAAAATTTAACTAAATAAGTACAATTTTGCTGAGGGATACTTTTGAATTAGGAAATCACAATGGAGCTATTAACTCGTTTTCAGCCTAAGTCGTCTTATGCACATTTATTCCTTACTGCCACAGAAATTATTTAAACTTTTTCTGAAATTACTATTCGGGTATGTTCTGACACTCGGAAGAGTGTCAAATCGCATGCGAGTAGCAAATCGCCAAACTTATTTCTGCATGTTCTGCAACTCACGCGTTTACTTGCGATTTGTTTTTTTTCTAACTTGTGTTCGAAAACTAAAAACATATGTTTTACCAAAACAAAAGCAAAACAAACAGAATAAAATAATAATTTAAAATGCCTGCAGTGTTCCTATTAAGCGCGTTGGCATTAAAAAGATTACAATCAATAAGTGAATGCATAAAAAAACGTTCACTTAGAGGCAAAAGTTGCAGAAGCAAAGAACGTTTTTAAGTTTCATGTTTTTAGAAAAAATTTGTTACAAAATGTCTTTAGTTTTGACTAAAATAAAAAGAAAACGCTATTAATTTAATTTATTCATAATTTTGTAGTTTCCTTAAAAACTAGTTTAGTTTAAATACAGCAGTTCACTTCAGTATACTCTTGCGACTTGAACTCGCCAAAACTCTTGCGAATGCGAGTTACAGAACACCTCACATGCGAGTTGAAATCACAATCGCAAATTTTGTGCGAGATGCGAGTGTCGGAACATGGCCGTATATAACGATGGAGTGAGTACCAGTTTCGTAAATAATTCTACATAGTACAATCTGCATTACCCAATACAACTTAATATTAATTAAAGTATTTACTGAGCTGATTCTAAAAATCAATCAAAAAATTATTGAAGCTTCTAAAAATTAGTTTCGGAGAAAACCTACTTAAACATCGGGTGCACGCTACAAAGAACTGCTTTTAAAGGTGACCATCGATATTGGTATGTGATAAAAATCCAACGATTTTAAAACGTTTGCATGAATTTCGGTCGATTTTGAAAACGATTTTGGAACAATTTTAAAATTATTATAATTAAAACTGCAGATTAATAAATAAAATTATTATCATACAACGGAATTTAGACACACAAAAAAACGTATGAGAAATTAATGAAAATCATTAAAGCACAAATCTTTATCGTTTTCAAAATCGATATCCATCACATACCTGATTGTTGCCAAATTGAAACAGGTAGTTTGTTATCGGAACTATCTTATGCATACGTATCGGCACTATTTTGAAAATTTTTTCCAGTTTAAATAAATTTCTCACAATAAAATATATTTTTAGGAAAAGGGAAAAGGTTTTAAAACTCTTCCTCAACAGCTAAAGTTTTCAATTTATTATTTTCGTCAGACTCTTTAAATAACAGTAGTAAATAAAAAATAAACTTTTTTAAGATAAATAAGAAAAAAAATAATGTATCCTTTTTGTTGGTGAATTGATTGAAGAAACGTGCAACAGAGTATCAATTATTGTATAAATAAATAATTATTGTTTTAGTTGATATGATTATCATTTTTATTTTATTAATATTATTTTAAATAACTTTCTTCATGCCTTTCTATTTTGTATTAAAGTTCGTCTGGTGTCAATTAGATAAACCAAAATATGCATTTAATTATTAAAAAATAATAAAAATAATGAGTCCATATCCTTCTATAGAAGAACTCTAGATAAATATAAAAAATATTGTCAATACAGCATTCATACAAATGTATTTAATTTGTTTTTACAAGTATAGAAAAATAGTGTACACTCTTGTTTAGCTTTTTTTTTGCTGATTTGTAAAAATAAACAACTTTCAGAGTTATGATGGAGTAAAAATTATGCGATTCATGGAGTAAAAATTATGCGATTTAAATGTATTAAAAAATTAGCAAATAATATAAAGAGAAAAATAATTTAATATTAATATATAATAAATATAATAATACATTGCATATATGTACATGCATACATACATATATACTATATAGTTGTAATTTTGTAAAAGTCCCCTAAGGTTTTTTATTAAAGAAATATGCCACAAAACTTTTATGTTAATTTTATACCATAAAATTTTTCCGTTTTTTTTAAGTCGAAATTTTGTGCTCCCTCTTTTTTAAAGATAATTTTGCAACGTAACACCGTGTAATTGACTTAGGAAGATTTGCATTTGATCCCCATACGATTTTTCATCGAATTAAAATGACTTTGTCGAATAGTTTTTAAGATTCTTTTTTAATGAGAAATAAGATGAAGTCTACAACTGAGAATGTAAAACTAACGATTTGGAAGGCTTATGCCAAAGCCACTGTACAATAATTCATCGTGATCGCCTCTCACGCATAAGAAACGATAAAAGAGATTTTTGAAAATACAGAATTGGAAATGTTAGAAAACGACAGGGATTACTGAGGGATTACGAGTCGAAAGAAAACATTTTCTGAAACAAAATATTAAGCATGCAAGTTGGAATGTTTTAAATGTATTAGCATGGTAACTGTGAGAGAAGTAGGAATAAACTAGGTTTCAAACAAGTATATTTTATGCATCAACAAGGCGGTAAGTTCCACGACACCCAAACGCTATATTCACATCACCAGACTATTTTCTGTTGTTGTTGTTGGAACAGCTCCGCAGCTGTCGGAAGTTCTTCTCTGGGGGGAAAAAAAACTTCCGGTTGATATAGCTGTTGCTGAGTTGACAAATCTGTGACCTAGTGTGACTTGGGTCGTGGAAGTGTTCTGTTGTTATTGTCATTAGCTTAGCATCCTGTATTATGAATTATTAAACGCACTAGACATTCTCAGACGAAAGTTATTGAACGCAATTCATTCAAGAAATGAAAGTAGTAATTTAAATGAATCCTAGTAGTATTTTATTTCCCTATTTAGAATAAAGCTATGAATATTGAAAAAATTGCGAAAGCAAAGTGGCACACTTTATATCAGCTTAGTTATTTTGAGCTCCTCAAAACTTTTTCACTAAAAAAGTTCTCATTTTAAAGAAATTATGAAATCAATGGGTACTAAAAATGTTATTTCAATTTTTTATTGGTCTTCTAAGTTTATTTCAACTATTCATTCATTGCAATGAATGTTAATTCTAAATATAGATAAAATATATAAAAATCATTTTTATAAAAAAAAAAACAACCTATAACAAATTATGAATCTTTTAGAAATTAACGAATAAAATAAAAATTATTTTAGCGAAAAATCTTCAACGCAAAATGAGTACGTTTTTTAACCTAAAGCTCTTAAAATAATAAGGACTTAAAACAAACAACAAATACACTTTATCGTGGCTTATAAGAAACACATCATGAACATAGAAACCTTGCTGGTTTCTACAAACTATTCAAGGTAGTTTTTTACATATGAATGAATAAATAATCAAGTGCTTTCATTTTTAACTTTATGTTAAACCAAGTATTAAATTTCTTCTCTAGCAAAAGAGTTCAATCAAAATTTTTATACGTATTTTTTAAATAATAAGTATGTTTATACTGTATATTTAAAGCCAACAAATTGCATTTACGTAATTGTTTTTAAAGTAATTAAGCGAACACTAATTAGTCAAAAATATATACTGCGCAAAAAAAAACTCAAACTTATACTATTTGTATTCATATATTTTCCTTTTACTATTGTATTAAACTAAATTTAACTAATATTAAAATTAAGCGATTAGCTAAAAATGTTTGTACCAAAAATTTTAAAACAATAAATTAACTAAAAATGAAAATTAAAAATAAATAATGTGTTTATATAGGAAATTAAAGAAATCAGAAGGTAAAATAAAATCTATTAGTAACAAAAAACACCTTTAAAAATACATACATACATACATACATACATATTAAACAACCTGAAAGTAAAATTTCAATAATAAAAAATATGGTGCGCGCCAAAATGATAAGGTAAGTCACATATTTTTTTTGTTCTGTTTATGAAAAAGTATAAAGATTGTTTCATAGTACCGCTACCCCGAGCCAAATATAAACCAAACTAGAAAATTTGTATTATTCGCCTAAAATTTTTTCATATCATGTGATGCCTCCATTGTTCACCTGCCGAAAAATGTTTAGCAAAAAGACGAAAAAATATTAGCAAAAATATGAAAAAAAAATTGAAGAAATAAGAAGGGATGGATTTGGTTTACCACTAGGTGGCAATATATTACAATATATAACCTTCTTGTTCATCGCTAAGCTCCATTTCCAAAATTTCAAAAAATCACTTGATACTATTAAGAATTTTCTAGATTCAATGAATAAATACTGCGACATTTATATCCTTTTATAGCGGAAAAATGCGATTTCCTGTGAGCAGGGCAAAATGCAGTTAACAGTAAGTCAAGTTTGAAACCCATAGCAACAATTAGAAAAAGCTGTTCTAATTTTCGTTCCGATTTTGAAACGAAAAATTTTGAAGGTAGACGAAAGCTTCTTACACTTATTACCAGCTACACATTTGGTAATATAGTTATATATTGTGATGTTTGGCGCCCAGTGTATTTAATAGCCTTTTTTTACTATCAAAAACTGATTTGTATAACACGGTGTAGATTTCAGTATGAAAAACATTAGTTATTTTACAAGCCTAAGTTATTCCAAGACGAACAAATTATTAATTATTTTTAAGTATGAAATTGATTATCTTTTGAATTATGTACATCAAAATATTTTTTTATTTTCTTACATTTTTCTTTCATTAGGATAACGTTAAAAAATAATTTTACAATTATGTCATTTCAAGATCTTGTATACTTTGCACTACTAACATACAATTACGTTCATATTTAGGTTGTTTTGTTGTTGTCGTGCTACGTCAAAATTATTACTAAATATTCATTTGCAGAATAATGACAACAAAGAATACCAAAGTCATAACTAAAACCGGGTAATTCTAACTAGGAGGTACTTTATAAATAAAAGCATTTTAATATAAAGGTTAATTATTGTTGGGTCGGGGTTTTAATATTAGTTTCCCCGTATCATCACAGCTCATATTGAAATCACTAAGAACGCTACGCATACGTGATGATATAATCTGAGGAGCAATAACCAATTTATGTATACCAAACACAAATAGAATAACTAAAATCAGAAGTTTATATTACTTTAAAGTTTTTAAATTAGCTACTCAACCTACCTAATATTAATGTGGCAAAAGTGAAGACTGGGTGTATAAGCAGGGATTCTGTAAGAGGTACAACGGATGTACGAGGATCTCTTAGCCAGTACCAAGCGCTGATAGCCGTGCACAGTGATATTACAGCAAGTACAACTTTGCGTTTTGCGCGCAATAAAACAAAAATTTTTTCTTAATTTCAATTTACAACTTTTACAAATACCATCCTACACTTACTTCTCCAGCGAACGGTTGACGGTTTATAGGAAGACACTACCTCAGTGAGTCGTCTTTCAAAAGCTTTTAGATCTATAAATGTTAAGAAAATAACTTGGTTTACTTTTCAGGCCTACATTTTTAGGAAAACAAATCTAAAGGTAATCATAAATGAGATACCTTCACATGCTGATGGTTCCATGTTTCAGTTGCTAGTTTTATTTTCGTCTTTCTCAAAACTTGTTTATGCTGTAATAACTTCTGCAGGTGTTGTGTTCAGTAAAATTCGCCAATACATTTTTTAATGATTAGGTAAATATTTGCTGAAAACATTTACATCAGAAAACTGCGCTGCCTAAAATTATCGACGGCGACTAAACTTCAGCCGGCTAGAAGTATATCTATATAATGGATTGTATATGTAATTTTAAAAAAATTCGAAACAGAAAACGTACATTTTAAATTAAATATATTTTATTTTCGACTCTTACATAAAATTGGCTGATTCGTCATACATTAAATTAAGTAATTTAAATTAAATCTTCCGTAGAACTTGCAGTGATTGCGACGTTATTAGACCAGAGATGTTGGATTACTATTCATGTGTTGAGATTGATTGCTAAAATTAACTAAAGTTATGTATCATTACTTGCAGTCTTGACTAGCCATAAATCTGTTCAGCCATCGTGCATTTTGCTGTTCGCACAGGAAAATAACTCGCAAAGAGCCATTTCCAATTCAAACAATGTTGTCTGAATAGTTGCTCTACAACGCTTTCCTGCCAACACACAAATAGAATGCACAGAGACAAAAAATTATCAAACTGAATAGGAACATCTCCACTTATTCTCCACACAGAAGACTAGGAACATATATTTTACATATATTCTGCTGACGCTCTCTCCTGCGCTAACATAATTCTGGTTAGTGAAGACTTAGTGTTAGTTTAGTTCAACAGACGGCGTACAGTAGTGTCACAGAAAAACTATTCCATTCTGCTTACTTTTTCAGTGTTCTAAGAATTATGTATTAAAAAAATTAATTTTTCCATAAGCGAAAGAACAAAACGAGCTTAAACTTGAAGTAAGTTATTATTTTTTTTAAATTACGTACATATATAGGGTATTCTTTAAGCCCGATAGAATTTTCAATTATAAAAAATTAATATTGAAACAAGGTTTTTTCGAAAGATAAAATGATTCCGGGCACACGGATATTCTGATCAAAGTGCATTCTGTATTGGTTTTATTTCCTATGCTCCAATTGTGTTTATTAGCAAACCCGTTAAGCTACAAAAGTGTTGACGACTGATTTTCAAAGTAGGTATATGTAATTTTATAGCTTTATTCAATCGTCAATTTAATCACGATGATTTGGCAAAGCATACTAATCATAAATGTCCAAAAGTGAGCGCTGTATGACAGTTTGTTACCCAGGTAACACTTTTGTAAATTCTATCGGGCTTAAGAGAACACCCTATATACATATTAATATGCCAACGATTATTTATTTCATTGATATACAATTTGACACGTCCAAACATATGTTTGAACATACTTTGATCTTAAATTTACGCTTCTTTGACAATGTGACCAAGTCTCCTATATGATATTCATAATTAAATTTTATTATTTTATATAAATTTTATCTGCCAAGTAGATTGAATAAAAACACGAAAAAAATTGCCGGCGGCCGATTTTGGGCCTGCATAACAATATTGGTTTAAGTGGCGGCGGCTACGAATACATAATTACTTACCGCTTTAAGCCGGCTTTCTGATGCCCCTGTGCAAGCCGATGTTTGTGTCACAAACCAGTGTTGGTCATTTTAGTACATAATACTATTTGTATTACATTTTCTTTTGCAAAAGAGAATAGTACCACAACGACTTAAATCTACTCTTCGGCGTAATGTTAAAAAAAATCATCCAACTAAACAAAAACAGTTTTAATTTTCGACTACATATTAAAAGTATATATTAATCAATTATACAAACATTCTTTATAAAATATTTTATTCCTAAAGATGCTACACAAGGTGTAGCAAAATATCGATTGTGAATAAAAATGTTTTAGTTTAGTTTAGTTATATAAATATTAAAAAAGGTTAGAAAATCCATAAATAACTATTGTTAAAAAAAAAATCAAAAACCACTTAAATAAGCAAGTGATCTCTGATTTTTGAAATAGTAATATTAATATGGGAAACGTACTTTTTATATTGATGTTCAGTACTATTTTTTAATCTGGATTTCATCACTGGCACAGACATCAAATTTCTGCAACAATATTACAGGCATTCATTAAGCAAAAACAAATTGCTGCATTTTTCTAAAAGTTTGCACATTTTCATATAGTCATGATATATTAGAAAAAAGTATAATAAATTAAAATGCCAAATAATATTAAAGTGTCATTAGAGTGGAAGAGACGTGTAAAGAAAGAGTATATAAAAATAAGACAACAAAAACGATACAAAAGAGCCGATGAGATAAAGGAAGCGTGGATTAAGAATTGGTACGTCACTAAATATTTTGCTGGCCGTAAATATCTATAGTTAACAGCAACTACTATTTTTATATGAAAATGTAAATTTATTATAGGGATGAGCACAATTACAATGTACAAGATTTGTATTGTGAGCCTAAGGTATGGCAGGTCCAACCCTATGATCCTCCGCATGTAGATTGTGTTAAACGGGCTGAAGTAACCATGTACAATGGCTCTGGAACGCAGCAAGTTCCCATATGCGTCATTAACGCTGTTACACCCATTCCTACAATGTACACTTGGGCGCCCACGCAACAAAATTTTATGGTAGAAGACGAAACTGTTTTGCACAATATACCCTACATGGGAGATGAAGTTCTAGATAAGGATGGTAAATTTATTGAAGAACTTATTAAAAATTATGATGGCAAAGTTCATGGGGACAAAGATCCCTCTTTTATGGATGATTCAATATTTGTCGAATTAGTCCATGCATTGATGCGCAATTACACAAAGGAGATTGAAGAAGTGACTGGAGTACCCTTAAAAATTAAGGCCCTTAAAGGGGATAAGGAAACAGTTAAGAATGAGGATAAGGAAAAGGAGAAAGAAGCCAAAGAAGAAACTGATGTAAAGGATAAAGAACAAAAATCTGAAGATTTAAAGTCAAACGGCAATATAGAAGCCAACTTAGAAAATGAAAGTAAATTGAACAACAAAGATGACAAGTGCGAAGACATAAAAATTGAATCTAAAGCCGAAGAAAGTTTAGAGCCGGCTAAGGAAAAAATGCCATTTCCACCGCCTATAGTTTTTCAAGCTGTCAGCTCTAATTTCCCCGACAAAGGAACACCACAGGAACTAAAAGAAAAGTACGTAAAAATTATGCTAAATAATGGTTTAAGTTTACTCACGATCTTAACCTGAAGACCTTTGCATTATTTTTGGCTTAAAGATAACTCTATTACTTTGCAAAAGTACTTTAAAGAAAATTACATTTTTCAAATCCTGCAACTATTATAATAAATTCCTTTTTTATTTATCAGATATATTGAACTTACTGAACATCAAGATCCAGAACGTCCCCAAGAATGTACTCCTAATATAGATGGCGAAAAGGCCGAAAGTGTTTCCCGTGAAAGAACTTTACATTCGTTTCATACATTATTCTGTCGGCGTTGTTTCAAATATGATTGTTTCTTGCATCGTAAGTAAATCTCAACCTTTTTAATATAAACATTTTTAACATATAATACTATTTTTTTCTTTTTTGATGTGATTAAACTTTATTATGTTTATAATCAAATTGAATGCCGTTTGAACACAAAATTTTAATAAAATACCTATGTTACAATTTTACAACAAATTTAGGTCATCCAACTCACGGTGAGTTGTAGCTGTTTTTCTTATTGAATGTTGCTACACATAATGATTACCATTTCTTCCATATTCGATGTTTTCATCATTCAGATATTCGAGCATCATTTAACATGTAAAAAACATTGTGTTTAAAGACATACTTAATACCTTTGTATAGTTATTTTTACCAGATTATTCTATGCAATACATATTCATTTTCGCATATGTATTCATTTTTAATTTGAACATTATTAAATTTTTATATAATTTTCAAATTCAAACTTATGCTAGAATAAGGGGGATATTACATGTTGTGTATGTTTGATTTTAATTCCCTCTTATTAAATTGGCATTATGTCGTGTGTAAGTTTTGTTTTGAATGATTGCGATTTCATTCTGCTTAGCAATATTAAAACAAACCGGATAAGATAAGGCATTAAAATGTGCTTTAAAATTCTGTTATTCATTCTTAAACAATCAACCAAATAACAAATTCAATGGCATTTCTATTAAGATCATTCAATTTAAGATTAATATTTAAAAAGAAGACAACATTTTTTATAAATCAATTTTTTGCATTCGTAGGATTACAAGTTGGACATGCTGGTCCAAACTTACAAAAACGTCGTTTTCCCGAAATCAAACCGTTTACAGATCCCTGTAGTAATAACTGTTATATGCTGCTTGTAAGTGAACGCAACTTTGGCTTTATAAAGTATTTGATCAAATTGGTACTTAAAATCTTGATTGTTCTCTTAAAATTTAGGATGGCATGAAGGAGAAGCTTGCAGCAGATAGTAAAACTCCACCCATTGATTCTTGTAATGAAGCTAGTTCAGAGGACAGTAATGATAGCAACAGTCAATTTAGCAACAAAGAGTTTAACAATGATCAAACTAAGGAAAATGGCACTGTAACCAGTGCTGCTTCAGCTGAAATAAGTTCTATAATGGGTAAGAATATAAAAACAAAACATAGTAACATAGTTCCAATATCATTAAACATTGGTTACTGAAAAGTTTTACTTTAGTTTTAATAAAAACCTACAAATTAAGGCAGTTATATGAATTAATTATTTTTATCTAATGCAGCTGGTATGATGAATACATCAAACGCTAAGTGTGATTGGACAGGAGCAGATCAGTCACTGTTTAGGACATTGCATAAAGTATTTTTAAAAAATTATTGTGCCATAGCACAGACCATGTTAACTAAAACATGCCAACAGGTAAACAATAACCTTGCTTGTAAAATTAAAAATTATTGAACTTTTGTTTTCTGTTCAAGGTTTATGAGTTTGCACAAAAAGAGGCCGCTGAATTTTGCGTTGAGGAACTGCGTCAAGATTATACACCTCCACGAAAGAAGAAAAAGAAGCAACGTTTATGGTCCTTGCATTGCCGTAAAATTCAACTGAAGAAAGATTCAACCTCCAATCATGTATATAATTATACACCTTGCGATCATCCGGGTCCTTGTGACATGAACTGTTCGTGCATACAAACACAAAACTTTTGCGAAAAGTTCTGCAACTGCAGCAGCGATTGCCAGAACCGTTTTCCAGGTTGCCGTTGCAAGGCGCAATGTAATACTAAACAATGTCCTTGTTATCTGGCAGTACGTGAATGTGATCCAGATTTGTGCCAGGCATGCGGTGCAGATCAATTCAAACTAACAAAAATTACTTGTAAAAACGTTTGTGTACAAAGGGGTCTACGTAAGTTATTGCAAATTTTGGAAAAAAAAGGTACAAATCTAAATAAGTTTTCATAATGTACTTAAGCAGATAAGCATTTGTTAATGGCTCCATCAGACGTGGCCGGTTGGGGCATATTCCTTAAGGAAGGTGCTCAAAAGAATGAATTTATTTCGGAATATTGCGGGGAAATTATATCTCAAGATGAAGCAGATCGTCGCGGAAAAGTTTACGACAAATATATGTGTTCGTTTCTTTTCAATTTGAACAATGATTTTGTTGTGGATGCTACACGTAAAGGCAACAAAATACGCTTTGCTAACCATTCTATTAATCCAAATTGTTATGCTAAGGTTATGATGGTTACGGGCGATCATCGCATTGGTATATTTGCTAAACGTGCTATACAGCCAGGAGAGGAACTATTCTTTGACTATAGATATGGTCCCACGGAACAATTAAAATTTGTGGGAATCGAACGTGAAATGGAAATTGTTTGAGTTTTCTAATATACATTGATTTTTAATTTTTAATAAAACTACATATGTATTTGTAATTTAAATACTTTTTGCTACATTTGCTATAATGGGCTTAGGTCTAGATTTAAAAATCAACTTTTTAGTAATAACAGCTTGCACCGTGTATTCAGTTCTTTGTTTTAATTTATTTTCCAATGCCACCGTGCTATCGAGAAGCGTTTTATCGATAGTGTTGTTCATAATGCTGGCATTTAAATGATCAGTAGTTTGGTCCAATAAATATTGGCCTTCATTGGTTTTTGATTTTTCCAATACGGCAAACGGTTTGTCCAATTTTTGTTCTCTGCCTTGTAAAATATGATGGCCAATAATTAAAATCTGTAGTTGAAAATAGGAGCAACATTTATTATTTTATAATTAGTGCAGTTTACTTACTGGCTGGCCGAATTTGTTATAGTTGAGGTCACCCACATATTGATCGTGCATATCCTCGCTCATTCTTACTTCCAAATCACCCTGTAGTTCTAGGATAGCCCATTCTTTTAAACCTTCAGAAGATGTGCTACAAAAAAATGTATTCATTATAATTCGCTAAAATATCTAAAGATCATTTGACATTTTGAAACAAGAACGTACTAACTAATTATACTGTGTCATCGTTTCAAGATTTACGAGGTAAACATTTATACATATGTATGTATATATCCATTAAACGTAGTATAAATAGAGACCAATTTTCTACTTCATAAATCAATTTATTTGTTGCTTACATATGTATGTATTTATTTATTGTAACAAAACAAGCATTTAATGCATTACATTATTTTATTAAACACCTCTGAATTTTTTAAACAAAGGATGTATATTTCCGGAATTTTTTTTACGATGCTCATAATAAATGGCATCATCACCGCCCGACATAGAACTCAGACCGCCACGCTTCGTAGTACTAGAACCGCTTGGACGGTGTCCAGCTTCACCAGGAACCTTTTCATCCTCACAATCTAAATCGGATGCAGATAAAACTTGCTGAAGCAGTTGGGATTGCTCTTCGCGATTTTTATAAAATAAGTCGTGGTCCGCATCCATGCCGCTTAAATGTGTTATAACTTTATAACTGTATCCTTGATTCACCAGAAAACGTTGACGTTTGCGGGAATAACTCATTTCCATGGTATCTTGCGATACGAGAGTGTAAAAGAATGCATTATACTCTTCGGCTATTGCACCCTTTTTTGCACGCAATATACGGCCTAAACGCTGTGCCTCTTGGCGGCGAGAACCACCATGAGAAGAAATTTGTATCAAAACATTAGCTTCGGGCAAATCGAAACTTGTATCAGCCACTTTAGATACAAAAATAGTATTGACTTTTTGGTTAAATTTAAAATTTTGTAAAATTTGTATACGTTCATTTTGTGAAGTAGGGCCATAAATAAAAGGCTTGTTCATTTTGATGGCATAGTGCTTCAAAGCAAACACATTATCTGAGAAAACAATAGTTTTGTCACCTCTTTTTTCATGATATTTAATAAGGAACTGACAGCTGCGAAATTTAGAGGGATTCATGACATAGAGCAACAATTTCTTGGAAGATTTTGCAGTCAAATATTCGCGATAAAATTCCGGAGACATGGGACACCACACCTCAGCACACTGTACTCGGGCAATAAACCCTTTTTTCTGTAATTCCAACCAATTGGCTTCATACAATTTCGGACCGATAAGGAAATTTAAATCAGCAATTTTGTCATCCTCACGCAGCAATGTGGCTGTCAAACCAAGTTTACAATGTGATTGGACTATAGTTAAAACTCTGCGAAACATTTTGGCTGGAATGGTATGTACCTCGTCTAATACCATTATGCCCCATTCCTGCTCCTGTAGCCAACGCATTGTTTGCTCTGCTTCCCATGAACGTTTTTGCGTATGAGTTATCATAGAGTAAGTTGTTACTAAAATACCGCACCCCATAGGTTTATCTTTAGCCTCGGAAGTAAAACGACAAATCATGCTGTCGTCGGCTGTGGACCACATTTTAAATTGCTGTTTCCATTGTTCCACTGATACACCACTGTTGCACAAAATCAAAGCACGTTTACGTACGGTACAACAAGCCGTTACACCAACCAATGATTTACCTGTAAAATGAATTTATTAAATTTGTCAAAAATTAAATCGCTTCAAAATGCCGCACATACAAACCTGCACCACAAGGAAGTACAATAACGCCTGATCTCGCTCGTCCGTTACCAAACATTTTACGCAGACTCTTTTCCTGATAGGGTCTCAAGACTGCAGCTGGTTTCAAGTCAATATTAATGTCAGGATTGTGTGTATCATTGCGAAAATCATACTCTGCCAGCAAAGGGTGCTCTATTTCAATGCAGCGCTTTTGTATAATTTCAATTTTTTCCTGATTAACTTCGAATGACACTGTTTTTAAGTTGACCTCATCCTCATCCTCTTCTTCATTATCAATTTTATCATAGAAATTGGTGATATCATCGGGCACTGTAGTTGTACCATCAGCATTTACAGTTGCTTTCGGATCCGACTTTGTATCTGCACTTTTCTCGGTTCCATCAGGTAGTTTTGTCCCAAATTGTGTTATGCCTTTACCTTCTAAGGTTCCCTGTATGAAGCCATCTTCCTCTTCACGCTTTAAGCGACAGGTTTGTATAACAGGATCTTTGAGTAACTTTTGTAAAATATCCGGATGCGGAGATTCAATAAAATATTTATTATGCTTCAAAACTAGTTTGACTTTTCCATACGATAAAGTGCATAGTTTAATGAATTCTATAATGCCCTCCGGAATAGTAGTTTTACTTAATCTTTTTAAATACTCTACAATGTCATGGGTTTGTAAGCCAACCGATACGGCGGCATATAAACTGTAAGCTGTTAATTTATATTCATGTATATGTTCTGGACGGCAAACAGGTTCAGAAATAGCAATAAGGAAATCATGAGCATGTTTGTAAACAGGTGAAAAAGATTCTAGAAATATATGACCGTTTGGTGCCACCCATAAGGGCCTATTTTGATGATCTGCCTTTAACTCCATTTGCGAACGATAATCTTTAGCGCCGTATTCATCGGTATTAATGCCGTCATCATTAGTTTCAGCATTTTTAGTTGCAGCCCCAGGCACTCCATCAGATTCACTAATATCTATCGTATCGCTTTCGTCCACAAATTGTGTATATGTCTCATCTTCAGCACGTCGTTTCTTACCTTATATACAGAATATTATATTACGCATTATAAATTGCCTTTAGCAGAAAACTTACCAAATTTATCTCCCCCACTTTTGTCTTTTTTAGATTTTTTTGGTGGTCCCATTTTGTTAACGAAATGTAGGATCAAACATTAAACTTATGGCAAATTTTAGGGTTCAGAGATGTAAAAAAGTGTACCACAGTGTCCTTGTTTAAAGGCAAAAAGCGGTCAGACGAATTTAACAAAGTAATATATAGCAATGTAAACACACTAACTGCACCACTTGTTACCCTTGAATACTCACGTTTTTATTAAAATCGGCATATTGATGAAATTAGTTTGGTATAACGTTACTAAAACATGAAAAACTCTTTTCACAATTTTAGCGCCTTTTCCATAAAATGTTTTTTGTTGTCCAATGCAGATGTGATAAAATCAGTAGTTTATAATTTTGAAAAGTACTACTACAGTGCTTCAATTATTCGAGTCGAAAACGCGGCCAATACACGGTTAACATATGTATGTATCATATATGTGTGCATAAAGCTTTCAAATCATAATGTATAGTACTTTAGTCATTAATTTATATTTTCATTTTGTTCCATATATACATTATCACTGTCGGAATGCAATGCTAATTAGAACTTCATTAGTTTATTCACTTATTTATTTATTTCATATATATATATATATATATATATATATATATATATATATATATATATATATATATATATATATATATATATATATATATATTTGTATGTATATATGCATGTATAGGCATACCCATAGCAGAATAAAAAAAGAATTATCAGAGGAAAGTAGTACTAGTCTAAAGCGGGAAAGAATTTCTTGATTAGAGTTTGAAAAGATGCGCAGACGTAGAGGAAAATTATTCTAATGTGATATAATGTGATGCTCTGACAATAAATGACCAAGAGAATGACGATCTGAATATCCTATGGAAAATTAGTTGAGGGTTTATGTTACATGGTGAAAAATTGAAGGCATCCGCAACGAATAAGGAAATGTTTTGAATTCGTCTACCTGTTATCGATTTGTCTTGGCCGGTAGCAACATTTTCAGCTATATGTGTAAGCACGTACATCAAGAGTGTAGTAGCCCTTACATAGGATAAATACACGTCCATTATTCCAAAAATAAAAAATTGGGTTTTGCTTCATGCATTAACGTTGTGAGGCATCCAAACAAATTATCACTAATACGACTATAATACAGTTCATGCATTTTTGAACATTTATTGGCCGCTTAAAAAAAATCTGCATTGGTAGCGAGGTAAGCCGCCAATACTCGGAAAAAATGCATGGACTGCATTTTAGTGGTTTACATATATAGTTTTATAACTCGTTTTAATATATATAAATTGCAGCTTTATTAGTGATGCCTTTGGAAGGAGTCAGCTTGTTGCAGGTGCGGTTAAACTGAGCGGATTTTGAATTAAATTAAAAATTAATTTTGCTGCTTGAAGTACTATTCAGTATCGCGCAGGGTAGACTAAATAGGTAAACTCACCCGCGCATCTAATCCTATTTTTTTTAACTGTTTGCATGTTAAATTCCAAATTAAAAATATTTTGATATTTCCGGTACATTTTTTATATCGAGATTGAATCATTTGAATTCGCCTATAAGTCTACGTGTTATTAAGTACGTTTAAAGCTTTGTGAACACGGTCATGAAGATTGAAAACTTTATCTCGCTCGTGTATTTGCTGCTTTAATTACAATAATTAGTATAACTTTTTTTGATACTCTTTCGTGCAATACTGGGATTTGAAACAGCTGGTTTAAATAAATAATTATTAAAAATCGTAAGCTAAAAAAATTGACATTTCGAATTTGAAAGAAAAACTATGTCTACTCGCTGGTATCCCATATATCAACGTGGTAACCCACAGTTACGCGTGTTCTTGCCAAACTTTTGGATGAAGTTGATACGGCCGTTTGAGGAACAGCCAAAAAATGTAGCTACTTTTTCAGTGTCAATGGAAATGACAAAATACGACATAAGAAACTACTTAGAAAAAATTTACAAATTACCCGTGGTAGATATACGTACTAGAATTGAACTAGGTTCTACTAAACGTGATACAACATATGGATATGTGACCAAAAACGATGATATAAAAATAGCTTATGTAACTCTGGTAAGTTGTACACATATACATAATCTACACATGTTGGAAATAATGTATTTAAACTATGTTTAGCCAAAAACAATGGAATTTACATTTCCCGATTTATTCGCACAAAAAGCCGATCTGAAGAAGAGCGACGAGAGAGCACTAGAAGATTCTAAAAAAGGATTTAAAGATTTTCTGGAACGAAATAAAAGGAGACCTGGTACGCCAGGATGGTATTCTATTTAGTTTTGTGCAAATTGTATTAAAGTAAAATGTTCAAGTTTTATGTACGAGGAAAATAACCCATATTCGCTTGTTTACTCCCTTGTCGTGAGAAAAAGTACCCTAGTCGGGACTCTTAGTCTTTTGTGATTCGGTTTTCTGACCAATTACAACTAGTTTTTCACTTTAGTTATTTTCTTTACAGCACGAGTTTCCATACATAAATAAACTGACTTGCATTAGTCTGTAAAAGCGGCTTTCTAATCACTTGTATCAATCTTTCCCCAATGTTTTTGGAGTGCACCTTCGAATAATCAGATTTAAGTAGTCTAAAAGATTCGTATTGGTGATTTTTGCAAAAAGATCTTCCAAATGCGGATATTACTATATAAACATCTATAAGACTTTATACACATATATACACGTATGTATGTTTTGTATATACACCTACATATGGAAGTAAAAAATTATGCTGGCCGATGGCATAAATAAGGATGATAAATTGTTGGATCGAAACTGTTTTTGAAAAATTTAATTTATATTCCAAAAATCTATTAATGAAATTGTCGTTTGGAAGCCGATCCTCTTCAAAACGATCATTATGAAAAGATGTGGTGAGTTTCAATTTTAGAGTCCCAAATTCTTGTAGCACAAAATGATCATGTTGACATAAGCACCGAAAGATGTGAATTTGTGTATTTTGCTTCTTATAAAAAATACTTAACCTTTGATTTATTATTGTTTAAAAAAACGATTTGTTGGATAAATTGTACAAATTCTTAGGTTTTATTCTTAATTCAAAACGGATTTAGCACTCACGAATTAAAGTGTGTAATGTAAAAAAAGTAGACACACAAAATGAAAAAACATTCAACTAATTTAAGAGAACTTCGGCAAAGAAAAAATTAGAAAAATGTACAGATAAATTTTATAATTCAAATTGGAAATACTTAGCAAATCATAATCTTTACCGCACTTAAAAAAAATTTTCCGTATATCAGCGTCAATAAGAAAAACGAGACTATGTGACTTTACAGGAGCTTTTGTAACATAAAAAGTTGATTTTCAAAAATTAATATATCTTTTTAAGATATATTCTACTTTTGGGAAAATGTCGATTTTATTAAACTTACGTTGTTTTAAGATCTTATTCCTCACTAAATTGAAAGTAAAAAGTTTCTGTTCCAAATGAAAGATATAAGCAGAAATTCAAATTCAGCTTAAGTCGACTTTAGCATTATATAATCGGACCAAGATTTTTTAATATTTTAGCGCGTGTTAGCAACTACTTGGTCTTCTATGTTTAGCATACCCTGTTCTATTGTAAACAAAGTATAAAAAGTTTAATTTTAGAGTTTATTTAAATTTGACTGCAAAATGATTACTTGTAATATAACACAGGAATTATAAAATGTAAAAATAACAACAACGCAGTTTTGACCCCTTTGCATATGAAGTATCTAAAAATCATAAAATATTAAAACTTTTATATTTTATGAAGTTCTAATACCTACTCCTTCGTATTTCCACAATTATTTATTATCTTCTACAGTTTTATCTATCCAGGCTCTAAGCTTGTCGGTATCTTGTAGACCGACGATACGATTGACAACTTTACCATCTTTCATAGCCATTAAAACTGGTACTGCAGCGACATCATAATCCAAAGCCAATTCGCTATGCTCATCGATGTTCACTTTAGCTAATTTAACTGCACCAGCTTTTTCCCCAACGATAGACTCTAAACGAGGGGTCAACATTTTACACGGATTGCACCATCTGTAAACGTAAATAAAACAAATACTTATATAACCATGAACAAATGGTTTCAAAATAAGGCTTACAAATCTATACATATAAGCTAAAAATCTTACGTTGCAAAGAAGTCGACAATCACAACTTTATCACTTTTTTTTACTTTAATTTCAAAATCTTCAGAGCTCTGTACGTTGAAAATTTCATTTTTTATACCGGTGGTACCTACTAAACGATGGCCCAAGAGAGGCAAAACAGTATTTCCTGGTTTATTTAAAATGGTGCGCAACATTTTATACATAATTTTTTTACTTTAAAGAAAATTTAAGAAACCTAAACTATTTTTAAAATTTTTTTTTACAATTTGACAAAACAAGCTTTTTCACTCTCGAATTTTTACAAATTAATGAATGAACCAAGTAACTTACTATAGATTACGCATTAGCAGAACTTAAAATTTGTAGCAACCTATTTATATTTTCTAATTGTCAAACGGCATAATAAAAATGTTTTTGTATAAATTATAGAATTGATAAAAATTACAAGGTGCAATTGCCAAAGCACATTTAAACAAGATGACTGGATCCGAACACATCACCAATACGAATATATATATATATATATATATATATATATATATATACATATATATATACATTATAGATGTATACATACATACATACATACAAATATAAATGAGAGTACCATCGTGAAAAATAAAAAGAAGAGATTGTAATGGCGCTGCAGTCACCTTGTTTTGATGCCTTGATGTTGTCATTAATCATTTTCTCCTCACTGAACATACTTGACCAGACTTGCATGGTGCAGTTGCTAATTGCTCAATTTATTAATTGATTTTTTTAAAGTAAAATTAGATAAATTAAAGGCTTATTTGGTTAAATTGCTAATTGAGCATATAATGTATAGAATTACTGTTTATATATATAGCCACCGCACAGCCATAAAAGGAAAGTCTGTAGTGCAATAAGTACGCAGAATTAGCATTTTTAATATATTAGATTTTTTTGTGTTACTTTGGTAACTCATTAAAACAGTTTACAAAACAATGTAAGGAGTGTTATGTATTGGTACAAAACTAAATTTTAAAAGAAAATAGAATAAGTTGCAAAAACCATATTTATCGACTCATAATAATAGATATTTTCTATGACTATTTTACTTCTTGAATAACGCAAAATGTGCATCACAGGAATTATCAAATATTCATGCATTCATGCATACCAAACAGATTATTTGCTCAAGATAAAACTGACGGATAAGCTAAAGGGAAGATGTTCCTAATCTTTAACGTAAGCTTTAGATTTGGACTTGCCATGTTCTGAACAACAACAAAAAAGCTATTTTAATTTAGTTTGCAAGTCAAAAATAAGAATGAAAAAGAGACGGTGTTTATTTTACAATAACGAGCTAGAAAATGTTTTTAAAAAATAAGATTTCAATCGTTTTTTGCCAGTACACAAATAAATAAAAGTAAGTCGAAAGTAGTCGGTTTTCGCTCTTACACTGCCATTCAAGTTGTAATAAGGAATAATAGTTAAAGGTCACTTTGGCTAAATGTACCTTTTACTACCTTAAAATTTAAAGGCACATTGTAATAATTGCCCTAGGAAGTTTTAAGGTTATATTTCGCCTACTACAAATTTATATTTTTCAACAATTATGCTTAAAAATAGTGTAAAAAACATATTTTCGAATTGGCTATTAATAGGTTGATTAATCACAAATTTTAGCGTCAAGGCAATATCGCATGCTTTGTAATGATATCAATATCGAGCCAACCGGCTCAGTAGTGCGATTCACTAACTTTTAACATTTGCATTAACGATTGTGTGATTCACAAACTACTCGTAAACGACAGTAGACATCGTAAATTTTTTGTTTATTCTAATTGTTATCAAGTGGCATCACTGTCAATAATATCAAATAAACGAAAAGCACATAGAAGAATGGAAAAAACAAAGACTTTTTGGAAAAAATTGTTTGTGCAATTTGCTATTTTTGCAAAAGTTGACTAAAAACCATTTTATGTATGTACCTAGTGCCTTGTTTATTAAAAATATTGTGTATAAATGATTTTTAAACAAATTAAAAGAGCCCCTAAAAGATGCCATGAATTTTAGTTAGTTGTTAAACAACACAAAAATATACGTATGTTTTTGTCTTCAATCGTTAAGCAACAACAACAGCTGACTAAACGATTGCGAATGCTGTTTAAAAAAGTTACTGAATAGCAACATCGTTAACTTTGCTGTTAAAATTTTTTATCGATGCGATTCTCGTTAAAAAAAAATAGTGTATCGCACTACAGATATATTCAACACCACATCAATCTACAACATATTTCTGTGTCGCGCTGAAATAAAAACGCTTGTCTTATCAAAAATTTAGTTAATATATTGTGACACCTAAATAAAAATGCCGTCTGGTAACATTCACATAAATCAGCAAGTGACAAAACTTTCAGATAAATTCTAATTATGTACATATATTTAAAAAAAGAGAGCCAAATAATTAAGAAATTTTTATATAAACTGGTTTTCGAAGAATACTTTATGTAAGATCAGTAATATATTGTACAAGTTGAACAAAAACAAAGAGTTGACACAAAATAAAAATTTCCAGATTAATAGTTCTCAAAAATAGCAATAAAGCAACAACAAAATACCTGCATGATAAACAAACAGCTGGTTGATAAATTGACGTGTTGCAATTAATAAAAGAAAAAAAATCAAAAAGAAAATAGATGTAAAATAATATTACAACTTAAAAAAAAAAAAACAAAGAAAAATTTCAAGCAATAGTGAATTTAAAGGGCACCTAAAATAATAAATCCTAATGCCTAATTAAAAATTTCTAAAACATACTTTTTATTTTTAAAATGGATGATTTGTCACAAGGCGACATTTGTCGCGTTTGTCGTTGTGAGGCTCAATCTGATCGCCCTCTATTCTACCCTTGCGTATGCACGGGAAGTATAAAGTATATACATCAGGATTGCTTAATGCAATGGATGCGTTATTCGCATAAGGAATATTGTGAGTTGTGCGGTCACCGTTTTAGTTTTCAACCGATTTATTCGCCTGATATGCCCCGTGTGTTGCCATTGAGGGATGTCGCTGGAGGCTTAATATCTGCCATAATGAAGGCAGCTAAATCGTGGGCTCATTATTCCCTTGTGGGATTGGCATGGTTTGTTATTGTTCCATTGTCTGCGTACCGGACGTATCGTTATTTGTTTCGAGCTTCATCATTCGACATGATTCTCTCGTTGCCGTTTGATTTGTTTTCAACGGAAAATTTGGGGTCTGACGTTTTTCGCGGATGTTTTGTTGTGACCTGTACGCTGTTGTCGTTTATTGGCTTGGTGTGGCTGAGAGAGCAAATACTACTGGGTGGCGGTCCAGATTGGTTAGAACGTGATGATGCCCCTGCAGTTGGTGGTGGAAACAATGATAATGATGATGAAGCAAATAACATACCATTACCAGGAGAGGTTGTAGGAGATGGGGTGGCACGAGAAGCCCACGCTGTGGAAAATGAAGGAGTTGGCAATATATTAGAAGAAGCTATTCCACCGGAAGGTGAAGCACTTTTGGCGGATCACGCAAATAATAATGATCCAAACGCTGTAGAAGCTGCTGCCGCTAATGATAATAATGTCATTGAAGCTCATGTTGTAGAACCAATTAATAATAATGCTCCTGCTGTAGCAAATCCAGCAGAAAATGAGGGCGATCCTCCTTTGGTATTCGGTCCACAGTTACCGCCCGCTTTGGCAGGAAGAGGAAATAATCAACATAATGCTGTTCCTATTGCTGCTGATAATGACAACGATGAGCCAAACTGGAATCCAATGGAATGGGATCGTGCTGCTGAAGAGTTGACATGGGAACGGTTGTTGGGCTTAGATGGTTCCTTGGTGTTTTTAGAACACGTTTTTTGGATAATTTCATTAAACACCATGCTAATTTTTGCCTTTGCGTTTTGTCCATACTGCATAGGACACTTTATATTGCAATCAATGAATTTATTAAATCCGGATAAACCACTTTTACATTTCCATGGGCTGATAACTACATTATTTGGTTATTGTTTTATTGGTCATATATTGGTACTATTACATTTTTTGGCAAAGGCATTCCATATGAGACGAGTGCGCAGTTTGATTGGATTGTGCTACATAGTGGTGAAGGTTTCCCTTTTGTCAGTGGTAGAGATAGGCGTTCTGCCCTTAGTTTGCGGCTGGTGGTTGGATATATGTTCACTGCCCTTATTTGACGCTACGTAAGTTTTATGGCATTTACATTTATTTCCCTTAGAAACCAAACTAATTTCTTACTGTTTAGCCTCAAAGACCGTAAAGCTAGTTTTACCGCTGCTCCTGGTACTTCACTCTTTGTACATTGGATGTTTGGTATGGTTTACGTTTATTACTTCGCTGCTTTTATATCTCTGTTAAGAGAAGTATTGCGGCCGGGTGTTTTATGGTTTTTGAGAAATCTAAATGATCCCGATTTTAGTCCCATACAGGTACTTTTCACACCGTGTGTTTTAGCGATTATTTAAATTTTCGTATTTTCAGGAAATGATACATCTTCCAATTCTAAGACATGTCCGCCGTTTAATATCTTCGGCCATGATATTTGGTTCAGTTGTACTTCTCATGCTTTGGATGCCGATTCGTATATTGAAAACAGCCTGGCCAACATTTTTACCCTATACTTTATCCGGCGATTCGGAAGTAAATGAATTAAGTTTGCAGCTTTTACTCTTACAGGTGAGTGAAAAAATGGATGTGATTAAAAATTCCAAATTTCTTCAACTTTATTTGCAATAGTATAAAATTGAACACATATCGGTTTTATTATTCGTAATGGTTTGGTTTATGTACATACCTTTTCAGATTATTTTGCCTGGCTTTTTCGAACAGTCCCACACTCGAATTTGGCTTAAAAAACTTTTGCGTATCTGGTGCATTTGTGTGTCATGGATTTTGGGTATCCGCAGCTATCTCTTAAGCAACGATCCTCCTCCAGAATACATTAATCAACAAGCCAACATTAACAATGCTGATAATGAAAATCATGAGAATAATGCACAAGAAAATAACGATATAAATGGAAATCAACATGAAGAAAATATAGAAGTACCTAATATTGTACAAGCACATCCACATGCAAATCCTCCGCCACCACCACCGCCGCCGCCACAAGCAGAACGTAATTTGGCGGCAGTGCATCATGCCATTATACATCGTGATGTACCAGTCGCGTTTCAACCTTATGAAAAGCCGTCAATATTTCCTGTAAGACTATGCGGCTTGATATTTTTTATGTGTGTATCATTAGTAGTAGCTTCGCTTTTAACACTTACTGTGCCAGTGTGGATAGGACGTCAGGTCATGTCTCTGTGGTCTGTAGGTGGCATAACTACGCAGGTTGTGGTCCAAAGTTCTGAGGTGACACCACGACCACATGAATTGTATACAGCAGCCTTGGGAACTTATTTGTGCTGGATGATAACGAGGGGCATAGCTATAGCAATAACTTTGCTGCCACAAGGCAGAGCTGCTGTTATGGATAAGATCAAACAATGGCTTAAGGTGGGAGCTTCATATGCCCTACCTGTTTTGATAATTGTTTTAATGTTGGGTGTTATACCTCTACTGTTTGGCATGTTGTTGGAGTTAGTGGTGGTTATACCTGTACGTGTGGGCACGCGACAAACTCCAATTTATTTTATATGGCAAGATTGGGCCCTGGGAGTATTGTATACCAAAATAGCCATTGCTTTGACACTAATGGGCCCAGACTGGCATTTGAAGAGAGCTCTAGAGCGGGCTTATCGGGATGGTCTTAGAGATATTGACTTAAAATTCTTAATCAGCGAATTGGCTACACCTGTTATAACATGCTTCGGCCTAGCTTTGGCTATACCCTACGTTTTAGCTCATTCGATACTACCCATATTCTTCAAAGATCCCTGGATTCAATTAGAAATAGCGCACTTTGTATATCCAGTATTCTTCTCGGTTATTGGAGCGATTGGTTTGGTTTGTTTCCAAATACGCCAGTTTAAAAAGCTGTACGTAGCCATAAAGGTGGACAAGTACTTGGTAGGGCAGCGCTTAGTAAACTATGAGCATCGTAAAAAGCAACAAGAGGCTGCAGATGCTGCGGCAGCGGCACGTGAACAAGAGGAAATAGAAAATGTTCCCATTGCGAATATTGTGGAACAGGCCGAGTTAGAAAGAAGGCGCAGGCAAGAAGTCGAACGCCAACAACTGCTGCAAGATTTAGTAAGGGATGAACTTTTGTAGAAACAGGTAAAGGAATAAATGCGTTGAATAGTGAAAGAAGAGTGGAAACCTTGTAGTAAAATTAGAAGACCTAAAAACAAATTTTCTTTATCCATATTAAATTTTTACTGTATTGTTTTACTTTTCTTCTGTATTCTTAAAATAATAATAAAACTATGACTTTTTGATTAATTATAATTAAAATAAAAGGTATTTTGATAGAAATTTTACAAGTTTCAAGCAAAAACATTTCGGGAAAGTAGAGTTTTGTTGGTGCTTGCTTCTAAATCATCTTTTAAAGATAATTACACATAAGAATTATAGTTTTTTTTTTTTTAATTTTAGTTGTATATTTTACGTTTTCTATTTTATTTCAACAGAAGATTTTTTTTTTTGATATTTAAAGAACAAATTTTGAAACCACGAATTTACTGGATGTTTTGAACTAAACTGTAAGTTATAACGATAATTCGAAATTTCTTTATTAAATTATCCTTATGCATCATCAAAAATTGAATGTTATTCGTTATAATAACTAATTATTTGTCTTAAGTTTGTATTCACTTTTTTATCAACTATTTTATTTTAAAATCGAGTTCTTAGTCATAGTAACTTCATTTCTTAATATTGTCTAAAATAACTTCCTAATGCAAAAAATATCTTTTATTATAATATAACTTTAAAAAATAATTCCTTTCTTTTATAAAAATTTTAATTCTATTAAAGAAAAACTTCTCGTATGTATTTTTGTTTTCATTTTATATTTTATATAAAAATATTAAAAATTGTAACTTTTCTTTATGCACTTTGCGAAAATTGTATGAGAAATTTTAAAAAAGGAAAACTTTTATCTGTAAGAAAGAGCTAAAAATTAAATAAATTAGTTAACGACCTCGATATTAATTTAAGCTGTCAAAAAACTATGAGAAAATGTTTCTTCTTTTTTGAAATATTTAATAAACAATATTTGATTCTCGTGTTAAAGAAATGGAGCGGTGAAGTATCAATGTATTAAAGCTTAGACCTTGTGCTGCACATGACGCGATTATTATGTAATCGCACGTTTGTTTTGTTTTTTGTTTTTTTTCATGTACTATATGTTTTAATTTTACATTATTTAAGTTTAATCGTTGTTGAATATTTATTGTGAAAGAAATAAAAAAGTTTACTCACGTAGCAATCACATTGCCGGATCCAAAATTGTCTTATCTTCGAAGGAGGAACGAACCATAGATCGCCAAAAAATCTTATTGCGAGAACACAGTAGCGCGTAATATTTATATATATTAAATTAAAACAATTTAAAATTTAAACAATCGCACTTAATGTCCCCGAAGTACATTCCTTGTTCGGAAATTTAATATTTTTGGTACAATTCGTGTCAAATTGGGTTTTCGCTTCACCAATATGATATAAAAATTAAATAGAAAAATTTTTTTTATATAAAAATTGCATTTTTTACTAGTAAATCCATATAGGCTATAGGTATATAAAATTATTGAAACTGCGTTCAGAGGTGACGTCAACGAGGTCTCATTCACTGGACGCTAGTTATGTTCGCTACGCAACTGATCACGATTTCTTTCTAATGGATCGATTATGTGTAGCAACAGAACTTATATTAGCGACAAAAATGTTCGGTTATAAGAAATAGTATTATTTGTGACTGTTATTAACAGCTGTCAGCGCCCAGTTGTCATCTGGAATCATATTTTCGGGCAACTGGCCGCTCAAGAGAATTATAAGAAGATAGACTAAAGTAGCGGCACATTAATTGTTTAAAATTTTGAATAAAAATTTTAATTGGCTCTTTGACACGTAGTTAAAGCAAAATGCAACATTTCACCTGTTATGCGATTTAAACTCGCAACCGCGAAACGCGACTGTCAGAACATGGCGAATCTTAAGGTGGAAAGTTCTACAGAGTTATGATATTAGTTTCCATCTCCAAAATATTTTTCAATTGCTGTTCACGCCAAGTAAAGCCAGTTTTTTGCATTGAAAGGTTTGAACAAATGTAAGTTAAGGAAATATGTTTGGGCTCCTATTTTTGAAATGCACCTCATTATGCACATATACATATATTTCATTTATTCATAATACTAAACATTTTTGTTTAAATTTGCTTTGTTGATATCTATATCTTCTCCGTTATATTTGTAGTGTGTTTTGTGTATTAAATTTAGAGGTTCGAATATAACGTCTGAATTGGAGATTTTTTATTCGCTAATGAAATTCAGGCGTTATATTCGAACCTCTAAAACATGCATCAAAAATAGCGGACAAGATATACAAAGTAACAAAACAATAGCGGAAATCACTCTTCGTTGCATATCTGCAATTTTTGTGCACTTAGTATGATTTTCTGCCACAAAGCGTGAGTGTCTGTTTTAAGCGTTTATCAAATTTATTACAACAGTTGATTTTTTGGAAAATAAAGGAAATGAACAACAAACCTCAACTTCTTGATTCTCTAGTAAATAATGCAATATATTTTTTTTTATTTCATCATCAGTCTATCGCTTATTATTTAGCTTTTGTTTTATTATTTTAATTTTCTTTTTGATTTCTAATTTGAAGAATTTTTAATTTCTTGTTGTATTCCTGATTTGTGTTGAAATTAATTTATATATATATAAAGGCGTAATGTTTTGTTAAGATTTTAACGTTTTTCATAAAATCGAGATTTTCGGTGAAATTTCAGAGTTTTCAAAATTTAGTCAATTTTGTTTTTGGGGTACGAACGTTGCATGCTTCAAAACTATTATTCAGTTTGACAATTTTTTATATTTTCTAGAGATTTTTTTATAACAATTTTTTCTTTTCAAAATTTTCATTTAAATTTTGTGATAGAATTTAGGTCTTTTGGTAGGTTTCTTCAAGGATTGCTGACATTTTCGTAGAATTTCGATTTGTATAATTTTGGGTTTTCGTGGATCAATGCTACTAATTACAACCAAGCAAAAAGCCTTTAGAACCTTGATTTTAACTTCGAAGAAACAACCATCGTTAAATTAACTCCCCTACTTATAAATGATACAGAAAGTATTTACTTTATGGAGTCGGAAGAGAATATTGTAGAAATTAGAAACAGAATGACAGATTTATGCATACACCTTTGATGAAGGGTACAAAAACAAAAAAAGTCTACAATAGAAGAAAGGCATGTGTATACCCCATCCGTCAAGGATAAGGATATAAAAATTCAATCATAGGAAAATTAAAAAAAAGGAAACAATTTTTGTCAAGTACGTAAAAAATTTTAAATTAAAAAAATAACTTTTAAGTTCTTGACAAAAAATTGTATATGTATGTCATGTAGAGCATTGGGTGTGTCCAATCTCAGTGTTACTCAAAACTCCTGTGGAACATTAGTTACAGCCCCTTTTCTTACTATTTAAATTCAATTTATTCCTCATTATATTGAGTTTAACACAACAGTGCTTAACAATTTATCTTATGTTAAATTGATTTTTCCGCTTAAGTAATTAATTGTCAGGCTTTAGTTCGTATTTAAGAAAGAAAATGTTGCTCTATTTAATAACTTTGAATATAATAAAAGTTACAATTTTTATTAGATAACGAGCGGAATGGAATGCAATTTCTATGCGGTTGCTCACGTTGTCAACGTTCTTTGTGTCTTTATACTAATTTTGTGTCCACTGTAAATATCATCTATTTAATACAATAACCATGACAAATGGAATATGAGCAACCTTATTTTAATTGTATGATTTTTTTTGAAATGCATTCCATTTAGTTCTTTGTTTAATAAAATTTAAGCCTGGCAATTAATAACATAATTTAATAATTCTAGTTCGTCAATTGTACGTTAAACAATAAACTGATTTTTTAGCTTAAATACTAAATACTTTAGAACGATAATTTTGGGATTTGTTAGAGTTTTTTAAGGCCATAAAGTCATTTACAAGAGTAAAAGAATTGCAAAGAGTTCGTACGAGCTGTGCAAATCAGCACCGTAGAGACTGATGGATGGCTGTGAGCAAGTGAAGCTTGACAAAAGTAAAGTTAACAGAAACATATTTAGTTGAGTTTTCGAATTAAATCATTTTTTCTGAGCCCACTCATAATCACAAATAAGACATGGGCTGGCCGTTCAAACGTTAAAGAAAATAACAACAGCAAAACACTACACATAAGAGCTATAGATAGGCTCAGTGCAAATGAGTGGTATCACTTTTACGGTTGGTCCTTAGAAATTAAAAAAAGGCACAAAAGTAAAAGTGTTCACATTTTATTTACATAATCTAACCCTCCTCCTCCTACTTCATTGATGATAACGTTTTTTGATTAATTTATGTGAAGAAATAAATAGATTTGCAACTAAAGTCTTAGTGTTTTCTCTGATAGGTCTGCTGATTCTGGATTAACATTACGTTTCCGTATTCAGGCATGACTGAAAAACTGAATCGTAAGAAAGAGAAGAAGACCGAGGGTATTTTAAAACCAGCTGTTTCGCCGTGGGACGTGTGAAATATGAACACAAAAATTAAGCAATTTTACAAACAATGCAATAAAACGTTAAATTTTGTACAATAAAACAGTGATTCAATAATTAAAAGAAATAATTAAATAAACACATCAGTTAAGTACGAAGGGGCAAAAAAAACATAACGTAAGTAAGAGGTATTATTGGCCAAACAATTCCACTTTGAAGATTTCTGCCGCACTAGAGTAGATATTTTATTATTTTTTATATAATTTTAGCACAAAAATAAAGTTTCTTTGTTTTAATTTTAAGAAAATGTGCGACAGCACCGACGTTGTTTTTGAAAGAGAAAAACAACGTTTTCGGCCTGCAATAAATTAGAACATTTTTCACATTTTACTACAAAAAGATAAACAAAATTAAAAAAGTTATGTAGGATCATTAATTAAACCTTTACTTGCATTCTTTTTTTAATTACACTTTTCTTGGAGCTAAACAAACTAAAATCGAAAGACTCTCCGCCACTCAATTAACGACTTACAAAAACGTAGCTACGCTCGTAACGCAGAATACACACAATCGTGAAAATTTCAATCGAAACGGAACGTAGAATATCAAATTTGCCAAAGGGATATTTTTTAATTCGAATCGAAATGCAGAATAGGGGTGATTATGTGATTGAAGGCATAGATTTTTCATTATTTTTTATTACACAGTGGGTCTAAATATGTATATATTCATTATTTCTCAACCTAGGATATTTACCCCAAAGCCCTTAAATTCGGACAATAACTTAACAGTCGTCATGGATTTAAATTGTTTTTCAAATCCAAACTCTCAGTCACATGTACATATAAAGTATTTTACAAATCATCTCATGCTTAATAGGCACTCTAATTTAACACTGGTGGAGTTTTTAATATTTAAGTCTGTGAAGTTTAATTAGATATATCAACGAAAGTGAATGGTGGGATATACCTACACTAGTTTTAATAGAAAGTCATATTTATTGTCTACAAATAAAAATAAAATTTAAACAATTATATCCCTCACATATTCAAAAATTAAATCAGCACACAAGTTAAACTATAATAAGACAAAAGCTGGCAAAAATTGCTTATGCACTTAACTATTTTGTTTCAAATTACTCTGCGTATTTGTTCCAATTAGTTTTTAACCGATATTTTAAAGCAAACAAATCCAATATGTGAATAGAGAGCAATAAATAAATTAACAAAGAACATATATGACAAATCGTTTTTCATTAAGTGTACTATGCTATGCAAACGCTGATTAGCAAAACGTTGCTATGACATCATATTTAACTAAGCTTTAATAAGAATATAGTCACTCACACAAAACATAAAGTTCAAATGCATAAATTCTGTCGTAAAAAAAATACCATGAGGTAAATTTGGCAATAAAAAATATTTAATTTCTATATACAACATAAATGAACATTTGGTATTGAAAAGACCATATTCATAAAACTATTTTCGACTTATAAAAGTTTAATTAATAAAATTTCAATAACAATTTTTTTTTTATAAACCTTTTATAATTTAAAAATATTTTTATGAATGTGACCTTAAAATTGAATAAAGCAAATGTTTTGGGCAACGATTTTTTATATTCATCTGAAATCATTTGTAAAAAATAATAAATTACGTGAATTTATTAAAAAAAAAAGCTAGGTTTTTATATAAAAAATTTTTTGGAGAAAATACAATTTTCTTTAAAAATAATTTCTAAAGTAAAACAATTTCCATCAATAGACAACTCACTACGAATTGTCAGTATTCAAAGATTTTGGGGATTTGGGGAAATTATAGATTCATAAATGATTGATGTAAGAACGTTCACATTAGACTTTTGCATACTTGGTATAATTTTCTGCCACAAAGCGTGAGTGTCTTTTTTAAAGGCTCAACTATAATATGCATGAGCTGGCTTAAACAACTGTGCAATTACATATAAATCATACGTGGCAAACTATAATGTAATTAACAACACTTTCGTTAAGTTTCGTCAACTGTCATTTGCTTAAGCATAGTACGAAACTGATCGCACATTCCGTACGAAAACAGCTGATTGTGTTATAGATACATACATTAACAAACAAGCTGCAATGGAGGACGAAAGTGAAATTTTTTTTCTAAATTTAATAGAAAAAAAATTGTTTGTATCAAAAAAGAGACGCATTTTATTATAATCGCAATTCAAAGGAACGAGCGTGGAAAAAAGTAGCACAAAAATGCAAAAAAGTTTTTATTGTTTATAAGTTGAGTGATGCACACCGCTGCAGTTTTTAGTACTTTTGGGCAAAAATTACACAAGCACCAAAAATTGTGTATTTTTTTGTTCGAAAATTTCTTAAAACTAATAAAAAATAATTATTAATTTGTATATGAATGGTAATAAATATATAAAATATATTTATTCAACACCTTTTTGTTAACGAATGTTCTGAAATAAAATATGTTTTTGCAAAAGTACGAATGAAACAAATGTGCAACTGTGGCACTATAGTTTCCAGGCTCATGTACATAAGTACATTGTAGCCACCTAAAAGTCTTCAATAATTTGCTTAAACATTTGACAGGCTTTTTGTTCAATTTTTGACATTAGCTTAAGCTACCTTAAGCATATTATAGTTGGGCCTTAAGCGTTTAGCAAATTTATTACAGAGTTGCATAAAGTAACTTTGCCGCATGCAATAAGCTAAGCCGCAGTCAGTATATAAACGCTAACGCCGCCTCTAAAATGTTTACGCAAAGAAAGTATTTAGTGTGTGCATAAACTTTCTAAAAACTTTTATCAATAAATGCAGTTTTGTTAGATATTTTAATTCTTACTATTTTAGCAAACATTTTTTAACAGTTTTAGCTTCAATTTTAATTCTTCACAGGCAATTGTTGAGACGGTTCTACCGCCGTGAAACTTTGTAAGCGCAGGTGTCTAGTTGTTTAGATTTAATAATAATAAAATGAAATAAACAGTTGTTTCAGCATTGCAAATTACCATTCTGCAACGATTTTTTCCGTAGCATATTTCCTCAAGTGTAGCAAATCTTAGTTTCATACATTTTGTTGTTATGGTCTTGCAAAATGTAGCATATTTGCTAGACCTGCTACATTTGCAAGGTTCGCAAGGGTTGTTTGCAACCAAGAGTGAGTTCCCCTATTGTTACGTTTATTACCACAATAAACGTTAATTTGTAAGAATTAAAATACACAGTCCTTTATGATTTTATCAATAAACAACTTTATTCGGCAATTACGACTCTTATTTACAACTCTTCAGTACTAATTTACACTGTAAATTTAACACTCTTATGTACACACAACTATTCTCTCTATTAAATCTCAAAGTAGACTCTACTCTCTACGGTGGAAGGCATCTTTATATAGAGATCACGGCTGGTTCTTGAAATGTCCCGAACATACGTGATATTGCGCATCATTTATTTCATTTGCTGGCTTAGTAGTCTTGTATATGTGTTCGTATCTTCTATTTACTTTTTCCTTCTGTATTAGTTGTTTTTGTTTCTACTTTAAATCGCGGTTCAGGGAGTTTTCGCTTGGTTGTTGCTTTTGCTTTATGTTTATAACATTGCGTAATTGTACAATAGATTTCTTCCTAACAATTATTTTTTTTATGATTTAATTAAACATCTTTGATTATTACTTCGTAATATTAAAAACGCTAAGCATATAACGAACGAAAGTTTCAAATGTAGAAAAGTCGGTAACAATTGTTAATACTGAAAAAAATGGAACGTTTCCAATATTTTTAGTATAGAACGGGTATATAATATTGCACATAGTGGAATGACTCTCTCACTTGTTTTATATTAATTTTGGCTGTAAACTGTAAACAAATTGAAGCAAATTTATTTTTTGCAGAAAGGAAATGGAACTGTTTTAAATTTTACTAAAAACACAATTTAAAGTAAAAAGGATTAAATGCAAACATTTTTCATGCAAAGCCATATAATGTTATTGTATTAGAGATACAGTCTAAACGTTTATGTCAAGTTCAATGGAAATGTTGTATTTTGTTTTATTTTCATCTTTTTTCTGTACGGCTTGTTGCAAGTGTTTGAAGGCCCAAACCGATCATTTTAATCGCATTAAACACTATTTAATATGGCTTGCCGTAACTGAGTGCTTTGTCAGAAGTTCTGACATATACTTCCACGTAGTGCCGGCCGGCAACAGGTTTCTGTCTCTGCAAGGAGTCTGGCTAATTAAGTCGAGCGGAGAGTAGCTAACACTCTCGTATTGAGAATTCGTAATCCACGATGGGACAGCACACGCCAGGGATGCGTGGCCAAGAGGGTGCTTGGTTCAAGTATGCGAACTCTGGATACCAGTCGATCTCCAGTTTTAATACAGACTTTCCTGTTTTGGGTAGACATATTTTTCTCCATTAGAGGGATGAATCAGGAAGCCTCACAAGAGGCGGAGAGGATAATCCCTGCAGAAACTACGCGTTTAATTGGCTAAAGGAGAAATCCGGAAAAGATGGACAAAATTACCTCGCGAGATACTTCTAAGCATTAGACCGTAAGATTCTGACAGGGATGGACAATGAAGCTTCGCACGTGGTGGAGAGGTTAATCTCTGTAGGAACTCTGGTGTTTATTGACCAATAGAGGAATTCTGATATTGTGTGTAAATATCCATATTGTGTGTAAATGTCCAGCACTGGCTAGCATAAAGCTTAGGACCACGGGCAAACACTTGTTAAGTGTAAATCATAGACCTTAGCCTTAAAGAAATGATGGCAATTAACAGTCTTGCAAAAAGGGTGAAGCTTTTATCAACTGATTTCTTGCCGCTAAAGTTCGTCATAAACGTCTAATAGCTGCACTCTCTCAACAACTCTTGAACCAGTAATTCAACCAAGGGGTTTTTACTTTGTGTTTGAACATCCTATATAATAAATTTAATTAATTAATTATGTAAATTTTTACAGACAAATGTACCTACATTATTTGTACAATCCCATTTGATCCAGGCATCCCCTCCTGCGCTAGTAAGTACTTTGCCTTATATACTTTCTTATCTCGGTCTAAGTTGGTAAACGTCAACCCCTGTCTTTTTGTCTTAACTCCAACAAAATTAATTAATATCCATATTTAAACTTGGTCCATCAAACCGATTTGAATATGATCTAATGACTTTGGTGTTCAAAAACTTAGCTTACTTTAATAATCATTCTCATTATCTATTTTCTCTTGAGTATTGGGTTAAATAAATGATGTTTACAGTAGACACAAAATTAGTGGAAGGAATTAATTAATGTTGAAAATGTGCGTAGCGGCTTAGCAAATGCATTTCATTCTGCTATTAGAACAAACTGCAAACTTTACAAAGGTAAATTTACATTTGAAACAGACGGTCAAGCCCGTAGTGGCTTGTTAATAAAAAACGCCTGTTTACTGTACAAATACACTTTGACCCAGCGTAAGGCTGAATGTGGCAAGTGGTTTGTGTGCAAGTAGCAAGAACAAAACCATTATAATTATTTAAGCCCACATACATACATATGTAGATATGTTTAAGTGTTGGCATGTTGAAATGTAAACTGAAACCAAAAAACACAAAATAAAATTAAAGGTTTAACATGACACGTCATAACAATTAAAAAAAATATTGTTACCTTCACCGTGGTTTGTTGTTTTTATCTCTAGTTTTAGGTTTTAGCGAGACACTTTCATTGTCTGATATTATTTGTTTTATGAACGTAGAATGAGGTCACTCTCATTTTATCTTTATTATGCTTTGCACAAGCAGTGGAACGGGTGTATATAAGTGTGTCCTTAACGATATAAGTCTGTCTCTTATCTGGCTGGAAGATGGTTGCTGGAAGAAGTGTAACCGAATTAATGTTTGAATATAAAATGTTCCTTTATTATAGTTTTTTCTTCATAATACAAATTATAATTTTTTTTTTAAATTAAAATTGCAAGAAAAAAATGAATTTTTCCATTAATATGCTGTGCTGAGTTTAAGAGAGCACGTCATATGCAAAAATATTCTGCTCCCGATAGCTAGTACCACAATTTCAACAGAACACTAATCATTGCTTTGACGATAAAACAGTGACTTAGTGCCTCGATTAAGGTAGAACAGGTTCAAAATATATAAAAGTTGTATATTATTTTCGGTCAGATATATTCATAAAATGGCTCAAAAGCGGAAAGTAAAACGATAATCTTTTAAACTATTATTTTAAAAGTTTCATAATAGTTCGGTTCGTTACAATTTGTAAATTGATTTAAAATTAGCTTACCGGGTTGGTTTAATAATTAAATGTAAAAGAGAACTTGCTTGTCATAACTAAAGTAATATTTAACATCATCTTATAACAATTATAATATGTTTGTCGCAACCATATATCACTGCAGTGAACATTAGATAGTCTATGTGACCATATCACCGTTTTAGTCAAAATGAAGTACATTCACTTAATTGTGAATAAAATCAAAAGTTGTACATCAATGTGAATGAGCTGGCTGGTTTGGTTTAGAACATAGTCACCTATATGAACGGGAATGTTGTCGTTTTTTTATTTTTCATGAATTTTGAAATAAACAACAATTTTTATTGCCACATCTTTCCGATATCTATAAAACTACTGGCCAGATTTACAGATTTATTAGTTAGTTAGTTAGTATAACTTAAAAATAATTTAATTGTAGATTTACTTAACTGAATACCACAAATTGTTCTCGAATTTTGCTAATACCGGTCACACCAAGTCCGTTATATTGGATATAACGGTAAATTTAGAAAACTAGAACCATGCAAATTTTATGGGGGCCATAACTCGGAACTAGTGGACTTATATGACGGATTTTAAATAACGAAAATTCACTGATCAAGTTTCAAGATCATAGATTGTCTATTGTCGTCAGAAAGGTAATGTCAACATCGAACTGACGGGCATCGTTAATTGAAATTCCCTACCTCTAAGTATTCAGAATGTACATATATACTTTGTTGGGTCGGAAAATAATATATTGTAGAAATTACAAACGGAATGACAAACCTATATATACACTTTTCTTTTTTTGTATACCCTTCCCAAAAACGAAAAAACCATGGAAGTTAACCATAGGCGATGTTAATTTGTCTTTATATTGAGTGGCCTCACCCAGTATGCTTTGCTACCGCTATCGTCAAGTAGTCAATAATTAATAATTAAAAGAATTTAAGTTGATTTTTACTTATTGACCACGCTGAAACATATTCACTTTACCACTTTCTTCAAAGTGTTTAAGATGGTACAACAAATTTCAACTATTCAATATAGAATTGGATAAGGCTTACTATTGTTGTTCTTTCGACATAAACGAGTTATGAGCTATTTTGTATAGGGAGTACCTCCTGTCAGCACTTATTCGACCAGTATTCTTTCAGAATACTCGACTGGTTTTGGAAAGAAGTCACACCTAATTTTAAGGTTACCATATTTTCAGGTTTCGGATAAAGGGAAATGAATATTTACACTGAATGGCGACGACCCTCTATCAGCTTCTATGTCATCAGGATTTTTCCTGAGTACGCACTTGGGGTTCCAAATGCCCCGCACTAAATTTTATGACTTTCACTGTTGTAGTTCTTCAATTAATGGAAAGCTTCATGACTTTGTATGGGGGCCTCCGCCCGCTTCTATTCGTTTAAACATTTTTTCTAGAACTCATAAATTTATAAGACTCACATTTGCAGTTATTCGGACATAGAGCAATTAATTTTTAACCTGTATAGAGGGCACCCACTTGGGCCCTCTTATTCCTTTCGGATTTGTTCTGAAACGGTTTTGGCTTAAGAAATAGCCTGTAGCAAATTTGAAGACCATCACCTTAAAGTTCCTCAGATATTGAAAACTTAATATCTAGTCTGTATTTGAGTACCCTCCTGTCCATTCCTATATCTCCAGCAGGATGTTTCAAATAACCCACACCATATTTGAAGATTCTTACTGTTAAAGTTTTTTTTTAGAATTAGGGAAATTAATATTTATTCTGTAGGGGGGATATCTTTTCTCTCGGAATTAAAAAGAAATTAGCCGGTTTTGGCTTAAGAAATAGCCTGTAGCAAATTTGAAGACCATCACCTTAAAGTTCCTCAGATATTGAAAACTTAATATCTAGTCTGTATTTGAGTACCCTCCTGTCCATTCCTATATCTCCAGCAGGATGTTTCAAATAACCCACACCATATTTGAAGATTCTTACTGTTAAAGTTTTTTTTTAGAATTAGGGAAATTAATATTTATTCTGTAGGGGGGATATCTTTTCTCTCGGAATTAAAAAGAAATTAGCCTATATGAATTTCCGCATCAATAGTAAAAAGGTTTCAAAATTTATAAATGACGTAATGTGTACTTCCATTATATCATAAACTAGAGCTGAAAATCTCTTGTATACTTTCTAATACGTTCATTATACAGTCTCTGGCCAATTTATTAGGTACACTAGAGATTTGGTCCAATAGCGCATATTAGAAGAGTATATAGATGATGAAGAGATAAAGAGAAAAGTTGAATTGATGCTGAGTAAAAAGATGTAGGGGTAAATCTTTATTTAAAATATCCCTAAAAGGCTAAATTGTGTCACAAGTCGTCCGGTAAATGTTGTTGTGTCTTTCATCGCATATTGATCTAAACAGATATTTTCAGCAGAACGAACAATTCGAGGCCTTTTACTGTGCAATGAATCTTCCGTTGATCCAGTTTCTTCAAGTTAAATCGCTAACCGCCGGAAGGTTCATGCAGTGAACTTTAAAAATTCAGGAAAAGAACGATGAAATTCACTCTTTGCCAGATGAAATATTCTGTAAAAAAATAGACACAATCATTTCCTTACGTGCTTTTCCCACACAAACTCTGATTGTGTAATAAAATGATTTTTGACTTCAATTACGAAAGTTACTCCATCCTCTCATAGGGCTACTTTGTATACTCGTATAAATCAATTTTATAGGGAAAGAAGATTTTTTATATAAAACCTTCAATTATGGTGAAGAAAAGCAAATACAACTTTTTGTTAACTGAGATTCGATATAAGATCCGCTGTGAATCTAATAATTTGTCCAGAGACTGTAAATTCTTTTATTACATTCAACACAATCCCTATGCGTAACTTTGGATTTAGATTTAAAGAGGTTGTTTGCGCTACAACTTAAATTCTAATTTGTTTTCAAGTTCAAAATCCTGCAGGAATTATATTTTCTGAAAGCAAGAATTCTGCGTTCAACATCCCTGAGATAATAAAAATAATAAAAGAGGGAAAATTGTAAGAAAATTCTATATTGTTACGTTTATTACCACAATAAACGTGACTTTGAAGGGTTCGTTTAATTGCAAAATTAAAATACACACTCTTTTAGGATTTTATCAGTACACATTTTTATTCGGTACTGAACACTCTTATATACAACTCTTTAGTACTAATTGACACTGTACACTTAACACTTCTTTTGTACACACAGATGTTCACTCTTTGAAATCTCAAAGTCAACTAACTCTTCTGCGGTAGACGGCGCCTTTATATACAGATCACGGCCGCTTCTTGAAACGTCCCGAACATACGCGAAATTGTGCATCAGTTATTTCAGTTGCTGGCTTAGTAGTCTTGTATATGTGTGTGTGTGTATCTTTTGTTCACTTTTTGCTTGCTGTAGAAATTGTTTTTTTGAATCGCGGTTCATGGAATTTCTGCTACGCAATTTCTTTTTGCTTTGTGTTTAGGTTATTGCGTATTTGTACGTTTGTACAATAGGTCGTTTCACATACCTTTGACTATTACTTTGTAACAATATTTATTGCAATAATACAAAAGTATGAGGAATCTCATATATTCAGGGAAATTAACGTAAAGGTATGGATCACTGTTTAAAACAAAATAAATTATTTTTTTAAATATTTAACTGCGTTTTAAAATTAAAATCGTTCATTCCTAGTGAATTTTTGACATGATCTTTGTGGACTTAGATGGCCTAATGGTCGTAATTCGAACGTTTATTGCTTAAGGTGAAGGGGGCAAAAACAATTTTTTATTGGTAAGACTAAGGACAAGAAGAAAAATGTTTTAAACTGTTTTGTCTTTATTTATTTATTTATTAGTGTTGTAAAGTTATTAAATTTTAAAATTGTTCAAACAAAAGTTGCTATTTTTTGTTCGAACAAGCGAATAAAATTTAAAAATTGTTCGAATATTCCAACGAACAAAGAATAAAAAATACTATTCTAAAAACTTAAAAAATAAATATACTTATATTAGTTTAACATTTGATAAAAAACCATTCATTAGAAATAAATAACAAATAATTCATTAACAGAAAACAAAAATATTTAATTGTATTCTTTCCGACCTTATATTTTTAATTACTTTTTATGCAGGCTCTAGGTCCAGTCCTTTAATTTTATATTTAAATAAAACTCTTGATTGGTTTTTTTAATTAAATATAAATTATTTTATTTGTTCAATATTTCGAGCCCCTTCGGTGCTCTTCTTCAGGAACAAGCTGGAATATACAAAAAATATAAAGCACAAAAACAAAAATTATAACCATATGTTCTTATATTGATATGGACGTAGAGCCTGTATAGAAAGTAATTAAAAACAAAAATATTATTTCAGATTTTTGGAATGAATTTCCCTCATCTTTTGTTAAGTTAGGTTTCGATACAACCCGGTTTCGGCTATATGCCATTTTCAGTGTTATTTTTCGTTTTGAGAAGTTTGCATCGATTCGTTGGTGTCACATATCTATTTGCTACGTGAGATGGTAGCAGGTGAACCTGGTTTAGCACGTAGGCATCGGTTAGGTGTGAACAGGTAAAGTTCGTAGGTCGTGTGTTTTTATAAGAATTGGTAGACGGGGTTAGTGATTATTGTTTTATTGCTTTTATTGAGAATTGGTGTTTGCGGATGGCAGATAAATGTTATAGCCAGAGTTTTTTTACTAGTACGAATTAATTTATTTCAGGTTTTAGTTCGTTTATTATTCTTTCATTAGGGAAAGAAAAAGATAAAATTTGAACACTAGCTGAATGGAATATATGTATTTTCTGTACCGATACTCGCGTGTATATTGCAAACATCAACTATTTAATCCAGCTAATGATGAACAAATTCTTATAATTTTCATATTTGTCGATCATTTTTATGTTAGGTAAGAACGAAGTCTGCGCCACTGTATCTTTTTTGTTTATCACGTAGCCATCTGTCAGGTAGAAACAGCTACTAGGTAAAGCTCGTAGGTCTGGTGTTTTTATAGGGATTGGTAGACCTTATTTATTACTGTTTTATTGCTTTGTATTGTGTCAGAAATGGATACCAGGTAAAGTTTTTTATTATTTATGGTGTTTTTTGTTGTGGTTGTTAGAAGTCAGTGATTATTGGAGTTCTGGATTATTGGATTATTAGATTATGAGTTTGTTTATTATATTGGTATTATGATTTTATTGCTTTACGTACCTGCTATCTGTAGGCACATATTCTGATGCAATACAAAGCAATAAAACAGTCATAACTAGCGTCTACCTAGCCCTAGGAAAAACTCCCGACCAACGAGTTTTGCCTGCTACCTGTTCACATCTAACAGATGGCTACGTGATAGACCAGGTTCACCTGCTACCAGCTCACAGAACGAAAAATTACACTGAAGATGGCACAAAGCCGAACCGGTTTCACTCCAATCCAAACTTGACAAGAGATCAGGGAAATGCGCTTCAAGAACCTATATGAAATCACCCTGTCGAAATATCAAATAAAGAATCGATATTATTTTTTTAACCATATACTAGAAAAATAAGTATTTACCAATTGATTTTTATATGTAGCTTCATTATAATTATTAGTAAAAAATGGTTATCAAGAGTTTTCCGCTGTTTATGTTATTACAAAAAAAACAATTTTACTTAGAAACATAAAAGCAGTTTAATTTCGAAGAAAATTTTCGGTTTTCGGTTTTTTAAACTTTAATTTTGTTTTATTAAATCTTTCTATTTAAAGAAATTTACAATAGGTATTTAAATCTTATCTCTAAACTATTCTTTATTAGGTATTACCATTGTAATAACTAGTTAATTGTATTCAAGTCTTAATATTAAGAGACTATCTACTATTGGGAGAGCCATCGCGCCAAGTTCGACGTGTCAGTTTTTTCTTAACTCTGGTGCCTATGAAATTGCAGTAAATCGTGCGCTACAGTGTTAGGATGGATCACTAGTTTTTATTCGGAGGAGTATGTTTTTGATTCTTCCTGGACAGAGATCTTCTAGATCTCTATAAGTCGTAAAATGTCTTCTTAGTAACTTCTGAATATTTGATGCGCAAGTAGCACCCCACAGCTGAATGCCTTATGACCATATTGGCTTTATAACGGATTTGTGTCAAAGGACTTTGTGTTCCAAAGCCAAGGCTGACTTAGAATTCATAAGCCAGTATAGTTGATTTGCGCCATGATTTTTTGCCATTATTTTTGCCCCAATGTAACGGCGTCGATCTAGGTGGATACCCAAATATTTAACGGTCGTTTTTGCTAAAACCGTAGTATTTGTTATTTTTATACGTGCATAATTTTTCCTTCTAAAGGAAGACGTTACGTGAGCACATCTTGATGGATTTACACTTGTTTTCCTCATTTTTAACGATTTCTCTGGCCCATGAATGTGCGACTGTTAAGATGCAACCTTGGGATCATTATTAACACTTATTACTCCAATAAAAACCAAAGCAGAACAATGATGATAATCATACAGATACTCCTGTAAATACCGAATGATTTTTCAAAAACTGTACGTGACTAAGAAAACAGTGCTTTATAACAATTATAAGTGTGCACACCAGTATTTTAATATATCGAAGCAAAACTCAAAAATTTAATATTACCAGCCAACCCTAGTATGACTGCTTGGCATTTGTGCATTTTTGCGAACTTAGAAAGTAATCACGTTCTTTATTTCTGCCACGTTATTATGGGGTTGTTTATTTGTACTTTGGAAATATTAATAATATCCTTAAAATTTAGTGGAGTAAACAAATATATCTTTATTAATATTTAATAACACAATTTGCTGGCTTTGTTTGGTTTGCGTTAACCATTGGCGTGTTTCGTAAGCGTCATGGCCACACATCAGTGAATTTATTTATATATAAAAACTTTTGAGATTTTAGTTATAATTTTTGTAGTTAAAGCCTGAGTGAGTAGGTGACAAGTTCCTTTAATATTTTTTTTTTTTACTTCTTATTTTTATTTATTGGATCTGTCTAAACGACATTTACAATAAGTATTAAAATCTTAACCTAAAAAATACTTAAGCTGTTACTGCTACTGCAGGACTCAGCGTTTAGATCGAAAGTTTATCATACCAAATCAAAAGTCTGCACTCTTTTGAGACGCCGATGGCCCTCAAATAAAAGTAAGTCCCTCGCATATGGATTGGGATGATTAGTAACTTTTGCAACGTAGCTCGTGCACAATTTTTTTATCTCTTCTCGGATGGTAGGAATATTGAGATCCTTGTGGATGTTAATATTTCGTATGTGCCAAGGAGCGCCCGTAATCATTCTCAGGATCTTTGAGTGCCTTCTTTGTAGCTTTTCAACATTTGATGCGGATGCAGAACCCCACAACTGGATACCATAAGCCCATATCGGTTTTAAGGCAGCTTTGTATATTAGTACTTTGAGGTCTAAGCTCAGTGCAGAATGTGGCCCAATGAGCCAGAAAAGCTGGGCGGTTTTAATTTTAAGCTGTGTAATTTTGGCTGCAATATGGTAGACCCACGTCAAACGCCGATCCAGGTGTATTCCCAAATACTTTACTTGGCTCTGCTCTGGGATGGTTACTCCATTTATGGAAATGGGTGGACAATTGTTTTTCCGCAGCGTAAAAGTTATGTGAAGACTTTTTGTGGCATTGATTCCTTTAATTGAGTGAAATGCTAAATTTTGGCATCATCCATAAGATATGTAACACAATTAGTTAAAGAATTAGAAAATTTGAAATTAACGGAATAGTTGAGGTAAGATTATTATTATCGGTGCCATACTGCTTGTAATAAGACAATTATCTGGACTTCAGTAAGACGTTGGGAAGAAGGGAATTCGGTGGCATCCCGCTGTTTTCTCTTGCTTGTCAAAACTCCCTACGTCAAATTCTTGAAGTGTTTCTGTGGCATCTCGCTGGTCTCCCACACTAACTAGCCTAGCTGAAGACTCCTCTTCCGCCAGCTCATTGAGAGCAACGTTCCCATGGCATCCAGCAATGCGTTGTGTGATTTCATTCGCGACCGACCGGCCACGTCGGCCCACGTCGGCAGATTGAGAGCAGCGTTCCCATGGCATACCGCAGTCCACCAGCTCCGGAGCTCGCTCAGCGACAGTCACAGAGGCGTCAAATCCCTGTGGCATCTCGCGGGGATTCTCCGCCATCTGTGAGTTAGTGAACAAGCTCTTCCATCTGAGAGTGTTCAGTGTCGACAGCGAATTTTTAGCGATGAACCGATTAAGTGGGATCGCTGCTAGTCTATCTTCGGCTATTGCTACCGCAGGTGCTGTTAGTAATCAAGAGACAAATGAAGTACGCGTTATAACATGACGACAGCGTTTTATTTTCCTCGAGGAGTCCATCAATAAATGGGATTTTGACCGGACCACGGGAATTGCCGAGTACACCTCAGCCCAGAGAAATTGTCGTAATAAACATCTTTACTTTAAATCCTTTAAGCTCTTTTTAATTTTTTTTTTTGCAAATATCTTTGTTTCTGTATCTACAAGGAATAAGAACTCAACTACATCTTATTATATTTAAACTGGAAAAACAAAGAAAGAAAAAAATCAATTATTTTATCATAAATATATTTGTTTGCAATTTGCTCGTGTTAAAAGTTTAAAGTCATCAATTCACAATAAAATAGCGCGTTAAATCGTTACTAGAAATTGCTAAGATAAAAGAACTGAACAACAGCTACAAATCCAATCGATGGCAATAAAAACAACGATTAATATAATTCATGTAAAAGAGCATTTAAAATCCCGCACAAGCACAAGTTAAAGGAATATTATCGGATTTTGCAGTCGATGAGTTTTGATTTTTTTGTTTGAATATAAAAAAGAGATTTATGTTGAAAATTTAAAGATTCAAAAGTAAAAATTTCCTTGGCAATTTAAGACGATTATTTTACAACAACAGGTACCTATATGGCCTCACTGAAGTATTCAAAGAACCAGTTTTTTCCGAATTTATCTTTGTTTTCTTAGTATTTTTATGAGACATTCTGCGAGGTAGAAACTTGATTCTTGGGAAGAGAAGTAGGTTTTAAGTAGCCGTGCTAGGTGAATTCGAAGTTTAAGAACCAAAGCAAATATTGTTTTCGTCAACTTCTTATATACAATATAAAATGTGTGAGTTAAACTGTTATCGTTGAAAAAAAAACACCTGTTGTTGTTCCTTCTCTGTGACGAACCTATCGAGCCCGAATCGCTAAAATAACGTAACCTGCAAAAAATAAATTTTAGCCTTTTCTAATTTCTAAAAATTTTTTAATAAAAATTTAAATGTAGCCTAACAATGATTTAATGCAAGTTATAGATAAGTTTTATCTTAAATCTTTGTATAGAAAATTTGTTCAGTCGTCTACATTTCTAACAGGCAAAACGGAAATTTGACCTCGAAAATTACGTAACCCACAATAACGTAGCCTACAATTTAACTTGGGCGTTCATATTTCTGCATAAATTTAGAAATAAATATTACTAACAAAAGCAATTATAATTTAAAGTCCAGATTTGCAATGTTACTGGGGTCAAGCTTCTATTTACACGACAAACCAAGTGTCCATTTCATAACGTTCAAAGAACATGAAAGTAAATCAAATTAAAGATGGGAGGCGTTCACGTGGGTTACATTTGATTTTTTGTAATTTTCACTCTTATCACGGCTAGCACATAGGCGTGAGTATAAAAAATCCGCTTGGGCAAAATTTTGCCGTGATTGATTCTTGATAAGTAAGATTTTAAATGTTTGAAAAACCATTAGAAAATAATGAAATACGTAAAAAAGTGGTGCATTATTGACAGCAAATTTGTATGAAATATTTGGATAAGCTTTGAGTTTTATTTTGCGTTTAGTTTTTCATTATATTCACATGAGTGTACATGCGTATGAGCAAAAGAACAAGACAGTGCATTATCAATACTTTTAACACGTTCGGGTTGATCGTGAGTGAAAAGTTATTCACGGTTCCAGCTCTATATCAAAATAACTCATTGACAACACTACATATGTAAGTAATTATCGCCCTTTATAATTCATTCCTTTATTTTGAAAATTCTTTTTTTACGTCAGTTACGTTATATTTGCTGTCACTCAAAAGGCTGTATGGAATTTATGTTAAAAATTATAGTCATTCATTTCACCATGTATTTTTATTATTTTCGATTCAATATTTTACGAGAGGCTGCACAACAATTCTGGAGCAAATAGTAGAGTAAGTATTTAAATACAGAAAATATTTTATAATTAAGGGATCAATTTATTCAGGCCCAAGTCCGTCTTTTATTCTATCATTTAAAAAAGGAAAGTATAACATATTATTAATACGATTACTTTTATAAAATAATAAAGAAGGTTAGATTAAAACACTAGCAGAATAGAATAAATACATTTTCTTTGTCGCTACATATGTCATGAGCATTCTGTTTGCCGTTTTACTGAGTAGTGTTTCATGCAAACATCACCTATTAATTCACCTAATGATGACCAGTTGAATACGGGAGTTTCCAATGAGTTTCACGCTGTAACTTTACTCATTGTATTCTTTATCGTACTCTTTTTTAATATTTTGCTTTAGCCAGCTCTTACTTGAGTGCAGTTTTTAAGTAATTTTAAGCGTCATATTTAGTTTTAGTGCCTGTTTCTTTATTTCGAACAATTCAATTGTTTAGAAAATGTTTATTTAAACCCAGCAAGGCGCCTTTTGATACTCTCAGCTATAAAATAGAAAAAAATAATAAAAAAAAATTATTTAAATCAGAATGTTTCTCTTTCGCTCTCTCTCTATTTCTTTTATAATAAGAAATAATTGAGAAAAAATATTTCTCGGCATTTATTGCATTTTTTCGCCTTTAATTTGGACGACTCTATCGGTTGCAATAGGTTCAGACAATTTTTCTAAAAAATTAAATATATTAAAAATATTATTAGAATAAAAGGTACAACAAAGTTTTATGCAAATACTTTTCACCGTGTTACATGCGCTTAAGTGTACGTGAACTATTTTCGCGCATTAAAATACCTTTTTTCAAAAACCATTTATTTCTCAACATAGTCTCCTTTTAGCTCAATACACTTAGTAAGACGATATTCAAATTTTTTTATACCATCTGAATAATACGGGTTTGGGAACCCCTCAAAATACGTGTTAGTTTCTGTAATTACTTCCTCGTTTGAGATGAATCTTTTGTTTGTTGATTTGTTTATCCGACAGGGTGCTCTGATATATATGTTTGGAACGATTCTCCGTCATACCTTGTCAATTTTGGTTTGGAGACAAACCGGTTTCGGATAGTTGCCAAATGGCACTGATGATGGCAACTAGCCGAAACCGGTTTGTCTCCAAACCAAAATTGACAAGGTATGGCGGAGAATCGTTCCAAACATATATATGAATCTTTTTCCTGCGAACCATTTTTTCAAGTTTGGAAACAGGAAAAAGTCACTAGGAGCTAAATCTGGACTATAAGGTGGATGATCAACCAATTCGAAGTGTATTTCACTTAATTTAAGCGTCGTATCCAATGCTGTGTTAACCAGTGCGTTGTCTTGAAGAAAGAATACTTTGTTTTTCTTTAAATGTGATCGTTTTTTCTTGATTGCATCAATCAATTGATCCAATAATTCACGATAATGCTTTCCTGTGATTGTGGATCCTTTTTCAAGATAATCGATGAGCAATATTCCGTGTGCATCCCAAAATACAGTGGCCATAACCTTGCTAGCTGATTTCACTGTCTTCGCCTTCTTTCGAGCACTTCCACCAGCTTCCACCCATTGTTTCGATAGATTTTTGGTTTCAGGTGTATAGTGGTGGCCCACGTTTCATCAACAGTTATTAGTCGACGCCAAAAATCAACGGGATTACGCTTTATCATGTCCAAACACCGCTGTGAAGCGGTCTGTCGAACTCGTTTTTGTTCGACACTGAGCAAACGCGGCACCCATCTTGCCGATAGCTTTGTCATATGCAAATGTTCATGCAAAATGTTGAACACACGTTCATGTGATATGTTTACCATTTCAACAATCTCACGTAACTTGACTCGGCGATCATTCATAACGATATCAAGTTTTTTCTTGATAGTAACCACCTCTTTTGGCCTTCCTGTTGATGGTATTGTTGCAGTGCTTGCTCGGCCTCATTTAAATTCAGCAATCCAATATTTTACCATGTAATCTGACGGAGCAGACTCACCGTAATGTTTACCGAGCTATTCTTTTGTCTCTTTCGCCGTTTTCCCTTTCAAATAATAGTGTTTAATCACTGCACGAAATTCACTTTTTTTCATTTTTCAAAAAACTCAAAAGTTGCTTAATTCAAACGATTACAACAAATAAACTAATCGATGAAATTTTAACAGCCGACGTTTGACAGATTGCAATTTCTAAGAAAAGGGTTTTTGTGTTTGTGCTGCCATCTAGCGCTAAGTAGCTTCAATATCAATCCACCCTCGTACGTTGTTATTCCCAACTACATTTGAAAATAGATTTTTGATTATAATTGATATTTAGTATTACATGTGTCAGCATGGACCGTTTCACTAATATAAATTTTATTCAACAAAAACTACGAGTGCTTAAACTACATTTTTATTATTTTTGCGAGAAATTTTTTAAATTTCACATCCGCCTTTTTTACATTAGAACACACACTAACATGTAATTTTTTGAAATTATTTCCTTTATAATTTTATTTCACTCAGTGGCGGCATAATCTTGCTGTGTCAGTATTTATTAAAATTTGCCAAAAAGATTTTTCGCTTTGAAATCTTTAGTAAAATTGTATTTATTTTTTAAGTTTCTATATAAAGTCATTGTTGCTTTTTGGCTATATATCTTTAATATAATCGGCCTTAATGAAAAAAATGATGGGGAAACTTTTTGTAGGAAATATTGTCAGCTCTAATCTGTATGTGAATCAATTTTTACTAAAAGTTATAGCTTCAAATCTATTAGCAAAAAAATAAATTACTTCTCTCTATGCAATTAATTGCAATTTTAAATAAACATTCTTACTATTGTGTATAAATGTTATTGAGTTTATTCCTTTGCTTTATATGCAACTACGTGTAATTGTTATTTGTAATTATAAATTACAGTTTATATGTATATGTAGTTGAAATATAATGGAGATGTTCAGTTTTGTTACAAATAAGTACAGCCATTACTTTAAAAGCATTTCAGTGAAGAAACATTGAAATACTCTTAACAAAAAGCGAACACATTAAAAACTCTTCAAATGAATTAAAACAAAGTGCTGTATATCAATGTTGTTGTACTGTTTGTTCGTATAACAACAGTTTTTCTTTTGAAGAATAATAATCAGTTTAATTCTTTCTTAACTCAAGCACTATCCCTGTTTAGTATACATACATACATGACGTGTATAAGTGTGTAAATATGTATGTAAGTATTTGGGCAAAAGGAGCTGTTTTAATAACATGTGAATAAGTATATGACATTTCTGTTGTTATTATACCTTCGCACTTCTTGAAGAAGAGACGTTAGTCCCACAGTAAAAGCTGTGATTCTAGAAAAATATTTTCCTGCTTAACAAACTATTTAATTTGTAAGTAAAACAAAGGTAAATGTTATAAAAAATCGTTAATAAATCGGAAGGAGTAAAAAAAGCTAAATACATTTTTGATAAATGAAAAATCGATTAATTTTAACAGGATCCTGCAACAAGTGGCGGTAAATGTAGTGAATTTGGCAACAAAGACAAATTTTCAACAAGCGAAAATATCAGTAAAATTTGCGTTTACGCTGATATCAGAAATATTCAGACATTTAATATATAAATTTCTTTTCGACATTTAATTAAACAGTTAGTACTTTTTTCATTAGAAATATCTGCATATTTTCTGAAACATAAACCGATTAATTTAAGACTATTATACTCACACATGGTCAGGGATTGCCTGTATAAGTACATGTCGTGTAATGCTGGGACTTGTATAAGACTTATTTATTAGAGCAACGGCCGCAATGTCAGCTTTGTGTATGAAAAGCAAAACTGTGGAGCCTGAGTAGAAGAAAAGCTACTTCGGCTATAGCTGTCTGTAGACCAGAACTCAGAGATGCACTAAGGAATGGCATAGTGCGCGCAAAGGTGCTATATTGAGTAGACTGTGCCTTAAAGAGGGTTAGACGGTAGCAAATATAGTACACGAATGTCTAACACTGACTAGCACAAGGCTTGGAACCACGGAGAGATGCTTCTTAAATGTGAATGCCCTTAGGAATTTAAGTTTTAGACAAATGCCAGCAATTAAAAGAGACTCCATAGAATCCGTATAGAATTATTTTTCTATTCCATGCCTTAACATAATGCGCAAATGCTAAGTATACGTGCTTAATGTAACAGATTAGATTAGTGACTAGAGCCATAAGCCAGGAATTATATTGAAGTAAAAATGACAGAAAATAATACCTCTTAAAGGAAGCTAATTTCAGTAAACCAAAGCAAAAATGTATCGTAGTATTTCCTAAGGATTTATATTTCAATTTACCTCCTCTCTAGTAGTTAAACTCTTAAGTGTTTCAAAAGAGCCATTATGTCTCAAACACTTAACTCACATTATTTTTTACCGCTTTAAGAACTTTTAAAACGTCTATAGTCCCATTTTCTTCTGTTTCAAGTCTTACGCACATTAAGTTACACACAATTAAATGAAGACAATAAATACAGATTCTAATACTTTCTTTTTCTCTGTAGGCACTAAAACAACTATTAATACATAGACAATGTTGCGAAGGCATTTACAAGCAATACTTTTATTCGTTCGTTTTTGCACACATCAGTTTTACACACATTCATTTGTAAGAACATTTTTTCAAGTGCACATGCTAAGCAGATGTAGTTGTTCTTAGTTATTTTTGTGTGCCTAGAAGTCTGCCAACAATTAAAACAAATTATTTAATAAAATAAATGATTTGAACATTCACTCCAGCGTATGCGTAATGTTTTTAATGCAAACGAATTCAATATTGCTCATACGTAAAGGGTGATTTTATTCTCAAGCCAACAATAATTTCTTTAAATTTGCGTTTACTTTCCCGTTAATAAGGACTCAAAGCAAACCGGAGTTATCCAGATTTATTACTCCCCGAGGAAACATTATCACGGATAGGGTAAGTGAGAATTTGCAGATAAATTTACAAAAAGCAAAAACCGTTACGAAATGTCAAGATTTATTCGAAAGTTTTGACCAACACTTTTTATGACATTAAGAAATGTTCCTAATGCACTTGTTTACATAACTGTTGTCAATATCGCCCAACTACCTGCAAACCACTTTATTAGGTGTGCAAGTGATGAATTTTTTGGATGTTAAAGGAAAATTCAAAGATGTGCTTATTTTTCTTTAAAGGAATAATACACAAAATAACCCAAACTTTCTCAATAACTAAAAAGAATTATAGAAGGTTGTAAATATAGGATGCTGTATTTTTTAAGAGAAGTGGCTGCCCAAGATAGACTTTTCTGCTGACTCTGATAAATAATTAAATATAATTTTTTGCTGTGTAATCTCTTGCAGTATTGTCAGAAGCCAACCTTGTCAGAATTCAAGCCAAATTACTTTGTAAAATTCCTTTTAAAAATCAGAACGCGGGGTTCGAAATTAAAGGCTTTTTAAAACACAAGTGGTTTTAGCACCTAAAGTGTGTGCGGATATGTCACAGCATGTAACACACCTATAAATAATTTTACATTCGTAAAGAGAATTTCGTATACGCGTGTGGTTGATATCGTTTTACATTTTTAATGACATATAACTTGCCAAAGGAAAACAATTGCATTAGAAATCCGATCAAACTTGAAACTAAAACTTTGTTAAAAATCAATATTGTTATTATAAAGTTATATAGAATATACAATAATATCATTATTATGTTTTAAATGCTACAACGTTCCAAAATACTATTTAGAAAATCTAATTGGAACGTTCATCCGAAATATGTTTTCGTCGGTATAAGTGCCAGCATTATGTGTTTATTTCAAAATTAATATCATATTGATGTATGTACATTGTACATACATACAACTAAAACACTAGTGTTGTAACGTATGATCAATATGAATATTAATCATACGCCACCCACATATCTGCCGCTTAAAAATTAATATTAATTTTTTTTCATGGAAAAAACTTTAAGTAGATTTAAATATAATGTTTTTGTAGTTTCAGTCAACGTTTCTTGTATATTACCTAACAAATTCAAACAGCATGTTCCTGAGTGATGACGAATCTATAAACAAAATTATTCTTAAAGAAATGCTTTAAATTATTTTCTTTTTTAAATAGTGAAACTGTCGTAAGTTTGTTTTGTAAATCAATTCATTTGAGCGTTGATCTGTAGTATTTAATAAATAGAATACGTGCAGTGTGATTTATAAAAAAAAAACACCATTGTAGATAATTTTTAATAAACCTGATTTTCTGATGAAAGTTTCGAAGCTGGCTAAATTCGGTTTTTACACATTTTATGGCAAAATTTCGTATTTGTAAAATATAGATTTTTTGATAAATATTTTTTTTCAGTTTTTTTCTTGTTGTCAAAACTCCGGTTTTGACCTGGTATACATTTTTTGTAAGTCTTGGTTAATGTTACATTTTTATAAATTAATTTTTAGTCCGGTTAAAAATATTTCCCATATGTCCAGAAATTGTAAACCAACATTGCGGATTGTAGGTAGTAAAACTTTCAGGTTCGTGGGTAATGTTCACCTTCAGAAAGGCCAATTTTCTTTCGGACGGAAGTTTCAACGTAGGGAGCGACAATGTCAAATATGAATTCATTACATAACTTCGTTAAAGAGCCGAACAAAAATCACGTGAAACTTTCTGTACATTGAGTGCCACAAGTACTTATACCACTCAATTCTTATAGGCAGGAATACTTGTTCGCGCTTTTCTTCGCAGCAATAGACATATTTTCAGCCTGCTGACTACAACGTCGTCAAAGTAATTAAAAAAAAAATTCTTTTTTTCGCATTCTTTGGCGATCTTTCAATTTCGCACATAATAAAACGAATGAAATTAATAGTAGTTGTCAACTGCTTTTACACTTTTTAAGCGGTAATCTAGTGTTCTTTAAACATTTTAAAGGAGATGATAACAAGATAATGGTGCTATCTGGATTGCCATGATAGTAACCAAATGCGGCCTTCTAATTTTTTTTAAATAGTGTCTTCAAAAGTGTGTTTTTGTCCCATTTTATTTAAATTTACTCTTGCTCTAACAGGTTGAAAATTGCACGACATAATATATTTTTAACATAGATATCCTTTTAAATTTGTATTGTTTCACCGCTTTGCCAAAGTCATCACAAAATTAATTTTTACTCTACTTTGGAAATTTATAATAAATTGCTTTAATTTATTTCTATATTTCTTTTACTGAACTTCGAACTGAAACCATTACAATTATTGAAAGTTTGTTTGTCAAGAGTATTGTTTTGGGATTGTATTTTAATGGCAAACATTCATCGAATACGAAAAACATTTCTGTTATTGAAATATTTTTACCTTGATTTAAGCATTTTTGTTGTTGTTTGTAACAAATCACGTAAAACATTATAAACACATATACATTTGTTTATATGATATCGATTTTCAAATGTGAATTTACATACAATTCACGTATTGATGGGTGCTTAAATAAATTACACAAATGAATTAAGAAATCTATTTGTAATCAAGCACAGATTAAGTCGTAAGGCATGATAACGTTATTCAAAATTAAAAAAGGAAAAATACACCTGAATAATTAAACGTAAAAGTAATTGAGAGAATATTTTTCTCAATTTTGTCTGATGCCAGAAATAATTTGAAACTTTGTCAGACATTAACCGAATTGCTTAAATTAATATTTGCTATTGAAGTGAATAAGAAATGCTTTTTTCTGCTTAGACCCTTCTAAATAGCATTTTTTTTTTAAATAATTACCCGAAAAGTGGGGATGTTTTCTATAAGTTATTATTATCTTTTATTGTAAACTTTTACGATGTCATTGCTGGTAATAAAATAATATCTGAAAGTAAATAATAGACCACAAATTTATTACCTGCCGTCAATATGCGAATAAGATTAATTTGATTTTAAGTATAAGAATATAAGCCGAAGTAAGACTCCTATAAAGTAGAGACAACTTTAATTGTTTTTTGTTATTATGCTCTGAATTTGAAATCTTTATTAATCTTTTATAACATTTGTGAATCTTATGGGAGAGAAAAAAAATGATTTTTATGTCAATAGCTTCGCAAATGCAAATCGTCAGGTAAAAGAAAAAAAGGTATAATAGGCATTAGAAGAGTTTCCTTTAAAATATAAGTTGAATGTCCAGTATTTACTAATATAAAAAAATTACTTATGTAGCAATGCTAGTGTGAAAAACTAGAACCGCTTTCTAGGGTTAATTTTAAAGATTTCAAAATTTGGTTTAGTGGGCTACAACAAAAAACACAAAAAAAAAACGAAATTAAATTTAATTATAAATAATGTGATTATTTAAATTAAGTTTTGTAACCGGTGGATCTCAATATTTTGATTTTTACCAACAACTACTGAGATTGAAAAAAATTGTGCAACAAAATTCAGCAGTGCGAGTTTGGCGATTATCCTGATGTTAACAACGAGAGATCCATTTAGTGGTTTCAAAACTGTCGGTCTGGCAATGCTGTCAGCTGTTAAATATCTGTCATCTGCAGTGTCAATTATTTAGTGAAAGGTTTGCCATTAACGAATACGGATCATTTTACAACCGAAGAACGTGAAAAAATAGGTAAAACGCAGTATACTTTTTGAACATTATGTTCGTCATAATCGACCTACTGTGCAAGGAATTAACAAGATTGTAAAGAAATTTGAAGAGACTGAAATCGTTACAGATATGGCCAGGTCTATGCATTAACGCAATGTGCGCACTGCCACAAATATCGCTTCTGTTAGTGAAAGTGTGGAGTGTAATCCGAATTTGTCGATTCCACGGCGTTGTTAGCAATTCGGCCTATCTTATAGCTCATTATGGCATGTATTCCATTTGGAATTTTACCTCCATTCATTTAAAGACCAACTCACGACACTATAAAAGCCGTCCGACCGTTCACAGCGTCGCTGTGTGGGTTTTGGAGCAACAGGCTTTCTGTGTATATTTCTACAACAAAATTTTCTTCAGCGATGAACTTAATTTCTCACTCTATAAATTGTTGTTTAATATTGATGCAATATGTAAAATTATTAATGTAGTTGTTAGATAATTTGTTTAACACATCAAAACATTCATTAAACTACTAAATAGTTAATTGATATACTACAGTGACAAAAATAATGTTGTTAATGTTACCATACAGAAGTTAATCCAGCAGTGTTAAGTTTTGTAAAGGAATATTTTTAACTCATTGGTTGCTTCAATAAAGCAAAAATAATTTTGTGTATAGAATGAAATGAACTTCATCGGTTGTAGAGAAACAAATAAGATTGTTTGCCGAGAAGTGAATCCATAACTACCAGACTGACAGAATAGCTTACTACGAAATAATCTATCGGGTCAACCCCCACCATACAGAGTTCTATCCGAAAAGGTTTTAACTCAGTATAACACATAATCGTATGATTTAATGAGAAAAAAAATTGGCAAAATTTGGTTCCACACAAAAAAACCGCAAGAAAATGACTTGTCGGTGTCACACTATTACACAAATAAAATACAAAATCAAAGTGCCACTCTGATTGCATAGAACACATAATTTTACGAGATTTATCAAAATACATATTAGCGAAGTACGTAGACCTATCAATAAGTCAGTCATACATATTCACTTCTATCTACTGTTTGAGCACACATGAAATTTTTAACACAACTAATGACTAAGTCTGATAGTGATATTGTTTTTTTCTATAAGTAGAGAACTTTAAGTTATTATTACTGCTTGATACGTTTCCCATTTTGTGTTTTGTTTTGGTTTGCTATTTCATCATGAATAAAGTTTGCATGTTTATTTTGTAAATATCCCACTGTTTTAGCGCAATATTTTGTACAATAATCTACAGGAGAGATTCCAGGCATTCACTAAACTATTTTATAGGTGGGTTAAAACATTGATCCGTATTTTCTTCCAACGGTGCCAGCAAAACATTAGAATTAATGGTGACCGGTACACGGCCAGGATCACTGACTTGTTTTAAACAAAAAGTCCCTTGGTTTCAATAAGATTGTGCAACATGCCATATATTACTTGCTGCATTTGATATATTGAAAGGAACGTTCGGTAAACTAAAAATTTCGCGCAATGTACCCATAAACTGGACCCTAAGATCATTCGATTGAACACCGCTATAACATTTTTTGTCGGGCTATTTAAAGTCTCTGATCTACGCTGATAAGTCAGAGGCGATTGACGATTTGAAACACACCATTCAGCATGTTCCCACTTTCATTCCTGCGAAAAGTGATCGAAAATTGGACTTACGAGCCAGCGGAGGTGGCCATATGCCGGAAATCGTATTCAAGTAAAAATGTCAAATGGTATAAATGGATAATTCTCATCTTCCAAATAAAGCCAAATTGGTGGCCATTAACACCATTTAATTTATTTTTTCTCAATATAAAGTTGTCTACTTTTAAAAACCACCCTTTATTTAAAAACCAGTAACCATCACACAGCTTACGAAACATACCAGAGATTTTGGATTGTATATCTATTTACGAGTATTTATTCTTCAATCTCATTGTGTTCATATGTAAACTTTATTATGCAAATATTTACCTGTTGTTATAGGAAACGTTCTGTAAATTTTATTCCATTTAAATCATTGTTTCTCTGGGATTGAGTATGTCATTGTGTAACATGTTAAATAAGTTATTACGTAAAGTATACACTCGTATTTAAATATATTTACTTGAAAGGGATTTAATTTCCATACCAATTGTTACAATTGAATATGAATTGATACAAAAGAAAAAAAAATTTAATAAAAAAGCCAGAAAACAACAAATATTTTATAATCTTTTAACAAGATATTTAGTTGACAGGTAGATATTAGTGGTAGATAATAAAAGTTCGACTTACAGCTTTTAGGCTTCTATCAGTGCTGGCAGGAAGTGGTATCCTAGAAATTTCGCTTAAAGAACTAAACTTAAAAAAACTTTAAAGTGAATCAAATTAAGCTCATGGGTGCATGATCCAAAGGTGCTACCTACATCTTTCATACAAACACACTTGAGCCGAGAGCAGCTTTGCACAGGTAGATTTTATTTTCGTGACCCGAAAAAGTTGATAATAAAGTTTTTTAAGGGAAAAAGGGGTTGATCTCGGATGCAACTCCAGTTGGAGAGGTAATGAATGATAGCCCAGTGGGTCCGATTTACCGGAAAGACAAAAAAGCTTTACGGATATAACTCGGAAAGTCGAAGCAGTACATGAACTACGATTTTAAGTGACTTTCCAGAATCAACCGGGATTAGAGATCTTCTAAAGGCTGGACTTTGTAAAGAAGAAAAGTAAGCCACTTGTGTAGATTATTTTGCATAGTCAAACAACTTTGGTTGTGGTTAGAAATTATATTGTTGGAATTTTCATAGATCATAATCTAATATTTGTTTGTCTTAAACATAGTCTGTTAATTATTAAAATTAGATAATTAAAAAGTCACTTATTGTTATAGAGAACATAATATAGTTGTCGTGACCATAACATAATAAGAACGCTTATAAATATCAGTCGATGAACAGCAAACCACTCACGAACGAAGGGGGCAGGGGGTGCAGAAGGGCTCAGTATAATATTGGTCTACATAATTATTATTTCATTGGGAGAGATGAGCAGAACTGTAGATTCCATGTAAAAGGCACAGTAGAAAATTGAAAAAAAATCCAAGAAGACATCAATTTGAAATTGTAAAAATATATTAATAAATATTTAATAAATTGAATAAAAGATATATTAAATAAGTAAGCATTATTTTTAAGTCTTAACTTTAATCCTTACCATTTTAAGCCTTTAAAACTGTCATATAATACATAAATATGTATAAGGCACAATAATACCAGACTTCCCTTATCTGTCTCTTAACAAAGACTGTTATACAATTAATTACATATTGCAGAAAATAATTGGCTGCGAGTTGCTGCTCTTAAAGTAAGGATGTCTGTGCAGCACGTGTAACCTGCACACAGCTGGGAAACCAATAGCATAACGTTGTGGTCTTAATTTTATGGTTTTTACTAACTGAACAAATTTTTTTATGTAGCATTATTTTGTGGTGTTTGTGGTCATTAGTGTTGTTGCCCATCATTGGAACATCAAAAGGGATTTGGTCTTGCAGAAAAACTGGTGGTTATAGCCAAAGTGTTTGATTTAATGTTTTCAAATAATATTTTTACATTGATATCTGTTATGTTTCATAAAATAGACTAACGGAAATTAACTGTAAAATTGATACATCAGCGCGTATATATTTTTTAATTTTCTAAAAACTTAACAACTATAAAAAATACGAATAAATAAATTGAAATGAAAATAGATTACAATTTTATATTATTTTTAATTAATCAGAAATTCTAACATATGCTCTCCACGCCGAATACGATTATTTAAATTTTATTTGTTCAGAAATGATTCCATTTCGTTTTGGTTAAAGGGACAGGTCGCTCAATAAAGTCGCTTTATTTGAGTGGAGTGCACAGCCATACCTCAACACCACTACAGAACAATAATCATTGACCAAAGAACTCATTGTGTCTGAAATTACCCGGATTTAAGTAGGACCATTTTTATTTCCACAACATGATTAAACATGTGGAACTGCACAACTCAAAATCGATTTGGTACGAACAAATTTTTTCATGGAGATGATAACATTTGCTCTGTTATTATATCAAATTCCTCATAAGGTATTTTGGAAATTTTATTCAAGTGTAAAAGACAGGAAATTACATTGAAATAAAGTCAATATCATTGCAGTTGCTAAATTAATCAGTATCTAGTTTAATTTGAAAGCTATGTACTCGACAAAATTACCATTTATAAACCAAGGTCGTTCTAAATTCAAATTTAATTAAGGAATAAAAACATAAGACACCTGTCAACAGGTTCATTTCTATAGTTGCTGTGTATAGAGCCATCTACCTGAATATACATGCAAATAGTGCATTCTTTTCAAGCTCTGCTAAGTTTTGCATTGCTATTGGTTGCTCATTACAATAAAGTACACTATACAACACAAAACGAGAAAATAGAAAGGTTCTGACAACGGAATCCCGTAGAGGGAGCCAACAGAAATGTGTAAGGGGGTTTTTAAAAGTTTACGTCTGGCTTTTATTTTAGCGGATGTTAAAGTTCCCATCTATGGCATAGGAAATATATTTTAGCTATAAGGTGTGTTCAGCAGTTTTATGTAGAACACTACGAGGAACATTATTCTGAATATTTAAACCCGCTAACTCGTCCCTGAAAAACAGCAACAAACTCCCTTGAACAACATTACAGCGGGCTGAATTGTCGTACAAAAATATTTGCCATAAAACTGTACAATAAGTCTTCTTCAAAGACCTCAAAGTTGAAAATTTAACATGAAGGCTAGAAATAAGTCACAGTCCCTGATATAGAATGGCGCATGAAAAGTGCTGAATTTTTCTAAATCCTCTCACAAATTGATCTGGACGCATGGAAAAGCTATAAAGACGTCATTTACAATGTCCTAGGCACCTACTGCTGATTTTTGAATGGATTCACGTGGATTACTTTGAGAATAAGTGAGCTACAGAATCCGATGAACTTGGTGAGCCTACCGAAGAATGCCATAAAGACAAGAGTTATCATTGTCTTATAGCCGAAATGTGTTGGATATTGTTTAATACGCATATTTTGAATACAAACAAAAGTCAAGTGTGGTTGTGAATAATCACACAATTAACCCTTAAATATTTTTTTTCCTTTTTCAAGAAAGTTACAATAATGACCCCTAGAGGAATGAGTTAGAGGGTTAAAATGTTTCACAAGAATTTTTCCGATAGTGTTCTCTATAAAAGTGCTGAATGCATCATATACCTGGTATGTAACGATTACAAGATTTCCTATATCGACTCACTATAACAATATGCAAAAGCAGGGATTTTAGCCCCCTAAAATCAAAGTCAGATAAAAACTTTCAGAACTGCGATACACGGATTTTTTTGATCTTCCTGCCGGAATCCGTTATCAGAACCCTGTTATTTCGAAAAAATTTAATTTTGTTGTACAGAGTTATATCCCGTCAAACAGTAACAAGCTTGGAGCATACTGTAAGTATGTGTTTTGGTGCAAATGGCCTGTTGTCAATGTTTCACGAAGCCATTTGGCCAATATCTTAGTGCCTTTATGAAGTGTGCGAAAAAAATGAGTCTATAATTTGCACGATGAAATGTCGACTGTTAAAGGCCATTACTATTTGGACTCATGCCACGATTTTCCAGGGAAATGTCAAAAATTATAAACCGAAGAAAACCTAAACAAAAAAATTTCACGTAAAAAATTCTCTACTTTTGTTTAATTTCAATTATTACATTTTATTCTCCTATTTTCAATCTAAAGTTCCATTTTTTATTACAGTAGAATGAGCAGATTTGTAATGTGGTGCTTAAAAATTTCCAATGTCGTTGGTAATCAAAACATGCCACGGTAACACGTTTTATTTATGTGCCAATTTTTGTCAGCTGATGCGTAGCAGCGCAATAAACCAATAATTTCTACCTTAAGTTGTTTTTCCCAAATTTCCATTTCTTTGGGTTTCTTCTTTATTGTTTTGTTTTTTTTTAAGACACGTTTCGCTGACAAGCTTCACAAAAAAATTTTTTGAAATTATCCTTATGTTTGTTGAAGGTAATAATCTTACAACTCGATAAAATTTCTAAGAAATTGGTTGCAAATAATAAATTAATTCAGAATAAAAGTATATTTGATTTCCTAGAATTGTCAACATCCAATTTGTGAATTGCAAAGAAAGTAAGCAGATGTAAACAACATTAATGATGGTTGCACAAAAAGTTGTTGGTTTCATTTACTCTATCGGCCATTTTCAGCCCCATCACACAAGCTTAAGATGGTCTGACTGGTATTTGTCCTTGTGATGTCGATGTTGTGCCTAAGTTTTATGTTCAAAATAATTTCATATGAATGCGCCTCATTTCCCATAATTGTGCTAGAAGGAGTTTGCTCAGAGACCAAATACACAGGCTGGACGTTCAATTAAAAAAAATCATTGTGTAGTTGCAGTTGTTATTGCCTTGTTTTAGGTTAACGACGTAAGTAATTACTGGCTTTTTTATTTGCTTGTTTACTTTGGAAAATAAGCAGAGACATATGATTATGAACATTAATGTAGGCTACTCACAGTTTGTTTTATTTTATTAATTTAGCTAGCTTTTGCTTATGTTCGAGGACATGGTGATTCCATCAATGATTGCAGTTTTCAAATAAAAATATTAATATTAATGTTATTACTTTTAACGAAGCCCTATGCATTACGACGTATTGAAATATTTGCCCGACATCCATCTTTTACTGAAACAGTTTTAGGCTACGAATAAAGCTAATTATCTTGTTCAGTGAGAGAAAATATGCACCTCTTGGAGTTAGTTAGAACGTCTTAGAATCTTTTTGACTTTTCCCGGAGAGAACGTAATGAATCGCTTTGACTGCCTGAGTTTGGTTCTAGCTCCCCAACGTCGAGCAAATACTGACTCAATCCGGGAACCATTTTTCACAACAGTACAGCTACTATTGGTTCCGAAAAAAAATCTAGTTCTATAAAAACACATCGGGCTCCTCTATTTGCTATGCAATCAACCTGTTTCTTGAAGCCCTCGTAAATAGGTACCTACCATAATATAATTATGTAATAATGCAGTCCATGGCAACCCCTAGCCTCACTTATACCGATTATTATTCTTCTCAGGCATTCCCTAGTAAAACTGGCGATAGCGTGAGTTTCTGTTTGAAAAATCCCTAGGAATTTTCTCATTGAAAAGGTCTTCTTGATATTAGGTCCATTTCCCTGTAACTGTACCGCACTTTTGCATACATCCTTCACATATATATTTAAAGACGAAATGTGCAGTATTGCACACAGGTCATAATTTTGGCAAGTTTTTATTGCCCCAGTGATCAACACACAGATGAATCTATAGACCTTGTCAAGCGCTGCTCTTGTTGCGGCTCTGTACTACTTTCGACCAGCACACCAAGGCCATGTAAGGCAATATTGATCTTCTTGTCGTGATGAAGTCCAATAGATCATTAGCGGTTTAAGGCCCCATATTTTACGTTCTTTATGAAATATATTGATTCCATGTAAGGGACTTATCAGGAGTAACCCTTAAGTATCTTAGTTTATTTGAGAACTTATGGTTAAGTCTTTTAAAAGAAGCTCCATAATTCTGTGCGTTCGTCTTTTTGTAAACAACACAATGATAGTTTTTTACGGGATGATTTCCAACCCTCTGTCAATGCACCATTTCGTAGTTAGATAAAGAGCTTGCGGCATCCTTTCTAATATGGTTCTGTCTATTCAATATACCACAGTTATGATCAGGTCATCGGAGATGTGTTATTGAAGGATCTCTTAATACTAATAAAAGCACATAGAGCTATCTCATTTGAGCGTAGATCATTCTCTATTAATGTTGTCAAGAGCTTTCGTTATCAATTTTCCTGGACGGTAGGCAAACTGATTGCGAAGTGAAGGTTAGACTTCCTTAATACAGTTCTATAACACTTTTTCCATCGTCTTTAAGAAGACCAAGCTGAGGCTAATTGGTCTCTATTACTTAGTTGTTCAGATTCGTTTGCAAGTCTACACTTGCCTCGCAATATGCCAATTGCCATTTGGTTAGTAATCTCAGCCTTGCTTGGCAGGACAATACCAGCTTAATTAGTAGTGATGATTTTATTAAACCAAAGCGTCCGTTCTAGATTTTAATTGTTCATTACCGAACTAGTTCAATTGAACAACTCATACAACTGAACTAAGTAAACTAATAAGCTATATTTATTCTTGTATATTTTGTTTTAAAATTATTTAAGTAAAATGTTTTTCTTTCCTATAGTAATATTTTTACTTCAAGCAGCTCGGAAAAAGAGTTGTGTAAGAACAACTTTACTGACACATGGGTATCTGAAACATAAGCTACTGACACAAAATACATTACTGAATGGTTGAGCTATTGAAGTAACTGAGCGAACTAATTCAGTGAACTGAACAGCTAAACTAAAAGAAGCGCGCACCCCAATAAACTGATAAGCCCTGGTTCTTTCCCAGTGGTGTAACGAGTATCCATACTATGCAAAAATAATTCCGCAGGATTCAATCGATGCAAGAAACACGATTTTTATTTTTTATAACTTTTGGTGGTTTTTCGGGCTCCGTTAGCATATTAGGAGGCACCTAATCCATGTGGGAAGAATATGAATGAGAGAGCATTATCAGTCTCGGCACTTTCCTGTTATTTTCCTACGGTTACTTTTTAATTTATTTGTTCAAATATTATAGAAAAAAATTTATCGATAACAAGACATAGACGAAAGTGTACAATCCCATGCCTGACGAAGTAGTTTATATCCAACTTATCCACCAACCAGTACTAAAAATAAAATTCCATATTATATATACATATATACTAACTTATATATTATATTGCGGTGCACAATTATTTGACAACTTGTGATAGCAAATCGTTTTGTTTGAACTTTGGATTTTTGCTATTTTATCTGTGTTCACAGAACTGCTGGTGCTATTAAAGAAATTAATGATTATAATTCCCTTTCTCTAAATTTCAAAGTGCTGGCCACATTTCCCATTAATCTGGATTATGGAACCAGCAGCAATTAGTGATTTCGAGACACTGGTTATTGCACATTCTTTGTAGTCTACGCATGCCAACCTTTGGCCAATCATTAATATTCAAACTTTTTCTCTTTTGACGTTTCAATTATTTGTTCCACTTTTATATTATAATTTTGTACTTAACGCTGGATTTACAAATGCAAGTAGTGGCATGCAATTGTTGTGTACGTATTGTCAACGAAAAAGCCGAAATAATCGAATCTCATGCCATTCGTTTTTGTGTTTACACTTGCAAATGTAAGTTCATTTTTAAAATGTCGTCGAAGCGTTAATTTTCAAAAACTTTGTTTACTTTTAAAATTAAAAAAAAAATTTTATCAGGAAATGAGAAAGAAAAATTTGGGAGGACAATGTCAAAGATTAAAAGAATTTGTTTAATAATCTGTTCGCTCAATTTTGATTCCATTTTAACTTTCTTTATTTTTAAAATATTTCTTTTTAAAATAGAGTTACCGAGTTCACCATATATGCATATTTTTGGGGAAACGATTTACATTTATTATTAATAGTAATATTTTTTTATTATTGCTAATATTATTGCTCTTTAATTAACAAACTTGAATTTTTTATGCGCAATTTAAGAAATAAATCATAACAATGCATTTAAAAAGGTAGAACTTTAATTACAATTTAACCGCAATCCAGTAAATTTACATTTAATATTGAACAGGGTAATATTGTCTATCGTTTTGACATTTAGTGGCATGCAAATGCCAAATTTTCACTCGCATGCAATTTTAGCTGCCACTGGAGCTGCCATTGCGAAAAATGTAAATGTATTAGTGAAAATGTGTGAGTGTATTGTTTTTCGAACTTGTAGTGGCATGTGTAAACGCTAGGTAAGGTATGATTCTACCGCTAACCCTTAACTGCTACCATTAATCACATGTTTGTGTTTTCCAAAATGTTTATATAATTTATACAGTATGTCAGTATGTAAATAGAATTATAGCTGCTGTAAAAACTAATAAATTCTTTAAGAATTTTACACATAAATATCATGATTCGAAATTCTAAATTCCAATACTACAGTTATTCATATAAATAATTTGCTTAAAGGACACTCTTAGCTATAATTAAAAAACGTAACGAAGTAAAGATTTAAATGTATTGTCTTATAGAAAATATCCTTAAGAAAACGCAAAGAAAAAACATGGTTATGATAATAATTACCCAAGAGCAACATATTAAGTTATATGATGGTAGTTATGTCATACTGTGCTCATAGAAAACCAATTGTATTAAAATAAGGGAATCACAATGAGCCGAATGGCTTCCGAGTATCGCTATATGCGATCTGCCCACATAAACCATCCTACTATACATATGTGAGTTTTAAAACTTTATGTTTACGTAATTCACAGCTGTACACAATTTTTGTTTTTGTTCTTCTCTAGTATCTAATTTGTTGTGATTTTTGCTTAAATATTTTTTATGAACTTCGTATAAATTTTTACCATCTTCCGCTTTAAGAATATATATCACACCGAGGCCGTACTTTCATATAGCACCGTCTTATCTCTCCTGAAAAAGTTGATATGAAATAAATAAATGAATAATGTGCCTAATTTTAAGTCCCTTGTCTCTTTTCAAAAACCAAAAAATCAAAGTCATCTCTGCAAAAGCAGACACCCTCACTGTTGTATGATAAATTGTATTAGGACCTCAAATAAACACACGCTCCTTTACTTAGGTCAAAGGCATGTGTTTTAATTTAATTCCATTGGAAAGCCAAACTGAATATACTCTGCAGGTTTTTGGCGTCCTGAATATTCCAAACAGTAAAACAATTTTAGTTGTATTTTTTTTCTGAAATTTTATTTAAAATTAATAATTATTAAAATTTTTTGATTTGTTTTAGTTTAAAATAATGCTCTTAAAATGACAATAAATTCTGCGTTTGCTTGCAGTTACAACAATTCCTTTTGTCTTAAATATAAAGATGAATAATAAACCATAAACAATAAACAATAAACAATAAATATAATTATATGTAATTGTTCAATTCACAATCTAATTTCGCAGTTATCTGTCATTGGTTTTAATTAAAAAATGATCAAAATATTTTCCCATGTTTATAATATATCGTACGACAGCATTCTGCTACTTTCAGTTCTCTATATGAAATTATTACACAATTTGTATTTATCATTATTTAATTATATGGGTTTTATAATTCTCTTAAATATAATTTTTTTAATTGAATTTTTTATAAAAGTGTGACAGTGAAAAGCATCAGGGGTGGGGTTGACAACCATAATAATTCTGTTGCACGATACTTACTGCTTCCAAATAGTTGTGAATTAAACAAATGTCTACTCAATACAGAGGTATTTTAAACAATTGCTTAATAGTTTAATAATAAAATTTAAAAATACTATATGATTTCTTTTATAATAAATTTTTATTTGATTTGAACTATACTCATGTACATGAATTTAAATTTAAATATGTGGCATTTTATGAAACCAAAATTTTCCATTTCTTCTTAATAATTAGCTCTGAGAAAGGTTGTCTTAATAATAATTTAATCCGTAACAAAATATATACATAACTTTCCTTAATTTGCTTAAAAACGATTTGTAATTAGGATTTGTGCATGAACACGCACACTATCCAAATACCTCTGTACTCGTACATGTCATTAAATATTAAAAAAAAATATGTTAAAAAAATTAATACAATATCGTTTTCCACTAAGGAACCAACTTAAGTTTTGGCGGAAGTTTAGAAACAAAAAACTTTCGGTATATTTGTTCAATATTAAATTTTCCATATGTTTGAATGTATAATAGAAATCCTGTGTATTATTAAGCCAAAATTGTCTTGACATCCAGATTATAATAAGGCAAAAAAAAAACAATCTGATTAAGTTCAGAAAAGTTACGTTGAACAATCTCTATTAATTTGGACAATCTGAATCTAAGACTGTATTCCAACATATCTTTGTGATTTCTAGTTTTCGTTTTGCTTTATAAATCTCTTATATTTGCTTTTCAGAAATTTGCACATAATTTAACAACGGCCCACTGTGCATTTAAAAGGATGTTAACAACTGATTTTTCGAAGTATATTTTTTTAATTAATATTTAATAAAGTAACCTACGCGCAGAGAGAAAACATGGTTGTGACCTGATCACGATAACTATATTTTTTTACGGCAACAATATATCGTTGTGCCAATCAGATAAAAGTGATTTTAAAATCATTTTGATTTATATTAAACAATGGAATTCTTTTTTTCCCCATCATTTGTTTCCGGGAAAAAATGCTCTGTTCTAACAAACCAGAAACTATACAGGGAATTTTTCCCCTATTTAAGGCGTATTGTGAATAAGTGGAAAAATAAGGAGACATCCTAGGAAAATATTAATTTTTTATAGAAGAAATGGGAAAAGAGAAATATTTCCAGAGAAATTGTGCTCCATAATTGGGCTGAATATGACAAATTGATCGCGATGAATTATAATTTATTTACATTGAAATGTCTGTGTATAATATTATTATCATTACATGACACATTATGTTAAAACATGACTATAATGTGAATTCAGGCTTTATCTTTAAAAATGCTATGGTTTGGCTGCAACCATATGATTCAATATTATGATGTTCCTATTCGATTAATGGTTATTTCTACCATGTTATTTCTTTAAGTGTAAAGTAAAAAAATAATCTTGTGAAACATTTTTTGATTTTTAATATATTTTCTGGTTTAAGAAAGAAAACTATACAACATTTGTTGAAATATCAAAGTGTCCTAAATACGACGAACTTTATGACTTTTGCTTTTCGCATAACAATATAAATGCCAGCTGTTTAAATCATTTTTGAATTTATGCAAATCGAGCAACCGTAAAATATAAAAAACAAAAAACAATAATTCCTATCTAACAGCGCACCATTACAAACATAACCTTTACACACAAACATATTTACACACAAAGGGTGGTAGTATTTCCAGTTCCATAAAATAAGTTAACAATTACGTGTTGAAACATTTCAGTCTAGTTAAGGTGCTTATGTTTGTTGTTGCTGTTTTAATTCTGGTCCTGCTTCACAATTTGCAACAGTTACCGTTTCTGTTACAGTTAAATTGAATCTGTCGTTGCCTTGACTTGAATGCTCATGTTACACTTGCGTCACTTGTGTTGTCGTTTGCAACCATTGTTCGATAAATGCGCTCCGACTACGATTATCACTCGTTGCAACACCATTTGCTGCTATAAAATTATCCTCCTGGAACGGCATCTCTTGACTATGACCAACACAGTCTGGTTGATGATAATCATTTTGATCATTATTTTGATTACGTTGCTCAGGATTGTTATGCTGTTGCTGTTGACGATTCTCTCTGTACGGGTCATGTGGATGATGTCGTTGTTGTTGTTGTTGTTGTTGTTGTTGTTGTTGTTGATAATGATGGTGATGGCGGTGTGATAATAAACATCTGCTTAAATGACGAGGACAAAACAGCAATACAAAAGTTTGTCGAAACTGACGACTCATAGAGCAGTAAAGTATAAAGTTTATACTGGAATTAAGTAAAGCCAACACATCCATAAGGTCACCTGCAAGCAGAGGAGGGGAAATAGAAATAAAAAGATTTTCTATAAAAATATGTTAAATAGAGTTTTCTGGTTTCTTTTGAAAGATTCATGTATCTTGAAATATTATTTAGATGACGATGATTTTATGCTAAGTCAATGAGATATATAAAAAAATATTGTGTAAAAAAATTGAATTTAATTTTAAATAAATATTATTGTTTATGTCGTTGTTATTTGTTTGTGAGATTTTTATAAAAATTGAACTTTTGAAATCGTGTTGTTCAAAAGAATTTTTTTATGGGTGGCTGGTAACAACATTCATTTGTTGGAAGAGAATATAAAGATATGAAAGCGACGAAAATCATTAAGGACATTTGGTTTTATTTTAAGAATATTTTAAAGATTTTCCCTTTGTACGAACACACTTTTGTTAAGCGCCCTTACAACGATAGAACGAAGTGGAAGTTTATTTTGGATTTAAATTGATTTTGCAAGGAAAACAACCTTAAATTAATTTTTATCTGCTGCAAAAACCGAATATTTATATAATTTAAATATTTTAGTTGAATAAAGTTAAAGAAGATAATTTTTCTTATTTGAAATATCATGTCAAATTCCCTGACTTCACTGTCCTCTAATGATGTCAAATTTAATAGACTCTTTAATTAAAGCGTAAGAGTACTTCGGCTTAAGTGGTTAGCGAGTTGACTGACTATTACGCATTCATTGGTTTTAGTCGCCGCAGCCGGTGTCTTGCCTTTCTATCGTTCTAAGAGGACCCTTTAATTGAATCATAGTATGTTGCTCTATGATTATGGTTACCTAAATCATATTTTTTTGCGGGGCTCTTCCTAGCATTAAATAATGTAGGATATAAATAATACGTAAAAAAGCAATTAACTATACCAGACCCATTGTGTGTTTATGTAATTTTGTAGACCACATCGGATAGTCTGTTTTTTACTATTTATTTTATCCATTTTTGCCCTCAAATTTCTCTTATCTGCTGACTCTTGTTGTTATCATGGAGTAAGTAAGTCTGTTATGTTGTAAAATATAAAAACAGTTCTGCAATCAGTAGCAAAGGAAATTGCTGTTTATTAATTTATAGGGCTTTTATTTCTTTTACCAGCTAATAATTTTATATTACATAAAATCTGCTGTTTGATTTGAAAAGTTAATGTTAAAATGCGGCGTTAAATAGCACCAAACAACGTTTGTCAAGGATTCAAAGAGGATTTGTAAGAAGTAATTGGGCTAAGTATAGGCTAGATTCTTGTGTAGAGCGTGTAAATTAGTTGCTCTATTTAATTGGTATAACAAAATTTGTTGTGTAACTTTACACCAAGTTATTCCGAAAATAAAATAAGGTAGTAATTAAGAACACAGTTACCATAAAAATATTAAATAACCTAAAATTAATATGAATAAATATTTCTTAAAGTGTAAAGTACCCATTTTAAATAAAAATAATGTTTCTGGGTTGGGGTCTTTATATTGTTATTGAACACATAAATTTGTACCTTTGCCATTGAGACTTTGATGAGTCTCGTATTTTTTTGTCCGCTTCAAATTATGTATATTTTGTTTATTTTAATAAGACACCTTTAAGGCAGTTCAAGGGCGATACTACTGGGTATTAAGAGCTACGATAAAATGTAATACAATTGATGATTAAAAAAGAGTCCATAGAAGATTTTGTGCACCAAAAAATATACGCTTTTGTAGTTGAAAATTAAAAGCCATGGGTCCAAATTATGACCTTCGATATCGATCAAAATTTTAAATTGAATTTATATTTCAATAAAAACTAAACAGAAATTTCAATTGATATCATTTCCCCCTAAATTGGCATATTTCAAAAAGTTTGCAGAAAATTTTTAGAATTTTTTCTTTCCAAACAACAAGGAGAGAATATTTTGAAAACCCTAAAATGCAAAGTCTGTTACTAGAATTTCGCACTTTCAACCATCAATTCCCGAATATACTAGATCCGAGTTAGTCGCGTTACTCTTGCGTCAGAAGTTATATGCAAAGAAGTATTGAAATAAATATCCTTTAATTTCCTTACATTCATTTATATTCTGAAATTCCTTTTTCAGGCACCTACATACATATATCGAATCATCTGCTGCAGACTTGTCATAACTCCATTGTCTTAGAATTCCCAGACGATATATTTTTAGTTTTCATGTTGACGTATACTTTTGACATTTGTAGAAGCAAGTAATATTATGATTAAGTTTTCTGAAGTAATAGCTGCTCAAGATGCCTATGTCAAGTATATAATGAAATAAATACATAACCTTTTTCTACATAAAACATATTATTTTTTATGTACTCGTAATGTTAACACAAAATTTGCGTTTTTTGACTTAAGACGTTGTCGCAGCAAATGAGCAGTTTAGAAGTGAATATGAATTTTATGTTTTCTTAATTAAAAGCTCATATAACGAGTTGTTATCAAACATTATTTTTTTCTTTACTTACTCAATTTTAGATAACATTGCATAAAGAAGGCTTCACCCAATATGGTATTCAGTAGACCCATAATGCCCTGAGGAAATTCGGTGATGAGAAAAAGCAATAAAACGGCCAAAAGCATTTGTGTTGTCCGGTCAGTCTGTTTCACTTTATCGATTTTTTTGCGCAGCGCAAATGAAGTATTCACCATTGTCATTTGGCTACCGTCGGGGGCAGACGAAAGTGGCACCAATGTATTCATCGTCGTAGATTGCGTGGATTTCTCTTCAGCTTTTAATAATTGATTTCGTAACATATGCCTGCGTTTCTTCACTTCCAAGAGAGCTGTTATCAAACGTAACGATAGAACAGTTAAGGCAATGCATGGTATGAGTTTGATAAGTACCGAATAAATAAGTAGAGTACCCAAACGTAGTGTATTGTTACGTAAGGCCATATCGCTGTGATACAATCGGTAAACGGTTATATTTCGTTCCAAACTTGCCGTATGGTTACTACTATTGTTACTCTCACTAACGCTGCCACTATTGCTTCCACTAAAAGTGCTAAATTTTGACAAATTGGCATAATCGTGTTTCGCCTGATAATACAAAATGTATTCACTCAGTGGCCGAGATTGCAGGACCTTATCATTGCCATTAACCACTTCCTCAAATTGTGCTACTGAACTCACCAGATACAACCAAGGTGTCACTATCATCCCGCATAATATATATGCCAAAATTATTGTCAGCACAGTGTTACGCATGCCACACCACTCTCTAGACACCTGTGGATATGTTACAGCCAAGTAACGCCAAACAGCCAGCATAACTGTTAGCCAAATAGAGATGGTGTGCAAGAGTTGGGCGTAGATGGCGTGAAATTTAATATAACAAGCCCAAGTATAATTAAGTTGCTGCTCACGTGGCCAACGTTCACTTAAGATATAGTCATGCACAGCATATGGTACGTATTCCAGCATAACAGCTAAATCTGCTACTGCCAAACCAGTTAGGATGGCGTTTGTTGGTGTGCGCATTTCGCGACGTGTAAGAACAATTATATTTAAGGTATTTGCTAAAGTGCCCAACAGACAGACTGAGAGCGAGAGGTAGCCATGTATAAGTTTGTAACTGTAAGCAAAATCGTGCAAAATAAAGAAAAGCAAAATAATATTTTAGTAAATATATCAATTTATGCTAAATGGAACAATTTGTGAAACAGAAGCTTGGTTGTATATTAAAAAGCTAAAATATTGCAGTGATATATATATTTAGTAATGCAAGCAAAAAATTTGTTTATAGAAAAATCGTAAAATGAGTTAACGTGTCATGGATATTAAAAAAATATTTTTTACAACATGTCATCGATAACAAAATTTTGTATGAAATATATTATAGCCTGCGAAACTTTTAAAAGAAAATATTACTGGTACTAAAATCTTTTACATAAAATGATATCAAAGTTTTCTATACACAAAGTTTTGTATAGAAAATATCGATCAAAAATGTGATATTGGAAGATGTTAGCAACATTTTTTGTAGAAAATATAACCGATAAAAAATTTTCCTTGGAATATATAATAGGCATCGAAATTTTTTGCAGAAAATATTGTGGATAACTAAAATTTGTAAAAAATGTTATCATAGCAACATTTTAACAGAGGATGTTATCGATGGAAAAATTATGTACAAAAAATAACATCGATAAAAATCGGGTATATATATGTTACCCGTACCTAGATATTGGTTACAAAATATTGTTGATTTTAAAGTCTCCCCTCTAAAATGCAAGGCTTTCTAATGAATATTTATCGATCTAAATTTGTGTATAAAATATATTAACGGTATAGAAAATGTTATCGATACAAAAATTTTGTATAGAAAAGGTTATCGTTAACAATATTGCCTCTAGATAATATTATTGATAATAAAATTTTATACGAGTATATACTCGTGTTATCGAAAGAAAACTTTTGTATAGAAAATAATATCTATAAAATATTTGGTATAATTATATTATCGGTATCACACTTATGTAGAGAAAATGTCTTCGATAACATTATCGATAAAAAAATTTTGTATGGGTAATTTTAACGTTCAAAGGAAAAGTTAAATATTATAGATAAAGTGTTTGTAATTTTTGCTAAAAATCAAAACATCTGTATAATTTATAAATTTTATTAAATTTCTTTGACCTTTTAATATAATCATCAGCAAATCAATGTTATATGTTATAAAATCTTCAATTGACAATCAATAAAATATGAAAGCATTTTCCATTATACCGAGAAAAAGGATTTAAATTTTAAATTTGAAATAAGTTTTTTTTTTAAATTTAGGGCCTTATTTTATAAAACGCAAGACAGCGCCAAAATTTATATGGGAAACAAAAACAAATATCAAAATTTTTCATCGTTTTTCATAAGAAGTTTTGAACTTTTATGGCGAAGGCAAAAAAATGTTTATGAAAAACAATAACAAATTTGAAAAATCTTTGAAATTATTTTTTTTCCACATAATTTCTAGCGTTACCTTGCATTTTTATAAAATAAGGCCCTTCAAATTTTTTTCTCAGCATGATAACAAACTTTTTTCATATTTATTGATTGTTAATTAAAGTTTTTATATAATAATTTATTTCCTAATAATGCTACACAAAAGCTTAGCGAAAGGTAGAATTTATTTAAAAAAATTGTTTTATTGAAAGATTTTTATAAATGATTAAATTATAATTTATAAATATTTGCTTTTACGTATATTTATATAGACACTTACTTTGTATGGAAGTCATCAAAATTTTGATCACAGTATATTTTTTGGGAAGTATTTTGAGACATGTTGCATATTACGCTCGTTGTATAAAACATTAAATAATTGGACCATTTAAAAGTTGTGTGGTTCTTTCTGCAAAGGAACAAAAAGTTAATAGAGGGGAGAAAATTCCTAATATTTAATATAAATTAACAGAATAACAGATAAATTAAATTCTCTTAATAAAGAAAAAACACTTTAATATTTCGCCCCCTTTCTAAATGTTTGCACAACCTAATGGAATAAATATATTGACAAATTTAATTTAGTTCAAGTTTTATAATTGAAGTGCTACCCACTGTGCTGGTGAAATAATTTGTACTAATATTCCTTTTAAGTAAACAAAAAAGATAAATACAAAAGAATAATTAATTAAACATCTGGGAAAACTTTTGAACAGGGGCACTTACAAATTTAAGAATATGAAATGTTAATGTTTGCGTTCTTACCTTCAATGGAGCTGTATTTAAAAAAAAAAGACAAGAAAAGTAAACAAAGAGCAACACAGAACCAACAGGGAAAAAGAACAACTTGAACAACACACTGACATGAAAAGAACTTTAAGTTATGGAAGGAAAACAAATACAAACAAAAGGTGCTGTTATTGGTTTTTAAGCAGCATCAATTCGTTTCTTGTTGTTGGTGGGGTGGTAAGAGCTAAAAGCTTTATATTTTTTAAAACAAAAACTTTGCCTTAAGACATTTGTTGGTGTGATGGTAGTTGTATTTTTGGATGAGTGTATTGCTGAACAAGGTGGAGGTGTAATCGCATAATGTACGGCGTGCGTTTATCGCTGAACATTATTAAAAATTAATTATAAATTTATGTAATTGCGGACGGCTGTTTCTTGAATATTTAAAATTTTCCACAAAGTATTCTTTGAGAGAGTGAATTGCTCCAGAGAAATTTAATAAGTAAATTTTGCTACCGATTAGTTTTTTTTATGTTGAAAAAAGAGAAAATCCTGAAGGGGTTTTATTTAATGTACAGTGTGTTTGTAGAAACAATTTGACAAGGCATTCTAGCCATTGCTTTAAGAAACGTGTCACTGGTATGCTGGGAACTACATTTCGTTACTTAAACACTATATGAAATGTATACTGTTGTCTCCATTTTTACTACTGACTAATATTCAGTAAATTTCCATTTTGAGGCAATTTCATTTAAAATATTCAATATAACCCAAGTCGTCCGCCTACATTCACTTAGTGGGTATCCACTCCAAACTCTCATTCTGTTACCCATTCTAAAGCCCATCTTCACAGCTGCTACGAACGCTTTAGATTCTCCAACGTATATACGAGTAACTGTTTAATAGCGGCCTTTTTATAATATCTTGCTGTATTGAAAAACACATTGCGCGCTAGTCAAACTGTCCGTGACCATAACGAAACTTATGCCAGCATCTGAGGTTTTTATAGGAAAAATTTATTTAAGACATATTTTTCTTAAACGAAATCCTATTTAAATTAAGTCTTTTTTAAGCTTTTTATTGATGTCATCACTTGATTGAATTAAAAAAGTGTTCTTAATGGGAAAAAGGTATCTTACAAAAATAAAAAGCTGTTGGAGGTTCTGTCTACTTTACTACAACTGCTGACAATCTGTTTACTATGCTTGGTAGATCATATATTTTAAGGTACTGTAATATTTACTTTAAAAAAATGTTTTTCATAAAAAAATCTTTTTTTAAAAGCTATTTTGTTTTACAATAAGACAATTGCGAAAAGTGAAATTAAAATTTTACAAAAACTAGTTTTTCTCTAAAAGCACTTTCTGTTTTAGCAAAATTCATTCTTTTTATACATAAAACAAATTTTTTGTGAAAAACTTTTGTGTTTTAACAAAATGAGGTTTTTTCGTGTTATTGTACGAAAACGTATTGCTTCAATTATATTTCAACAAAAACGAAAAAACCCAAGAGCAGAACGAGGTTTGCGAAACAATACTTTTTACAATAAAAAACTACATTTTTAAGAAATAATTGCATTTTTGCCCCCAGACTTCATTTCCTGAAACTAAGTTTTACAAACATTCACTTTTTCGATAAATTTATGCCTTGTCACAAACATATTTCTTCAAATGAAAATATTTTTAAGTTGGTTTAAAATAAAAGCGCATCAAACTGTATATTTGTCGTATACCTTGCTTGTTACTGGATTTCGTAATACTTTAGAATTAAAAAACAAATATTTCAAAAGTGTTATAAAAAATGATTTAAGAAATTGATATTTTCTTCTAAAACTTTCTGCTTTTCTACTTCCGGCGTACAATTTTCTAATACGAGTATATAACTTGTATTTGTGGCAAGAAGGTAGCAATAAGTATCTCTGGTTCATACCCAATAAACCAAATAATATTATAATAACATCGAAACGATATTAGCAATGTAATGAGAAGTGCCATAAATTTTAATCGTTTTCCGGTCTGCTAGGAGTCTGGAGAGAGGTTAACACTCTCCTATAAAAAATGCTTAAGCCACAGTGGAAGAGTATATGCCAAGAGTGTGTGGTAAAGAGAGTGCTTGGTATCTAGTATGCGAACTCCGGATACCAATCGAAATCCCGTTTTAATACAGACTTACCCGTGCCTATAAAGCTTGGAGTAGGTGGACATTTTTTCACCAATACAGGAATGAATCAGGAAGCCTCGGAAGAGAAGGAGATATTAATATATGAAGAAACTCCGATTTTAATTGAGTAAGGGAGGAATCCAGAAGAGATGTACAAAAATATCTCGCGAGGGGTAGAAGGAACTATCAACAACATTGTTTGTCGAACTCCTACAAGAACATGTGTACAAATTTTATCTTTTTTTTAAAGTAAATATTTAAGATATTCACAACTACGTATGTACATATAATTATGCACATAATAATTAACAGAGTTATATTTATTACATACTTGTTATGCTATTTCCCAATAAATTCGGAAAGGCAAATCCAGTACATATTTTGTTTGGCTTTTTGACTTTGTTACTATCATGTAGCAGTATTATGGGCAACAAATTGCACCGATTTCTCAATCTTTCTAAGTAATATTCACTTGAATTCTTAATTTCTTCCATCATCCTTGGAATTGATAAATCATTCTAAATTGCTCTGTTTGAAAAGAACTATGGGTCATTATACAACAGACCTCAATGTTTTAGATTGGAACTTTTGAATGAATACCTTATGCCTAACTGTTTTTAACATTGCGTTATGTATTATTATTTTGTTTTCCAGGCTGAGTTTAGATCTTGGAGCCAGCAACAAAAATAGACGTTTACTTTTTATTACTAAATATTGTTTTTTAGCTCTTATGTGGTTCTTCCCTGTAAGTCGGCGATCATTCAGCAGACTAGTGTATTTTACCGTGTTATATTGCGGACTGTTGGAGTTATTAAGAAAGACATCTCTACAATTACCATTTAATTTAATTTAATTTTATTTTCCATTTATTTAACCATTTTCTTATTTCGTCCATTTCTTTTTATAGCTACTTTGAAGCATCATCCGGATCCACACCGGACACCGGCTTCAATGCTGTAAATTTCTGAAAGTTCTCTGTTGATTTTGGTATTAAATAAAAGTGTGCTGGAAGAAATTTTTGAAGTTTAGAAACCAGTCCAGTATGTCAGAACTTATCAGATACAACTATTTTTATTACTACCGAAATTATAAACTAAAGTAATTTCGGATTTTTTTTTGAACTACTACTAAAACAATTGCCACCACAATGTGAAAGTCGCTTTAATGAGAGAATATCAACGACTACGAGTTTTAAAAATTGTTAGGTAGATTATTGTAGTCTAGTTTTTCAAACATCAGTGTTTTATTAAACAAAATTGTATTTTAAAAATGTTGGGTTTTTTAATAGAAAATAGTTGGAAATTTGAATATCGCTTTCATATCGTTATTTGGTTTATTGGGTTTGGTCATGAACAGATAAGTCTTTGAGTCATATAAATGAAGATGACGAAAAAGGCTATTATTTATAAACGTTTGGCAGATGAAATTTTTTTAGATTTCCATACTTTTTGGTAAAGTTATATATTGCAACTTCTTTCTTTTTATGTGTTTTGTTTCTTAAATAATGCCTCCACAAAGGCTGTCAAAAATAATAATATAAAAAGAAATATTGCGGTCGTTTCTTGATAAGAAAAGTTTTACCATTCTATCACAATTTCCCTTTTGCACTACTGTATTTCTAACCCAAAAATATCACTTTGGTCCATTAAATACTTTTGCAAACAATTTACTTCGGTGATAAAAAGAAAACATATTGTGAACTGTTTTAATGGCCAATGAAACAGTGTGGAGGAAGTAAATGAAATAGGGCTTCTTGTGGTGAACAACCCTAAACTAAAATCACATTTTTTATATATTTTTTTCTTGTGAAGAAATAAATAAGCAGCAAATGTTAGAGCACACAAAATTAATGGCTTTATTGTGACATGCTGCTTAGAGGCTAAAGTTTTTTTTTTGTAGGTTGTGTTCATCAATCCGTGTGTATATAAAGGTATGGGCAAAGTTAGAATTTGCTACATTTGTAGTTTGATGTAATTTCTATTCACAGAAAGAACAGCATTATTATAGTCGATAGTTCAGAATTATCGAAAATTTAGCAGTAGTCTAAATGCCTACGAATTTGCATTGTTCATAGATGTTTAAAAATATTAAAAGTCGGTTGGGTAGATTTTGAAGTTTAACATATTTAGCCCTGAAGATGATGATTAAAAAAATAGAGGAAACTTTAAAGTGATAATATCAAAGTCATGCTTGAGATTGGTGAAAGTCTAGGGCTATTGATTCAGCATCGAGATTAATAATTGCGTCTTTACGACAACAAAGGCAAATTCAAACCAGAACTAAATACAAGAGACCAGGCACAATGACGAGAGTTCACGGTATAAATTATTAGGTAGTCATTGATGCTTTTATTGAGAAAACTCATCCAAAGCAATTTTAATTTGATGGTATTGTCAAGCAACAAAATCGCCGCATAAACCTAAAACAAATAGTTAAATGCTTCGTGAAACAGATTTTTTTTTTGAAACAAGGTTGTTCCAGGGGTAATACCGTTTGCTGCTCGGATTTGCGTTATGAGACTTTGCTGCCTAATTTGGATGACGTTATTTGAATGAAATATGCTTTCATCAATACTTGGTGATGTGCCATAAAATTCGTAAAACAACTCAATTACTGTGTGAGATATTTTATAGTACAATAATTTTCAGATTTGGAGATGTTATTTAACGCTCTTTGTTTTTTTCTTTTAACTCACAGGTCTTTATGAACAAGCGCATAAAATATATTTAAAACAGCAATGCTAAAATTCAAATTAAAAACAGTGTAGGTTGTTTGCCCAATTTGCTTTTACATATACCCCCTATTTTTTTTATTTGTTTCCATTCAAAACTAAAGAAAAATTTCATTAAAAATTTAATTTAAGTCTTGCATAAAGTTTGAAACACACTTTGCTTAATCAAGTTACCTTTGACATAATTTTGTTGTTTGGTTTTTTACTTAAATCAGTTTTAGTATATTATGTTGTAAAAACAAATAATTATACAACAGCTTCAAACATTGAAAAACTTTGTTTAAAAAAAAACTTTTTTAATTTTTGTATGATATTAAGGCGTTTAGTTTTATAAACAGTTATTAAAACTTAATTATACCTCTTCTTAAACAGAAGTAAAACTTTATTATTTTTCTTGCATAAGTAAATGAAAAAAGGCGCAATAAAATTCATTTAAAACTATGATTAATTATTTGTTAGCATTGAAAAGGAATAACTCTGTGGCGTATGAGTAATTTTCATTAATATTAAATTGAACAAAGTTGATAATTCAATGTTTTAAAAGCATACTTTTAGGGGAAGTAATAAAAATTGATATGAATTTTTGGAACGTAAATTTACTTTTAATAAAATACGGATTAGCAGTCGCCAAATACAAAAATTTACCGACTTTTAACTGCATAAATTTAGTACAAATTTGTTTACTAATAAACATCACTGGTCTATAAAAAATCAGAAATGATTTTGCTCATTTAAATAAAAACAGGATGAATAGGGAGGCATTTCTTAACAAAAATTCTGTCTTCAGTGTTTTTTTCTATAATGCCCAGATTTAATAGACGGCCTCACTAATATGGCGGCCACAGTAGTTATTCAACATAACTCTGATTTTTTCGTTTTGAATTTATCCTGTTTTAAAGTTTGTCGCTACTGATATCTGAATAACTCCAAAACTTTTAAGCATACAAAAAATAATGTTGAGATAACTGGAAAGGAGTTTTATGCCACATTATTCGGTATAATGGTTATCAAAATCGGATTAGTTGTTACGGCAAAATACGCTGGCGTAACGGCCCTATTAGGGGGACCATATTAACAACACCAATTGAAAAAACTGTACATGATTAAAAAACTGAAAAATTATTATTTTTTAATCACCGCACGTACAAAATCATTAATTTTCATTTAAAGAGGACTTCAATGCAGACCAGTGCAATTAAATGAATATTTTTTTTCACCATTAAGTAAAAAATAATTCATTTGCTCTATTTCGCTGGAAAATTGATTAAACAGTCAAAAATTTTCATAAGAAAGACTTTTTCTTTCAACATTTGCACTCTTCGTCGCTTATTTTAAATGGCAGTTAAACAGCTACATAGAAAACTATATTGTTTGCTTATTTTCTTCAGTGTTTCGATTTAGCATGATGAGTAGTACTTAAAAATTTAGAAATAATTTTTGCGCAGTAGCTTTGATCCATTAGTAATGAAACTGGCCACCGTATTTTCATAAAGGATTCCAAATAATACAAATATTTTCAACTATTTGCTGCAGTTGTTCATAAAAATTTGTAATGTATTTGAAAACTGTACTATTTAATTTAAAAACGCAATTTTAGATTTTTCACGTTTTTTCTTGAATTTATTTTAAACTTTATAAAACTTTATTGCAAAGAATTAACAACAAGTTCAATGTCTTTTCATTGTCGTAGAGCGCAAAAATCAACAATCAAAAAAAATTGTTTAATGTTGACATTGAAGGGTTTCATTTTATTGCATTTATAGACCAATTTATGCGTAGCAATTGTTTTATGTAAAACTGATAAGCTGGGTGCCTAGAATTGTCACGATATTGTTTACTTTTTTAACAACATTTCATTATATTTTTATGGCAAAAGTCATAAAATATTTAAAATTACTAAATCGAACTTTTGTGTTTTCAAATATTATAAAGATCCTAAATTTTTATTGTTTTTCTTTCTTGCCAGATTTATTTATATGAGATTCGAATTTCAGTTTTCTTGAGTAAAGTCATTGGAAATAATGTAGGGAAACGTTAGGAACTATACAACTATATGTGGGCCAGTAAATGAAAAAAATTAAGGATTTTCAAAAGCACATATTATATTTAATTTCTTAGTGTGTGAAAATGTGAGCAAAAAGGCTATTTAAGGCAACAGCAACAACATTTGATGTAGACTATTTATAAAGAGTAAGTTTTCGCTGTCTGTTATGCCAACGTAGAATTTGGCAATATCTTTGTGATGCTGAACTTTGAGTCGTGCAGTTTTCTTTATAGCTGCCATAAATATATAAATCCTGTAAAAATTCCAGCTCTCTATCTGCGAGAGTTTTCAAAATGTTGATTTTAAATATTTAAAACTATGAAATCGAATTTCGCAAAATGCTGGCGTGCTACAGAAAATCGCCAAGACATGTATAATTTTATACTCAACCAATTTTCATAATCTTTCATAATTATTATTCCGTGCGAAACACTGTCTTCAAATCTAAGAATGAAATACGTGTTCAATGTTATTCCAATGACTGCACGATTGTCCATACAGCGTATGCCATCCGCCCAACAATTGTACTTTAAATTGTTTTTACAATTTTTCGGTCTTGGAAGCCACTTTTTAAGATTTTATAGTCCTAGGCCAGTGATGCCATCGCGCTAAAACTTGTACCGAAGGCGTGTGCGTGCATGGGAATTCTATTATGTTTGGATATTCCCAGCTCTAAATGGATCTAAAATCAGAATAGCGTGATCTTAAATCAGTCTTTCGAAAAACAGTACTTAATTTTTATAGCTGATTCAAATTCCAACTTTCAAATAGCTGAGCTTCATATAAAATCTCTCGTCAATGCTTAATGGAAGAACTAGAGGCCTAAGATGTCAGTAGTGTGGCATTCCTTTTGCAGTTTATATAGTGACGTAATATACGCAGAATCCTTGTAAAAATATCTTGATCTTATGATAAGCATCTGTCTGCAATTAAAAAAAGTTTTCCTAAGTTTCCAATTAATTTATATACCAACTTAAGAGACCAATCTCTAAGATAAACTTTGAATATGATTATAGAAAGATTTTTCCACGATGAGGCTATCAACCTTTACCAAAGTTGTTCGTTCTCCTTCGCGAGCGTTGAAAGTGTTAACATACACTTTCCAAAGCTTCGACATAACTGTATCTGTATAAAAGTAAAGTATAAAAAATAGTTGTTCCAAAAAATAAAATTCTCAAATTTTCCAAAACGAAGATTTTATCAATTCAGTCTTAAGCAGATATTTTATAGCAAATATCTGCATAATTTGCTTAAGTTTTCGGACAACATATGAAAAATATACTGCAAGAACCTTAGTTTATTCACCAGGCCTGGAAAATTTTAAATTGTCCTAACTGATTAATGATGGAAGCTGTTGTATTTATAATTTATTTCCTGATTATGCTACACAAAGGCGTAGCGGGATATAAAAAATACAATTTTGTTGGAAAATTTTATTAAAGACCTGATTGTGAATAAATTAATTAAATAAAAAAAGGTTAAAAGACTAAAAAAACTATATCAATTTTGATTTAATTTACTTTTAAGTTGTGTAGATAGAATATTAGGCAGAAAATAAAAAATCAGTTCTTTTTATGTCAGGGTATTTTTCTAGTAAGTAAAAGTAATTCCATTTGCTTTCATTTAATTTGTAGAAACTGATGCCTTCAGTTTATATTAAAATTAAAACTAATTTGTTAGGCTATCAGGAAAACTTTACCTAAAGGTAATCTTTATGTGCAAACATAAGCGTATAAATCATAAGTGTATAAATCTTCTGCATGTGTATGCAATTGAACTCCTCTTAAACGGCTGGAACGAGTTTGATGAAATTTTAGGTGTGTGTTTGTGCGTGTGTGTGTATTTAAGTGGGTCCCTGATTATTTTTGATCGAAAGTAATTTGTTGCTCCAATCACGCTATGCGAAAGGGTATCTGGGTATAACTATGGCGTGATTGGAATGTTTTGCTTTTTTATTTAATGTTTCTGAAATACGATTAGGAAATTACGAAACACAAAGAAAAGAGGTGCTTTATTATGGAAGGAAATTTTTATAACATATGTGAATTAGTTTTTATAGTAAAAATATAGAAATGATTTCGTTTATATGAGTTTTTTCCGCGAATATCTCGTGACCATACATTTTTGGGATCGTGGTTAAATTTCTTTCCATCCACGTGAGCGTACATGTGTGTGAGCAAAAAAAGCAAGGGTGTATTAGTAATATTTTTGTTGTAAGCGTGCTGTGAAGTTATTTACAGTTATATATCTAAATTAAAGTAACTGATTAACAAATGTTCCATATGTAAATACTAATTGCCCCTATATATAGAGCTGTTGACAACTAATTAGAAACGATATTTTGTTAAACGAAAATTTTAAATATTTTATTTATAAAAATTCATATTCGACATCTACTATAAAAATAAAATATACATATTTTTCCTTATATTATTTAACTTAAAAAAACTTAAAATCTTAACAATATGTGGGCGTGTTGAGTAGTTTCGCCTACTTTCTAAAAGAAAGAAAATGTTGCGACAACTAATTAGAAACGGCAATTAAAAAAGTTGAAAAATGTGGTTCAATACTAACTTATTTCAATATTTTGTAGCAAAACCCTTTTGCTTGATTACAGCGTCGCAACGTTTCCGCATGGAGTAAATAAGCCTACTACATCGCTCCACTGGAATTGCCTCATACGCAACCTTTAATTCAGTGAAGAGATTATCATCAAAGAAGTTTTTCGTGAACTTGGTCCTGTTGGAATTTCCAAATAACAGGCAAATTATCCTCAGCCCATGGCACCAAATTGGTTGTAAGTATGTCCACGTACTGCTCCTTTGTTAAAATTGCATCTATCTTGTGAATTGGTCCGACACAATTCCAAGAAAAACAACCCCAGACTACAGTGGATCCTCCACCATTCTTCACAACACTTGAAAGAAGGCACGCAAATTTTGAAAAAGATTGAATTTGAATTGCTTGAATTTAGTCATTAATAGATCAGTAATCATAAACCAAAATAAAAGGAAAAGTAACGGTAAACATATATATTTGTTGAAATGTTAAACAGATTCTTAAAAATAAGTGCGTTTCTAATTAGTTGTCAACAGCTGTATTTCCTTTGTTTAATTTACTCATCCTTCGGCGGTACTCACATTTTTTTGTATGTCAGTTTTTCGGCCACACAAAATGGTGGATGTCGATTACATTAACAATTATTATTTTCGATTCAATATTTTACCAGACGACGCGTTGAAGTTCAAAACAATTCTGCATCAAAAAGTCTATTTCCAAAAAAATTTCCATTACATTATTTTCCATTACATTATATTCGGGCTTGATATACTCAGTTCAACTATTAAGATCAGAAGTAGTGTTTATAGGTGCCTTTTAATCTCGTATATATATATTTATTCTTTTGACTGCTGCAAGGAGCATAGGGCCATTGCTCTCTTATTTTAAGTTAAAATAGTTTCTTACGTGACGAGTACACTACAGTGTATGCCATGTACAAAAAGCAGTACTCAATTTTCCAACCCTGTTAATAGCACACAATTAATATGTTAAAAAACTTGAAAACAACAGCTATTATTTTGTAATTGCACCACCTACTGAATGTTCATTTCCCTTACTGGAATTTTTTTTTATTTTACAAAACTATCAGCAAGAACAACAATAAGGCACAAGGTCGAACACTATTTATAAGTGGGGAGGCAGACCGAGAGTTCATATCCATGTATGCGTTGGTTAGAATTAAAATATGGAGAAACGTTTATGAAGGTTAGTCTGTGTAAAAACATGAGTAATTCGTACATGGTACAGGAAAGGGTGATGGGAGAAGGAAGAATTGCAATAAAGATATGAAATTACTTGATAATGAGTATTTTCAGCATTTAAATATATTTATTTATGAGCACAAGAAAAACAATGCTTAACCATAAGTATTCAATTGTGATGAACACTTATGAATATGATTACTGTATTTAAAGGCTTATAAAATGAACAGACTTTTTAATTTAAAAAGGTTTGCCACACCAATAAATTTAGTGTCGATTTTTCGATCGAACATCCATTATTACTTGTCGTGTTTAACTTGGAGATAAACCAGTTTCGGCTATGTGCTATCTTCAGTGTCATGTTTTGTTCGATAGTTTGACAAGGGCTGACGGAAATTCGTTCCAAAAAATCTATGTCAACTCATATTAGAAAAACGGTGCAACTACTACACACACAGCGCAAAGGATGACGACTAAACATCATAGAAAACATGGAAATGTTGAAACATAAGACATTTGATGGACGCATCATAAACGAAGAAACAAACTCAGACGTTATATTCGAGCCTCTAAAATTAATCTACAAGACACACAACAAAAATAACGAACAAGATACTCCAAAAACAATAAAAACATATTACAAAAATAATAAACAAATTCATAATCCAATAATCACTGGATTCTTTCAACCCCAGCAAAAAATACTATAAACAATTAAAAACAACGTACACATGCCGTCCGCACCACTAATCTGGCGTAATAAAATAGTAATCGCAATCGTCTAATCTATACATAAACACCCGGCCTGCTACCAAGTCACAATTACAGGTAGCTACTGGAAAAGGAAAACAATTGTGCCTATAACATCTACCTGTCATCCGCAAACACAAATGCTGATGCAATACAAAGCAATAAAACACTTACATCTACCAATCCGTACAAAACACCCGACTTACGAGCTTTACCTGCTCACACCTTACAGATGCGTACGAGCTCACATGACAAATAGATACCTGACACGCAATAAAACACTAACGAATTGAGGCAAACTTCTCAGAACGAAAAATGATACTGAAGATGGCACATAGCCGAAGCCGGTTTGTCTCCAAACCAAACTTGACAAGGGATGACGGAAATTCGTTCCAAAAATCTACATGGATATTTATCTTGTTTTGATGAACAAAATCATTTTTACACATTTACGACAGATCAAAATAGCCAATAAATTGTTCAGTTTTTTGATCGTTGGAGTGAGGGTTGCAAAGAAAAAATGGTCACTAAAATTTAATCCATAGAATATAGTGCATGACGAAAATCATTTTAAATCATTGCTATATGTGTGTCTACTAACTTTGCAAGCTCGTTGCTCATCAACACCTTTTCTAAACCCAACTGGTCATTTAAAAATGAAATCGAAGAGCCCTATAATATGTGTTGGACAACGTTTCTAGCTTAATTTTTGTTAGCGGTTATTTCGCTTTAGCTTCTGAATATTTTGAGGTTTGTTGACGTAATGTGTTCCCACAACTGGGACGAACGATGAATTTTTCGCCGCGAATATTCGTCGCCAAAAATAGAATACATTTGTGTATACCAAAATGCACACAATTATGACATCAGTCGAAATTTGTCATACGCGGCGAACTTTGAATTTCGCCGGCGTACGACGAACAAAACAGTACAATGTGGCAATGTTCCAAGTATTTTAGTAAATATTTTTTTTTAATAATAATTAATTTAATTTTGTTTTACAGTATTTAAATTAAGTTTAAAAAAATAGTAGTTAACTATAAAATGACTTTTTCGCTGTGTTTTTGTTGGTGTTTAATTTTTTAACTATTATTTTTTATATGGTCACCCTATCAGCTGGTCAATCTACATATGTACATACATTTATATATTATGGTGTAGGCAACTATAGCTTTCCGACAAACAAACAAACATACAAACAAACACATTTTGTGATGTATATATATATAGATTACAGCTGTTATTTTTCGTCGTTATTGTGCTTCATACGATGAGTTTACACAGCGAATTTTTACCGACGTATACGTTGTGTTGGACGAAATTCGTCATTCCCCCCAGTTGTGTTTGCAGCCTAAACCTGTTCCTTTAAAAAGCAAAAAAAAAAACAAGCTGTCAAATCTGAGAAATGAGCTAACCAGAAAAAATTAATATTTTTTGAAATTATTCGGTCGTTTTCTCAGAATCGCTATTATATGTCTCGCGGCTGAATCACGATTATTGAGAACTATCGGACGCAAAAAGTTTTCCAATATAGTGTGCGTTTTCTGGATGCACCGATAACTCTATCACACATAATTCGATACTAAACAAAGTTTACAATTTCTTTCGCAAGCAAATGAAATCTATTACGATATTAAAGCGGTTGTTACGCATGCATAGGTAATTTTTCTTGACCCAATTGAATTTTAATATACGCATACGAAGATTCGAGCAACATTTATTCGTGGTTTTTCACCTACTGTACCCTGATGCTCAAAACTTCATATCATGTTTACTCTGAGAGCCGTGGCAGTATTAAAACGTTGACGGTGTTTTCTTTGTGTTGTAACAGTTAATCGTCTGCACTAATTTGTACGCGTTCTTACACTGAGTATGATGGCGATTTATGCTCACAGTTTTTAAAGCAAAATTAAAGAGTCGGATTTTTAAGATGTTCACGTTGTGTCAGTTAGTAATAGTCAGTTGGCAGGCGCGAGGATTTGGTTTGCCGTAACTGATGGCACTGTCAGAAGTTGTGACTTATACCTCCTCGTCGTGTAAGGAGTTTGGCTAAATAAGTTGAGCGGAGAGAAGTTGACACTATATTATAAACAATCTATAATCCACGGTGGAACAGCATAAACCAGGGATGCTTCGCGAAGAGAGTGCTTGGTCCATACTGGTATCTCCAGTTTTTATATAGACTCACCCGAGCATGTTTAGCTTTGTGTGGGTGGACAACTTTTTCTGAAATACCGTGGATCATAGGATTCCGTTAGGCATGAGCAATGAAGCCTTGTTAGAGGTAAAGAGATTAATCTCTGCAGGAATTCCAGTGCTGGCAGAATTCTGAGGAGATCAAGAAAACTTCGCAAGTGGTGGACGGGTAAGTCTCCATAGATACTGGCTAGTACAGGCTAGCACTAGCTAGCATAAGGCTTAGGTTCATGGGCCGACACTTATTCAATGCAAAGTGGACTTAACTAAGTGCTTCATCTTGTAGAACAATTTTATATATCACGCGAGTTGTTTTGAGTAACGGACGGCGCACAACTTATATTATTTTTGCTATGTAACAGTAATGGAAAATTCATTACTATTATAATATTATAAATACCGTAGCACTTCTACAACCTTAAAACATGTTTTTTAAATCTGATACTGTGAATCTGATACTTTACAAAAACTGTTTAAATTCTTTATTAACTTAAAAGCATGCTACATATACAGGATAAGATGTCCCTTCGACTTTTTGAAATAGTACTTTTAATATGTACTTTTAACATTTAAGTTCAATACGATTTTAACATCTGGCCACTGTGAAAATAAGCACAACTGCGAAAATAAGCGACATGCTCATTTACGTTGCAACCGAGCTGTACAACTTGAAAAAAATTTAAATAATATGATTTTTTATACAACTAAGACACAATTTAATACAACCTTACCACAAATTTTGCAATCTCGTGTGCTACCTTCTCAAGTTATTCAATGTTTAATATACAGAAAGTAAGTAGAGAGAAATCAACTATTTGACAAAAGAAGCCAAAAATGCAGTTGCCTTCAGCTTACTAACTCGTATTCGGCTGCAACAGAGTTATTGGTTTTAATTGTATTGGATCATAATTATTTACAATTGGATTTGATTGGTTGAAAGAAATAGTTGCTGGTAAATTTTGTATCTTAAAGCACACATTTTTTAAGGACCATTCGTATGTGGAGTTTTAAGTTTAATGTTGCAGTACCATTAAGTAGAAATAAGTGGTTAAAATCAATTTTTAAAAGTTTTCTGAAAGGTAAACGAAGTCAACTAAAATATTTTACAGCCTTTTAATTTTTGAGTGTATTTAAAATTGTTGATATACTTTTGGAAAACAAAAAATTTAAGGCTTAAATTTAAAGCGCTTAATTAAGTTCAGCACAAATTTTACTCAATGCAATATTTTGGATCGGCTCTTATATAAATGTATGTTTTAAAAAAACAAAACAAATGCTACATTTGACCCCACCCAGATGCTAACGCAACACTCTGTTGCTTACGTTTCTTCTCAGTTAAATAAAACATTTTTCTCTCAATGCTTTCGTGCATTAAAATACCAGTTTGTCTGAGAATTTCTAACAGAGAAATATATAAATAAAACATTACTCAGGACATATGGAATATTCTTAAAATAACTTAGTGTATGCTACTAATTTTATTCATGTCGTTGTAGAAGTTCATTTCGAAGACAACCAAAATTTCACGCAACTACCAGCAAGTGACTGCTAAGAGACTTTTGCTTTAAGTTTATATGCCTTCTCGACACATGTTTTACAATTTGAGTAGAGCTCTTTATGCGTAAAGTGGCTATGAGGGGCCTTTTGTTTCTTGGTGTTTTGAAATCAAAACTTTTTCAGGCTGAAAAGTTTTCCAAATTTTTCGCTGCTACAAATTGTCTTAAAGTTAAAGTAAAAAAGAAAAAAATTATATTCTCTATTTGCTCTTGAAAAAGTTTTCTTCAAGTATTTAAGAGCTGTTCTAGGTTTTATTTTTCATGTGTTTTTTTAAATTAAGTTTCTCTTTCAGATTTTTTGCCTTTAAAAGAATACATATGTATGTGTTTGGCAGTTGGCATACAGAATAAAACTTTTAAGTAAGTGTGTATGTATGTAAATCTTGTGGCAGAATTGTAGCTTCTGTGGTACTTTGTTTACGTGATTTTGCAGATTGGAATGTTACTTGAGTGTGGTAAATTGGTGTCGACATACCATTAGCAAGACCGCAAAAAAGTGACAAAGCCCACCACAAAGTTTATAAAATATTTGCCCTCAGGTAATTGATAAATTAATAAATAGATGAACAAAAATAGGAATGCATTTTATTTCTTCTTCAGAATGTTTGAGGCATGAATATCACTCTGCTGTGTCAACTTTGTACGGATGCCATCCCTGTTCTTACAATGATCATGTTGTTCGCATATAATATGACACATAGATGACATTACAAATTAATCTGCTGCTAAATTTAAACTTAATATAATTTTTGAAATATTAAATAGATTTTTGATTATAAAAGAATAAGAAAGAAAGAAAAGATAAAATAATATATAATTGTTTTTTGATTTGAGAACAAAAAATGACACTGAAGATGATGCATAGCCGCAACCGGTTTGTCTGCAAACCAAACTTGACAAGTGATGTCGGAAATTCGTTCCAAAGACCTACATCCAAAGATCTACGTAACATAATTCATTTATAAAGTTAATGGTGAACAATAACTAAATTCATAAATAAAATATTAGTACAAGATATAAATTATTGTTTAGTTTAAAACGAATCCTACGACTTCGAGCGTTATACATATTTTGGATATTTCATGGTTAGTGCTATTACATATGTTATTTTTGTATAGTTTTAAAAATTGAATTGTTCAACTCAACGATATTGCAATTTGTTTGGATGTTAATAAGCTATTGAATAATTGTGAACAGCAAAATACAAACAATGGTGAAAATATTTTAAAATAACCATTGTATGTTTCCCACAAAAATATATTGTTATAATAAACATATTGTGGTTGTCGTGATCATGCTACAACCATATTTTTCTTTGATTACATTGCCAATTTTTTTAAATCTTATATTTGAATAAAAATCACATTAACAGTAAAATAAAATGTCTCATCATTTATACGGAACGAATAAATTTTAATTAAAATAAAAGATAGCAGCACATTTTTGCTGTTTTAAACAATTTTTTATATAATGCATATTTACTTAGGTGAAAGACAATAAAGAATTCGTGATGTATAATTTTTGTATTGTAATTGTATGTTTGGATTTTCTTTCCTTAAAAAAACACAACTATAAAAATAGATTGAATCAATCCATCACATTTGCAATTTACTGACACTGTACTGATTTCGTAATTAGCTGTTCTTCTTTGTGTCCTCTATGTTTTAGGGTTGGGCTTGTTTTTTTTATGTGAATTGTAATTAAAAACCATCAATTTATTTGAAGGGAATTATTTCTTTATACGAAGAGGTAGGAAATTATTTTCTGTGAGCTTTGTTGGTAACGTTTAAATAATTTATTATAGAATTCAAATAACGTAATTAAATTTTGACAAAGAAAGAAAGAAAGAATAATGGCATTTAGCGACTTAATGTGTTAAATTTGTTGTGTGAATTAGCGACAGGGGGGATTATTTGTATACCAATGCTTTGGAAGATGTTTAACCAGGAAGTTTTCTAGTTACTGGCTTGTTATTGAAAAGCTTAAATTTAATATTTCTTCATCACGTGAAACTAAATTGTTATATTCACAATCGTCTGGTATTGTTGTGATTATATTATGGTATTGTAATACAAATTTCATATAAGATGTAATATTATAACACAACTTCATTTAATATATTTTTGAATTATTGTAACGAAGCCATAGCTGGGAATATGTTACTTCTTTTAATAATTTCTATTTACGTAACTTAAATATATTTAATTTTTACATATCTTTATTATTAATTATTAACCATCTGCTCACTTGCTAGTGACATTATGTTACCTTTAAGTGTAATTGTTAGTAGTTAAAAGTTCCCATGTCTGATACAATTTTAGAGTATTAAATCACTTTCGCGTAAAAAAGAAAAATTTATTATTACTGATGCCATAATTTTTAGATTGCAGAAAGTTAAGTTATTAGACACATTTCGGTACCGTAGTCACACTTCCGATATTTCGGAGCCACTTCCGAAAGACCACTGCACGCCATGAGTCTGTCGTAGGTTCTCTAAGACCGAATAGAGGCACAGGAGATAGACTACCGTCATTTGCAGGCGACCCTATTCTGTTTGCGTGATTGTCAAATTTTCAATTTCCCGCAATAGTCGCCACGATGCCACTTAATTGCGTTTTTTGAAGACTTAATAAATCCCTGGTTCGAACCATATCTAAGCTAGCCCAAGAGGAAAACGCCACAGAATGTACCAATGTTCGAAGCCTGCAGCCTTGGTCATCTCTTTGCCAGCATGTCAGCCATACAATTACCTATGTTGGTGCCATATTCACGCACCCATTTTATAGTCATACTCGAATGCCTAACCACCTGAAATTAAGATGCTCGTCATTCCTGGATCAGTTTAGATGTCGGATAGATACCTGCCAGGTACCTGTTTGCATCTGTTTCTCTGTTGGGTTTCACACCACTTTAACTATTGTTCTTGTATGCTTATCGTCTCCTCTTTCCAATTTTTTGGCCTAGACAACCCTCCTCAAGCAACCAAAATACTGGTACAGTTTGTTAATTATATTACTTCTTAGTTGCTGCTGTTAGTTGAATGTAGTACAATTACTCGGGTCAACAAAGTTTTGTAACAAGAAGGGTGTTTACTAGTTTTGAATAACTTTATTCTCATTTGAACGTCGTATTTATCACATCCTAGTCTTTGAAGAACAACTTAGTGATTTGGAAAAATCAGTTTATAAATTTTTAATGAAAACATTTTATCGAGGAGCTCTTATTCACCTATAAGTCTGTAGGTAATGCATCGTTTGAAATACATTTCCTACATTGAAAATGAGATTTCTTTTCCGAAAATATGCACCCCGATAGCGACGTACATTTCCACAATAGGAAAACGAGATGATGCTGAGGGATAAGTGTAGAACATTACAACGAGACATCTCTAAAGGAAAGTATAGAAAAAAAACCCTAACGTGACATTGATATGAATAAATCAAAGTAACTGAAATTATCTAATATAAAATATAAATATGCCACAAAAAAATATTTGTATTTAGAACATTCTATTTTATTTTAGTATCGTTATCCTTTTTCCAAACATAACAAGTCTAATATTCGAATGTTTTCAAGTAATGCATTTATATACATACATACGGCTAAACCAGTGGAGAATAAAGGTAAAACCATCGAAATATTGTCATATTACTTTTTCCCTAAGAAGGTAAAGTTGTCCACTAATAAAAGTAATGAATACCATTGTTCAAGCGAGAACATACGTTTAGTATTTGCGAGTTGAACAATTCAACTACACTGGCAGCTAAGTTTTAACTCAACCTTGGCTTTGGAACACAAAGTCCTTTTATACAAATCCATTATAAAGCTAATATGGTCATGTGGAATTCAGCTGTGGGGTACTGGTTGTGCATCGAACATCCAGAAGGTACAGAGAAAACAGTCGAGCATTATACGTCTTTTCATATGCGCTCCCTGGTTTATAAGAAATGAAAACTTCCATAGGGATCTAAAAAGTCCCACTATCCAGGAAGAAGTTAAAACATACACGTGCAAATACGTAAACAAAATAGTCGTACATCCCAAAACTCTTGTAAGCAAATTATTGTAATTTAATGGGCACCAGAGACTAAAAAGAACTGACATATCGAGCGAAACGGTTCTCTCTACACAATAGTAGTTAGTTTATTAAGATTTGAATACGAAAAGTTAGTTATTACATTGATAATAACTGGTAAATAATAATTTAGAAATAATATTTGAATACTTATTGCAAATTTCTTTTAGTAGAAAGATTCAAGAAAATAAAAATAAGTTACAAAAAAAATATATATGTACATAAAAAGACTTACACAAATAGGTTCGTTGAACAGCTGCAAATTATTTATCTTAATTTGACTGGGTTTACTGCTGCTGAACAAATTTATATGCTCATTTACACACTTTTATCACTTCGTTTTCTAAACACACACATTCAAAATTACATGAACAAATTGACGTGATAATTCCATTTTAGATCCTTGCCCATAAACTCAGTGGCAATAGCTGCAAATATGTGTAGGGAAAGGAACAAAGGATTCAACAGATTTAAAATGACCAACATAAAACAAAAAAAATTTATGCTAAGGTTTTGCTACTAATATATGAACCCAGGTTTTCATACTATTGACTTGATTTATTGAAGTAAAAAACTCTTAATTTTGTTCTTCACCATTAATATAATTTGAATTAAATTAATTTTTGTTGTATTACATTTTTTTTTGCTAAAAAATTCTTTGTTTTTTTTATCATGTAAATTTATTCTCTATTATTTTTTTTTTGGTTATATTTCTTTTGTCAGCACAAAGTAACCATTAACGTTTAGTAAAACAAGACAAAAACAATTAAAAAAATAATTTTCTTTGGCCAAATGTCGGAAGCCGCTCAAATCGTTTAAACGCCACTGTTTACAGACATTTACTGGCAACATGAAAATTGGAAACAAACAAAATGAAAGTGAAAGTAAAAATGACAGTAAAAGTATGTGCATAGCAGCCTGGATTTCTGTAAAACAAAAAAATGACATTTATCGCATCCCAGAGCTGGCAAGTTCTATATCATTGTATTTGTTTTAGTACTTTTTGGGAGAAAATTTCGCACGTTATCTTATTGATTGTAAATAAATTGTTTATCAAGATATATTAACTTTTTGTGAATTTTCGATTTTATGGTGAAACTAAAAAATTTTGTGGAACTTAAATTTTTGTGGTAAAATTTCATAATTTCGTGAATTTTGTTTGTTTTTTTTATTATATATTGTTTTCTGTATTTTAATTTTATGGTGAATTTTCAGATTTGTGGGGAATTTTAAATTATGGCAAAATGGCGATTTTCTGAAACATTTTGTGCAATTTCTGTTTTCTTCAATTTCGATTTTTTAGAATATTCTGTTGTTTTGTCAATTTAAGGTTTTTGAACTACAGTGTTGTAATTTTGTGGTGAATTTTTGAATTATGGTGAATTTGAAAACTATAGTAAAAATTTGTTTCTTTTATTTTTCAGTCTATTTGAGATTTTTGGCAAAATGTTTAAATTTTGTTTACAAAATTTTGGTAAAATTTTTATTTTTGTGGTGAATATTCAAAATTTGGTGAACTTTGCTTTTTTGTTTTGTTTTTTTTTTTATAAAATATTGGTTTCACATTGAATTGTAGTTTTTTTGGCAAACAAATTTTTTATTGAATTTTTTTGATTTTATGGTGAATTTTAGGACTTGTAGTAAAGTTAAAATTATATCGAGAGTCTCGCAATTTTTTTGTGGTGAATTAAAATTTTTTTTTCTAGAATTCGGTCCTACGTTTGGGCCCTCGAGTGATCATTTTTATGGAAAGGTTTTATAACTAGCTTGGTAAGGATTTATACTATGCAAATTTTATGGGATATTTGTGTCAGCATTTCCTCGTAAGAGTTAAAATACAAATAAAAAATGGTTTTTGGTAAATATTTCGGGAACTTGTGGACCGATATGACTCCATGCGAATAGGCAATTTAACTGATCCAATTTTCCAAGTTTCAACGTTCTAAGCTCCACCAGCGGACAGTCGGACAGACTGACATCATTAATTTAACTTCCTCACCTATAAGGATTTGGAATATTTATACTTTCGGAATGACAAGCTTATATTTACCCTTTTCATTTTTGTGAAGAGTATAAAAAGGCACGACTTTAGATTATTAAAGATGCTATTTATAATTTTTAACTTGCCAGTCCTGACAGAAATATTTTTTTGTACTAAAACAAATTCTGCAAATTTGTATGATGTTCAACAGTTGTGGTGTGGTGGTGGTATGTGAGTAATATATTTACTTAATAAATAGCCGTAAAAGTAGTCTGTTTGCTAAAAGAGAGTTAAATATTTTGTATTAACTATGTTAAGCTTAACATAGCATCCACATTTTAAATTCCCTCAAACTCGTATAACATACAGTAAACAAACCTTGAAACTGAGCTGGTAAAACATGAATTTTCTATGGTATCTCCCCACTAGTACGATACATTCTATGTAAGCATATAGTACCGGAATTAAATTGTGGTTGTAACAATTGGATTATTTTTAAAGAAATGCTATATCTGCCATTTACGTGAATATCCTCCTGATGTCCAATTGTTTATTGATATCAAATTGCTCTATTTTGAACGCCATTAACGTGGGTTATATAATATTTGGAAAGTTTGATTATTAAAATGAAAGTAATCGCAACATATTAATATATATTCGTTCGTTCATGTTGAGAGAAGGGAAATAATATAACTTATGTCAATACTTGTAAGTTTCGTATTTATCAGATTTTATAATTAAAATCTATTGCCTACTTAAAGTACTAATTACTAAACGTAATTAAATTATAAGTTATAATTTACGATAAAAATTTACTTATAAGTAATCCCAAGTAATATTTACATACTTAGATGAAAGTGCGGTTGCGATAGCTCTTCGGATTATGTTGAATGCAATCGGAGTGTTTCAGCTGACGCAAGCGATAATTTTTAATCAAATACTGAAGAGAAAACTGACCAAATAAAAGCCCATCATCATCCAGAACCCCGAGATTACTAATTTGAAAAATATTGAAGTTGCACTACGCAGCAGGAAATTTAATATATAACACAAATTGGTATTCACAAATCTAGATGGCAAATCGTTTAAAAGAGTTACAATTACTATTTCAGCAGCCATATTTTATATTTGTAAAATAAAATCTTCCGAAATTATAAATTTGAAATATCTTTCTTACCGAGGTGTTGATAGTGAATCCTGCACCCTGGGAGTTTCGTCATTACACGTTAAATTATAAACCAAGAATTTATTCATCGAATTCAGAAAGTTTCCAAAGAGTGGATGACTTTGGGTAGATTCTGCACAAGAAGAAATCGAACGACGGCAATACCTTAAGATGTTTCTTTGTTTGCATTTGTTGCTGACAGGTAACGAAATTATTTTTATTTTTTTACTATCAAAACATATTCAAACATTTTATATAAACTGGCTGCCAATACTGCAGCATTTTTATTTGCATTGCATAATTTTCTATTTGGTTTTCAGACATTTCCTATAAAAAATCTAAACCTTTCAATCACAAATAATCATGCAAAATTTCTACTCGTGCAGATTCACGCATGAGGATTTTTTATACTCAGTATTTTTAACTATCAATCGTGATCACGCCTGATCATGCACGATGTACGCAAAATTCGTGAGCAGTGCCTATCTCGACATTGACCTTCTTTTAAGCTTGTTGTGCGTTATAAAATCTACACTTTGTTAAAAGTGTAAATTGAAGTTGGACCGCAGTGTAATTTAAAATTTTTGCTTTAAATTCTAGGTTCTTTAGCTTAAATGTTTTTAAAATTTTTTCATTAAATTTTCACTAAAAATTCTGAACACATTTGAAATAAAGTAAACCCTTCTCCTATATAATTTTTGTTTTTTTGTATTAAATTTTTTCGCGGTTGGGGTTCAATACAGTGAGAAATAATCAAAATTTCATAAAATTCTATTTTTTACTTGAACAGTTTCATATTAGTAATAGCTCAGCATATCTATTCTAAATATGACGTTGAATCACATTAGACTGTTTCCTTGTATAGCACTGTTTTCTAAACATTAAGAAATAAGACCCAAATGCAAAAATATTGCCTCCTGTTTTTATTTCATTTTCACTGAGAGAGAAATTGAATAACAACTGTGATAGAACATACACGTGCGATAACAACCGGCAAAGCTTAAGTTGTTTATTACTTTTCCATACAATATATCTGTAACAGAAAACAAAACACAAGTCAACACCCTCCCAGCATTCTGTGTATCCTAAGTAATCAGAGCATGTGCCGAATTTATGCTCTTTGTTAGGAAAGTGTTTCACTAGCTCTCTTTATCCATCAGCTGTTTTTTACAATACAAACATTTACTATTATTTTTTTTATGTTGATAATTTTTGATTGTTGCCATGTGCTCTCCCGTTTTTTTGCTTGTTTTTGTTTTTTTTATTGTTGAGATTTGTTATCTTTAGAACTGTGTTTACTCAACAGTGTAAGGTTGGCTGGTACTTCTTTGGTGGCCATTGACATAGAATTGGTGGTAAAAGGAGCCGCAATAGAGATGACTTACTGTCGTCCGAAATTATTTTAAAATAGAGTTAAAGATTTGTCTGTATTTTGTTTAATTCTAATTAATAATAATAATTAAAAAGAAATTACACAAAGTATGTACAATTATGTCTAAAGAATAAAAGCAATTCATCACTGACATTGTCGAAAATAAATTTTGATAAAAAATCCTATTTAAGCTTCGCATATTTTATAGCGGTCCCATTTAAAATAAAGCAAATGAGGAGAAATGCTCCTTCGCCAATGGATAGGATCCAATTTTTTTCAACCACTTTCCTTAGAATCTAAAAATCCGAGAATATTTTTTTAACCCTTTGACGTCCACATGCAATTAACGCATGCCAACGTGACGTTAGTTCTTATAAAGTTACAGATAGGAGATATGGCAAATATGACAAAGAGGAATTTATGGAGCAGAGTAAGGGATTTAACGATGTAGAAGGCTGGCCAAGCTTGCCCTACGAGGTCTGAAATTTAGAAAAAATTTGGCTTTCATTCTGCCTTACATTCCACACAGACCCTTTTACACTAGTATAAAAATATTTAGATCTTCGTTGGACTTTTGCAAAGAGAAATCTAATGAAAATCGTTCAAATTGTTAAAAAATCTAAAGTTAAATGTTTGTGTACACCATCGCACTTCTACTTTTAGAAGATTTAAAGAAAATGGTGAGAGCTATACGGTTTAAGAAGATGTCGTTTTTAATAAAAAGGAAAACTTGGCAATGCAAGACGATGGGCACATAGAAGTTGTAATTGAGGACAACCTGTTTTAAAATTCAAATTCCACAGATTTCAATACTACACCAAATCTACAAAAAACATATTTTTTTATACTGCATGAGGATACTTTCTGTTTGAGACAAGCTTTTGCTATATGCTCTCCACGTTTTATCGGATTTTACAATCCTTCAGAAATTCGCAAATCTCTTGTACGCGTGCTTGAAAAAGTCCCATCTGCGTACGGAGTGATCAAGAGTGTTCGTAATTTTGAGGTAAAATTTTTACAACAGCGATATCTTTTATTGCGATGTTTTTTCAAACTTGATTCTGGACTTAAGTCTTCGATAGAATAATTTGATATAGATAAGGAATAAACGTCATCCATTGTGAAGTTTGGTTTAATTTTAAGTCACTGAGAACGAAAAATTACACTGAAGATGGCACATAGCCGAAACCGGTTTTTCTCAAAACCAAACGTGACAAGAGATGACGAAGATTTTTTCCAAAGATCTATGCGTGCTGTTATTAAAGAAGTCCATGCCACTCCAACTGTAGCTGACGTTACGGCTTATATGTTATTATTATACGCATGAGTTTAGCGAACCTTTTTTCCTGTTCTCTGTATTTGTATACAGATCTAACGTTTCACCAAAGTCAAATCGCAGATGTCATGTGCTTATTTCGATTTAAGGAAATTATTTCACTTCAAGAAGTTTTGGCCACACATTTAATTCAAAATTTCGATTCAAGAACGACTGCATTCTCAGAGCTGTTTACATTGAGCATCCAATAAAAAGTGTTGTTTTTGCCTTCACTGTATTACGCGTCTATTTTATTGGTGTGGATAAAAACTTCTCTTTCAACCCAAAAAAATGAAGGACAAAGAGAGATCCTAGCAGGCCCATTTTTTCACAGATTTTTGAATAACCATACATCATGAAAAGGAAACTAAAAATCCTTTTGCCGAAATTGTATGAAGTTAAACAATAAATACGTCATCAGAAATTAGTAATCTCGAATCGCCAATGGTGGGCAGAGATGTATTATGCAGATTAAGGAAAGCAGCGACGTAAATGATAAATATATATAATTATATATTTTTTTATAATACTGTTGGCTATTTTTAGTGTATTTTTTAAAATTAGTTTTATTCTAGAATCTGTGAATCAGTGCAGCCGCAATTCCTGTATCCATTATAAAAAATTTTATTATGAAATTTCTGTACCATTTAACTGTGATCTGCGAATGTTGTTTATGCTGGAGGGGGTCAGGTATAGATTGGTGTTGGAAGTTCAGAAGATTGACAACAGAAAATTTTTACCTACTTTCCAAACAGCTGAGGCCTCTTCTCCAAACAGTACGTACGTATTTTCCTTATTTTCTACGAAAAGTTTGATTATTTATGGGTTAGTTGCTTAGTCTGACTAATACAGGAACGATTGGCAAGGTCATTCATTACATGCAGTAACTATATTTTTTTTCTTAATTTGCATAAATCATTTATACGAAATGTTCTTGTGTCTTCAAATTAAATAACTGTTTGCACTGCCCCACTGAAATGTTTTGTGTAAAGGTGTGAAGTGAATCCTGTGTATTTTTTTTTATGAATTTTTAAAATATAAGAAAGGTATTAACTCATATCGCATAAGCACACACAATAATATTTGAGAACAGTTATTTAAGCAAACACATACATATTCAAGTATTTACAGCATTTGCTATTACAACGATACCCTTCCAAACAGCTGCAGCTGTGCCGATTCACAGTGCATGCAAATCATTTTATGAAAATATCTTTTGAATTGTCCTGGAGAATGTTAAATATGAAAACATAATTTGCTTCCGAAGATTGAACGAGTTAATCCCAAAGGCGAGTGTTAAGAAAGCAAAAGTCTGGAATAATTCAATTTAACAACAGCTGCAGCTTAAGTTACTTTTAGGTACTTGGAGCAAAAGCATAAGTTAAGGGTACTGTGACTGTATATTAAAAATTATAAATCAAATTCCATGCTTAACTTTATGAAACTAAACAATTGAATACATGGAATGGCCTTAGAAGCACGAAAATGTAAATTAATATTAATAGAGCTTTTTGTTAAAGGTATTCTAAAATTTACGGAATATTTATTCAGCTTCGTGAACAGCATAGAGACTTTTTAAAAATTCAGCTATGCTGAATAAATGGAAATGTTCAAAGCACTATCCACTACATACATGAATGAAAGATTGGCACTGTCAATATTTATTACTGAAAAGTGACAAATCATATAACGTATTTAGTTTCTTTCTTTATTTCCCTATTTAATTTAGCAACATTTAGTGCCGTACTATTGCGTACTTTAAAACACAGCAAAGCTATATCGAATGGTCAACAATCCCAACCTGCACAAGCCTGCACAAAAACAACAGCAGCAGAAATCTTCGCCAAATAATATTGTCTTCGTTCACCAAGCTTCCGAATCTCAAGTGTCAACAACAAAGACTTGATTTTGAGGCTCTACTTAATCTTCGCCATCATCATGAAGAACATGTTCCTGAAGAACATGCTTATGAAGAGCAGTTGTCTGAAGAGCATATTCCTTAAGATCATGTTGGTGAAGATCATCGTCATGAGCACAATCCAGGTTATTATAAGAAAAATGTTAATGGAAGTCAGCTAAAGAACAAATCTAGATACCACAATGGAACCAAATCTGAAAGCCCATGGGGGTGTTAGTGAAAGTACCAGCCTGTATAGATATACACTTTATATTGGGTAAGGATCACGAGTATTGGGTACATACCAGTCGTGATGTGTGGAAAAATAAATTTTTATGGAAGTCTCACTAGAAGCACGTGTGGAAACCGGCTAATAAACAAATTCAGTAGCTCGGTAAAAAATTGAAATGCAAAGAAGATTGAAAACAGATCTCGAAATGGGCCAAAAGATTAATCTAGTTAGAAGATAAAAACTCAAATAGAACGAGCAAAACTCTATGATCATATTCAGCAAAAAGAGTTTACTGGATGGCCAAATCACGTTAAGCGATAGCCTGGTTCACTGCAATACAGGTTTATCGTTTTACAAAAATCGTGCGGGTATGAGACTCGAAAGACTTAATTTGATTAGAAAACATGAAATTTTAGTTATGATTAAATATGGAAATACTACGCAAATTTTTGATTACCTGCTACCTAGTGCATACATGGGAACTGAATTCCACTTTAATTGGATGTGACTGTTATTAGTAATACGTAGATCTAATACAGTAAATTATCTGCGAGACTATTCCAAAAAATGGAGGCACTTAAATGCAACTTCTCTCCAACGAACGGGAGTTCGAATTTTAACATGAAGAATTTTCTAGGCCTTAATGCATGATATGAAGGTTAATAACGGCAAAAACAACAAAAAATCAAAAGAAAATATTTGTTCTTATTTTCTATATCTTGCACAAACTTAAACATATTTAAATCATTTAAATTCTGCTTTGAGACTATGAACTGAATGCTCTCTATGAAATAAAAAAATCATTTTGTTTATTTTCACTTTAACTTGAAATCTTTCCTTGCTGCTTTTGTTTGTGTTTCTTTATCTAAGAAATGGGTTATTTGTTTATCTTTGAAAGTTCTTAATGACAGGCACTTTAATGTACTGAAGTGGAAAGAGGCCCTATGTCACAAGTTCTTTTTTGCGACGTGATAAGACAATAATTATAAGACGGAAAACTTTTCACATACATGAGTGTGTAAATACAAATATGTGCATGTATGTATGAATTACAAAGTACATACACCAATTTCTTAGAATATTTGTAACGAAAATTTAAGCTATTCTAATATTTATATGAAAATAAAGTTAATTTTTAAATGAAATATGAAACTTACGTTGTTTCTTGTAAGTGTTTTGAAAACATTAGATTGCAGGCTTTTAACATATGAAAAAGTTTGGGCAACTGCTTGAATACTATTAATCGGAAGAAAAAAATGATATTAAGGGAAATGAGAACAAACTCAATATTGGGGAACTTTATCTAAAAGCCATTGGTAGCTTCGAATTGTAGAGAGTTGCGAAGTTCATAAATTGCGTCCAGCATCTGAAAGATGTAGTGATCATTTTCTCATAAATAAAAACCCAACACAAATTATGTTTTAAATATCACCCGCTGTTGTTGACATTCCTCTAGGACTTTGTTCAATTTCAACATTTTGAAGCGGAGCTTAAACTACTTTGTATGTTTCTTAAAGTTTGTCTTTGTACATTGTTAATCGTAAAACCTTTGCAAAATTTTTGTAGTTTCAAGCATTGCTCATTATCGGTTGCTACTTTCTTCCAAAAGTCCAAACAGTTCACTTTTTTTCTTAATAAATCCAGACAGAATAAAATTAATTAATTGATTCATTTAGCTAAGTTTGAAAATGATCATAAATATTATAAACATTTATTTACTCTATTGTTGAATGGTGTGCATAGAAAATGCATTCCATTCAGCTAGTTGTCAAATAAAGTTATAACTTTTACTGTATTCAAAGTTATTATATCGAATGAATTCTATTTCTGAATAGAAAGAATAAAGAAGACGAACTTATGCCAAGAAATTATAATTAATGAATATTTTATTAATATTCTTTATTTGATCCAGAGCTTCAGAGGGGTTCTAGAACATGTGTTAATGTGCGCGTTTTAATTCGATTCATCCTGTAATCGTAAGCAAAACCAATTCTGAGCGTCTAAGATTAGTTCAGACTACGATTGTCACCTTTAAATAGTTATTAGCCAAGGGTAGTTTGTATTCCTCTTGTTACAGGCGGGTGAGCTTTTTATTTTAAATTTAGCGATCCCGCGTTGAGTTCATGCCGGAATAGATCCAATAGAGAAGGAAAGGAAGGAAGGAAGGAAGGAAGGAAAGAACTTCGTAGCTTGAGTCAATCGATTTCCACTATCTAAAGTTAATCGAACCTAAATTAACCCCAAAATTTTTATTAGCTTTCGGTTTAAATTATAACGACTTTTAATGTTGTGCGTCTCGGCGTATGATTATTATTAAATACATGGCGTAGTGAATTCATAATGCTTATACGCAAGATATACGTACGATTTATACTTTGGATAGTTAGCATATTTAAGTTTCACTTGTAAAATGGAAAATGACTTGCTTTATATTGAATAACTTTTCAATAAGTTTCTTTTTCTGCTTTTAACTTTCCTAAGCAATTTTATCAAAGTGTCATTGCCTTTTAAAAGCATAATAATACAAAGAATATTTGTAGAACAAAATTAGAACCATATTACAGCAAGTTAAGTAGACTAACTTTTTGAATGTAAAGAAAAAAAAAGTATTTTTAGAGCTACTTACAGCTTGTCACTAATTAAAACGAAATTACAATTTAAAAAAGTTTCTCTTAGTTTTTCCTCGTTTCGTTTTTGCTTTAGAGCATATTGAAGAGTTTTGGTTACTGTAATGTATCCAACCTAGTTATTTTAAAATAAAGATGTAGACTTTAAAGTAGGCAACAGAAGCTAAAGCGATAGAGTTATTGGCATAAACAAGGGGAAAGGAACAAAATTATTTTGAGTGTTTGGTTGGATTCCCACTAGTGGCTTCACATTAAACCTTGAATTCACACTGAATTTAAGGAATTTTTTAACGCTTGACCTTGTATTATTTATATAATTTATTTTTCTCCTATAAATTAAAGTACAAAATAAGGCAAAGAGTACAAGGCAAAGTCCCTGCGAAATAAATGCAAGTAAACGACAACAATTTCCCATTAAAGTAAAAAAAAAAATAAACAAAATTGATGCAGAAAGTTAAAAATATAAAAAAATATGTTATATTTTTCATAATTAAAAAACAACAAACAACATTTTCCGTTTGACAAGATTTCCACTGAAAGAAATTAATTCTCGACTGCAGGCAGTGTCTTTGTAAGGAATCAATAAAGCTAGAGGTGTTATCTTAGAAAGATGGAACTTCATAAGCTGGTAGCTGAGGTTTAAAGTAAGAAACAATTTAAGTTTAATAAAATCGGTTCAAGGATATGCGTAGTTCCCATAGATCCCCAAATTAAGGAATTTTAATTTTAGCTACAATTATTAAAATAATGTAAAGAAAATTCGCGTCTGTTTCTTTACATTTTAGCTTCGTGATGATTTTTGGTTCATTTGGTGCAAGAATACAATTATATCCTAATTAAAGGAAGTTGCACGGCATATGTTAGCGTAACTGGAAACAGTTAGTTCTATCTTGCTTAATAAAAAACTCAAAAAACTGCGGTTCTGGAACTTCTTCAAGGATTCTATTAAAAAACTCCAAAATGTGGTAAAATCGCAAATATAAAATTCGCTAATTTTTTGTTTCACTCTAACAAACATAAGTAATTTTAAGAACTACAATAAAAATGTTTGCATGAAAGCTATTTACCAAAAATTATTTTGTTTTTTTGCATTTATAGTATTCAACAAAATAGTTAGGTTTCGTTACAATTGTATAAAATTGTATTTTTTTCTAAGTAAAACTGGTTAATTTCTTTTGTTATCAACATTTTTAGCTAAACTGTTAACAAAATGAGGAGATGATAACTTCTACTGCTAACAAAAACAATGGCTGATAACTTCTACTTACTTATCAATGAACAGGTACTATATTCGCTTTACAATAATGTATACGACATGAGTAATGTAAGCACATAGTTCCTGTTAGTTGTGCTTGTGTTACAATGCACTGTGCGGTGATGTTTCTGCTTGGTGACATTAATTATTTTGGTGATTTGTTGTTGTCTCTATTAATTTTGGGTTTTAAAATATGTGCCCTAGAGTGCCGAAAACTATGTTGCGCAAGAGATAGTAATAATAATCTCATTCCATCTGCAGAAATTCGGCTGATTCGAATAGTCACACAATTCTTCTCGTCGCCATAGATGATAACTTGACATGGCGATTTTGTGATCAATTACTAAATAATAAATAAGTAAATTCATTAGGAAAAAAACCCTTAAATTGTATATTAAACAATTTTAATTTGATGTAAAAATCTATAAATTATGAAAATTAAATAGATTAACTGATGGTAGAGATTATGCGAGATATGACAATGAATGTTGCAGTGGATTATTAATTGAAGTGAAAAGTAGACCAGATGGTCTAGCTGTCAAAATATTCAGTAAGGCATATCATGCACGGTCAAGATAAGTTAAGAATATTATAGAAATCATTGAAGAAGCAATTCGTGATATGGAAGAAAGCCGCGAATGAAACCGTAATTGGTTCGAAATTAAGAAAAGATAGCCGCCTTATAGAAGAAGTAACAGAAATGCCGAATCCGCAGCAGAAGTGGGCATCGTCAACCAGCCAACCTTGTGATTATTTATATTTCGACCTTAATCTGCATAAGATTGTGCTGGCTGGAGAATTAAAGCTCGACGACCAAGGATAGTGACTTTAGTTCGCTGATTGAGCGGAAGAAATGCTGCCGGAAGATTTGGATTTTGGCCAAAAAATCATCTTCAATGATTTCCAAGGAAGACTAGGTATCTTTGAAAATTTCATATATAATTTGTTTAAGTTTGGAACGAATTTCCAACATCTCTTGTCAAATTTATTTTGGAGACAAGCCGGTTTAGACTATGCGCCACGTTCAGTGCTATTTTTCTTTGTGAACTTTCGTTGGTTATGTGTCTTCAATATAACAAGAGAATTTGATATCTCACACAGCTGTTTTTAAACTAAACTTCGTTTTTTATTATAATTTTTTTTGGTATCTCTATGGATGAGAGCCGACAACAAATGCAGTTGCATTTACATCAAGTGTTTTCAAACGATTTGAGCTTGTTGAAAACATCACACATGAAATGAAATATTAAGAAATACACTTGCACCAAAAGACTTGCGTCATGAGGTCAAAATAAGTAGTTAAATTTATATTTTTAGTGTTATTTTTGTTTGTCATTAAAAGATTTTTAAATATTAAATTGCTTGAAACTGTGCTAGGAGGTTATTTTGAGGAACTCAGATTGCATAGTTGTTGATAATTTTTATCTTTATTTGCCCTATAAGATTATGTAATTATAGCAATGTCCTGGTAGCTATTGCATAGTAGAAGTACGATCGTATTGAACAAGTTATTTAAGCGTAAAGAAAAGAAACACAGAATTTTGTTATTTCCATTTGACTTTGAATTGAAGTGTATTTTAATATAGTTTCTTTGTCGATCGGGGATATGCTAATCTTGATGCGCATATTGCTTATTGCTTAGGCCAGTTTATCAGGAAACGCTTACCGAGCTTAAAAAAAACTTAAAATAGGATGCTCGAAATTTTTTAAACGAAATCAAGTCAACAACATTAATGTTTTAACAAAAATTCCCCACAACACAAAATTGTTATTCTATTGCCCATACCAAGCTATTGCATACTTATTATAACAAGATTTTTTGGATCTTGTTCTTAAGGAAGTTTTTAGGTCTTATTCTTAAATCTATAAAATTGCAAAAATGTTTCCAAAATCTATAAAATCCCAAAAAGGATTCTTTTAACAACAATAATAATTACTAAAAAATTAAAAACCGTGGGTAAAATGATCTAAAGTTGACTCGTTCAGTTGTAAAGTTCTACTTATTAAGCTTTTGTGGGAAAATATATTTCACTTTAATTTTAAAAAATTTCCCTATTTCGCTTTTTGAAAGAATATTTAAAATTTGCCAATTTAAAACGCACACTGCAGAATAAGTGTGCGAACTAAAATAATATCTGCTTTCACCCGAAGGCCATTTTTATAAAAAAAATTAATTAAGCTCCACTTTAAAGGTGATCGTACCCATTGTGCGACAGTTACCTGTCAACTGTGTTGAAAAAAAAACAATTTCAATTCTCGAATAAGCAATAGCAAGAATGTTTTTATGTTGATTCCAGCAACTTTTAATTTTTTCCTGACAATAATTTCCAAAAATACCAGAAAGTGTTAAATTGGTTGTGTGTTGGATCGTAATTAAAAAACAGAACATTGTCTTGCACATGTTACACTTATCAGTGCCAATCAAAGAACAGAATGGAAAAAGGAACAGCCGCGAATATCACAGCATATTTATTATAGTCACGATGTGAGTTTCACACAAAAAAAAAGCATTGAGTTAACTGGACATGTTTTCTGCTCTACATTATTGCAATTGACAGCTTTCAGAGACAGTGCTATACACTTAAGGCATTTGTTTGGCAGTTGAAATAAAAATTGTTCTTTCTTGTTTTAGCAAAAGAAAAAAAAACAACTTACAAAACATTTGCTGTAGGCAAGAACACCATTTAAATCCTTTTAGGTTCCAGCGATCTTGGGCACAAGCAAGTGTGTAATCATTTTTAATGTTATTTTTGTATTTTAAAAATTTGAGATTTTATTTCGTTATTGGTTTATTACTGATTTGTAATTGCATTTTGATTGTAGCATTTGTTCGCTATTAACCATTATTTTGTGGTGACATTTCCTGGTGAGTCTAAATTTTCTTTTTTAGGGATTTTGCTTCCAAAATAATTTAAATAATTTTTTTTAGTTTAAAATATTTACACATTTCATGCAGATTAAATATATAGTGTTGGAAATATTTAACGCTATTATGGCTGGTTGTGGCCGCGAACTAATACGATTTCTTCCATAATGAACCACTAAAAAATGTATGTCATACGCGTTACCTTCTGTTACAACAACAGAGCCATGTCAATCACTTGTGTTTGCACTAAATACAGCAAAAACCAATCCAGATTTCGGAGGCTCTACATACTTTTTCTTGCTGAAAAATAGGTTTGATAGTCAGCAAGTATCTTTTATCTTAATAAGAGTAATGCTGTATTTGTGCGTATATTTTTTAGCATTACAGGAAAAACTAATATTTTTATTGATTTGCTTGCAGAGAGCACTACTGTAAGATAATGAACACAAAGTTATATATTTCACGATTTGTTCCGAACAGATCACTACCAAATGATAGGAATTGTTCACTAAATCTTCAAATGACTATGAAGCATTTCAAAAGAAATACACCACAGTGCGACAGTCAACTTGAAATTTCCCTAAAGAGCTAATGATGGCGAGGCAGTACTAATTGCTTCAATAATTCTCTAAGTATAGCAAGAATTATGGAACATGTTTCTTGCTGCAGTTTAAAAGATCGTGTGTGAAAAAAGTCTTAACAATATTTCAATTAAAAAAGCAAGTTTATTAAAGTTTTCTGCTTTCTGTCTTTTGCTTAAATTCAAAAGTCCCATTAGAGTTTTTTTTAATACTTAATAAATGAATTTAGTAACGTGAGCTCCTTATTAACCTAACTCTAGCTTTAAGAAATACTTTTAGATATGACTTAGCCCAATAAATGAAAGAAGCTAAATGCGATTAAGAAATCTGAAAACTATTTAAAAGATTGTTTTGAAAATTGCTTTATGGGAAAAAAAAAACATTTTTACAGATTTTCAGAAACCCGGTGTTTAAAGTCGTTAATTGTGGCAGTATCGTCACTACATTAGTGATCCCTTTCTCTATCTGTCTCTTTCTTAAATGATTGACCGCTCCTATTCTCTTTTGTTACATTTTTCTTCTTAATTTAAATAATTTTTCTGGGCATTAATAAAAAACGCATGCACAAAGCTAAAAATAAGGGTTGAAAAGTTTAGATTTATTTTAAATAAACTTTGAGAATAACTTATGAGTAAATATTAAAAGATAAGTTAATTTTCATTATATAATTTTTCTGGTTTTTTGTTTTTGTTTAGATTATGTTTCGCATTATTTTTAAATGTTATATTTGTCTCCTTCTTTAGGGACTGCCCGCGCCAAAAAACTGATTGTAGCAATTTTCTAACATCAAAACTTACACCTCTGGTTGCTCTGTGGTATCGTGACGAAAACAATACATTGGCACACAAAATTAAACTAAATATATTTCTATTGCAATTGATAAAGTTATATACTTAAATATATTTAGCCCTCTATACGGAATGAACAAAATAGATTGCTTAAACTAAGCTGAATTTACATTTGAAAACAAAATTATAACATTTGTTGGTTATAATTTTAATTATAAAGGACACCTTTCCTATGCCGGTAGGACAAGAAATTAAATATATTTTCAAATGCCTACGTCTGTCGTCTGCTTAGGCCATGAGTGAGTACTAAGTAGCCTGTAGTTAATATATTACCTTTAAGAATATATTTATTTTTCGAATTAAAGAGGTGGAATATAATTAATTGTTGGTATCTTCAGTAGAAAGTAACTGAAACCAAATGCAAAAATCTTTCCTTACTTTTCGACTAATTCTAGCATTTTGTTGTTCACACAACAAAGCATCATATGCATTTTCTTTTATTTGTTAGTCAATGAACAGTTTGTTCTCGGAAAGCAATATATGGTGAATAATTAGCAATATAAAAACTGAAATATAGTGATTAATGCAACTTATTGAGCGTTCAGTTACGGAACACAAGTCTAATTTTGACGCTTTTATTTAGAATTTGAAAAATTCTTCTCTATACAAAAATACTTTAATGGTCTTTAAGACCTGCAAGAAGCTATTTTCCTGGAAATCTTTTTTACACAAACGGCTTTTTAATTGCTCCTTACGCACCTCATAGAAAGAAAACACTACACCTTGCACATTATAGCGGCATGCAATTAAATTGTAATTATTATGTCCGTATTTCTTCTTGGAATTTTGTTTTATATATATATATAAGCGTTTTGCCTGTTCAGACAATATTTTAAGTTTTTTCTCTACTTTAAACTTAAAAACAAGAAAAACTTGTTAATGAATTCTTTTCGTAATTAGTAGCTAAATTTTATTTATAATGATAACATCTCACATTTCTTTCTTTGGTTTACGGTGCGTATGGATGATATAAAATATAATTATACAAAGTAAACATTAATTATACGCCCCAATCTAAAATGAAATGCAAAGAATATTATATAGATATTTGTTTAACAACCCGCATAAAAGTAAAACATTTTCAGAACGAAAAATGACACTGAAAGATGTCACATGGCCGAAACTGGTTTGTCTCCAAACCAAACTTGACAAAGGATGACGGAAATTCGTGCCATAAATCTACATGTTCACGTGCAGGTAGATATGAACTACCTGTTTTTATGTGGATTAATTTCGAGTCATTGATGTAAACAAAATAAGTCTTTTCTAATCCAGTTTTTTATATTAGCTGTTAAAGTAAGAAAAGGAACAGTGCTCAAAATTTGAAGGTTTTTATAATTTCTTGAATTTTTGATTTCTTTATAAATTTTTGAATATGAATTTCTCCCTGCGTAATTGTATATACGATGAAAAATAGCACCCGGCATTTCAAAATAAAAATTTCTAAATTTCTTGTTTAATAATTAAACCGCTAAATTTTTATATTTTTGAAACAAAATTTTTTTCTGAAAACTTCGAAGGCAACAAAGCGAGTGAATTTGAGAAAACCTATTTATCGATTATGTGGATTGAAATAACTGTGTGGTATGAAATAGAGTAGAAATACAGAACATACACGTTTTTCAGACATTTATCAACACAGATATTTAAAGTAAGTAAAATGATCACCAGAAATAAACAAATAAAATCTAAAATAATAACTCCGATAGGGGGACAGAAATTATATACCTGTACCAGAGTTTCGAAAGCTTACATCTAGCGTTTGTTTACGGTTCAACGGCTTCAACTTCAACCCCCCTAAAGTATAGACTTGACCTAAGCTTCCAAAACCTTGTTACACTATATTTTGTTGGTGCCCTCTGCCGGCATCCCTTGTTAGACCAAAATGTATGTGTTGTACAGTCTAAAAGAACAAAAGTAATTAGTCGCTTTTATGAGGGCGGTTTTAGAATTACCGCACTAAGCAAGGACATTGAATGAACCCCAACTCTTCCTTTTTGGAAAATCTTTACTAGAAAACTAATATTCTCCATTAAACCTAGTGAAGAAAGTACATGTTCTCACTTTCTTGAGTCATGTTTACTATAAAGTTCTGCCAGCCAATGGCACAATTTACGCTTAACTTTTTAGCTTTTCCAATTGTCTGCAGATACTTTTTATTGAAATCCTCTAGTCAGCTGTATTTTTCCACATCTCTTATTTGTAATTTTCGTTTGTGTCACGAATTAAAATTGATTAGTTTATACGATGTCTTTTTGCTTAATGAAATTGCAGATAAAATCTTTAAATAAATAAAATCCCTTGAAACTTTCAAAGTCATTTATTACAAAAACTAACAAAAAATATATTTTACGCTACAGCACTGCGTCAGTGGTTACTTTTCCTATGCAGATGATCTCTAAACAAACAAAAATAATTTTTACAAATAACAAACAAACAATTTACTGCATGTAAGCCGTTTAACAACGTGACGTATTTATTGAAGTAGCAAATATGTTTCACATATTGTTTTTAGTGTTCGAGTAGTTTTTTTTATTTTCCTTTTCTTGATGTTTTTTAATTAAATTTATTAAATTTTTTAAGCTTGAAGGTCTTTTGTTAAATCATTCTTTTACTTTTTCGTTACTTCGCAAATCTCTTGTATAGCATCATTAGGAAATTAAATATTTTTAATAACAATCAAAACCAACAAACTAAATTCTATTGTTTCTTGACGAACTATAAATATTATTATTTATTAAGTAATTTTAATTTTTAGGCATGAGTTCGTTTTAAATAAATAATGCTCTTTCTGAATAGAAAGAAAAACGAACTCATGCCTAGAAATTAAAATTACTTAATAATGAATAATTCAAAAATGTTTCAATATTTACGGACAAAAAACAATTTTTAAACATTAAAACTGAATGTGTTCAATGCCGATCCGTTTTAAAAGTTAGGATAATGATTGCATTCAAAACAATAGGAAGACAATAGCGTAGTAAGGGAATATCTGCAATATCTGAGTTTATTTTTTCTAATGAGGTTTATGTAGACCTCATTAGAATTCTTCTAATAATTTTCATTACAAGGAATTTTATAAACTTCACTTGATTTATCCAATTTAGGATTTCTATCTATTGAACGTTGTTACTTATTTTGTGTTATACAGTATAATCGAACTATACGTACATGGTATGACTCGAGCCACCATGAAACAAACCACACGAAAAAAACCGTGGCTGTGGCATGGTCGTGACAACCATATTATGTGCTCTAGAAACATATATTATTGTGGCACACATATTGTGATTATTTGCAGACATTACGTTAGTTGCAATAGACAAGTTATGGCTTACAAATAATCATTAAACGATTTCCACCCATAAATCTTTTTTTTTTAATGTTTTACTAAAAGTCCAACCAAAAAAAAAACGTCTTTTAAATTTCAAAAATAATAACTCTGGCCATAAAAAGTTCATAATAAAAATAACATGAAAATTCTTTCGATGTTTAGTCAAAGTAAAGGGGTGCTGTGTCGTGTTTACTATTAAGCATTCGATGGCTTTAGTCGTCTTTACATATACGTGTACATCAGCCGCTAACCAGTAACATATTTTTTTTGCTTTTTATTATCTGCAATAATAATATGAATTGTTTAGAATATTGTTACGTTTATTAGCACAATAAACGTTAAGTTTTAGGGTTACTTTAATTGCAAATATTAAAATACACAGGCCTTTATGATTTTATATGTTTTTGCTTTATATTTATAACATTGCGTACTTGTACAATAGGTCGTTTCACACATCTTTGATTATTACTAATATTTATTATTCAATGATAACATTTAATTTTGGCCCAAATCTGACCAAAGAATTCTACAATGCAATATTTGTATAAACGATAACACAGTATTTTGATCTTTCGCGCATTTGTCGTGAACTGTCCATAAAGATATTGCGATGTGATCCCTTAGGTTTTAAGAGGGGTGTTTCTGGAGTCGTAGCTCTATACTTATAAACCGCCTTCAAAATACAGGTAATTGCCTGGATCCTTGCGGTAGAGCTACTTCTATACCGCTATGTATGTTTTCAATATTTGTTGTGTCTTTTCTACTAATTTTGTGTCAACTGTAAACAGCATCTATTTAACGAAGTTTACAACACTCTTACGTTTTTTTGTTAATGAATTTTTTGGTATCCTTTGCTTTTAGCCAACGATTGGTTGGAAAAGAAAGCATTATTTGCACTTCTGTATCATCTTGAGTTCAATTTTGTGATGTATTTTTTCGCCATGCCCGGCGATTAGTATATTTATTGTTTGATGTAACTTTTTGGAACTATTTTTTATTTAATTAATATAATGTATATGGATTCAAGATCCCTACAGACTATAAAATATCACAATTAGTTGTTTAAAAATACAATTAAATTAGTTTTTACAATATCTACATTTAGTGAATAATCAACGTGCTTAAAAAATTGTTTATTAAATTGGTTACAAATTCTTAAAAGAGGTTCGGAATTTGTATAATTTTCTCTGAATACTTTTACAAATAAAGGGCTGTAATGGCGTGTAAATCGTGAAGGAACATTAAAAAAGATATTACTAATCAAAAATTCCGAACATACATTTCTTTTTAACAGGTTTAAAACAAAAATAACATTTAGCATTATTCGGCGACTTCTTAAAACAGGCAACTTAATGAGAGCTAGTCTACTGGTATAAGGTGGCAAGTTTAATGGAGCAAAATATAGACTAAGTAGGCAAAATAACAAAAACTGTTTTTGAACAGATTCAATATTATTGATGTGAACCATATATGTCGGATCCCATATTATCGAGTCATATTCAAGAATAGGTCTTACTAACGATGTATACAATTGTTTCGTTATATACGGGTCAGAAAACTCCTTAGCCCAGCGTTTTATAAATCCAAGGAGACTACGTGCTTTTGCAACGGTAGAAGATACATGTTGTTTGTAATTTAATTTCGCATCAAGTAGAATTCCAAGATCAGAAATAATAGTTAATTTATCTTGTTGGTGGCCGTGTAAAACATAGTTAACCTTTAAATGTTGATGTAGTAGATGAAGTAAAGATGATCTGCATATTGATTATAGCTCAGATAAATTTTTATGCCATCAGCAAACATTAAGTCATGTGAGAATTTCATTATTTTCTGTAAATCGTTTATAAATAAAGAAAATAACAACGGGCCAAGATGGCTGCCCTGTGGCACGCCAGATAAAACAGCAATCGACTTAAAAGAGAAGGTTTTGAAGCGAACATTTTGTCTTCTATTTACCAGCTAAGATTTAATCCACCTTAAACAGTTCGGAGTAAATCCCATCAAGTCAAGTTTTTTTTAACAGTAATTTATGGTTGACTCAGTTTGTTTATGACGTGTAAATCCACGATAGACAAATAATGTTAGTTGCATGAGATTTGCGGTTTTAGAACAGCCTTTACGAAGACCATATTGAAATAGATATAGTACAGATGACAATTGATGACAAAGATGGTCCGTTATTAACTTCTCAAAAAGTTTCGGAATGGTACTCAGTTTAGCAATGCCTCTATAATTTTCAATATTACGTTTCATGCCAGTTTTGTACAATGGAATAATGAAAGAATCCTTTCACATATCGGGAAAATAACCATATCTGATTGACGTAATAATAGTAAGTGGAGTTTGCTAGGGCCACTGCACATCTTATAAGCAGACAGCTCGGGACTCCATCCGGCCCTTAGTAAAATGAAAATGTCAGTTTTTTTTTAAACCATTAGCCACTGTCGATATATCAATAAATGGAATTGATACTGATGGATTCGATAGATTAGGTACAGGCAATGTATTCGAATCATCTAAAATAGAATCAGAGGACGTAGAAGAAAAAAGTCAGCGAAGAGATTACAAATTGAGAGATCATCATCAGATTCAATACCCTGATACTGCATAACCATTGGAAAGGAGTTAGATCTTTTTTTAGAATTTACAAACTTATAGAAGGACCTTGGATCAGATTTAAAATTTATTTTTAGTTTATTTAAATAACTGTAGTAACTTGATTGGTTAATAGAGTTATATTGGGTACGAGCAACTGAATATCTGGCGTAGTCAGCAAAAGATCCGGGCTTTGAGTTCCAAGTTGGAACAACACGTTCCAAATTAGAAGATTTATGTATACACTGAGACATAAATGTATATATTTTTTTGTAAAAAGTTTCAACAATGGTGTTAATGTGTTGTATGTTATTAGCTGAAACTATAAATAATAATATTATTTCTACAGTCTTCAAAGTTATCATATTAAATAAAGTTTATTTCTTAATAGAATGAATAAAGAAAACAAACTTAAGCTGGAAAATTAAATTACTTAAAATTAATTTTTATTTTAATTTAAAAATAAAATCCATCTTGTAGAGTTTACATGGCATGTGTATGATTGAGCTATCAACAATTATTTTATTTTATATTTTGCAAAAACTTCGCACAGTTTCTCTCTTATATTTGCAAGCACATTTATACATATTTCGACTTATGGTGTTCAACTTAATAGTAAAAATCTGCATTTATGTATTTATGAAATGCTTGCTAGAAAATCAGATTCTAGTACTGAATTCATGCTGCATAATTTTACCTTTTAAACACCGCCTCATAGTGATTCAAATTTCTTTTCGCATTAAATCCAATTGCACTAGAATTTATTAAATACGTTTAAACGGTTTGAAAGCAACATGCACAGGAACATTGTACACACAAATACAACGTTGCTGATTTGAAAATAAGACTTCCATGATTATCAACGAAGTAGAAACTCAAGACAAAGAGGAAAATATTAAAGTTAACTGTGCGACTACGAAAAGGGAAAAATACAGAGTTTGCTTGAATTATGAAGAATTTATACTTGTATAGTTCCTCTTAATATAAATTCAAGTGTTATGTGAAATAAGTACTTCATGCATAATATGATTTTTGCACACTCTAAATATTGCGAACGAAAAAATAGGTCGATATTAAAATCTTAAGTTTAAGCTTTTTAAGTAAAACTTATTGTTTTTTCTACAAAAAGTATTTGACAATGTCGAAGCGCTTCTTTTGTTTTAGCTTTAACTAATTTATTCAATGATTTATTTAATAGAAACACCTTTTTAAATTTATCCCACTTAAGTTTCTAATTGATTCGATTATTTATTAATTCAAAAAAATATAGAAAATAAAATGTTGTAAAATAATTATTGGAATTGATGAAAAATTAAACTTTTTTAAAAACTGAGACCAAACAACACCCTCAATAGCTGTGAATATTTTTCAGAGTAGAACAAAGCAAACTCCAAATTACATTTGATATTCTTTACAGTTATTGTTAACGTAGTGGGACTTTGATGACATTTATTTATCATTTTCGGTAGGTTGTTATATTTCGCAATTGTAAATGAGCCTGTTTTATTTTCTCTATTTATGATTTGCATAAATTATTCCCAATACATGATGATATGGTCTAATCTTTAGACTCCTTCGAGGGTACAGTTGGTGGTTATGGCTTAGACCCGAAAAGTTCAATAAAGAAGCTATTGAGGGCAGGGGAATAGGTAGCTTTGAATTGCTAAGCAAGATTAAAGTTCCTTGCATATATGTCGTATTTCTATTTATTCTGTCGTATTTCTGTTTATTAAATAACTCAAATTACAAATCGTTTATACTAAAATTTCAATTAGGTTGAACATTTTTGTCATTGTCAAAACCATCTGCATTTCCAAAAGAATTCACAACTTAATTTTTAAATGTTTAAGCAAATGGGTTTAATTTCTTTTTTCGTGATTAAGAAGTGGTGGTCCAACAGAAAACGGATGATGTTAATTGTAAATAAAAGAAATAGTTTTCAGTCAATTATCTTAATGCCAGCCAAGCGCGCCTCGGCTTCGGTGCCATACCTCTATCCAATAGTCGATATTTTCAATGACTCTGAGACATAGTTGAGGTTCAATGCCGTTATTATTTTTTATATCATTCTTTAGCTCGTGAATTGTTCTTGGCTTATGGACGTACACTTTTCCTTTTAAATATCCTTAAACAAAGAAGTCCAACGGTATCAAATCACATGACCGTGACCCTGTCCACACCTTGCAAATTTTCCTGTCCATTTCTTCAGAATTTCTTCATTGGTCAATAAACATCGAAGTGTCTACAGAGATTAACCTTTCCACCTCTTGCGAGGCTTCATTATCCATCCCTATTGGGATCGCACAGTGCAACGCCTTAGAAGTACCTTTAAAGATTGGCTCGTCCACCCCTCGCGACACAGTCTTGTCCATCTCTTCTGGATTCCTCCCATGGGCGTTTACAATCGTAGTTTCTTTAGAGATTAACCTCACCGTCTCTTGCGAAGCTTCTTAAGTCATCCCTGTAATGGAGAAAATAATGTCTGTCCACCCACACTCCATATGCAAGGGTAAGTCTGTATTAAAACGAGATCGACTGGTAACCAGAGGTTGCATACTACAAACCAAGCACTCTCTTGGCCAAGCGTCCCCGGTCTATGCGGTTCAACCGTGGATAATGTGTTAACTTCTCTCCCCTCGACTTATTTAACCAAACTCCTTTCAGAGGCCGCCACCACGTGGAGATATAAGTCAGAACTTCTAGTTACGACAAGCCATATATTTGTACCTGCCAGCGGACGGCCGTTTTTCATGATAGTTTTTATTGAATGTTTAAATTTAGCAAATCAGCACTTTATTTAATTTAAATATTAACTTTGTTCGTGTACTGTAATCACAAACTTTTTTCTTATTATTCTTATGTTAATTAAGGCCTTTGGTTAAAGAAAACAGAATAAAAAAATAGACCGCAATGTTCTCGTAAATATAACATCATTGCAAAAAAACTTCACTACTTCTATTGCGTAGAATTTGTATTTTCTGCCCAGGTAAGCAGAAATGAACAATACCAGACAATACCATTCAGACAGACAATTTCAATAGAGACAATAGTCATCCTCGCAACATTTGTTCGTAGTAACCAATTGTTGTTTAAAAAGATTTTGGTTTTATTGTTTTCTTATCGATTGTTTAAGTTTTTATACAAGAAAAAAAATATATAATAATTCCTGGTTGGATCATTTCAATTAATGGCCTCTACTTTTTATTCATTATATGGATGAGAGATTAATAAATGCATTTTATTTATGAAAACTAGAAAATTGTTGTTTGCGATTTTATCGTAAATTTTTCTGCATTTCTTAAAAAAATATTTACACAAAAAAATCGATTGTTGTTCCAGAGTAGAATTGAGAATGAACGGAGCGCTACATAATAATTTTTCTTGCCCATCCCAGTTTACTCTGATGTCTTTGGGTATCAAAACCAGAAACATTATATATCTAATACTGTTTGGACTTTTGCATTAGAAAACAATACGGTGATTGAGCTAAAATACTTAGAGAAAGATGCGTTGTGTCGAATCTAGAGCGATGAGAATCTTTTGCGATTTTCTTTCATTAGACCTGGTCGCGTAAGCGTGGCAGCGCCAAGTATAAAGTAAATTTCGATAAGCATTAATTTAAATTTGGCAGAGACCGCAACGGTGATTGAATGATTATTTTTCAAGTTTAATTTCGGACCACTTAGTTCTAGGACAGAAAATATTCAGTCTACAGTAATTTGTTTTTTGAAAACTATTAAACAAAACAAAAGTACTTTGATTTTTCAAGCCAAAAATAACACTTGAAAAGTAGATTTTTAGGTTGTTTTTTTTTAATAAAACTTCAACAAATAAGAGGTAATACAGCCAAAGATAGTAGGCGGACCAAGAATTAATGTTCTAGAATTTTTTTCATAATGACTCTTGGTTGAACTTTGAACGATAATAATTATTTTCTGTCCCTGCTTTTTGGCTTATATATTAAATACGGCACTGTTTAATGTACAGGGCGTCAAAATTGTAAAGAATTGTTCATTGTGTGAGTAAAGATGAAGATAGTTTTAGAATTGTTTTTTTATTAATTAGATTAGAAATATAATAAGAAATAGAAAAAAATATATTTCTAAAAAAGTATGCTACTACTTGATGCCCACAAAAGACTTTTGTTAAGTTAAAGTTTAATATAGTTCAATAGAACTTTGTTGAACAAAGTTGTGTCTGCTTCAGAAACTAACTTTTATAATGGCATTGATTTACAGAAGAATATTTCATAATAATTTATAAAAAGCGCAACTTACCAACTAACTATATAATTAAATATAAAATAATATTTGTTTTATTAAACCATAATACGTGAGTTATAACGTTTTGAACAAACGGCATCAGGGAATTTTCTGTTTCCAAAGTTTTTATCTTCATTTTGCTTAGCCCAGTAATACCACCTTCAATGCAGGGGTGCATATGTGGCCATTTACATACACATTATCCTGTTGAGAACTCCATTGAAAAAATACTAACGGTGTTAGTTACAAGATCTTGGAAACCTAATCACCGAAACAAGAGTGTACACGTTCAGTCGATTTATTTTTTATTATCTTGCGTCTGTCTTCTATGAACTACAAATGAGACCCAAGATCAATATGAGCTATAATTCTTTGAGTGCTTTGGTTCAACAAGTGATCCCTCAGGTTAAAATAGATTATCAAGCTACCTGCAGGGCAGGTCAACGTGGTTACGCTAATGAAGTTCCTTAGTATTACCTGTGTGTGAATGGGAAGAATAAAAGAAGACAGAAAATTAAAAATAAATTAAAAGAAATTAGCTGTAGTTTAACAGTCTGGTTTTTTGACTACATTCAATTATTATATCGAATTCTTGAAATAAGCCAGTAACAGAAAAGTTCTTAGGTTTTTATTTTTGGCACACTGTTTTTCCCAACTTCCTTTTTAATGAATTATAAATCGTTTGATCTTGTTGTTTTTGTTTTGGTTTTTAAATCTCAACATAATAATAAAGAAAGCATGAATAAAATAACTAAAACAAGAAACACAACATTTGAGAGCTTTTAATCTCTTGTTGAAATATCGATGACAAAAGCGAATGTCGTCATTATTCGATTGTTGGCCTTCTACTTTCATAATTTGTTGTAGTAACGAGGACACAAGTATTTAATGTTAATCCGTGTTGTCATCACTTTGTGCTTAAGAGTGTTTAGAAGTAGGTCGATATAAAGGGCGGGACTTGTGGTTTTGTGCGTGTGTATACTTTCCTAATATAAACTTGGAGTCTTATTTTTTAACATATTTTTTTTATTGTCACAGGTCCTTGTACCCATAAAGTATTATTTATGTGTTTTCTTTTTGCTAAATTAATCTGTTTAATATTTATAATCTCATTAAACTATAATCGTTCCCTTGCCTTGATAAAAAATTTTTGCATTTTGTTATAGTTGGCAGAAAAAAGACTTCAAGTAATAGAAACAATGAGAAATAAAACATGCAAATATTTTTTCCTATTATATTCCTTTACTTATGGGATTACTGTGTGTTAAGTCCTGGTTAGTTCCTGAACGCATATAAACGACGTCATTTTTAAATTATGCAAACAACACGATGTGATTGAAGTAAAAATAGCAACTTAGATAAGAGGGAAAATTAGTGCATTAAACATTATAGAGGACAAAATATATTTTCAATAATCAAAAGACCCTCATATTTCAATTTCATTTTAAACCAGAGACTTTTTTGATTCTTACGTGTGTTGAGTTCATAGATATTTTAGGACAAAAAAAGACAGACTTTCAAATTCTTTTAGATATCAGTACCATACATGTTGAGGAAAATAAATATGACGGCATGCAGTATAACGTTATTCAGGTGTGTGCGAAATGTTTATTTTTAATTATAATGAGGACTAATGTAATATTTTATTTTACTGTTTCGGCGAGCCTTATTATACTCGCATCTTTAAAATTTTCTGAAATAAATTGGGCGTTTTCTGCCCAATTCACAGATAAGCGCCGTTGGGTATTATTCAAAGTCGGAATAATCTTGCTTTGACCTAAATAATTTTTTCACACTAAGACGTATGATTATTTTTAAATTGGAGTTAAATATTAATTATACGCTCAAATGTTCCTGTGAGTTTATTGGGTAAATTGAAACGAATAAAAAGTTTACCGATTAGAAATATTTCGTACTGTGTAGTAGGACTTTCGTTAATTGTTTTTCAAAGATTAGGAAATTATTTCGAACGAAAAATGTCCCTTTCGGCCACTGAAATATAAAAATATATTAGAAAATGTAAGTATTTATGTAATAAAAAGTAATTGTTAATTTACTAAAATGATTAATTATATGATTAACAATAATAAAAAAAAACTGAAATATATTTTAGCATAATTTATTTTCCGAAATTGTCAAAGAAATGTCTTTGGGGCAATTTTCGTTAATGAAGGCACAAACTACTGTTTGCTGCGATACTCCAAGAAGTCAATTCTGCCCAATTTGGTTTTTATACCCGCCTTGAGCATCAATATTTTAAAATTTTTTGTTTTTTATAATTTAATTTTACATATTAATATTAAATTTTTTTTAAAGTTTGGTTTCTCTACTTAAAAAAAGTAAGAAGCCTCCGAGCAGTAGCTTCGAACCCTAAGAAGCACTGCATTTATATAGAGTATTCTTCATTTAATGTTCCGATAGGGTGTTTTAATGTAGATTTTTGGAACGAAATTCCGTCATCCCTTGCCAAGTTTGGTTTGGAGACAATCTTCAGTGTCATTTTTCGTTCTGAGGAGTTTGCATCATTTCGTTAGTGTTTTATTTTATGCCAGGTATCTATTTGTCATGTTAGCTAGTAGCTAGAGTGGATCGGAAATAGTTATACAAGTCACCTCCTAGAATGAAAGACATTTCAGTTACGATTCTAAAACACCCATTAAAATTTTATTGTTACACGCCTAGATACCGCCCTTTCAATTTTTTGTACACTGCTTCCCCAGTTGTATTTCGATCATAATATGTTGATGTTTAAAAACGGTTTCAATTCTGATTTGCAATCGGAAATCGAATTCCATATATGAACTGCACTTAACTATTTTATAAAATATCGGATAGCCTTCTTCAAACTCTGTCTACGTGGGCTTTAAGATATTCATTTTCGCCCCTATTTTTTTTAACAAATTCTTGGTAGCGTTTTTCAGAACCTACTCTTCTAATACGATTTTTTTGTTAACGACAGGAAGCTTTTCGTGACACTACCGGAATTAAGAAACTAACGTTTCACACATATTTTACTTTGAATTTTTAGCGATTCCAATTAAACTTTTCTGGTTTTATTGTTTCTTTTTTAAACAGCTGATTGTTTGATTTCTTATTCGAGCTTGCACTGCAAAGTCTGGGCTGTTTCTTGTAGAAATAGCTTTCCTCTCACAAGCTCTCTCATTTAACCAAACTTTGCAGTACGGGAACAGTTTCTGGCATACTGCCGGATGTAATCAGATGAGATTTTATTGTAAATGTTTAGACGGTTTTTCCCGCGAAATGTTGCAATTTCTAATCAATTCCGTTTGGCAACTGCAATAAACAGCACAAAATACCAGCCGATTAGCTGTCTGTAGTTAAATTATGCTACTTTTAATAAATAAATAATAAAAGTATATTTTGCAAAGTCCATATTCGTATGTCAAATAAATGTTTTTACATTACAAACTGAATAATAAGCAAAAAAATTGCAACAAGTGGGGGAAAATGGAAAAATTAGATAATTTTGAAAAAGTCACACCTGACGACGAAAAGTTTGTAAATTGGAATTTTACCAGACGAGCGAGAACCCTGTATAAAATTATGAAATTGAGTTAATTTTTTTCGCTCACGGCATGGGAATAAATACTTGATTTAAAAAGTGAATTTTAATTTATGACAATAAATACGTGATTCAATTAAATTGTCTTTATACTTATGTACGTGTCTAATTAAAGATGTTTTCTTAAAAGTATTATTTATCTGTAGTTCAAACTAAGTTTCATGCTGCCAATGACACAACCTTATCGCCGGAAACATACAGGAGACAAAAGCATACGTTAAACGTTTTCGTGTTTCGTTGTTTCTGTTATTTTACAAAAAGTTAAATGAGAAAACTTAAAGCAATAAATAAAGTGAGAAAAACTTTGAGCAAACGTGCTGTGGAATTTATATGAAATATATTTGTTTTTAATTGAAAAGTTTTATTTACAATCAGAGGAAACACATACGAGTTTGAAAAATGCAATTGTATTGAAGCTTCTGCTACTATTATGTGACGGCGCTGTTGTTGTTACGATATGTGAATCCATTACGTCTGACTCCAAATGACTTAATTACAAATGAAAATTGCGATTTTCGAATAAACTAAATTCGCCGTGGAGGTTATAATGCGTTATCCATTTAGTGGTTTCATAGCCGCCTGTCTGGCAAAGCTATCGATTGGTAAATATCTGTCAAATGACACTTCAGCATTTGTTTAGTTAAAGCTTTGCAATTTACAAATATAGATCATTTAACAGCCGAGGAACACGTAAAAATAGTTACAACATACTGCAAAAGCGTTGGTTCAAACGTGGCCACTTTTCGCGAACTACCGGCTGATTATAACCGTCTTAATAGACCTACTGTGCAAGGAATTGATAAGATTATAAAAATATTTGAAGATACTGGAACCTCTACAGATGTCAGACCTGTGTATAATCGCAATTTGTGCACTACCGAAAATACCTATCTATTAGTGAAAGTGTGGCGGATAATCCGCACTTGTCGATTCCACGGCGTTCTCATCAATTGGGCTTGCACTTTGGATATGCACCTTAATCGATATAAAGTCCAACTCACGCCTGCTGATAATTCACAACTCCGTCGATTGCTTTAGCAACAAGCTCTCAATGCTAATTAATCGAACAAGGTTTTCTTCAGCTATGCAGATCGTTACTCACTCGATGATTACGCCAACAAGCAAAATTGACACATATGAGTCTCGGAGAACCCAGAAGTGTTTGTAGAAAAGTAACTGTCTGGTACGCATTATGGTTGGAAGGCAATATTGTGCCGCATTTTTCGAAAATTTCGCTTGAAGAACCATTGCCGTCAATTCAGAGTGCTATGATGGCCTTAAATTTAGGATTATGAACTTGACGGTATGTGGTCTCAACAAGACGGTGTCAGGAGCCAAAGAACGACCAATTTAGCTTTATTGCATAGAAAATTCCAGACCTTAAAATTTTTTTGTAGAGCTACGTCAAAGACCGTATCAACGCATTTGAAAACCAACATTGATGAAGTTATCACCTCAAAGGATCGACTGCTGCAACAAATCTAGAGGCCGTCATTTAAATGACTTTGTATTTCATACATAATGGCAAGATTCAATATTTACAATGGAATAAATGTTTTGCTTTAGGAGTGTTTTATTTAATATTACTTTTAAAATGGAAAAATGTATAACCATGCACTTGTACTAGAAATCATATTCATAATCCAACTTTATTTATTTTGTTACGCAAAATAAGTGACTATTTTTGAATTTAAGGAGCTCAAAAAATAATATGCTTGCATGTTCGCTAATATTTTCGCTCGTACTCTAAGAAAACCTAACACACATTATTATTTGGCATTTTTTGCAAAGTCCAACAAGTAAAACTTGTTTAATTTTAACAGCATTAAAAATGATTAAAATTGATTAAACAGTAAATAGTACTTTATAGTTCAACTAAAAACAAAAAAGTAAATTATTTCTTCAAACGTAACAAGTTCGTGTCCGTTGTCTTCTGCCATCATAGATAAAGTGTGATCAAAAAGTTCGAAAGAGTTTATAATTTTGTGCAACAATTGTGATTATGCAAAAGACAGAGCCTATCACAAATATATGATACAGTTATCTGCATGAAAAGGAAACATGTTTGTGACATGATCATGACAACCATATTACAAAAATATTGTTTTGACAAACATATTATGCAACATTACTTTAGTTGCAATAAACAAGTTATTGCTTACACAACTTGGAAGAGAGAGAAAGATATTTGGAAGGCCATACCTAGTTAAAGGATAAAAGGTTACTCGAAAAGTGTGGATCAGCGTGTAGAAGCTCTTTAAAAAGTCAAAGGCTACTGGACTACATATAGGGTGGTCCAACCATGATACGGGATGTTAATTGTGTGCCAGACCTGTTGAAGATTGGTAAAACTTTTTACGAAAATAGGCTTTCAAATCACAATGCATTGCGTGCACTACGTGATATTTCTGATCAGCATAACCAACCAAATGTGTTCACAATTGGGAGAATTGTGCGCAAATTTCAGCAAACCGGGTCTGTAGAACAAAGCTCGTAATGCAGTGCTTGCATTCTGCTACTCAGTGTGTTCTTATTGCAATTTCCGAACATAATATGGGTTGGCTGAACCTGTTTAAATAAAACTATTACGTGACCACTACAATTTTAGAAAGATACTACTAGGTAATTTCGAAAGAAAGTGTTATCCTTCAGCTCTAAATATGAGTTTAATTATTTTGCCAATAAGTAGTGAACTTATTCATGGTTTAAATCGAGATTTCATATTAAATATCTATACTTATTTAGTCACTAGTTGCTGTATTTTAAATGTAATTATAATATAATTCCGTATAGCAATTACAACTAATAGATAGCATATGCCAACTATAATATGAAATGAGAACTTAATTGTAATGCCAGGAGGTTTTCTGATAAACTCTATTGCAAACAATTATCATACTACATGTGAACATTCGGAGACCGTTACTAGTGTTCTCCACCTGTTATTATCAGATTGCTCTATTTATGGCTGCACAACTCATATTTACTGAACATTTAGTTTAAATTCAAACGCTAGTATTGGCAGTAAAATGGGAAAATATGTTAATACATTCATTCGACCGAGCGCCATATGAACATTCCATTACAAAAATGTATGTGAAAAATGCAAACTAAATAAACAAATACTAGCAATTTTATGTGATGAGATTGGCATGTTTAAAATATTATAAAAGGGCTACCAATAAAATCGGCTGGATGTTAAAAATAAAATGCATGTGGTGTGAAATTGCTTCTCTATTTAAGACGCCAATATCTGCTGCCGTTAATATATCAACCGCGTTCAATGACTTTGCTGGGTCGATGGCTGCTTTCAGAAGACTTCACATAAAACTTCTAGCGGTATGAAATCACACCATCTTGGTGGTTAGGTCATGTACCTTCCGTTTAGGATAAACTATACTCTAAAGCCTCTCACGAAGAATATCTATTGGGAGGTTTGCTGCTGGGCATCTAGCATCCGAACAAGTTCAGTCGCATATTAATAAGCCAGAGTACTGGCTAAAAAAGGGGAGAATAAAGGTAAATAAATTATTTACCAACTATAACAATACCACGGGTTCAGTGGAAATCCACTGGTCAGTTTATGATTTTACGACTTATCGTTTGCGCTCCTTAGTATATAAGAAATGATAGAATCCATAGAGATCTCGAAGTTCCCACTATCCAGAAAGTTTCCGCTATCTAGAAAGAAGCAAAAACTTACTTGTGCAAATTCGTGAAGAACTAAGTGGTCCATCCTAATGCTTTTGTACGCAAATAACTGCAATTTGATTGTCACCAGAGGCTAAAAAAACTGACGCATTAAGCCTGGGGAGACGGCTCTCCCTTCGAAATAGTAGATAGTTATTTTTGTAGTTTTTATTATTAAGTTTTAAATACAATAAATTTATTATTGGTGATAGTTACTATCTAATGTTTTAGAGATAAGATTTGAATACTTATTGTGAATTTCTTTTGGAAAGATTTAATAAAATAAAAGACTCAAGCTTAAAAAAATTAAATTATTAGAAATAGGTCCAGTCTTTTACAAATATTAGAATTATTTCCAAATTAATTGAAATTCTGCCACACTGTGCGCCGTAAACGAAAATCTATTTAATGATTCCCTATAACAATTCACATGTAAGTATCGCTAATAAATTATGTAACAATAATCACCACTTCAACTTATTCATTAATTAAATTTAAAAGAAAAGAATGAAGTTTATTGTTTGAAATCGAAAATATATTTAAGTTGTTTCTCAGCTGCTATTAAAAATTCCCACTCAAACAACAATGATATTATGTCTTTGTGCAAATGACAAATAATAATTTCTGCTTCAATAGATTTTATAATTTTAAAATGAGATCCTTGCCTGACGTTATTTACAGTAATTAAATAATTATAACTCATGCGTTCAAGGTTACAGTAGACGACCGCATTAGAGACATTTGTGAATCATCATAAATAAACACATAAATAGACTTTTCTGTTTGTGGCACGATTCAGAATCAAACATGATTATTCGTAACAAAAGATGTCATTATTGTAAAATCCAAAACAAAATCCTCGGCTGATGATGGTAGTGAAAATGTCAATGTATTTATTGTGTTTAAAAAAAGAAGAAATTTAAAACGCAAAATTTTAAATAGTGTAAAGTTTTCGCGTGAATAATATCATTCATTTTAAACTACATTTCTAGAAACTATGTTGAATACTAAACGAACCGATTTAGGGTTCACATGTATTTGAGTTCTTTGTTCACTTATCTTAGGCTAAGCTCCTGGGATACTTTTTCTTAAATTTAAATTATTTTCATGCTTGATAAACTATCTTCAAAACGGATGTTCCCAATAGCACAGTGCCGATGGCAGTCTTCACAAATCATGAACAGAACTTAAATTATTTAATTATTTAATTTCCCCCATCTTATATTTATTTTTAAATAATTTTTCATCTTATCGCAGTCCACTTTAGGTTGTCGTTTCGCGACCTCGGCGATTGATTGTTTGTCTTTCGTCGTTGTATTTTGTGGCATAATTTTTTTTACACTGCTGGTGTTTCTGTCATCTTAAGTTATTGAATTTTTAATGGAAGAGTTTTGTTTCTTAATGAAAATTTTAATTACAGGCCGCCAGTGTTCTCGTCTTTTTTTATGTTCTATCGTTGCTGCGTAACAACGTTAATACTTTGAAGCAAATATTGCTTAAAGTCTATACTATTTTTTTTTGTTTGTTTTATGTTTATTTAAATTTAATTGAGTTGCTTTCATAGAATGTTGTTAAGTGACATTAAGCTTTAAGTATCTTGAATAAGTACAGGACCTGTAAAAATAAATATTGACGAAATAATACAGCTCTTCTGAGCGTCTAGATCAGACCTTTTTGCAACTCCCAACAGGGGACTTTTTGTCAAAAGATATTTTTAAAGTGACTTTATCTGAAGGTAGATTTCAAGTGCAAATCTCGTGAACTTTATTCTTATCTTAACTTCCCTACAATAATATAAAGTTGTTGCAAAATATATTGGGTATTTAAAAACATTTTAAACATTACTTAAGGTGCAATAAGGTAATCATAATATGTTCCTCTTAGATTATGGTTACCTCAACCATATTTGTCTTAAGCGTTCAGTTAACTATGATCTTAAATTCTTGGCAGTTATTCTATTTCAGTTTGAATATTTTTTTGCGTGTGGGCGATTGTTATTGGGGCGAAATGAGGCAACACTAAAAATCCTTTATATCCATTAAAGGCTAAAATCTCACTTTAAGCTGCAGCTTAAAAGCCAGTAACATACTAATAAATATTATAAAGTCTCCCTGCATCGCACATTCATCCCTTTAATTCCAAGTGACAGTTATTGTTGTAATTTAAGTTTATTTCAATTTTTATTGCATTCCTTTTGTAGTTTAAATGCAAATTTGTAGCAACAAAAGTCAGTGCTTGTCATAATAGACATGGAAAACCAGACGGGAGAAGAACGAGACAGAAACACTGATACATGCGTAAAGACAAATATTCTCATTTATTGTCTTATTCAAAAGTTAGCAACAAAAATGCCCCACGAAAAATGTTTAAAGATTATTTCATTCTAAAAAACTGAAAGCAAACTTTTAGGAATTCCATTCAACATAAAATTTGTGAACACATGTAGTGAAACAAAGAATTTATTCAGAGTGACAGAAAAAAAACAGTTGAGTAAAAAATAAATTTTTATGTTTTTTTGTTTTGGTATTCCAAATATGTATATGACATGAAGGGGAACAGGGGATTGTTTTGAAAGGAAAACTATGCACGTATGTGCATGCACAAGTAGTTTAAGAAAATGACAACATAATTCAATGGAATTGCAAAACAACGAAGTACTTATTTTCTTTGAATTAGGAGAATGTATCCCTATGCCAGCAAGTCAGGCTATAAGTAATCTCCAAAAGTTAAAAAAATATATACATATAAGTTGGCTATACTCTAGAAATTACAAAGCGCGCGTTAAAAACCTGCATTAACAAAATTTTAATAAATACTATGTCGAGTATAATGAACGATTCTAGTAACAATAAAATTGCATTTAGCAAAAATTAGAAGAGAGCGTATGAAACATAAAAACACCAAAACTGAACTGAATGACCACTGACTAAAAATGCTCCTCACAATGAAACGAAAAGGCTGCATTTTTGTTTTGATGGAATCCATAATATTACAGCAATTTATATGATTGAATTATATAGTTGTAAACAAGACATATTATTATTTTGATAATAATATGTTTCATACAGAACGATAAAAAAGAAGCTTTTATTTATCAACAATTTTTATATTAACATTTCGTTTTAAGATCATATGGGCTATTTTTGTAAGTGACTCTTGTACCACGATGTTAATATAACAATTTATTTCATCTTTTAATTGTTTCATGTTTCATCCATGTGGTTGCCGACTTCATCAAGAGATGTTACTGATTGGCAGCAAATGAGGTACGAACACCGGCGACTAAAGCCGTGGAATCTTTTCAACAAAGCAGCCGAAATGTTCCCTTTAGTCCTCAAACGCTGTTGGTGTATTGGCGTAAAGCATCTTTAAAAAAAGTCAAAAAGCATTAAATCGCATAATCATAGTTTATACTTTAAAAATAACGCGCTTAGGAAGCTTCACCTTCGATACAGCAACTGTTTGATTAGATGTGTGCCATGTATCACAGCGATTTTGATACCAATTAGCTGGTGAATTACTTTCAAATATGACACTATCCGGAACTCCTCGTAACGAGAATTTTCGTTCACGAAATATAGAATCCAATCAAATTTACGACATAAAATACACTCTAGTGACCCACACTTTGCTAATCATAACAAAGCTTGTCCTTAATCTAGAGCAGCATGCAATAAGCGATATTTAATAGCGAAGTTGTGCAGTTTATAGAGGAACAGTGGAACACTTTTAAAACCAAATGTTTCTTTTTGAATCCTAATGCCTTAAAATCCACTGTGGTAAATTCTTCTATTTGCTTTTTTGTAAATAAAAATTCTTATTTAAATTTGTTATTAATAATCTGTTCGTGTATATTTATTTTTTTAAAAACTTTTTCATTAATAATATATCATGGGCATTAGAAAGTGGTGTTTAATTTCTCTGTCGACAGCAACGTCCTGTAAATGTTGTAAATTGGCAGCACCGAATATTATGTGCCCATCACCATTACTTAAGGACTAGAGAATTTTAAACAAATATAATTGGAATTGTTGACAAAGATTTTTCATAAATTATCTTTTTTACAATTTTCAATGCTTTTCGGCATAATTATAGTGCAAAAGATCATCGTTTAGCTCGCTAGGGAAATAGGACGATCAAATATGACGAATCGAGAGAAATCATTTCCGGAGTGTTGAATATTGATGCAGCTACTCATTGGTTTTTGTGCTTAAATATAGTTAGAGGGAGGAAGCTCTCTTAAGTGTCATCTTCTTTTACATTTCTTTGCTAATAGGTCTGAAATTAAAACTTTCAGCAAAAATTTCTTCACATAAGTGTTTAAGCTAACAAAATTGTCTTTAAAATTTTGGTAATACTTCTTATGTAAGAACAACCATTTTGAAGTTACAAAACAAAATAAGGCAATAAAATAAAAGGGAGAGTCGTAAATTGAAAAGGGAATATTCTTGCAGGTAAGTTTTGATCGTTATATGAAGCCATTTTTTCTTTTAGTTATAGTTTCAGACCTTTTAATAATATCTGATTTTTCTATGAACGACTACCGTCCTTCCTACTTAAGCTGTTTTTCCTGTCATCACAATAAAAAATATGCCTTATTTCGATATTTATCCGGGGAGGAAAATCGTGTGTTTTGGGATTTGATGTCACACAATGTCACTAGTGAGGAAAAAAATAAATATTCAATAAAGCCAAGCATCAATTTATCTTGCAGAATAAACTTTGGGCAAATTGTGATGAGTGTAATTGTATCGAATTCCTGACATTTGAGCCCACAAGGGAATATAAAAAGTCCAACTATTTCAATTTTGGACTGCATTAAACCCATTAAGCTGAATGACTGGTATTCCAAATCCACAAAATATCAAAACTTCTATTTGTACTTTTTACAACGAATTGACTGACGGATACAGCAAAGGTTTATAATGGGCGCCATTTTATTTTCATTAAACCAATGAATTCACGAATTTAGAAGAAGCTAAATTTAGCAGATTTATGAGAATAAAAACGTGTTGGAAAACAAGTGCACTGCAGTTTAAAGCTGCAATTATTTCCTTTAGTAGGAGAAAAGCATAAATCGCGGAATAAAAGACAAATTATGAAACACACACATATTTCAGACGAGTAGCTTGAAGTGAGAGAAAGTGCGCGCAGTATTAGGCGGAAGGTGTGACATTATTTATTTAATTTGCTTTTTCATTTGTGTTTTCAAATGAAATTTATGAGATCTGTTGAGTTAAGAGATAAAAACTTTTATTAAACTAGGAAAAGTTTGGCTTCATTGTTATGGGGAGCAAAATAATTCCATTTGCTTGTAACAAGGTGGCAATGAATTATTTCCAGTGGATGGTTTCCAAGGATATCAATGTAATCTTTTCCCACTGAAATTTAAAGATAAAATGATTTAAAAATAATTTTTTAGACATACAAAGTACGCAGTGATGTTGGTTTAGTAAACATTTAAATTTATTGTTTGATGTAACTTTGTCGTATAATAATTATTAAAATTAAGTAACTTAAAATTATTAGTCAGACATAAAGAATATTGGCTACGTTTGTAACAGCTATGGAAATGCATTGTAGCATGATTCTACAGCCTGTAATATCGACACAACATAGCATGACTTTAGAGTCGTTATCATCATGCAGTGTGCAATGTATAAAAACAAATGAGTGTCATATTTCGCACTGTATAAGCTTCGCCGCTGACCACATTGGTATGAACACAAGCAGCGATCACTTCATATTGTGTTGTCGTGCCGTTGGCCGTCATGAAGACGAACGTATTCTGCATATTATGCATGTTGTTGTTGTATAGCAACACATGTGATCGTGTGGCTCACTTTATTCTTTTCCGTGAGAATTAAGATTTGTTATAATTATGCAATGGGCTCGTGTCCCATGGTATTTACACATAATCTATTACGATAAAAACATACAATCATATGCACATGTATTATAGTAAATAGAAATATAGAAAATCAAAATTCAGTATAAAAGAATAGTTTGTTTTAGTTTAAGGCACAGACCAATTCTAATCATCTTTGAGCTCTAATCTTAGAGCTCGATGAAACAATACAGCATACCATTCTGCTAGATCTCTAATAAAAATGTTTACTTTAACTGTATTTAAAGTTATCATATCAAATAAATTTTCTTTTTCAACTTCTCATTTGGATGTTCGTTTAGGTATCAACAGGATTTAAATGGATTTCCTGGGGAACTTCGGCTTTTTAAGCTTTATTAAAAAATGCTATGCAATAGAATCAATTTTTTCTTCAAAATAAATAAGTTTCAAAAACCGATGCCGCTAGAGGAGACCAAAAATTAATACGCGTGTAATGGCGTTTTAAAACTTTACATCTGCCTTTTATTTTAGGGGTTTATACCCCACCCTCTTTGGACATTATTATAATAAATCGGCATAGAAAATCTTGTAACCCTTAAATTTAAGGCAAATTGCGTGCTCGACATTAGTGTTTACAAAGAAACTTTTTGTGGAAAAAGTTAATCTTCCACCTCATTGCTTCCTCATTTCTGGCAGATGCCCAAAAACTCATCTTCAACAGCAAAAGCATTAAAGCTCAAATTTTAACTGCAGCCTCAGTTAAAACTTAAAATGTGGTTAATTTCATACTCACAATTAGTTCTTAACTAAAAAATGGATTTTTTTTTTAATATGAGTTATTATCTGATGCTACACAAAGACGTAGCGAAATATTGAATGTAATCAATTAAAGTGTTTTATAAAAAATTATATTAAAGTCTTGGAGCTTGAAAAATTAGTTAACAAAAAATATAATAAAAGGCCAAAAATAAACAAAAATAGAATTTACTAAATAATATTTTAATTATTTATTATTTATCCCAGAGTACACAGGATTACAACAAAAAAATAATAATTTTTTCTATACCCCATTTTTGAATTGGTCTTTATTATCTGTTGTTTTGTTTTTATGCCAATGCAGGATGGCATGCACAGTAATCCAATAATTCAAAGCCACTTTACGGTTGTATATTTTGATCCCAAACAAAATACTTTATAACTTATATTGGTTTATAGGATTTCTACACGATTGGGCCCTAAAGCAGGACAATGAATATTTATCGATTTACAAATCTCAAACATTATTGTTAAAAATACAGGGTGTCCGCCGGGAAGGTATACTAATTTGTTTGTTTATTATTTTTTGATTAAATGAAAGAGAATGGATCGTATATTGATAAATGTTTTATTTAATGTCGGCAACTATGTATGGAATACAATATCAGATAAATGTCCGCCTCTGTTAGCCTCTCAAATGCGAGTCCTTTTGAACACATTACATTCCCACACATTTCACGGGGTATTTTATTAATTTCATCACGAATATTTTGTTTGAGTTGCTCCAGCGTTTCTGGTTTGTTTGCATAAAAGTTGCTTTTCAGATATGCTTACGAAAAGAAGTCCGGAGCAGTCAAATGCAAATCTTTGTGGAAAATTGTGGCCAAAGTTGTTCTTTGAAGACCAAGCTTCTGAGCACGGTGTCGAATTGAGGTTGATGGATTGTTTTGAACACCTTCTTGAACTGCAGTAATGTTTTTAGCCGATCTTGCAGTACGCTGTGGTCCATGCTTGGGCCTATCAGCTACAGTCCCTCTTTCTTCGAAATCATTCACCACACGATAAATAGTGCGTCTTGTTGGCACGTTGTTTCTCCCAAAAATTTCACGCAACTTTCTCATCGTCACAGTAATCGATGATTGATTTTGATAAAATGTTTTAACGATTACCGAATATTTTTCCATAATAAATTTGCTACGTCTCTACTCACGGCTGCCAGATATGAACTGTCAAGGCTAATGTTTACCAAAATGGCGGCAAAACAAAATAGTATACCTTTCTGGCGGATACCCTGTATATACTAAGCTTTTAATTAAATTATTTATGGTTAACGGAAGCCCTCACATATGTATGTGCCTGTTAGTAAATTTAAGTGCGATTTCGGCACACCTATGTTCTGAATTTAGGGATTATCTCCAATTTTATTAAAATAGTTATGTATGTAGGGAGGGGAATTTCTTACTTCTTCGCTCCACCCAGTCAAAGCGGTTACATGTAAATTTTTTACTCATTAACAAACGTTTTGCTAGCTCATCAACCATTTCTCCTTCATGTTACTTCAATTTATTTTTGTAATTGTGAGCTAAGCAGCGCTTAAGAAAAAGTATATTTTATTTTAATTTAAAATCAATGTTTGTATTTTAATCTTAGACTAACAATGTAAATCTTTTATTTGAGTACAAAAAAACAATGACGCCTAAATAATAAGAATAAAACCAACTCAATCAATCACAAAACCACACCCAGGCATTCACTTCAGAAATATAATAATCGGAATATTAATAAAACTTGAGACAAATCGTCTACTTCAGCAGCAAAAATGAACAATTACAAAAGTAAAACAAAAAGAAAATAAAACATTCTTTTCAGGTTTTTATTGATGACGTTTGTTAAGAACTAAACAAATCTGTTTAGAGATTTGGGTTAGAGAAAAGGGAAAAGGTAATAAATGAATACATTTTACCACATTTATTAAAAAGAATGATATCAAAATATGACGGTACGTTTTAACTTAAATACACAGGTTATTTACTTCTCAGTCTACACTCTATACACTTCTCGATGGTGAGGGGGTAAGTTTGGTTTGAGAATTGATAATAAATGGACTTAAACATGTATGCCAGAACAGAGTTTGTAAATTATTTATATATTTTTCTTAAACATGATTATTTTTGAAAAAGTCATCCTGCAATTATTTTTTAACTACTAATTTAGTGAAAACATCGCCATTTCGAGGAATGGTATTTTGTTTTGTTATTATAGATCATAAAAATCCTTGAAACCTGAAGATGAAAATACAAAATCTTGTAATTAATTATTTAAATGTACAAATTTTTTTCTCTTCCTAAGATATCATTGATCTTTCCAAGACGATATAAGGAGTCGTTGTTAGCATAAACAGGTCCATAGTTATCACCGATGTTTGGTGCATAGATAGACTTAACAATTAAGGTTTCATTGGCTCAATTAAAAAACATTAATATTGCCAATATATGTTTTCATAATGCGGATAAAGCGCCCGAAATAATCAACTTATTGAAACAGACATCTGACGAATGATAAGTTTTATGAAAAGAATCAGTTAGCCGGAACCCTAGTTTGTGGCCTTCAACTCTATGAGATTTCGTATGGAGTCAACACTTCAAAACAAACGTTAGATACGTTATTACCGAAATATGTCCACATTTACTTTTAGAAGTGTGTGGAAATTATACCTGCAAATAACTCCAGCTATGCTACTATATAACCGAATTTATCTACAATTATTTACATATATAGTTAGATCGTTTTTTTATAAAGCCAATTGCATAGGAATTTTTGTTGTTTTATTTTAATTTTATTTTAGTTCTTCTCTTCTAAAAAATACCCGATTTAAAAAAAAAAACGCGAGGAGACAAATTATAGCATGGGGTACCGATTGTAAGATAAATATATCTTCTTAATATTTCAATTATAATTTAGACCGACCTGGAATGCTGTAATTTGCCCTTAGATTTTTTCACGTATCATGTTGTGACATTGTTATTTAATCTAAGCAGTCAGTTCAGAGGCCTCGTGAATCTTACGCTTATGGTGACTTTATTCAAAACGAAATACCTTAACTTGAAAGTGAATAAAATCGAAAGCTGTGCACGATTTAAAAAAAAATATGGCTCCTTGTGTTTGAAATTTATAAAGCTTAAGCTTAGTTGGAAATTCCAAGAAAAATAAATTTTTATGCTTTATTCATTCATAATATTCATCGTCCCAATAAGCAGCCAAAAAATTCAAGCAAGTGAAAGTAAACAGATATTCAAGTATTTTTTTAAACACCATAAATAAATATTTGAAGATTAATATAAAACGTAACATTCATTGTCATATATCTGGACATATCTGTATGTATGAGCGCTTAAATTTTTGTTTGTAGATTTTGAAAAAATTGTGTGCGTCGGTTGTAGGTACAAAATAAAAACAGTGTCCCTTTGTAGGTAAAAGAGCTTAAAGAACAGTAAGCAGATATTCAGTTCAGTCTACAGAATATTTTTGCCTCTTATTAATAAAATATGAAGTCGCAACTAAAATAGCATATTTCAAACATAGAAACAAAAATCAACACATGCATTAAAAACACTTCGCTTTGATTAAAAAGTGGAATCGTACTATTGACTTACATAACATAAATTATGCATTGAACTGCAATTTTATCTAAAATCTACCACAATTTCAATTCGAACGAAATTTCAGCAAGATGTATTTAATATAATGGTAACACTAACACTCACGTGAGCTGAACAAAATGTACACTTTTCGAAGCACGTATGATTTACTGCAGCTCAGTTACATTAAAATAATTCATACGCTCCGTACATAAGTTAATGGCGATGACTAACAGCTTTATGTAGCATATTTTAGGGAGCATATGGATAATCTTGTTGTCATGGTGCGTATGATTAATGCAAATACGCAAACAGATGCGCATATGTATATTAAGTTTTATTGAGTATTTGCACCAGATATTTATTTTCATTATTATATGTTTTTCAAAAATAACGCTGTTGCGAAATTTTACTGCGTAACAGTGAAATAAAATAGCATATCATTTCCACGTTACATATGTACGGAGAGTAATTGTAAGCCGTATTGATAGTATTATATTAAGTCATATTCATATACTTTCTTACATGCGCCATCTGAGTAGCTTTATATTATACAACTGGCAGTTGTTTAGGTTGAAATAAGTATAAGTAGTCAAAGTTAAGTAAGTGAGAGAAGGTTCACGCAACGCAAGCGTTCGAAAATATATATTTTCATAATTAAAGTGTCGACTAATTTTACGAAAGTGAAATAAGTTGATTTTTTAAGCAATACTGCGCATTAGTAACTATTCTTACTGTTCTTACAATGGCTTCGGCAAACTGGTCTCACAGCGAATGTGATTACAGCCTTCGTCTGACTGCTATCTAGACTAATGTAAGATTGTAATATTATAAAAAGTAGATTTAATATATTTTATGCTGAGATATGCGCAACGACTAAGCTCCGATCCTGAATCTGCATTGATTAATCGAGCCTGAGTCTGGTTTGCGTACTCAGGATGATATACCGATCCCTATTCCCCGAACGAAACATTAACTGACTTAGTTATCGCCACAGCACGAACCCTTATCTGCAACTTTCGATATCAGTCCATCGATCCCCAGTTTATATTCTGTCGTCAGATATTAAAATATTTGTATATTAATCAAATAGAATTTATTAAACCAACGATCGTTTACATCCCAGAAATGGTAAATAAAAGTGTTCTTATTTACTTAAGATTTTTGAATTGAATTGCACCCGCCGTCGTTAAAAAAATTATATTTATGTTTTGGTAAGTAAAAAAATGCTAGAAATTTTAATAATGAATGCAATTAGTTGTTAAAGATAAATGTATTTTTTATCTTCCCTTTAATAGTTTACATTAAACATGAACCAAAAACAAAAAAAAAAAGAGAAATAATGAGAAATGTAATAATTATATTAAATACTGATGATTACTAGCGGTATCGTTATCGTTGTAACAATTCATGATAAAACCTTATTGTTCTTTTAAAAGCACCTTAAAAAGCATAATTTAAAACATTTTTTGTTAAAATTTCATTTATTCTCTCTCCTCTAAAAACAAGGGAGCTGGCGAAGAAATTCGTTTAAAGTTGAGTAAAAGAATGCAAAATATAACAATTACGAAGAATAAGAAATGTTTTGCAGATTCTATGAAGCAGAACTATAATTACCGTCATTTGTGAAAAAGTAGAAAGGAATCAAATATACAACAGAAACGTTTAAGATCAAAGAATTTAAAATAAGTATTTGTTTTTCGACTAAATAGTTTAAGTTTTTGAACTTTTTTCTAAGTTTTTATCAATTTAATGTCAATTGTTTTCCCGAAATACTCAATTCTTTATTGAACTGTACTTCTGGGTACCGAAGAGTCTGTAACGTTTAAATGAAAGAAAAATCAAAGATTTTAAAACATAAAAAATGTTATCATGCTTTACTTTTTTGGATCAATCAAGTTGTCTTTTTAACTATTTTTTTTAACTTTGGTAGGGCGCCAAACTACTTTTTTAATTTTGCTTAAGAGAGTGTTCAGTCGCGAGTAAAACAAGACAAGATCTATTCACATCGAAATGCATTTTTGAAGATAAGTGAATTATAATAATACTCAAGGTATTTAGACCGAAAAATTACACTGAACTGAAGATGGCTCATAGCCGACACCGGTTTCGATCCAAACCAATTTAACAAATGAACACGGAAATACGTTCGAAAGCTCTTGACGTAGATCTTTAGAATACCATGTCGGAATATCAAATCAGGAATCATATTAAGTTTTAGTTTTTGTACGTTATAACACTGCTTTTAGTTATAAGAAAGGTGGAGATTGATAAAAATTTCTTTTACTGGATCTATTTATGAATAAATGCAAATGCTTTGTTCGATATTTATAGTTGAGACCAACAAATAATTCATTTATATCTGCGCGATATACGTTACTGTTTCACCTTTAACAACTTTAAGAACCTGTGATAATAATATATCTTTGAAATGTTACGTTAAAATTGCTCCCCACTATGTTCCATGTCTTAAACAGTGAAGCTAAGTATGCCTTCATTATAATCCAATTTTGAGATCATGTGCTATTTCGTATCAAATCTTTAAGTAGGGACAAAGATATCATCTGTTCGCTTAGCATCAAAACTTTTATAACTAGACACGGATAAATCTTCAATATACTGAAGCTTACGTTTTATTAGCACTGGATTTTTTACCGTTGAAACATTTGCATAATGTATTTTTATTATTCTATTGATGTTGCCAAAAGGGCAAAAACCATTCTGATTAGTTTTTTAGGCTTCTGTTGTTTAAGCTCTATAGTGATTAGCAACTATTAGACTATATGATATTATCAGAAATACCTTTTAAGAAAATCTAATCTTATTTTACTCGCCACTAAATATCCTTTAAAGGAAACCTAAAAACGGAATAGGATTTCTAACAAAATGTCGGGGAAAAATGCTGCCAAAATATAAACAAATGGTAAAGAAAATAGTCCTCAATTTCCAGTATATTTCTTTAAAAAAATTATCTATTGACCATTTTTTAAATTTACTAATTAAGCCCAATTTTTTCCTTTTTACAACAAGACTTAAAATATCAAAATTGGCGCAAAAAATGTTGTTTGTCTACAAAGTCGGAAAAAACAATTTTTTATCGACAACTTTCAATCTTGAGAATGCAATCGAATTTCTGAAAATGGAAAAAATTATATATAGTTCTAGAACCTATACTAAGTCTCTTTAAATGTTCATCCAATTTTTACGATTTTGTAACATAGTATGGGCCATACTGCTCGTTTAGTCAGTCATATAAAATCATGAAGACATATTGAGTTGGGTCTATCATTCTAAGCAAAACATTTGGTTGTACTTTTGACGATTTTTTACTTAGACTAAAGCCAACATCTCTTAATGATTGTAAGAAACTGTTCATGGTATAAGTCAGCTAACCTAGCAGCTACTTTCTTGATGATTGTAAGGACTTAATTTACTTTTCCAACACACAAGACGGGAAGAAAGATAAATTAATTTGAAGATATATGATAAGAAGTTTAAACGGAAAGGGGATTGAATTGCGTATAACGAAACCCGGTTGCCTTCGTGTGGTAACTAAATAAAATTAAGGTAAATGAGAATTAAAACAATAGTAAACAAAAGAAAGCAGTCTACAAACAGCTGCCGCGGGATTGGTTAGAAAAAAGCTCCAATAATCAGAGTTATACAGGAAAACACCAAGGCAGATGAGCGTGATAATTTTGGTTCAGATGCATTTTTAGACAATTGGAGTTTTCTGCGAAATTGCACAAAATATAAAAAAAATATAGGTCAATACAAATGACCGCAGAATTAAAAAAAAAATTTTCAGCTTCATACGGATACAAGGCAGATGTACTGCGTGACTTGACTGGGAAAATAAAACATTCAAATTTGTATGCCTAAACCATTTTGTTTTGAAAATATTTACTTTCGAGTCGAAATCTAGAGTAATTAACTCCCCTTGCCATTCGTAAAAATAAAGGAGTTTTAACACCCAAAAATTTTTTGCTTTTCCTTACCTTTTTATTATTGTCTTTGAAAATGATCCATACAAGCAACTTTACGCAACCGTTCTGACCCCGTTTTACAAAAAAAAAATTGTAAATATGTTTTCAAAAAAATATTGCAACCAATATGAATATGCTATGAATATGAAATGCTATGAATAACTATCTGATTTACAGCTGTCAATTTAATGCAAGAGCAATTCTGCTTGAGAATTTATATATCTGTTGATTTACATTTTCGATGAAAACAAATATGAGTTAAAATAAAATTGATTTAACTGGGCAATTAAAACAATTGGCAAAAAACCAATGAAAAATAAAAAACTGTCAATTGAAATTCAGAAATGCCAATTTGCTGCTTAAACTGGTGCTCAACCATATTTAGTTTTAAGTGAGCAAAATATCTTGTTAAATGTAACTGAGTTAAGATATTTATTTACAAATAGATTTAGATTGGTTAACTATTGGGATATGCTTAAAAGGAGTGAGGAAAATATTTTAAATATCATCCATACTTGCGTAAGATAATTCAGAATAAAGAATCTGAAGCTTTTTTTCGATCCACGAACTTTAAACTTTAAATCCATGACACATACTTGCCAGTAGATCAGAGTGTATTTCGGCAACAACGATTGGCATATATGCAAATCAGTATATCTCCAGAGAAAATAATTTAATGGCTTTATATCGCTTATGAGCTATTATACGTCTCTCAAAACTATTTTGCTGAACATTTATTTTATAAGGAGCAGTGTAGCAAATGGCAAGCTCCCGCTGAAGCTGAAACTCGACAACATTAATTGCTTTCAACCGAGGTGCACAAGAGTTAGAAATATTGTCTCTTTGTCGCTCACTGTTGACTCTAATATTGTGGTCATCATAATTTCTCATGATAGATGTACCTGTGATTCGACCAGCTTGTGAATAACCTTCTCTCTCTTAAACGTGCTCTCGTGTAATGAAACCACAAAAATTATCGATAACTATCAAATCGGCTGTCAGGATACTTCTTTATTACGTGCGAAAGTTTTCTTTTATAATTTCTTCTTCTTTTCTACAATAAAAGAGAAAAGAGGTAGGGCTACAAAACTGGCCGCTGCTGAGTGATTTACTGATATATGATTTACTGATATATTTTATTTCGACTTGGAAAACACTTTATATGCGAAAGTAGAACTAATTTTACTACATTTCTAATGAATTTTCACATAATGCGAATATTTAATGTTTAATAAAAAATGTTTCTCCTGTAAAGTTTTATGTCTGCTAGTTACGATAATTCTCCGGCCATTGCTCGCGATGAGCAAGCAAATGGTTGATTGGAAGAGTAGGTGGAAGTATGTGTCAATACATTGACACAGAGTGTGTGGATATGAATATTCACTTTATTATTTTTCCATACGAAAGCTGTTGTAAGTTTGCACACGTTAGTTTCCGCTGTATGCTGTTGTTGAGTTAAACATGACAAAAGTATTTTACATTAAAACACCTCCAGAACAATGACCATAATAAGAGTTATAGCATTTAAAAACCCCATGAAATGCCACTGTGAACACAGTAATAGAACTTAAACGAAAAACTGGTGTTTTACATTTTGACAACAACTATGGAGTTTCAGCAAAACAAGTTCACACACAAAATTCCCTAGAAAAAGATTTTAAACCAAAAATTGATTTAGGTGAAGAAAATAGTTTAAAAAGTAAAGCGTGAAATTTTTGAGCTTTAGTTTTACAGGAGAGATTAAAATGAAAAAAAACATACAAAAATTGTTATGCTTTCAGTTAAAAAGTTTTCTATCCTAGATATTTGAAATAAAAACTCGATTGGAAACAAAAAAGAAGTTACTCACCTCTAATGAGAGTTAAATGATCGAGCGAACTATTGACTAAAAAGTGACATTTTTGTTGCTGCTTAAAGAAATTCGGTATTTGGCATGAACTTCGCAATTTAAAGTACTTCTAAGTAATTTTAACAAACCCTAAATTTATGAAAAAGTCTTCTAAAATTTGACTATTTGGTCCTCAAAACTCTATGCAGGCTAACGAGTTAACAAGAGTCAAATATTATTCTTCTGTATTTATTTATAAAACATCTAAAAACTAACTAAGAGGTCAATAATTAGAAAGTGAACAATGTAAGAAACGATGCTTCTTAGTAAATTCATAATATAAATTTACAAAAAAGTTTGATTTTATTTACGCTCCCCTTTGCTAGGTTTTTTTTTTTTATTTTACAAAAATTAAACAATTTTGCACTTATACTTGACCAAAAAATTTTAAAGAAACTAAAACAAAAAGATTGAATTCTTTTTTAAAAATTAAAATTTTGACAGGTCTCTCTAATTTACTATAGCAATATATGTCACAGCACTTTACTTCGTAGATAGCAGTCTATAGCAATAATTGTTGTGAACTTTCCCATATTCAATATTTTTTTTGCTTTTTTCTTACGGCAGAACGAAGGTTGCGCCTCATTTCTTTTGTCCTTTTTGTTCGAAACATATAACCGCTCTAAGCGAAAAGTAGACAACTAAAAAAATACCACTTAAATCGATAAAATGTTGTTATTTTCCAAAGAGCAATGAAATACAAAGAATTAAGTTTGTTCTGGGAAAAACTTTGATAAAGGTGTTTGAATTCCCACGATAGCATGAAAGTATTTGAGCCAACTTTTGTTTAATTTTTCTTGTATTTTTGACAAAAATTATTTAAAGCAGAAAGACTTTAATTCACTGAACAAAATGACTAAAAATAGAATCAACCCCACTTTTAATGCTGCACATTTTTTGTTTTTGTAGCAATAAATTTTCAAGAATTTTACTTTGCACATAAACCTAAGAAGTGACATAAGTTGCAAGATATTTAAAAGGATTTCTCTTGGTGGAGGATTATAAAGTCATATTAATTTGAGATTGAATTAAAATTTAATTAACTGTATTTCCTCTAGCAAGAAACTCACACTTTGAAACAAGCGCAACAAAATGTCTGAACATTAAGGGCTTTTCGGGGAAATGACATGTTTTTCCGTCAGTGTTTCGAAATTTATTAAGAGATATTAAGAGATACTCTTATTAAATTTGTTAAGTCGTATAAGAAAATTTTGTTCAGCAAGATGTGAAAGATGCAGAACCCACTATAATTAATGCTTCGGAAAATACGAAATGAAAATTGGAAAATGGAAAGAAATAAACACATTTAATAGTAACCTTAAGCACAATTCATTAAGTGTTATTTAGAAACACAAGTATAAAAGCGTGGGTGGTACGATAAATACTGAATTCTTGAAATTGATGGAGCTCTACCTTTAGGATATCTGATGCTTTGCAGAAAATATTAAAATATTGGACAGCAAAACTTAGAAGAGCTGTGAACAAGTGCACGAAAGTCGTCCACCAATGAAAAGATCATTAATAATGCTGGATATTGCCGTATGTGTCAGTTTAACCTCACATTGCTGGCGAGCGGAAGGGGACTAGTGAATAAGGTGCTGACTAAATTAGTCAAGCTCCAATAAATTCTGCAAGAGTTATAATAGTCCACAGTGGACGACAATATGCCAAGAGGTGTATGATCTCGAGAAGTTTGGTCGCTGGTAGTACAAACTTATTTTAATAAAGAGAGGCCCTGCTCAGAGAGACTTTTTTCCTACTTTCCAGATTTGGAGACAGTTAAACGAGATATATAATGCAGCTTTGAATGCCGTGAACATTTTCTGAGATAAATGATGGAATAAAATGTGAATGTTAGGGGAATAGACGAATCTGATTTTGTAAGTTAAATGATACCAGGGTTTTTAAAGGAAGATAAAAAAATGACTGGATTTTGCCACTTTGAAAAAATATGATTGAAGGTCTTGAAAGAGTTGACTAAATTAGAAAAGCTTGCAGAAGGCAGCTACTTGTGGTCGGCTATAGGCAGGGGAAGACTTCTTGTAAAAAGTGTTTATTGAATTAAGATATCAGCTGATCACACTTGTGTAAATGTCCCGCATAGTCTGGAATTAAACTGATATACGCTACCTGACAGATATGAAATATTAGTCAATACTAGCATTATGTTAACTAGAGCCTTAAGGAGAAGGCTAAAGCGTATTGTGATTTAATATTTTCCCTACAAAAATATATAAAAAGTAAAAAATGTTTTAGTAGTAACACTTTTGCTGATTGCTCTTGATTGCACTTTTTATCCATCATAAGTCCCTAAATGCATTTTTCCATTAGAGACATTTTTTAAATTAAAACTTAACGCCGTGTTTTGTACAATGTGTAAAATCAAAATGTAAATTATTGCATATGAGCTAAAATTCTCTAAGGAATTATTTTTAGACTTCACACCTGCTGCATATTTGCTTTATTTATATTTCTAATTGTTGTCGATGATGTTGTTGGTGTTGCTGTCATTGAGATGCTTAGGATATATTAAGATACTTGTATGCTAATTTCATACTTATTTGGCAGTAGTAGCTGGTTCTGTTTGTAAAATCAATGAAAGAGGGAATGAGCAGAAATGGTACTTTGTGTAGGGCACATAATGAGAATAAAATAATAAATTACCTTGTTTGATTGGTCCTTAATTAAGTACTAATGCGATATCAATCAAGTTTAGGAATACATTTTCAATCTTTGTCTTAAACTAAAACACAATAGCGAATTTGAGATTAATATCCATTTGGTGGAATTATTTATCTTTGCAACTTTGTTTTTATAGGGTGTTTCATTGATATTTCGCTGTTCAGTGTTGAAGTTAAAAGCGCAATGTATTTCGTACAATGACCTTGACCATGAGTAAATCAGCTTATCAGTCTAACTCAGAAAAAAACAAAAAATATCACGCTATTTGTTAAATAAATTATTTTTATCAAATAATTAATTAAATTACTCAAGCTTGACGGCCTTTTTTATTCTTCTCATTATTTCGTTTTTCCATGGTGTGGCATAATCAGGAAATAAAATATTTGTATTATAACCAAAACTAACAAACAAAATTATGCTTGTGAACAAATATTTGTTACAATTATTTTCGTTTTCAAGTTTTTAATAGTTTAATCAATTTAATTAAAAAGGTTTAAAAAGCCATAATTTGATTTCATATCTTTTTATTAACAAAATGTATCGCAATTGCAAAATTAAAAATTAAAATCTCTTAATCCATAATTTTAAAATATTAAAAAACATGAAAAATTATGCGATTTAATTTCCTATTTCTGCGATACTTTGTAATAAAAACTGGCATCGTCTTGCGGAAAAATTTTATATGCGGCTTCGATTTAATATTTTTCGCTGGGAATGTAGAATATTTTCGCGGAAGTGTTAAGAAATGAAGAAAAAGTTCCCAAAAATAAAAAAACATAATTATTGTTTAAAGTGGAAAATCTTTCCATTAAGAAATAAGATATATCTCACAAAATCTACAAATTCACCACAATGTTCGATAATTTTGTGTTGTGAACAGTTTTTTGGGTACATTTCTCGTTTTGTTCTTTTTTCCCTTAAATGGGAAGTATCCCAGCATTAAAATAGTTAATATAGCAATCCTATTTTGTTTAAAGATTAATGTTTATAACCCAATAGATGGTGACAGCAGCATAATGGACAAATAATTCTACCGTCCTATAAATCACATAAACTGTTAATTTCCGTTGCGAATTCTTATTGGAAAAACCAGTGCACAAAATTTAATTACGTCACAGTTTTCAAAATAAATTTGTAAAATTATTTCTAAATTGCGATAATTGCTTTCGCCTGAAATAGCTTTGAAGTTGTTCGCCAACAAAAAACATACAAGACAACAAATATACAAGTTCGAAGTAAAGTTTTTGCAATCAAAAGATTTCGTTAAACTGTGGTCGACATTTAAAAAAAAAACAGTAGGGAAGATTTGCCGTTTTCAAGTTACCAGTTACCTCTTTGACTTGATGTCCCATAATAACGTTAGTGTTTGTTTTATTTAACAATTCTTTATCGACTCGAATACATTTTGATGTTACACATTTTTTTATTAGCCTACAATTATAGTAATAACCTGACTCAAGTATTAAGGGTAATTTATGATTCTGCGAGTGTTGTATTGAGCAAGGTCGTACTGTATTGTTTACCTAAATTATAAAAACCTGAGTCTATCTAAAACAAATCCCACTTATATTTTTGTTGCAAAATAAAACATTTTAATCTTTGCTGAACTAGATACCAATGTGTAAACTTTCTTCTGTTTACTATTTTCATTCCATTTCTTATATAAAACAAAATTCTTACATAAAATTTTCTAAAAAAAGCTTTCGGATTCTATGAAAATCTTTTAAAAGTATACGTAGGCTACTTTTGAATTGAAAGCTTCTACGATTTCATCAGACAGTAAAACAAATTTAAAACGAGTTGATAACGTAAAGGACAATAAGACAATTAATGCATACAAATGTTTGTATAATTGTTTCACTATAAAAAGGATAGACTACTTAAGACAGGTTGTAAATTAAAGGTGATAGGAAAGCTTGAGTGTTTAAGGACTCTGCAATCACGCGTTGTGATTTAACGAAATTCACTTCGTATGAAATACGGAACATAACACTTTCCAAATAACTTTCACAGTCTTGCTGTATCCAATATAGATGTTTTATTTGAGTTGGCTTTTAGCGATGTATGTAGATATATGTATGTGAAGTTTTAGGATTAATAAAGGTTACGTTTTTTTACATAACGCCACGTTCGTGAAGATAACCACACCCATTTTATGCGCCATTCTACTACGACCACATCTACTTCACATCTGTATCGAGTTATAATTTGTTAATGTAACCATTACTGTGGTGGTCTCACCACCGTTGTTTTTGAAGAAGTACAGACAAATAAGGCTAACAACCCAAATTATATTAATCAAAAAACTTTTGTGGATATATTGCCATCTGAAAAATACAGCCCATTGCAAAAAAAAAAGAAAGCATGACATAGAAAATTTTCATTTTGTCTTGTTTACAGAAGAAAAAATGTTAGGAAATAGTTAAAGATTAAACAATATATGACTTTAATGAAAAAAATTGGTGGTCGTTTTTACATATTTTAAAAGTGATCCATGTTTAAAATACACATCAGAAGATTTCGTATTTATTAAAGCCGGTGTTATCAATAAAAGCTGCTTACACATTTTGTGGATACCAAGCCAGAATGGAAAATGATTTCATCACTCTAAGTATCCCTTCTCTTAGCTATGCTCTTAATCAATTAAATTTTAATAAAACCAGCGACGAAGCTTATTGAGGTTGCCATAAATCGAAGATTAGTACCAACAGCGACCATCTCAATACGTTGCTTATAGCAGTGCTTATTTTTCCAGGTCATACAACTTTAGCTCACGTATGCACTGAAATAAAGATATAATACCCCACATCAGTATGTTTTTGAACTCACAACAACTCTTCTTATATTATATGTTACTATAGATTTATTAATTTATTTAAGGTTCAAGAACATCACCAGTTATCGTTATCACTCTGTAGATATGTTATATGTATTAAAATACTTTATTCATGCATTGATGAGTGGATATGTAAATTCTGATTTCCTTATTTTCCTTTAATTTTAATTAACATGCAGGAACAAATCGTTATAAAATGGCAATGAAATAGAAAAAAAATTAATGAAATCCATTAAACTATCATGATATCGCAGTGATATTAAGAGCAAAGCAAAGAGTAAAGAAAAAGTACATAAAGATAGACTTTCATTAAAAAAATTAAAATAATGAAGTTTTCGTACGGGCCGCACTTCGTATCAAACGCAATTAAGTGCTCCGTTTCTAAGGTACAGAAAATAAAGGAAAAAAAATGTAAGAATATAATTAACAAGAAGAAATTAAGAAAATGGAATATTTTTTAAATTTAATTTTTCATAAGGAAATCAAATCAGTTTTTAATTTTCAATATTACTTTTCTTCTATGGGAATTCTAATCGAGTGCAGTATAAAATAAGATAGGAATACAACTAAATAAAACATATTAATTCAGAGACTTATATACAAATAATTATTATAAAAATTCTAAGGTGAAAACCTATGACTATTTGTATCTCTGCAACAAATGAAATAACTGTAAGTGTGACATCATACATTATTTTTATACATATTATTATTTAGTTAAATATGTTAAATAATAATATTTAATCATATCTGTTTGACAAATTTATCATGAAGCACGCAGGAGTTGAGAGTAGTATTGTACAGTACAGCACAGTACAGTGCAGTGCAGTACAGTACAGTACAGCAGAGTTGAGCAGAGTAAAGTAGAGTAGAATAGATTACAGTAGAGTAGAGTCAAATAGAATAGAATAGAATAGAATAGAATAGAATAGAATAGAATAGAATAGAATAGAATAGAATAGAATAGAATAGAATAGAATAGAATAGAATAGAATAGAATAGAATAGAATAGAATAGAATAGAATAGAATAGAATAGAATAGAATAGAATAGAATAGAATAGAATAGAATAGAATAGAATAGAATAGAATAGAATAGAATAGAATAGAATAGAATAGAATAGAATAGAATAGAATAGAATAGAATAGAATAGAATAGAATAGAATAGAATAGAATAGAATAGAATAGAATAGAATAGAATAGAATAGAATAGAATAGAATAGAATAGAATAGAATAGAATAGAATAGAATAGAATAGAATAGAATAGAATAGAATAGAATAGAATAGAATAGAATAGAATAGAATAGAATAGAATAGAATAGAATAGAATAGAATAGAATAGAATAGAATAGAATAGAATAGAATAGAATAGAATAGAATAGAATAGAATAGAATAGAATAGAATAGAATAGAATAGAATAGAATAGAATAGAATAGAATAGAATAGAATAGAATAGAATAGAGTAGACTTAAGTAGCCAAGAAAGGAGTAGAGCAGAGAAAGACCAAAGTACGCCAGAGTCGACTAGATCAGATGGAGTACAGTGAATAAGAGGTAAAGCTATTTTCATTAATTAAGACAACACAACTTTAGCTACGAACAAAATTACTTCAACTATTAAAGCTGCGATTAAAAATTAGAAGAAATATATTGCAATTAATAGTGGAAAAGGAAAAGTTGAATTTTATACAAGGATATTTAATTTAGTAATTTTGAATAAGGTTTAAATATTTTGCTTAACTATTTTATATTCAATTTATTTAGCATGAGGGAAAAGTATTCATAAATTACGTTAAAATTAACAGAATCATGAGCTTGACGTGTCAAGGTCGCTTAGTTTTAGTCAAAACTTATAAGGAGACAAAAAATTGATAACAAAACTTTTTAACTCTCATCATACTTACGAAAAGTGCCTACAGAAAATGTATGCTGTTTCAGGGTTTCGTTAGAATCGATAAAAAAAAGTAAACTTTTTATTTGTTGTTCTATTAATGAGCAACATAAAAGCCATTTAAACTTGACAAATTAACAAAATACTAAAGTTGTTACAATTTAGTTTCGTTAGTTTGTGGAATTTTTAAGCCTCTTAAGTATTTTTTTCAAGGAAATAAAAAGTTTTAATTAATTTACACTATACTCTTGCTGGTATTGATATACAAGATATTGAGTTGTAAAATTTCAGAAACTACAAATTTTAAAAATATTCCCTCAATGTTTATTTATAATAAAAAAAGCAGAAAATCCTGTCTCCACATGATCCTCTAAACATCAAGTCAACTACCTGTGCCTATCAATCCTCAACCCACACGCCGCCCAATGTAACTGTAAATTAATTAATGTCAGAGCCAACAAACATGGTTTTGATTTGCTGTCCTTGAAAGTGCAATAGCCTTTGTTTGTGTTTTTGATAAACAAATTTCTTACTGACAAAGAAAAATGTTTCTTGGGTATACTTTATTTATGAAACAAAGAAATAACAAAAATGGAAAAGCTTTAAGGTTGATATAATAAAAAGCCTTAAGCTATGCTACCAAAGCTGTATTTAATGACACTGCGTTTGTACTATGTACATTTTCGTAATATACGAACCACATAAAAATTAATTGTAGTTTAGGCTGACATACATGTAGTATATCAAGCTTTTGTAATGTATAAATCCTATGTCTGTCAGAAGTATAATCAGCCATATTCTGTAAAATATCAGAAAAATCAGTAGTTCCTCTAAACTACAACTGCACAATATGATCAAATGGGCACGGAAGACACATATACGAAAAATGTTACTCTTAATTAATTTCAAAAATAAAGTTCCCAGCACAGAGTATTGAAAGCACATCACAAGTGCGATTACCAATTAAAATATATTAACTTCTTTCTGACAAGTAGCCGCTAAAGCATATCCACTACCCATATCCAAAGTTTGGAAAATGCATCCTGTCCAAAAATAATCCTCCTTATGTGAGGCCAAGAAATACAGAGGTATAGCAATGTTTCTATTGCTTCGAAATCCGAATATTTATCACTTATCAGTAAATGAACCATTTGAATTGGTCGGTCCCTGTGGTGCTTATATACACAGATAATGTGGATCTTAGTAAATATTTTATTATTGCAAGCAAAGAATCAGATTCCCTAAGAATTGATTCTTGATTTGATATTCCGACAGGGTGTTTTCCCTAAGAATTCATATATTCAGACTCTAGTTTTGATCCCAAATATACCTTTCCTTTACCTCTTCACGAAGGACAGTTTTTTTATGTTTAGTAATTTAATGAGATCCCGCTAAACAAGAAGCCTGCATTCGAATAATTAACTTTTATATTTTCTCTTTTAAAAACGTTGTTATTTGTTAAGTGTTTTACAGTAGATGACAAAGTGAATAGTGCTTGTATTTTATTCTATTTCGCTCAACTTAACATTAAATAAAATTCTGATGTTTTTATGGTCCGGCATCCACCTTGAGAGATATTTTCATTTCAAATTGTAATATATTAGTTACGTATATTTAGCCACAGATATAAATTAATTAACTATTAAAATATTATTCTGCCAAACTAAAACAATTTCCTCCCTCTAGTATTACGAAAAAATTCAAATACATTTCAAATTATACTCCATAACATCTAACGAAAATAAAAAAATACTTTTACTTTGTATTTTATTGATAAATAAGAAACAGTTAAAAATTTTGTAAAAAGATTCAAAAGCTTATTTCTAATATTTACGCAAGAACGCAAAGATATAAATAATTTTAAAATGTAAAAGGTAAAATTTTTTTGGCTTCAATTAGACTAAAAGTGACTGTTGTCAATTTACACATTAAGTGTTCGAATTTAAATGAAATATTTTATTTTGTTTTCATAAACAAGAAACAAATCAGATCATGAAAATGTTGCTGAAACAGAAGATATTGTTATAACTGACAATAAATGTAGCTGAAATTCCATTTGGCAAGAGTGCTAAAAAGAAGAACACACCAACTCATGAAGAGCATAAATAAACTTGGCGATTTTAGAAAAATGATTCACTACGATCTTATTTAGCAATATATTTTTTAAACTGCTTGTCAGAACGAACAATGACACTGAAGATGACCAAATTTGGCAAGAGATTACGGAAATTCGTTAAAAAAAATTTGTATGTACAAACCTTAAAAAATTCATGTTTAGTGATGACTAAAGTATAAATTCTTTTGTAATCTGCCAGCCAACTTTAAACAAACAATTAACTTAAGAGCCCATTAATTTCGACTGTGATTTATAATTTTTCTAAAATTAAAAATTTTATTAAAATAAATACAGTAATATTAGCAGCTTTTTCTGACATATTTTACAATGAAGCTGTGAGCCCTACATATAAATTTTAGACCATGTTTTCCTAATTTTTAAATGACTATTTTTAGATTTATGGGACTTTAAGACGGATAATAATTTATACAATTTTATTTTGGAGAATAAAAACTAAACATAAACTTGTTAATATTTTCGTATATATTTTGTTCAAAATTGGTAAAACAACATCAACATCTACAACATTCAACTCCCCTCCCCGTTCACATTGTCTTGATAACTAATGTCCGTCTTATCGAAAATACGAATTTGCATCTGCATGTATGACTCATTGTCTAAAACTTTGTGGGCACATTTATTAATTTAAAAACTCAAATATTTAACATAAAATACTATTTATAATTGTGGATTATTTGTAACAATTTGTACAGCATGCTATAGGGGGCGTATAATTAATAGGATTATTCGGTTTTTAGAATTAAATATTAATCATACGCTTCCAAGATTATTATTGTTGGAACAGTTAAATCATATTTTACCGAAACCCCGAAATGAAGTAAACAAAAGGTGAATTTTTTCAACAATAGTGATTTGGTTTTTACATATTTTGATCCTAAAATAAAATAAGTGTAACTAAAATTAAATAAATTCATCTAAACGTTTTTATTTATTGCGTAATATAATTTTACTTTTTTATTATGTATATGCAACACTACATAAAATGATTTATGGTTATTTGTTACAGAAACGTATTTTATTTTACATTTAATCATAAAGTATTTTAAGTGTTATTAAATTAAAAATTTTTAAAGAATTTCTTATAAACTATTTATCAATCCATTTAGCAAATAAATTTATTTTACATATACAATTCATATGTTTTTGTTACATATTTATTTATTTAAATGTAAATGAAATTATTGAATATATTATAGATTTTATATCAAAATACTATTAAAGGATATTTATTACAATTTTCATTACAATTGCTGAAAATAAAATTGGAATTAAACAAATACCAAGTTTAGTGATATTTAACAATTTATGAGTATATTTCTGAAAATGTTATTGCAGAGAAATATGCTTAAGAGAATCAAGAATAATTCAACTTACTAAAATTTAATATCTTGTATATTATTAGAAATTTACCTTTTTAAAAAGTAGATCTTGTATGTATCAAAAATTTCTTTCACTCGCTATTTATTTTAAATTTAAAAAAGAAGTACGATTCAAGAAAGTGTTACAAAGATACTGTATAAAAATTATGCTTTATTTTAGTATTTGCTTCTGTCACAGTTATTATATGAAGACATATTTAACTTTCATCCCCGGTTACAGTTTTCTTTATTTATTCATCAGTTCATTTTCCATAGAAACTAAAACATGGAAATTAAAAATATATTTTGGCAAGACTATACCAATTATAATTCATAGTAGCATATGAATATAAATCACTGGAAAAAAATTATAGTGCTTTAAATAACTTTTTGTGTTTGTTAATTAATGTTTGTTTATATATTGTAATTTAATAATAAATTCCTTTAAAAAAACTTAAATTTATTGATTTAAAAACAAAAAAGACGAATGCTTGATTGGTGATTAAGGACGGTGCTGTGGATCAAATGTTGTATAGCGTTCCGCACTACTTTGTAGATATTCAATACTCGGTGATGCATAGCATTTTTTGTTACCGAACTGGCGATTCTATAGAAAGCTGGCCATGTTGAAAGCCTGATTTTATCTCGTTCCTTAACACATGCTCCATTTACCCGAGGCCGTCGAATATATTTAACCTGAAATATACTTCTGAGTAATAGCGAAATGGACAACACACTGGCTGCCTGATATCCTGTTGTTTCTTATAATGTTGAAGCGTTGATATTAGAAACCTCTAATATATAATCCTGGGGTAAAAACTCAAGTGAAAAGGCAAATGCGTTCGCAATTCACTTAGAGCAGGTTTTCGCACCGCATGATATAAGTAATTCCACTATTCCAATTATTAGCGACATCGTGAATGATCCTATGAAATATCGGTTGTCTTCTTTAAAATCGACAATTAAAAATACGGATATGAAGAAATCACCTGGACCTGATCGTATAAAAGGATCAATGATAAAAACTTACCTAATTCAGCTGTACGAATTTTACTTTACATATTTAATGCCATGTTGTTCTTCCCATGCTCTTGGAAGATATCTGAAATTGTTATGATCCCGAAAGCTGGAAAGGACTCAAGCCAGATTACATCGTACAGGCCAATTAGCCTACTGTCTCCTTTTCTAAATGAACAAAACGTTATCCCAGATCATCAGTTTGGTTTTCGAGCAAGGCATAGTACGATTGAACAAGTCCATAGAATCGTTACCATTATTAGATCGGCTTTTGAGAGAAAGCAATACTGTTCAGCTTTATTTATAGACATTTCCCAAGCATTTGATAAAGTCTGCCATGATAGGCTACTTACTAAAATAGTTCGGGTTCTACCTGAAAACACCCACAAGCTTATAAAAAGCTATTTGTCCGATAGAACTTTTAAAGTAAGGTCAAAGGACCAGCTTTCAAGATGTGGGAAAATCAGTGCAGGAGTACCTCAAGGTAGTGTGCTAGGGCCGCTATTATATATCATCTATACAGCGGATATGCCGGCAAGCCCACATACATATAAATCAACCTTTGCAGACGACACTGCAATTATAAATGTCAGTAATGATCCAAAGGATGCATCTGAAAAGCTCATATTCATAAGTTAGAAGACTGGCTAAAACAGTGGAGAATAAAGGTAAATCCATCAAAATGTGCTCATGTAACGTTTTCCCTTAGAAGGAAAAATTGTCCACCAATCACAATAACTAATACCATGGTTCCAGCGGAAACGCACGTCAAATATTTAGGTATCCACCTAGATCGGCGCTTAACTTGGACCCGTCACATTGAGGCAAAAATAACGTCCATAAAGCTTCGAACAAATCAACTGCATTGGCTAATAAGTCCTAACTCAACTTTGGCTTTGGAATATAAAGTCCTTTTATACAAATCCGTTATAAAGCCAATATGGTCATATGGTATTCAGCTGTGGGGTACTGCCTGTGCATCAAACATCCAGAAGTTACAGAGAAGACAGTCTAGGATTTTACGTCATATCGTATGCGCCCCCTGGTACATAAGAAATGAAAACATACATAGGGATCTCAAAGTTCCCACTATCCAGGAAGAAGTTAAAACATACACTTCCATATACTTAAACAAACTAGTCCTACATCCCAACTCTCTTGCAAGCAATTTATTGCAATTTGACGGCCACCAGAGACTAAAGAGAACTGACACATTGAGCCTGGCGAGGCGGCTCTCTCTACACCATAGAAGATAATTTAATACGATTTTAATACGAACACTTATTTATTATATTGGTAATAACTGGCAAATAAAAATTTAGAATTAAGATTTAAAAACTTATTGTAAATTTCTTTTAGTAGAAAGATTCGATAACATGAAATATAAGTATAGTAAAAAAAATGTATTGGATGTACTACAGATTGTGAACCGCTACGTGTCCTGTACTAAGTATAGCCTGTAAAGAGTTGCACTAGGCTACGTTGTGAACGTAAAGAAGGCAGTCATACATAAAAAGACCTATTTTTTCCTTCAAGGTCGGAAGGAGGTCTTAAGAAAATTTTGAAAATATACTGAAGAAACGTATAACGATAAAAATCAATATTGAGCGTAAATAACACTCGTAGAACCAAAAGCTTCGCAGTAGCTTTTGGGCAGACTTACTTACGTTTTGCAGAATGAGAAATGACACTGAAGATGGAACATAGCCGAAATTGGCTCCAAACCAAATTTGACAAGGGATGACGGAAATTCGCTCCAAAAATCGACATAAAATCAACCTGTCGGAAAATCAAATCAAGGATCAATTAATTTTGTCTTGTTTTTTAATATTAAAATTTAAATTTATTTTCGACAAATTATATGTTTGCGTTTTATTTTCAACTATATTTTAATGTTTTTTCGCGTTTGGTTTTGTATCTTCAAAAGAAATACATTTATAAATCCAAATTATCACGCAAATCCATGTCATTTAATTTATTTTAGGTTCAAAGTTTTTGATGTTACTTATTTTAACCCACTTATTAAAATAACTTTAGTCGACAGATAATCGATTGTTCTGTTTGCAAAAACATTTAGTGTAATAATACTAAAAGTATTTCTAGCATATAACGAGTACTTCCCTCACATACTAATAAACCCTTTTAAAATAGGCCAGTATTTGAAATAACTTTGAAATGTTCATAATTTGAAAAATAAAAACTAACAAATTTCGCACAAGTCAAAAGAGAAATACTGTAGAATCACATAAAAAAATCCCTTTCAAAGAACAATTACAAAAAGCGGTTTAAACTGTTAAATTTATTAAGGTCATTGTAACCATAACTACCACTGTTACTACACTCACATGCCTTTGTATGTAAAGATGTGTGTGTATAGATATTTTGATAAAAGACAATCAACTAAAAAGCAGTGACAAACGATGTTATCAGTGATGTTGACGATAATTATAGCGCCGTAGCCCTTGTTGCTACTGCTACTTGTAGACTTTGCTCTTTTAATATTACTACATCATTTTTAGCATCATCATGAGTAGGATCATCATTAAGCAACTTCATTATCATCTACTTCATTTCCACATGAATTAATGAGGTTTTTATTTTCCTGTGGCTTTTGAACTTCAAGATGTATTTTGGAATCTTGGCTAACGACAGCCATAATTACCAATTTCTATTTATCACAATGATTAAATGATTGTTTATGGTGATGTTGTGGTTACTGATGCCGATGGTGGTCGTTTACAAACCTACCACGATTTTGAATCAGACCACACATTATAGCACTTAGTAGAGATGTTTGATGTTGTTACTACTTACAATGGTTTTTATTTTAAGCTCAAGTACTTTTTCATTCGAATTCTTATTAATAGTTTATCTAGCGCAATATAAGCTACCATTTGCTTTTGCTAATTCGATGCTCTTTTTAGCAGCATAAACAACTGCTCAGTCGGTAACAAAATGAACATAAAAGCAGCTATTTTGATCTTAATTATAATTATGTTCCTAATGTGTTTTACAGTTTTAATTTTAATTTTAATTCTGATGATATACTTTTTAAGCTCTGCAAGTGTATCCTTTGGTATCTGTGTTCCGTTGTATCCTCATTATTTTTGCTAGACACTCGTTACTTGTGTGTTGTTAAAGTTTTTCTCGCCCTTTATAATTCGGCTAATCATATCACGTTGTCTGCCACTCTTTCAGCTCTTTCACCCAATTCGATCACCCTCAGCACCTCCTGCACTTACCATTGTCTCATTATCTTGGGCGATTGGCAGTCCAATGTGAAATAAATGTAGGTGTGTCAATATGTTTATAGATATAGAAAAATAATTGATTAATTGTGTCAATATGAAAAACAGAAAAACAGAGAAGATTAAATATAATTTAATAGCGAATAGTGGCTACAAAGTAAATGAACAGAATGAATACTCTCCTTCAACTGTGTTGATTAAATAATAATTAGCTAATGAACACGTTATAAATGCAACATTCCTTTTGAGGATGCCGTTCTATTTATCTGCATTACACTCTCCAATCTACTGTAAATTCCTTTGCATACGAAAATTCTGTTTATAGTGGTTTTCAGCAGAAGGAATTGTTTATAACACAAAAGGTATTTATTTATGAGGTGTAGAATTCGAAAATGGGTTAATACACAGACGTTCTTAATAAAGTTAATTTATTGGAAGAATAGTTTAGTTTAATTTCGATTAAAACAACGGGCATATGCTACAATGGCTAGAATGCAAAGTAGTTTGCTATTGGTTCTGAGTAGGATATGAAGCAATTTTTTTGGTTAAAAGTATTCGCTATTAAACAAAGTTATCTCACTTATGGTATCAGATAGAAGGAAGTTGTCAATATCTGCTCCTAGTATTCGTTAAAGTTTTAAATAACGTGCCGTGGTGTTGTCATAGAATACGGTAAATCAGCTGTAGCTAGGGTTAATTTCTGGACCCAAAAACTTCAAGTTAAAAATCAAATTGATATATTCTGCGTTCAAAATACAATATCAATAACAAAAAATATGGCTGTGGCACGGTCATGATGACTATATTTTTTTTACTAATTGTGATTTTTTTCTAATTTTGAGTAATCAAAGGGTTGTTCTTGAACTAGGATTCATTTTTGTGATAATTAGGAAATGATGCATTTATTTGATTCAGCTCCTATAAAATATTTATAGCAATAGATATACTAACACGACTTATAAAACTTAAAATTTCGAATTTTTTAAAATTTTTATTTGTAAAACTTTAGTTTTTTTAGAATTAAAATTTTTTGAAAAGTTATGACACTTTTGTAATATAAAATTTTTTAAATATACTTTGATGTTGGTGAAATAACAAAATTGTGGTGAAACTTTTATGGTGAATATTCTGTAGTGAATGACCTTATTATTTATTATTTGAAATTTGGATTCTTTATTATTTTATCGAGCTCCGCGATTAGAGCTCAAAGATGATAAGAATTTCAACTTTTCTTCTTATATTGAATTTTGGTTTACTTGACAATTTTCAAGTCAACGCTTATTTTTATATTAATTCTATATTTCAATTTACTAAATTAGATGTGCATGTGTTTGTATGGTTTTATTCTAATAGATTATGCGTAAATACCATGGAATAAGTGGGTGCAATATGACACGAGCCCATTGCATAATTATAACAAATCTTAATTCTCACGGTAAATAATAAAGTGAGCCACACGATCACAAGTGTTGCTATACAACAACAACAAGCATCATATGCAGAGTACGTTCACAAAGACGGTCAGTGGCATGACAACAAAATATGAAGTGATCGCTGCTTGTGTGCATACCAATGTGGTCAGCGGCGCAGCTACAGTCTATCACATTGCGTCAAGTATTCGCTGCTTATACAGTGCGAAATATGACCCTCATTTGTTTTTATACATTGCACACTGCATGTTGATAACGACTCTAAAGTCATGCTATGTTGTGGCGGTATTACAGACTGTAGGATCATGCCATAATTCCAAATTTTGTGAATTTTGTTCCTATTTTATTTTTAAATTTCAGCTTTTCAATAAATTTTAATTAAAATTGTTTTCCGTTTTCCAATTTCGTGGTGAATTTTCGAATTTGTGGTGAATTTAAAATTTTTGCTAAATTTCGATTTTTTTTTATAAATTTGTTTGTGAAGTTTCAGTTTTTGGAGAAGTTCTTTTTTCTTTCTTTTCGTTTTTAAAATGTTCAACGTTTGTAATTCGATCCGTTAGTTATATGGCTGCCTTGGGGTGATAATAAATGTAGGTGGACTTTATAGCAAATTTATTAAAAATTCAGAATATGCAAATTGTACGAGCTTGTATGGAATGGATATGGGCCAAAAAGTTTTTAAGCCATTTGTACGTGTCTTTGATTGAAATTAAATAAGTATTTTTGCACTCCGTACAAGACTTAATCGAACGTGAGGAACGAGTTTAAAGAACAATCTTAGGAGATGTTTATACACTCTCCTGCAATGACCGCAAAAAGAAATCTATAACAGAAAATGTTTGCAAATATTGATTTATTTTATCTTTATGCAAAACCCCGGTTTTAAAAAGGAAGTATTTGTGTATGTCTTAAACGCGAGCTAAAAGTGTTGAGGATATTAAAAGTGTTGAGGATATCCGCAACTGTAACGAAACTGGCTGTTGCATTAAAATTGCTTCGGCAAAGCCACAAATTGACCATAATAAATTTTTTAGATTATCGCAACAGTTAATGTCATATAAAATTAGATATATCTGTGGAAAAGGAACACGATGATTATTGCTGTAAGAAGTCAATACTGCTCAAAGTTTTCCAATTAAGAGGCTGTTACTTGAAGTGTGAATGTTCAGTAATTTGGTTGGGTAATTATGGGACTAGCCCCGTTTATGCCATTAAAACTCGTATAACAAACACTTTAATATTCAAAATAATTTTTTTTATCGCCTAAATAAATTTTCTGCCATATTTTGCAGTAATTACCGCAATATTCAGCTACTTAAAGCAATGTATTGTTATTTATGAGTTTTCCTATTAACCAGCCACATATTATTTTTTTATAGAACTCACTTGGTCATTAAAAACCTTTTATTTTAAATGGCATTTAACTTTTAAAACGCATTGAAGTGATTGTAAAATTAAAAAATAAAATATTTCAATAATTCATAGTTAGTCATATTTAGCAAATCTATAAAAATGTTATTTTAGATTTACTAAATAGGAAAGAAATTTCATTGGGTGGCCCAGCCTGACCACGCATGAGAAATACTTTTTTGGGTCAAACGTTTTCATAAGAGCTGACTAGATATGGATTTAAGAATATTTCGTCACCATAAAACTACAACAGAGTGTGTCCTGATCCTTCGTTGATTACCTTGTTATGTTCACTACGAATTTCTTTCATGAGGCCGGTTAGAAAAAGATTTTGAAGGCAAATTTTCATTGCAAAAGAGCAGAACCGCAAGGAAAGACTGGCTGCATAATATTAAAGGTTCTTGCAACGCCCCTAAAAGCATCACATTCAGTTTTTTAATTGCGTCGTCATTTTATGAATGATTACAACATGCAGCATATCGTTGTTAATAGATTTAAAATGGCTTCAACTTCGTTCTTGGTGAATTTTTGATCAGGCTTCAAATTGTAGACACGACCACTGAATAGACCTCTGACGACTATGTAGTCATGGCCAGTAAACTATTTATTTCTTACCACTTGAGATGACTTTTGGTATCCCGAATGTTTCTCTCCTAAAACAACAAGGAGCTTCTCTTGACACCACATAACTTAATCTTCTAATACTTTAATCTTTGTTTACTAATTGTAACAATATGTTGATATTCTAAAACTAGTGAGGAGTTACTATATTTTTCTGTCATTCAAATACTTTGTTAGTCGTAAGAGTTTTATTAAAACTTTGATTGTTCAACTCAACCATGTTGCAATCTTTATAGGTGAAGATCGTTTAAAGATTAAATGCAAACAAAGTGTATTGTAACTAAAGTAATATTTAGAAAAATTTTCAAATAACCGTTATATGTTTACCGCAATAATAATATTGTTGAAAATAATAATTGTTGCAATAACATAGTTCTCCTAACCATGCTATAATCATGTTTTCTTTGCGTTTTCTTACTTCTTATTGTTCCTAAAATACTTTTGCTATTTCGTTGTAAAGCGACTTTAGCACTAAAAAACTTTAAAAATAGATTTAAAGATGGTTCCAAAATTGTACATCAAAAACATTTTTAGTGGATTTAACAATTTGGTTTGTCAAAAGTTCCGTTATTGTACCACTTCAAATCTACCAAATTTAAATCCAATGTACATTTTACTCTAATCACACGTATGTTGTATTATAAAATTATTAATGTTAATAACTATTTGCTTTTTGTAAAACGGAAGGGACAATTCAAATGCTCTTAAACATAAAGATTTTAAATTAAACAAATAAATCAGCCAGTATTGGCCATCAAATAAATTTAATTTTTTTTCCTTATGACAAGAATCAAAATTAGAGTGCAAAATATAAAATTTTTTGTTTTACATTAAATTCGTACGTGATGTGAAAAAAATCTAAAGTTAACAGCATGAAAACGTACAAAAGAATAAAAAAGGAAACAACAACAAATTTTAAAACTTTGTTGTAAAATTTTATATTGTTTTATTAAAACTTTAACGTTTGCATGCATGCACGCATCCATGACCTCTGGTCAACAATACAACTTGAAGCATGAACAAATCCTAACATCCGCGTCTCCATTGCAATGGACTCTTATTTTGCACATAACGACATTTTTGCTAAAAAACAAGTTTATGGATAAAACCATTTTTCCAAGAACGAAATATAAAATCAAAAATGGATATATTTTTTGAAGGGGCAAAATAAAACAAATAAGTTTACTTGTATAAAAAATAATTGCTGGGACGAAGAACTACAAAAAGTCAACATATTGTATAATTCATCCTGCTGAAGGATTAAAGGGCCTCAGCCTAATTTTCTACTCGATTTAAAATTTCACATTCTGATAATTGTAAAGTAAACGTAATTGATTTAGAACACAACTTGACAACGTCTAGTTCTCTCGGAACTTTAATTGCAGTTTTATAACATGACCTAGAATGAACGTAATTCTACTGTGTGTAAATATTTTCACTCCCATATTTTAATTTCTAGTCAGGCCAAAAGTCTCGTTATCTACCAATTTAGAGGAAGGCATACGCAATCTACTGGAGCACCTTAATTAAACGCCAAAACAATATATCTCTATTTCGGCTGACATTACGGGGGATTTTGTTAATGTTGACTTCAGGTGTATTGAGGAAGGGATGATCAAGAAAGGAATACACTGACTGTTCATGACGCATTACTAGCAATTCACGAGCTTTTACAAAATTTCCGTGGTCTCAGTTAAGCATTTTACGTTCAAAGGCTGTGTGGTGGTATTAAACCGTAACAATAGTAATGAACCTCTACGCCTCTCTGCAAAGATAGAACAATTTAAAGTTCAAATAATCGTCAACAAAACACATCAGATAGCCTGCTTGGGTGGATGGGGAACAACAAGAACGTGCCGCACAGCACAATTACTATTGACCACAAGACTCACTCCTCTCCACCTCGTTGGTAAAAGGAAAGCAGTGGAGGAAAAAATCAATTTTACCAGATAAACAGAGATTATCTCTAGAACTCTTCATGGCTCTCTGTCTCTGACATAATGAACAGAACGCTAAACTTTTCCAAGTACTTTAAGGGATCATCAATCAGCGCTCAGCTAGGGAAAACTGTTAGACAGTAGTAAAACAGGACGCCTAGTTATGGTACACTGAATGCTCCAAGATAGATAATGAAAGTTCTGGGTCACATTTCCGCAAAGCAGTTGCAATGGAAAAAAGTTCTTCCATCTTTCAGGCGAAGGTCCACGGCTTAGAACTCTGTGCTAGATAATGTCTACGTACGGGCACTTGCGGTTCGCAAATATGCATTCTTTCATTCATAGGTAACATTAAAATCATCAGCAAGCTACTCGATCTAACCAAAATTAGTCTGGAAGTGCTTTAAACCTTTCGATATCCTAGTAACGTGAAAATCGGTTACTCTGATATGGGTACCGGGACATGAAGAGCAAGTAGACAATGAAGCTGGAACTCCTTTCATGGGCTTTGACCACTTCTGTGGCGTAAACAATTGACACATAAATAACATAGAAAACACAGGGGGTTACGCGATTACTGGACAACCCAAAAAAAAAAAAAAATAAAAGAAAACACATGGCAGTAGAAAAAAACCATAACCCCTAAAGCATTAAGGTAGGGGCTATTTTGAAGCTCAGCAGATTTGCTAACAAACTCTACACTGAACTGTTGACACGACACCGTACAGCTTACTATCATATGAGATTTGTAAAAAAGCTAGATTTGTTTTGGCTGGGTACGACTTCAATCAAGATCTATCAGGTCGCGGTGCTATGAAGGAATACATGGAAAGACATAACTTACCTGCGAAGGTTTAAGTTTAAGATAAAATTAGAATTTCATAACTCGTTCTGCGAAAAAGTTAAATAAATAGGTACGAAGATACACCATATCGAAAAGGACTCGTGGCTGGCTACAGATAACAATTTGACTGAATAATCTGCAAGGCGCTGGGAATAAAACAAAACTGTACTACCAAATAAAAAAATCAGTAATTATAACAACTGGTCTTCCTGATATATTTCTGGACTGCGGATCATCGCACTGAGTTTTTCATGTGTTGGAGAGTGAACAAGTGCACTTAGGCATTTGCAAAGCAGTTATAAACGTTGGTGTTGCAGGTTTTTAAAGCATTGCTTTCTCTCCTACATTGTATTTATTATTTTCCTAGTAATGGCAGTTTGAAGTTACCCGGAATGGTAGAACATCATACGAGAATTTTTATACTCTCAAGAATGTATCAATTCTCATCAGCAATGTGGAGTAAGATTATCTTTATTCTATAAAAAAAGGAACTTATACACACTCATACGAATGTGATCACACGAAAGAAATAATGTGTAACCCTCAGATATGGCGAAGTATATAACAACTTAAACCGACATAGTATTTTTTTGATTACAATGCCATAGCAAGCCATCGTTTACATAAATTTAAATTTTTTGATTGTGTAACAGCTTTTACTGCATCTATAAGCAAACCGATGAAATTGACTTAAACTTTACTCAAACGCGATGTAGTTAAGGTTAAAGAGAAAAAGTGATCTTGGCTATAAAGTCAAAATTTAGAAAGCTACAATCCACAACCTTTACATCCTAGAATATCCTGACCTAAGCGCACAAGACAACTTCATATTTCGAGGTAATAAAAAGGCATTTCTTTAATGTCCTCTATACCAGTATGCAAATATAGAAAAAAGTGTATTTACATTCTTTCTCTAATACATAAAACTCTTTATAGGTTACATAAGTTCCAATTTGACACAAAAAAAAAAAGAAAAACACCTTTAACGAGGTGACATAGTACCCGGCTTCCAACTTAAACACATGAGTAAATTATATATTGTTATATTAAAAGTTTAACATAACAATAAATATTATATTTATGAAAGTTTAAGAGATTTTACTTTAACATAGAACCAACTTTTACAATACAGAATCTACTTTAAGTTAGCAGCTGTTAAGCTGCGTTGACGCTGTTTATCCGTTCAGCTCTTTAAATGCGACAAGTAACGCAGCTTGCGTGCGACATTTTTCCTTCAAAATTTCTTTAATTTTTTTTTAACCTTGTTCAATTAATTTTCAATTTATTCTGTCATACATACACACCAGCACATAGTTACCCAGTTGACCATGACTTCAACACATCTTCGAAGACGCGTGTAACACACAAGAAATCCTAAACAACATACTGCCTGCGGTTCAAGCTATTATTAGCGACTTTTTTCATTTCAACAAGGACATTTAAAGGTTGCATGAGAATAGGAACGACAGTGCCATACACACTCTCGTTGACGAATGTGAGGACGGCAATATCGCTCAGTATGTCGTGGACGAATACACAGTTAAAAATAAATGCCCTGGCACTCAGATAAATATTAGTATTTTCGATACAAATTCTGGTGACATTTAACTTTTTTAATTCATTTGGAAAATCATGTGACTAGTTAAGAATCACTGGTTTTTAGTCTGTACAACAAATTTCGATGGGAAAAGTGCATTTTCCAATCGAAATTGGTTTATGCTTTTGCCTAAAATTGGCCATAATTGCACGGACCTGCATTTGAATAGCTATAGGCTGTCCTGTTAAACAAAGTCAATGTTTAATAGAATTTTCGAAATCGAAAATCGCAATATTTTTCTGGATAAACTGTGCTAACAATAAAAGGCTTTTGGCTTAATTCTGCAAGTTATTTTGATATATCTAATTTTTTACTAACGGGACGATCTATAAATATTTCTTTTAACTCAAGATATCGAAATCCGGACTTTGTGGGAAATTATTTTTAATAATATCCAAGATTCCAATTTAATATTATCTGTATGGTTTTGCGTTTCAAGGTATAAAATATTTATCACTTTTAAGGCTCTTTCTTTTTCCGCCCAATTTTTTATTTTGTTGCCCAAAGTTTTATATTGTTATATAAATTTAAGCAGTCAATTTAAACCATAAACAGAAAATTATATATTTTTTGCTTTTTCTCAACATAGTGACCAAGAAAAAGCGTTGTTGTCAGCAATTAAATTTTTTTTCATGCTACAAGAAGCACGATGCAATTCTCACTCATGTTGTATCAAATGCATCTGGCTGCAAATACGACAAGCATTTTGTTGCTGTTCATCGCGTTGTAAAAAAACTTTCTTTGCCCCTTAATTTTAATATAAGGTAATTAATTTATATTCAAATGTTAAGGGGTAAGAAGTTATTTGTTGTTTCACCCCCTCAAACTGATAAATTGAAATTACACTTTTAATAATTACAACATATTATAAGTTTTGAGTTATTAAAAAGTTTCATCCTTTTAGGCAAATCGCAATCATAAAAAATGATTTGTTAAAAATGAAAAAAAAATTACCCCAGTAACCTTTCACACACGTAAGAGTTAAAATCTGCAGCTACTTGAGCTACAGGTGGTGGTGCTACGCTTCTCGTATTTAGGATCTTTGCCTGCAAGAAGTAACACTTCAATACTGTACAACCATACATCAGGAAATCGCCTAATAAGAACAAATTTACAAAGATAAAATGAAATTTTAATACCAAATCGATGGAGATTTATCTTAAATTCGTCAATGTAATTGAGTTCAGAGAAAAACTGAAAATGTATTTTTAAACATGATTGATGTCGCAATAATAACGGATTAAGTGGCACCCAGCCAATGCAGTTTACTATTTTATTCTCATTAGTTGCGCTACAGAAATTGAAAATTATTTATAACTTTGTTTTTGTTTCAACATAATTCATGCTTTAACATACAAAGAAATACAGCTAATAGAAAATAAACATGAAATCAACACATTAGTGTCCCTAATATATTCTAAGCACCTCAACAGCGGCAACAACAGCTACGTCGACAACATTGATTGGAAATACAAATTAAGCAAATATGCAGCAGGTGGAAAAAGAATCCCAAAGAGAATTGAAACTCGAACATGAAAACATGTATTTTGAGTTGTATAGATTCCACAGCAAACGGCGATAAGGTGAGTGACAATTTTTAAATTGAAAAATGCAGCGAAAGATAAAATGCATGTGGGAATTTGTAACGGAGAAAAAAGAGCAACAAAAAGCAATCACGAAGGGAGGTACTGCTAAACACTTGTTATTTTTAATACATTAGTGTAGGGGAGACACTAAAACCACAACTCGTTTTTAATTCCTTCTTGGTGGCGTAGTTTAGTTATAGACAGATTCTTGTCACAGACAGCTTTTGATGTTCGTTTTTATCACTCAGTTCACATAACGCTTGCACTTGTGTCGGATAGCGATCCTCACTCTGATTCCAGACAGTGCGGATGATTTATAGAAGAGCAAGATCATGATTTTTAAGTTTAATCAAACTGCGCCCTATCACCACCTCAGTTATCTTCTGCTTTCCTGCACATGGCTGCTATTCTGACACCTCTCAACATAGTGTTTCAAGGTGAGAAAATCCCAGGCATCTGAAATTTTCTCTTCATTGCAATCTTCTGAAATAATCCGTTTATTTCTAGAGAAAAATTCTCGCTTGTCTAATTCACTGCTTTGGTCTTCCATTGTAGAAACTGTAATCGATTAACCTACATAGATATACTCGTCCTATCCTCTCGCACTCACCCTATGTTCCAACGTAGTTACCTATTTACGGCTTGTCCAGATCCTACGATTGTTTCCAGGTCTGGAAAGTTGAAACAAAGTTCTGTATAAAAGTAAGTGCCAAAGTTCCTCGTGATCATACAGCCTTTGGAGCAAGATATTTTGCTGTGGATTATTATAATTCTTTCAGAGTTTCTTTCAGCTGGACTTGTTTAGTCAGCACCTTATTCACTAGTTTCTTTCCGATATCCAGTGAGATACAAAATGCACACTCGACTGTATCCACCGTTACTGTTGATCTCACCGTAATATACAAAATAATATATTATAAGTCCGCTAACTTTTCATCAACTTTTATTCAATACGTCCAAACGAGACCTTTACAGTTGTGGACGTCCTTCTGAATCCAGCTGCTGAACAGTTTAATATATTCTTGGCTTGGCATTTCTATTCATGAAAGTAACAGATTTTAAAAAGTCAGTAATTGACGTACCCCCCACGCTTTTATACTTTGGTTTCTAGATAACACCTCATGAATTGCTAATAAGGTTATTTAAAAACGGGTTTTTTATGCTTTTTTCAATTTTCATTTTGGATTTTCCTTAACATGTTACAGCTTTAATTATATTGAGTTCAGCATCTCTCACATTCTGCTGAACAAATTTTCCGTGTGCGACTTCAACAAATTTAAAAAAAACAGGGTATCTTTTACAAAGTTAATGAATAACGTAACTAAGACGGAAATACATGAAATTTTACAGGAAACCACTTAAACGCGTAGACATTTTTTTGTGTTTGTTTGAAAGTGTGAATTTCCTGTTAGGGGAAATTCAATTAATTGAAATTTAATTCTTGATATTGAATTAACATGACTTAATATGTCTTCAAAAGGTTGTATAACTTCCTTCATCAAGAAACCTTAAATAATTTGCAACTTCTGCCACTTGTTAGTAAAGTACAGTACAATTCCTAAAAATGTATTATTACAAAAACAAAAACACTGTGCAGCATTATAAGGGCAGTTGATTATATTTTTATTAAAATCTTTTTTGTTTCAGTGATCGCTGGGTGAAAATATGGATTCTTGGGAAAATATCAATATTTTAACGATTTTAGTTGCAGTTTAGTTGGCTTCTTTGAATAATGAGCAATGACTTATTTCTGCGGTTAGACTTTTGAATTTATTAAGGATAGTGTTTTTGATAAGTGTAAAACGTAAAATTTCTCATAATCTTCGACTTTTCCAGAGACCGCAAACATTGTTTATATTTCAAATACAAAGCAAAAAAATCAGAATAAAAGCGAAATGCTAAAAAGTTATAACGTACATCAACTTAAGCTTAGTTAAGCGGAGCGTTATCATTTGTTTCTATTTGTTTGTGTTTCATTAACAAACTGAACTTTAAAAATTATTTATTGAAAGTATAAAATATAATTATTGGAAATTAATTTTATTCAAAACACATTTTTATTTAAAAATTTCATAAAATTTGCTAACCGTCAATTTCAGCTGCTGCTCGAAAATTTCAGTTAGATAAAATCGTTTAAATAAAATATTTTTCAAAATTTATTATTTGCTTGGGAAATAAGAGTATTTTATCTTCTTCAGAAATTATTTCTAGATGATTTTATCACAACGAATTTTTTTATAAAAATTAAATTTATTTGTGAAGCTAGAACAAGTTGTCCCTATTCATATTTTGGTGGTTGCTTAGGACTGCTCAGCAGAAATTAAAAGAACCGCAAGACAAAACAATTAAAGTTTCAATAAAAAGTTCCCACAAACAACAAAATGTTATTTTTTTAATTTATTTTCTTTTATAAAAACAATTTTTGTTTTGTTTTAATTAATTTTTTTCAGTTAATAAGTCACTGTAGAAATAGATCTTCCTGCCTTAAAACTTATGTAAGCTGACTTAGAAGTAATTATTAAACAATTTATTTTTAGTCCCCGCCTTGACAATTTAATTTCCGTATGGTTGCAGGCGATACTTGGGTATATTTGCATTCTTTTCTAAGATATTATTTATTATTTAACTGAAGGCATAACAAATTTATTTATCTTACTTACGAGTTATTTTATGTTGTAAAATTAAAGCGTAAAAATTTCATCGATTGCTTTTGAAACTATTTTGCTTCACCCAAACCAATTGTTTGTTTAAAATCTTAAAATCTTTTCCTGCAAAGCCTTTAAGAACTTTTTTATGGAAACATATTTTGCTTAAAATTCCTAGTTAGTATTAAAAATTTAGACACTAGTTTGCAGTTGAAGTTTTATTACTCTCCTAAATGCGGTGCTTCATGTAGTTTTTATATGTCATAACGATTATTGCCATCGTTGTTGTTGGAGGTGTTTGAATGAAAAATAACCAAGTCATATTTAACTCAAGAACACCAAACGTGGAAAGTAACGTGTGCAAACTTATAACTGCATTCATGTTTAAAAATTACAAAGCGGGTATTTATATCCACAAACTCTGTGTCACATATACTCTGCCATCTGCTCTGCCAATCAACCCATTTACTTGCACATGGCGAGCAATGACCTCAAAAAATCGTAACCGGCAGACATAAAACTATTTTTAATAATAAATTTTCGCATTACGTATGGCTGCAACATTTCAAACCAAAGGTTTTTATTTGTAAAATTAGTTTTATTTCGCTTATAAAGGGTTTTCCACAGCGCTTTGTTTTACGAAAAATTTTGCACCATTATTATTTAATATTAAGAGTAAAAGAAAATTTGACCTACTAACTCTAGTATATCCGATTCACAGATACATATCTGTCAAAAAATAATAATGGCCACAAGAGTAGAGTCAACAGTGAGCGGTAAAGATATGCCATTAATGTTTCAGACATTTAGTTTTGATGGGACAATGACACTTGCTACACTTCTATAGAATAAATTTAAGATATTTTTTGTTTTTAATAAATGTATGTGAAATCATGACATGACACAAATTTTACATTTATTTTTTTGAATTCGAAATTTTGATACGAGAGAGCACAAAGTCAAGTCTCTCTAAGTGAAGAGTATTTTGTCTTTTAAAATTACAGCGTGTGTGTTTAAAAAATAAAACTTATGAAAATACTGCGTTTTAAAATACATAAAATGACATAAAAGTCTTGCAAGCATTTTCTACCGAAATTATGACATTAAACATCGTCAGATAAGATATCGCTTTCTCATTAAAAAAAGATCCCACCATTCGGAAGAAAACTAGACACTAAGTTATTGTATATGGATCGGCTTGTTTTAGTGCCTTACTGACGTAAATAAATAGTGCCCTTTTTTGGGTAACGACTTATTGTTATTTAAAGCGCAACAACAGTAGTACTGTTTTTAGGTTTCGTATCAGTTTTTTAAACAGTTGAGTTATATTAATTACAAAAAGTATATAACAAATACATAATAATTAACAAGTTATGAATTTTAATGGTTTTTTAGTACATTAATATTTTTTTTCATTGATAGAATTCTATTTCAATTCAGAAATGCCCGTCTGTCACTCGTAGCAGATGAGAAACAAGAGGAAATTCGGGTCGCATAGAAAATTACTATTTTATAAACTTTTTTAAAACATTAGCAAGTCGGATAGACCAAAATGTGTCCCATTTATTTTCTATCTACACTGTAATAAGGGTTGATAGGGAATTATGGCCTTTGTCGCATATCGCCAAAGTTTTATTCTTATTTTGCACTTTTTCAATTTTCAAGATTTTATATTTCTCAACAAGGATCTTGATATGACTTTTACTTTTCTTAAATATCCGCAGATATAATAGTGAATGTTCAGTAAATATTTCTGATAAGATAGTCTCTACGCATATTTTGCTTCATGCCAGCTCATCAGGAAAGCTTTATCCAACTTTGTAGAAAACTTATACGACTTATGACCAAAGTTCTGCAAATCAAATGAGAAAGCTTAACAAACAAATTGTTATTTTTGTATTTGCTTTTCTACATTTGTTTGTTGGTTTGCCAACTTTAAATTTAGCTGTAAGCGGTAAACAAAATAAAATCAACACAGTTTTGATTCGCTTTTATTTATTTTTGCGATGTTGTTTTACAATACGCTGTGAAACCAAATCGCAAACATACTTTTTTGAACTTTTTTGCTTCCCATAAACTTGTTGTTTGTTTAAAATATTTTCTGCGTGGCTTTCTAAAACTTTTTGTGGTCTCCTGGATGGAGCTTTAAATTCGAAGTTGGTCGTAAAAAGTGAAACACTAGTTTTTAGTTTAAGTTTTATTATTGCGTTCACTGTGGTTTCATAACTGTCGTTTTTATTGGAGGTGTTTTAGTGAACAAATGCCCCTGTCATGTTCGACTTTACAACAGCAGTAGTGGAAACGAACATGTGCGAACTTACAACTGCATTTATAGAGAAATATTATAAAGTGAATATTCATATACACACACTCTGTGTCAATGTATTGACACTTAATTCCAACTACTCTGCCAATCAACCCATTTGCTTTCTCATGACGAACAATGACCGCAAAATTATCGTAACTAGCAGACATAAAACTTTACAAGACCAGCTCATTTTTTTTAAATTAAATATTATATGACCTCAATAATTAATAGAAAAGCTTCAATTGGAAGTAGAAAGTGTGTTTCCTTACAAATGTAATATACTTTAAAAAGGTGAAGTATGGGCAGACGAAGTTTCTTAAGGTGAAATATAAATTGTTTTACATAAAAGAAATTTTTCTAGCAATTTTTTTGTATAAAGAATTATAGAAAATATTGCCTGCCAACTCTGGTTTTAATAATTTTATGAATAAATGCAAACAACTAAAGTGAGGTATAAAATATTAAAAAATTACTCTTATATGTTTGTCACAACCATGTTTTGTTGTGGGGAACACCATACAAATATCGTGACCATGCCATGATTTTGCAACTTATTAGGAATCACACCGGAACCAGACATGCAGTGTTAAACATGTTATAAATTTAAGGGGTTTTATAAAAAGCCCCTTTATTGACAAAATATTTTATGCGGTATCTACGATCTAGACAGAACAGAATTAAGTGCTTTTGATTAAAAATTATTATTATCGATGGGTTATCGACTTTTCGATCATTTCTATGGTGAAACTATTGAAGCAATAAATGGTCTATAAACTGATCCTCAAGAAATTTATTTGTTTAAAAAACTATTAAATCAAAAGCAATCATTGTTGGGAAATGTAAAATTAAGAATTTGTAATCATCCCGAACATTTTGTTGATACGCAGTTGCTGCGTTCGCTGACATAAACTGCTTCAGAGGTTTTGATTTTGGTATAAGTGTCGTCGAAAGTACAAAATTTATTATGACTTAGAATGTTTTAGTAAATGAAGAACCTAATCGCCCAATATATCTTAGTGATAAGTATTTTTTGTAACTGATTATATGTACATTACGGACTATAGTCACATTTAATATTAATTCACATACATGCACAAAGTAAACTCTATTAAGAAATAACATATGGAGCTCGATACACTTAAATAAGGACAGCCGCAAAAACCTGAAGAATGTTTTTTTAATTTTTTTTTTAAATTTTTGTGAATTTTTAGCAAAATTTTAATTTCAGCCGACTAATAATTTAGCCTGCTATAGGTAAGCTTCACTTTAATTATTATTTAATTGTTCGTTACGTACGTTAATTTTGTCGTCTAAATTTCTCACAATTTGGACCCGAAGTTCCAATTCTTAATGTTAATATGATTAAATTTTAATTTACTTCTCTAACTAAGTTTAGATTTTATAATTAAGAAAAAAATAAAGGGAATCAAATTAAAAATGGGCCTGCTTACAAGATGTACGGGAATTATTCTCGTATGTGATCATACATGATTTCGTGTGATTCTGAATAATTTTTCGCCCTAACTGAATTATCGTGCATGAACGTGAGTGTAAAAAATCCTTATGCGTTACTGCGCATAGGTAGAATTAAGGGTAATTGCAATGAGTTGCCAAATGAAATCTTTGAATATAATCATTCGAGTATGAAAAATGAGAAAAATTTTGGTAGTAAATATATACAAATGTTTTTTTTGTTTACTTATTCTCCCAGACGTGCTTGTATACTTAATTTCTCTAGCTATAGTAGTAGTGTCCCATAAAAATAAGGGAAGCCCTAGTCTCTCCAGATAAAAAGTGCCCGTTTTCAGATTTTTCTTTTGACCTACCTGTATTCCAAGCAATAGTGCAAGTGCGCCCTTATGTTGATAAGTGAGTCTGTGAGTAAGTAAATAGGTACTAAAATACACACGTTTTACACCTTCATATTTGGGGAAGCTTTTCAATCTTCGGCTATGTGGTTATCAGATAGGTAGAGCCCTTGTTCTTCAAGTGTTTACGATTAAAGGATGAAAAGTCATGAGTGTGGTAAAAATGGTTTCATGTAAATATATACCACATGATGTGGTAGAGGCTATAGAATAACCGCATCAAAAATTGCATTTAGGTTATTTTCGCTAAACATTCCGCAACACTAGATGTTCGAGTCGATTTCCGTCACGAGTAATAATTCACTCACCTTCCCAGTCTATATTGCATTACGGCAACACAAAAACAAAAACCACACCAAGTTTGTTGAACCCACTTTTCAAATTGTATCGTGCAAAACATTTCTTTAAGAAAAAAGAAATAAAATAAAAAAGAAGAAAAAAACTTGATGAAAGTTTAGTCGCACATTAAAGTACTAGTTTCTTTTACTAAAAAGTAGAACAATATATAATTTTATATATTCTAAGCTATTTGCTTTTTTGTGGCAGTTAATTAAATCACACAATTTTTTTTATTAAAAACATTTATAAAAACAAGGATAATGGTAGATTCAGTTACTTTAGTTATTGGGAATAAGTTGAAGTTGTGTTGTAGTGGTTTGTTAAAAAGAAAAGGTGAAGTTTGAATTTCTTTTAAAAACATTTTTTAATTCATCAATATCCATTTTGTCCTTTTCAAACTAATCCCCCTCAGATATACTGCACTTATGGCAGCGCTTCTTCCAATCCTCGAAGCATTTCTGAAATGCGCTTTTCGGTATCGCCATCAGCTCGTTCTTCGATTATGACTTTATCTCATCAATTGTGGCAAAACGCTTTTCCTTCATTGGTACATTCAGTTTTGGAAATAGGAATAAGTCGCAGGGAGCCAAATCTAGTGAATAAGGTGGTTGAAAAATTATATTTTTTGATACACTATTTTTAAAAGTAAAAAATCGAAGAACACACACAAACGTGACTAACCTTTTAAGTCGTCAACAACAAACTACTAATCCAAATTGGCTGATTAGGCCAACATATGACTAACACATGTGTACTAACGTAACAAAAGAAATTTCGATAATCGAATGCACACAGCCCGCGAAAATTCAAAATTCTCGTTTTATTTTGAATAAACTCTGAGAAAGAATATGCCCTACTTTATGAAAACTACGTGATTGGATAATTTTATTACTTAAAAAAAGGATAGTTAAATATTTAGTTGCTTTCTTTGCAGTTGTAATGAAAAAAATTTATCTTAACAAATATAAATTTATTAAAATTTAAATAAAGACTTAACATTTTCTATTTGATATAGTGCTCTCTTTGGTAAATTTTGTTGTGCTTCAAAAACATTTGTTCATTCCGCTTTAAACGAATTTTCTTGTCAGTTTGCCTGCTTCGCCTGAGAGAAATAATGAAATTAAAAAAAATGTTCTAAATGGTGTTTTACAAGGTAAAGAATAAATACGCTTTTCCTAGAATCGCAATAGCGATAACGATACTGCTAGTAATGGTCAGTATTTAAAATTAATTATTCAAGTTCTCTTTTTTCTTGTTTTTTTTTTTGGTTCATGTTGCAGGGCAATTTAATGTAAACTATTAAAGTGAAGATAAAAAAGAAAATTTAGCATTAAAAATTACTTACACGCATTAATAAAATCACTTATATTTTTTCTACTTATTAAAAATTTAAAATTTTTAACACGATAAAAAACTTTGCAATTCAGTCGTGGCCAGTGTTGTGCACCAAAAAAACTTAAATTCTACTCAATTCACATGCAAATATTTAAACATATGACGACAGAACAGCTACGATAACTGAGAATCCTTGGACTGACGGCGGCAGTTGTAGGTTCGAGTTCGCGGTTCTGGTGCTAACTAAGTCAAGTAATGTTTTGTTCGGGGAATGCGAGTCAATCTATCACACTGGTTAGTTTATTCGAGTGCGATTTTTGGGGTCTCCGTATAAAATATATATAATATAAACTACTTTTTATAATATTAAAATCTTTCTTAAGTCTACAGAACAGTCAGCCGAAGCCGGTGTGAGACCCGTAAATAGCAGTCACTATGGGACCAGTTTGGCTAAGCCATTGTGACTTATTTTACTTTCGTAAAATTAGTCGACTCTTTAATTATGAAACTGAAATTTTCGAGACTTGAGTGTGAACCGCTGTCACTTAACTTTGACTACTTATATGTTCTTCAATATAAGCAACTGACAGTTGTTATGTTACAACTGTTATTCATATGGCATATCAATACGGGTTACAGTTACTATTTAACGTAAAAAATATTATTTTGTTTTAATATTACACAGTAACAAAAAATCAATAGTAGGCGACGCTTTTATATTTGTTACACAAACAATAAAGAAACTGTTGTCTGGTGGATGTGTTAGACACTATATTAAACTAATATACATAATGTAGTATATTCGCATTAATCATACGCACCATTATAAAACGTTATCCCCAAAATATGCTGCACAAATTTGTGAATTATTGAATTGAATTGAAACATTTATATTTAAGTTTAAACGTACCTTAGTATTTGTTCATATTATTTTTATTATTATATGTGCAAGAAGAAATCCCCTTTTTATTTTCTTCTTTTCCTCTAACCATTTCAATAAACAGTTTTCTTTAGTCCATAACAAACCTCATCAATTAAAATTTGTGGTATGTACTGTTTTTTTCTATACACTTATTTGTTGTTTTGGATTTCTATTTATTAGTTTTGGTTGCTGAAGTAGACAACTTGGGTCAAGTTTTATTAGTATTCCGATTATTATATTTCTGAAATGAATGTCAGCGTGTGGTTGGGTTGGTGGATTGAATTTGTTTTATTCTTATTATTTAGGCGTCGTGAGCTTTTCTTTTGGGTGCCTTTTCTTTTTTCTTTTTTGTTATTGTTTTTTTTTTGTACTCGAAAAAATGATTTAAATTGCTAGTCTAAGAATAAAATGCAAAAATTAACTTTAAATAAAAATAAAATGTATTTTTAGGCACTGATTCTGCTTACAATTGCAAAAAATTTAAGCAATATAAAAAGGAAATATTCGCTACAAGGCTGATGTGTTGGAAAAACGTTTGTTAATGAAACAAATATATATTTAATCGTTTTGATTGGTTGGAGCATTTTAGACTCCCACCTTCTACATTAGCAACTAATTTGCTATAATTGGAGATGATCTCCTAAGCTAGAAGAGTGGTATGCCGAAATTGTGCTTTAATTTACTAACAGGCACGTATGTGAGTGCTTTAAGTAACCATGAACAATTTAGTTAATTGCTTAGCCTGCTAATATGTAAAACAATAATGTTTGCAATTTATAATTCGATAAATATTCTCTGCACTGCTTAAGAGCTTAGGAGCTTATAACGGATGACGCTTTCCGGTCGTATGAAAATCCATCTAACCAACATGAATAATATAATATTTTGTTTAAAGATTAAAATATGCAGCTGCAAAAAAGCCTTTGGATTATTGTCCACAAAGTGACGGATAATAAAAACTAAAATTGAATATAGAAAATAAAATTTTTGGTTGTAATCCTGTATACATTAGGATAAACCATAAAAAATTGAAATATTTATTTAGTAAACTCTATTATTATTTTTTTTTTACCTTTTAATTGCTTCAGGGTTAATTTTAAGTTTTGGTTTATATCTGGCGTTCAAGTTGAAGTTTGAGCCTAAATGTTTTTGAAGACTTGCTGTAGAATTTTATGGCAAATACTTTCGTAGGACATTTTAAAACACTACTAATGCTGTATAAGATGAGTTTTTGTGCTTATGACAATAGGGACAAAGGAGACCCATAAGGCAAATGTTGAAATTATTCAAATTTCTTTCTAGAGTTACATATAAAATTGCCTAACACACCTTTAACTATGACCATGTGTAAATGGGGATGAACTTCAAACCGCCTAAAATAAAAGCCCTATATTAAGACACTGTCATACGTTCGTTACTTATTCTTCATTAACGTTACTCGTTCTTTGAACGTTTTTATTTTAAAGAAATTTTAATTTTGTTTTACGGTGTTGGTTAATAAAACATTAGAATTCCTTTAAATGATTTTATATAAAACATGATTAAATACACATAGTTCATACTTAAGCGAACATGCCAATGAAGAGTTGACATTTCTGGGATAAAGTGAAGAATGTGTTTGTATTTGCACATACAGTTCATCATTTGCAATTTCAAAATATATGTAGAATTTGAATTGCCGTCAATTACCAAACGCAAAGATGTGCTCCAGAGGATCCCAATCTCAATTCATATCAGCTTAATTATTTTTAATCATTAATCATTTTTGAGTCTTTATGACACTGATTTTGTTAATAAAGAAAATTTATTTGATATGATAACTTTGTATACGATAAAAGTTAAAATTTGTATTAGACAGCTAGGAGAATGGAATTCATTTTTTATGCCGCTATGCACGTTATCGATATTCTTTGTGTCCACTGTAAACATGATGTATTTAACCCCGACAAATGGAATATGAGAATATTTCCAAATTTCAGGTTCTTGCCTTTTTCCTGGGATTAGAACGAAGTTTCAAACACTTTAACGTTTAGTTAATGCATTCCTTATTATCATGTATGTGGCCCCAGCCAGCTATTGTATGAATTTGTGTTTTGTCTCAACAAAAGTTTCCTAACAGAAGGATTAAAATACTAAATTAAGCCTAACAATTAAATTATTTAATTTTAGTAATTCTAATTTCACAAATTTATGCCCAAACCCTAAATTTAAATCTTCATTTGGTCAAAAACACTTCATATTTTGTATTTTATAAAAATTCATATTAAATTCTTTTTACTTTTACTTTTCAGTTGAAAATTTGTATACTAACATCTCTGGAAATATTTCATTACAAAAGGACATATAAATAATTTAAATTAACATCATTCAACTTGCTACAAGCAAATGCAATATTTTTGCTTAACATGATTTTTAATTTGAAGCCAAATTTTTTTTAATAAACTTTATTCTAGTTTTTTGACCTTTATTATTATTATAATTTTTTTATTTCAATCAAAGTTTATGTCTCTTAATTTTATAGATGTCATTGATTTCATTTGGAAAAACAAACGAACAAGCAAATTGAATAAATCATTTCACTCTTTCTGCCGAGTGTTGCACGCACTTTCTCTCATTTCAAGCTACTCTTCTGAAAAATGTGTGTGATTCCGCTATTTATGCTTTTTCATACAAAAGGAAAAGGCAGCTTTATTCTACCGTTCACTTTTTGGTTTCCAACAAGTTTTTATTTTTATAAATGGCTATTGCTAAGTTCATTCATAAGTTCATTGTTTTAAGATAATAAAATCACGCACATTCTGGACAGCTGCTATATCTGTCTGTTCGTTGTAAAAAGACATAAAGGTTTTGATATTCTATCTATTTTGTAATACCAGTCATTTGGGCTTTAATACAGACCCAAATTGAAAGAACTGGACTTTTTATAGCCCGTCGTCGACACTAATATTAGGAATTAGGTTTAATTATTCTATCATACATAACCCCAACCTGATTCTGCGACACATATAAGGACAAAGATCGATTTTTGTCATAATTGGTATGATTCTTACAACCCTCATAGTATTATTATTTGATGACAATATCCATTATAACCATTAATGGTCTTATGTACAAGTGTATGTGTGTAGCTAATAACTCAATTCCCTAAACACAAAATTTTCTTGCCCCAAAAATTATCAAAATAAGGTTTATTTTATATTTTGATATGGAAAAATCAATCTGAATCGGATCTTTGACTGTAGTAATTTATAGAAAACATCGGAGGTCAATTGGTACGTTCGTTTTTTTTCTTTGCTGTCCTGCAGGGAAATTAGGAAATTCTCATCTATAAAATTCATCAAATCATCAAAGCTGCTAGAGAAATTTCTACATCCAGTCCCCAAGCCATCATAATTTCCTTATTCACTTGTGGTAAAGAAACATGACACACTACAACGAAGTGAGTCCCTAAACGATCTGCTATTTTCACTCAAAACAATTTTTCACTTCAGACTGAAAAGAGCAAAGTTGTAACAATTAACTTCAAGGGCAATAAAATGGGCCCTTTTTTATATGAGAACGACGAGTGTTATTCGCCAACGGAATTGCTTCTTGTGGCTTTTGGCATCTATTTGCATAAGAATGCATTTTAAGTCGACAAATAAAAGTTGAAAGTACTTTTAGAGTTTTGAATATTAGGACAGTTGCAGCTTGGTTGTTATATTAGCAGTAACTAAAGAGTCCTGGCAATAGGAATCAAGTTAGACAGAGAGAGCCATCTAAAAGTGCCAGTTTTTAGTTTTTTGTTAACAGGTCTAAAACTATAACTTTTAAGAAAAATTTCTTAATAAAAAGGTTAGAGCTGACAAAATTTCCTACAAAAATATTCCGAAGTGTTTTCTGCGTACGAGTCCCTGAAATAAAGAAAATTATAGATTGCAAAAATTTATATGGAGCAAGTTTTTACAATTTTTTATGTTGTTTCCGATTTTTTACTCCTAAATAGTTGTTATTACGAAAAAATTTATATGGAACGTTTATGAAAACAATTTTATCAGCTTTAAATCTAATGTGAAGCAATTAGCAAATAAAAGTGACATAAGATGACACTTAAGAGAGCTCCCTGCCTCTAGCTCGCCCCCTAACTGTCTTAAAGTATAAAAACCATGGAATAATTTCTCTCGATTTGTCTTATTTGACCGGCCTATTTCCCCAGCGACCTAAACGATTGTCTATTGCACCATAATTTCGCCTAAGAGCAGCGAAAATTGTTAAAATGAAGTATATGAAAAACGTTTGTCAACGATTAAAATTATATTTCCCTAAATTTCCTAAAGTGTTTAAATAATTTTATTGGGCACATAATATTCGCTGCTGTCAATTCTAACATTTACAATATTTACTAGTCGTTGTTGTCGACAGACAGGTTAAACACCAAACTTACTACGACTTTCTGTATTATTATTATCTACAAATATTTGCTTAGAATAATAATATCATTAGTTCCATCAAATCAAAAGTGCAGCCTTCCCATAGCTTTTTCGTGCTCATGTCTTCGGTTTACTCGCGCATTTTTAGTCAGGTGTCATTCAGTACAGTTTTGGTGTTTTCATAATCCATACGACTTCCTCCAATTTCTGCTAAATGAATAATTATTGTTCTTATAAAAAAAGAAGCAGACTTTCCATAAAAGGATCTTTCATTGGAATCAGGGATATTATTTATTAGAAGTGTTGCTTAAGCAAGTCGTAGACGTTTGCTTGGTAGTTTTCAGAGTGCAACCAATTTTTTTAACTTTTGTTAGTGAGGAAGGATTCCCTTTGTATGTTTTGCAATTCCATTGAATTTCTTTCTAAGATTTATATTTTAATTTTCTTAAACCACTTTTGCATGTAGGTTCATGGGTTTCCTTTCAATATAATTCCTTGTTCTCTTTAATATCAGATGCATGTGCATATTTTGAATACTAAAACAACAACAACAGCAACAAAAGATATTTACATTTTACTTAAGTTTTTTTAAATTTGGTTTAATGTCACTCTTGTGGAAATTCCTTGTCTCACTCTATGTGTTTACAAATTTTGTGATGAATGGAATTGCAAAAACTTTTCTTTAATTTTTCTTGAATGAAATAAAATTCGTGCGAAATTTTTGTTACTGACTTTTGGAAAGACAATAAAAGTATAATTATATGTATCACCAATATTCTCGAACATTCTCGCATGTAGGGGAATATTTGTGTGTATGTTAATTGAACTATTTACACATGTATCAGTGTGTCTTTCTTGTTCTTTTTCTGTCTGGTTTTCCATGCCTAATATGAAAAGCTCTGCTTCTTTACGCAACATATACGATTTTTATTGTTACAAATTGTAATTTAGACTACAAAAAAAATACTTGCCTTTGAGCTGCAGCTTAAAATGAGATATAAGCCTGCAGTGGCTTTTTAATGTTACCTGATTTCGTCCAAATAACAAACAATCATTTAAGGATGTTTGATTAAGCGTAAGAATGTTAAATCCGATAATATGTGAAAAGTTATCCAAACTGAAATATAAGTAATCGCCCACGATTTTGTATGATAGCTAACTAAATGATATGAAAAAAATTTGGTTGAGGTAACTATAAGCTAAGAGCAACATACCGTGATTAGATTGTATGGTTGTAAACAAATTCATTGATTGTATTGCTGATAAAAATAATATGCTTCATTTTATAACTATAGTAAACAATTTGCAAGTGCCACTTAAGTAATGTTTAAAATGTTTTTGAATATATAATACATTTTGCAGCAACAATATATTATTGTAGAGAATAGAAAATGTTTGTCGTGGCCATGCCACAACCATGTTATTTCGCATATACGTTAAACGGCTAATGCTATTTTTTTGTAGAAATTTGTAAATTTCATTTTAGTAACGGCAGAAGTGGTTTCACATAAATATTCTACTTGCGGCAATATACTTTTCCCACTCTGTTTGGCACCAAAATTAAGGAGCGCGTATTAGTAGCTGTATACACAAAAAAAATAATTCAAGATTCATCTTTTACCTCGACCCTTATAGGTATGAAAAAACAATTACGGAACGCTATACTTGAGGTCACAAATATAATCCTTGGTAGAAAAAATCAGATGATTTTCTCATAAAAATAACAGTTTTGAATTTTCTCCCTGAGAATATGCAGCGAGTGACGAACATAGAGAACACTTTCACAAAGATATCGCTGCATTTAAAAAGAACTTTTAAGGACGATGGGAGCATGTTATGCTCAGAGGTTTGTGTTCGAGCATTATTAGAGATACCCCTGAATCCCAGTACAAGAGGAAAACCAGTCACTCCAAAAACATGCTGTTGTTGCATTTTTATCATATCAGTGGCCAATAAATAATAATAACGTAAAAATTTCAGATGAAATCTAACTAACAAAATACATATCGCACTTGTGCAACAATAGTGTATTAACTCAAAATTTTTTTATTTTTATTTTGTGGGATAAATCAATCTTTTGTATTCATATCTACCCACTGTAAAAGGGAACTGTAGTTTTGTACAGTCAAATTTTAAATTTTGAATTAATACACTATTGTTGCAGAAGTGCGACATGTCTTCTGCTTCCTACTTTCACAACTCATTCTGATCTTTTCTAATTGCTTCAAAATTTCCGTTACATAAACTTTAATTACAGACTGTCTTTCATATTATTTGTAGTCTTTTGCCAAGACATTACTGAGAATAAATGAATTAATTAATTTACTAAAACTAACATAAATATCAAATGTTGATTACAGACATGAACAAAGGTTTGGAATTTTTTAAGGCACCATGCTGCGATGTTAAGCAACTAATTTGCAGCTTGATAAAACTGGCCTTACCACAACTAATTCTTTTAATTAACTAATAAGTGTTAATAGTCTTTAATATTAAATTAGGGGTCTCCCCTTGCGTTAGTCTCAGTATAGAGTCTTTCATATTTTGTAAGTACTTTTTTATAATTAATTGAATGTCAAACGTAAACCTTTATCCCCAGCTTTTCAATCTTTAAACAATGAAATTGTTATTTCCATTAAAAAAGGACTTTCTACAAACAATCAGAAGGTTAAGTAAATAAAACCGTTGTTTCATTTTCTACTTAAGCAGTCAACAAGTAAATTTTTATTAATTCGGCTAAAATTGAAAATATTTGTAGATTTTACAATTTGATTCATGTTTTTGACAAGATCAAGGTCAAGTTTGGGAACGCAAAAATTTGCAAGCCCTTATTTCTCTAAAAGTAAGGACAAATAATCAATTTGATGTATTATTGCTTTAATTGATCGATAAGAAAATATAAAACAAAAATATTTCGTTTTTTTTTGGACCATACTGGATTTTCGTTTGCAGCATAAAATCTGCTGAAGTGCCAAAGGTGTTACTCATCAACCAAAGAACACACACAATCGAACCGTGATGTGCAAATGAAGGCATCAAAAATAAGAAAACACTAGCGGCCTGTAACTAAAATTTTCATTAACAAACAAAATTCTTCCATTAAAAATTCAATAACTTAAGATGACAAAATCACCAGCTATAAAATGTATAAAAATTATGACAAAAAATATAGAGAAGAAAAACAAACAATTAATCGATGAGGTCGCGAGACGACAAGCTGAAGTGGACTTCCATAAGATGAAAATTTATTTAAAAATAAATATAAGATGGAGGAAATTAAATAATTGAAGTTCTGTTCATGATTTGTGAAGACTGCCATCGGCACTGTGTTATTGGGAACATCCGTTTTGAAGATAGTTTATCAAGCATCAAAATAATTTAAATACGGGTTAAAATAAAATAATAGTAATTGTTAAAATATAAGGAAAAGTATCCCAGGAGCTTAGCCTAAGATGAGTGATAATTATTTAATTATTGTAAATAACGTCAGGCAAGGATATCATTTTAAAATTATAAAATACATTGAAGCAGAAACTATTATTTGTCATTTGCACAAAGACATAATATCATTGTAGTTGTGAGTGGGATTTTTTAATATTAATTGAGAAACAACAAGATATTATTGCCGTCAAATATCAGGAATTAATTTTCGTTTTAAAGGGTTCAAAAAATTGGCAAAGCAATTAACTGCAGTCCGTTCAATAACAATAAAAACGGAAAGGTTTAAGTTACTTTAAATTGTTCAAAACAGTCTAATGAACTGTAGCCGAAACACTTTATAAACTTCCTAGATCATGCATCCCTTCCAGTGGATGTGCCTCTATTGTAGCAATCAACAATAAATTTTATATCAATAACCCTCCACTTTAATACTTCCTGTATTTAAGTTTCTCTTCATTATTAGATATTTTGAATTTCAAGAAATTATATCTACATATTCGTAGCTTGCTGAATTTGAAAGTATTTTATTATTTTTATGTCACTCATCGTTCGTTGTACGTTTCACTAGGGGCTATGAATCAAATTGCATATTCAACTGACATAAAATCTCTTTTAGAAACAACCTAAAGTGATATTATACCTTCTTTTGTTACTCCTTGTTGTGATTTGTTTTATTCTTTACCTTTAATTTGCTAAGACTTAAAGGTAGCAAATATATTTCCCCGGCATTATTGTGATTTGTTCAATGAAATGAACAGCAAAAAAGCTTCTTTATGAAATGGGCAAACATTCTTTTCTTCTTTGCGAAGTTGAACACATGCAGCAGGATTAATTAAATAAATGGTTCTCAAATAAAAGGAAATGTGGAAGGATTTTTTTTGTAATAAAATAAATCTACGAGTGCTAACTTTACTGTTATGAATAACATTTGCAAGATATTAATCTACCACTTGCGATATATTATTAAATTCTCTATACTTATTTACATTATTAACAGAACATTCCACGACTGGGTTGTTTATTGATCTGTGCTGACTCATCCTTTTAACTGATATATAGTTACTTTATTTACTTTTCTAAAACGCTTAACATTTGTATCTCTGTCTTCTCCTTACTCTGTTAATACTTACTTAAACTAAACCCGCAAAAGTTCTCTGTCATCCTCTCATATCAGCCTTATGTAGTTTTAGTCTTACATTATCGACACATTTTTGCTTCGAAATTGTTCTATTTGTTTTTTTTTTCATCACTAGAGTACGTGTTAGTAAATGCGATAAGCACAAGATGATAATCAGCATACAGCAAGCGCGTGTAAGTTTTATTTTTATTTGTATAAATGAAAGAAATTTAAACTGTCATTCAGCTCAGAACATATCTTTGAGACAACGTGAAGATCTTGTCATTTTATTGCAAAAAAATCTTAAGATATGTATTGCATGAGCTGCAAGTGGTTAAGACTTTAATAAAAAAGTTGGTGTTGTCTTGCGACATAGATGCCACATAACGCGAATTTTACATTTAGGACTAAGCCCATAAAATAAATATTATTATATACACATCCTGTCATATTCGCACGGAATATGTTATTAAAATAAATTGTTTCTAAAATCAAATTTTCCCTTACATTATTTAAACTGCTACCAAAATCAGAAGCTCTTTTTTCACTTCTGATGCTGGTGAGAAATTATTTCCAATGTCTTAGGGGTTTGTATTTAATATCTAAAGAACATATAACAAAAATAGAAATTCACATACAACCAACAACAATAAAAGAGAATGAAACTAAATAATTCATGAGAATAGAAAGACTGCTTAAAATGTTCTTTCTCAACTACAAGTTTGAATTAATATATAATGCAAAAAAATATTATTAAGATTCAGAATAAAGAAGTAACTATTGGATACAAAGTACTAAGCACAATATGTCAACGTATGATTAATATTGAACTCCTATTGAAAATTAATCATACGTCCCCACGTAATAAAAATATACAGGCCAAATGACGACTATTGCGAATTTTGCTGTTTGTACGTAATTTTAATGATATAATTTATTTGTGATGCTTTAGTGAATGTTACCAAAAAATGGTGTTTTACTGTTGAAATATGTTGCCTGTTTTGTGGCTTCCATGAATAAATATAATTGTTAAGGGAAGCCAATAATATATGCTCGGAATTACGTTCTTAAAACCGCGTTGACTTAAATGATTAGAGCTGTACATAACAAGCTTCTTATAGAAAACGAAACAAAAAATAACCTGCAATTGTGTACATACATTACAACTTAGTTGCTTGTGTGGTGTTTTATGAAAAACTAATTAATTGGAGTGATGGAAAATGCATATATGAATAAACGTGGAAGTAATGATGTTTTTTAGTATAAAAAAAATTACTTCCAAGCTTCTTCAAATAGATTTTTGACGACATAAAAAACGTTTCTAAAAAAGTTTGCTATCAATTTGTCAAAGTTCCCATCAGTAAAAAAGTATTACGGATCAGTACAAGAAAAGACCATAACTAACTCATGATATACAAAATAATATCTTAAAGTTCAGCACTTTAAGCGAGTTGTGTTAACATAACGTAAGTACAATATTCTGTTGAATTCCCTAACCAGCGGTAGTGTTTTTGACATTTTAATTTAGTGTGGATGTTAAATTTTTATTAAAATCCAATGAGTACATTGAGTACATTTTCTCAGAACGGCTTATATTTTCCTATATTTTGTTTAATAAGTTTATTTAAGAGAAAACAACATACATATTTTCTAAAATGTAAGCGAGGTACTTGCATATACTATGAAAAACTTTTTACTCTAGAAATTATTATGAAACCTTTTTGCTACTTTGTACTTCCGTTAATCCATGCTTTATAAAGTTTCCATTAAATAAATATTTTTTTAACTTAACAAAAGCCTTTTGTGGGCATCGTGTAGTTGAACACTTTTTTTAGAATCTTTTTTATTATAATTAAAATAAAATTACCTTAAACAAAACTCACTATTAAAAACACCTATACCTTTACTCACACAAAGAAAAGTTCTTTTGAATTATATTGAAGAGTGTTGTATTTCAATTTACACTCTAAAAAGCAGGGATGATTGTTTTTCAAATTTCAACCAAAAAAATCATTATGAATAAGAATTGCTTCAAGATTAAGACGTATGCCAACAGAATCCCTGTTACTGATATTAATTGGTATAAGCTCCATATTTAAAAATATTTTTTTAATAAAACCTACAACAGTTACGGTCCCTACCAAAAATCAATTATAGTTTATTATTCACTACGGATATGCAGTTATCGTATAAAATATTATAATTAATTTGATGTTAATACAAATTAACTATACGCAACTAAAGAAATGACTCGATTGCACTGCGACTAAAGCACAGCGCTTTGATCAGATAATGATAAAACAAAAAAGCAGTTGTGGTACACAAACATAGAATGCTTCAATTAAGAACAATAACGATATTTGGGAAAACCGGGCCAAGATCGCGCTATATATGTAAAAGCAATGCTAGGAAAACCTGCATATGAAAAAAAGTAGCAGCAAGTAACCCATCTTTTTTCAATGTAACTGGAACCGTTCTATATCCTGCCATATTCCCTTTATGGTAAAAATACTATAAATTTTACAAATTTGATCGGGATTGTTCGGGATTGAAAACTTTCGAAAATAGTAAATACACTGATATCATTGCTCTAAAATTCTAATCGTCACATAATTTTTTATATTGTAACTTTACATTTGTTGGAATACTTATCATTTTAAAAATTATTACGAAATTATTCGTATATTTCATATTTCATAAGCTAAAAGCAAACAAAATTTTGTTTAATAAAGTTCCCGTCAACAGACTTCAACTTTATTTTAACCAAATTTCTTTTAAACACTCTTTTTTAAAAATAAACCATGTCGCCTCTAGTATACAAACCCAAAGGCTTCATAAGTGTATTATTCGTAAGAGATATACCGGTATCGTACTAAATATTCTAATCTATGTTAAGACAGAAATGAATAAGAAATAAAGAAGTGACTTACTTGAATTGCGACCGGCATATATCCATAACAAAAGCAGTTCTATAATTTTATAAGCCGTGGATCACAGTTATTCAAAATAAGTGCCGGTATAAGTATTGTGCTCAAAGTGGTGGCAAAATGTATGAACATATGTGGTCGCACATAAAATCCAACTGAATCCAGAAAAAATATAAAAACACATTATGTGACATTTACGAAATCCATAAAAGCTCATAGGTTTTTAAAACAATCACTATTTTTCCACAGGATAAAACACAAATTTGAACTTTTTGGATAACTTAAGGATCGACAGCTAAAGTGATAATTTCCTACGGACGCTAGTAAAACCCCCGCAATTGCAGAGTTATTGAACACTGAAGCTTTTCTATTCTTGTACTTCAGTACCTGGCGTCTTTACATAATTAGTACGCATTAATGGCATAAGTGTTACTCACTTTTAACAAAAAAATAACTTGATATCCAATGCCATATTCAGTATCATAAAATGAAGACGCTTTCAACGATAGCTTAGTTGTTGAAATTATAAGGAAACAGATAAGCTTATATACATACTAACATCCAATCAGTTGAAGACATAAACCTGCATTTGGCTTCATGGTAGTCAGTTAATATTAAGTTCACCCTTTCCTCATTTCTATCAGTAAAATTTGCACAGCTTTTCTTGACGACGGGTGTATAAAATTAAGTGCTGTTGAGCAAAACACGCTTCCTTGAATATGCTGATTTGCAGTTATAGCAAATATAAACAAATCTATGATTGATGTTTGTTTTGTTAGGTGGTGAAAATATTAAAACGGTTTTCAAAACAAATTGAAAACATGCTGCACTGTGTGTTGAAATAATACAATCACTACAACAAGCACAAGAACTAACTACGGAAAATTGTTTACCATAGAAAGTTTATGAAATAAAAGCATAAATAATTTGACAGATTTAGGTCAATTGTGAACAACAATAAACTTATTTCTATCCACAAGTGAATATTCGGGTGCACTCTTCCAAGTGCCTGTGCGTAAGAAATTAATTATTTGAATTTATTTTTAAATAAGGAACATTTCGCCTTTGCTGTCTTCAATAGAAATTAATAAATAATTATTGTGAAAAACCTGAATTATTTATTATTTACCTATTTACTATATCGATCTTCTTACTTGCTTAAAAATAAACGCTTAAAGACAATACAGAAATAAAGTATTGAGTGAGTTTGCAGCTCAAAACTCAATCGTAATTAAAAACAAAAATAATGACCTACTTTTCTTCGTTCGCAGTATTTAAAGTGTTTAGCACACTTCATGTATGAAATAGTTAATTTACATAACACTCGAATTTAAATTGAATGGAACTATACACGAACCACCACCTCATTAAGAAAAAAAAGAAGAAAAAAGAAGTTTTAATTTTCGTAGTTGCACAATTTCTTTAATTTTTACTTTGTCGAAATTTTTTTAGCTGCGTGTTTAAACTACATCTAAAGGGTGTTTTTTTCGAAGTATAATATTATTTAACCTCTCTAGTCATTTATATAAAAGAGAAACTTATATAGGAACTATCAAAATATACTTACCATTGTTGAAAATCTTTATTATTTAAATTATTTTCACGAAATATTGCAATGAAGAGCAGCAAATAAGACCCGAGGTAAACTTCAGTCGATCATCTTTATTTGAAAAGCTCCATTGCGTATAACACTTTTCTACACGACCAAGTAACACAATCTCATTATCTGCGAATTGAAATTGACCTAATGGACGGTTATCAAATGTTCAAATTAAGCGGCATAAATCTAAGACCAGAAATCGATCTACAAAACATTACCCCATACATACATGGTGTGCGCCGGGAAGTTATACTACTTTGTTTTGCCGCCATTTTGGTAAACATTTCTTGACAGTTCATATTTGGCTGTCGTGAAGTAGAGACGTGGGAAATTTACTATGGAAAAATATTCGGTAAGCCAACGTGTTGTAATCGTTAAAACATTTTATCAAAATTAATCATCGATTACTGTGACGATAAGAAAGTTACGTGAAATTTTTGGGAGAAACAACTTGGCAGAAACAACACACACTATTTACCGTGTTGTGAATGCTTTCGAAGAAAGAGGGACTGTAGGTGATAGGCCCAAGCATGGACCACAATGTACTGCAAGATCGGCTGAAAACATCACTGCTGTTCAAAAAAATTTTCAAGTGTTCAACCTCAATTCGACACACCATGCTCAGAAGCCTAGTCTTCACAGAACAACTTTGGCCACAATTTTGCACAAAGATTTGCATTGTTTTCATTTAAGATTCAGTTGACATAAGAGCTTCTTCTAGAAGACCATTTACGCCGCCGTACATATGTCAATAGGATGCTACAGCTCGCCCATAGCAACCCCGATTTTCATGAAAAATCATAACGAGTGACGAGGCACATTTTCATTTGAATGGATATGAGAATAAACAGAATAGTCGTTTCTGGGCAATGGAAAACCCTCAAATTATTCATCAGTCACCCTTGCATCCATTAAACGTAACAGTCTGGTGTGTAATTTGGTCAGGAGAAATCATTGGACCTTACTTCTTCGAAACTGAAAACGGCGTAACGGTAACTGTCAATGGGGAGCGATATCGTGATATAATTGCAAACTTTTTAACGGCACAATTGCATGCTTTGGGCTTGACTAACATGTGGCTTGAACAAGACGGTGCCACATCGCATACAGCCAGAATAATAATGGAATTACTGCGAGACCTCTTCCCACAACAAGTTATTTCAGGGAATGGTGATGTTGATTGGCCTCGACGGTCACCTGATTTGACTGCGCCGGACTTCTTTTTGTGGGGGTATGGAGCTTTTATTTTGTTTTGAAACCCCATGTAGGCCAAGTAGTACAGAATGTTATATTGCTTGTATAACCGCCGAATTTTTGTACGGTAGCACGTAACCTCTACGTCCCATTTTTAACAATTCTAGTTCATAGATCGCACTGAATTGCAACAATAACAAATATAATAACGATTTCAGGGACACAGATCGGTTGCGGCTTATTGTTTTCTTCATAATACTATTGTTGATAATAATATGGTTCCCTAAGAAGGATAGCAAAGCAATAAGTTGATGTTACTTATTGGCAGTAACTGAGGTACGAACACAGGCAACTAAAATCATTGAATAATTAAACACAAAATGAATTTTACATATTATTTCTAGGAATAACATTTATGATTCAGGTTATTATATTATTTTTGTATAGTTAAACTACTTTGGTTGTGGTTAGAATTGTAGTAAAATTCACTTTTTCCAACCCAGTCATATTGGAATTTTTACGGATGGAACTAACTCAATGTTAACAATGTAAACAGATTTGTTAAGATTATTTCTGTTTGTTTAAAGACCGTCGTCATAGGAAGGGAACTAATTGCTGAACATTTAACATTTAATAATGTTTTATCGTAATAAATTGCCCTTAATGCTGCAAGATATTTTTTATTTGGGATTGTTTACGCAGTTTAATTAAAAAAAAAAACAAGGAATAAAACAGGAAATTTTAATTTGTAAAACAAATAAAAAAATTACAAATAAAAGATATGGAAAATTATAGCTGGCTAAAGATTTCCAACCCCGTTTTCAGACACAGGAATCGTAGCGATTTATAAACACTGATGTAAAATAATCCGTACAGTGAACTTATAGGAAAGATATTAGATATTCCAAAAATGCCGAGATGGAATTCGGTCGATGTCTTTTAAAGCGTAATAGTGCTAGCTTAATCGGATAAATCTAATACGCTTCTCATAAGAGATAATATAACAAATATAATTATTATTCAGATTTATTACATTATTTGAACTTGGGGCGTATAAGTAATATTTATTTCGTATAATTATATTTTGTATCAACCATACGCACCGTAAACCAAAACAAAAAATAAATGTGAGACATTATTATTCAATAAAACATAGCTACTAGTTATGGAAATTAACAAGTTTTTCTTTGTTTTAAGTTTAAAGTAGAGCAAAAAAGCCTTATTTATTGTTCCACGAAGAAAAACGTACATAATAATTACTTTATAATTACATGCGGTTATAAAGAGAAAGGTGTCCTGTTTCTTTGTAAGAGGTGCGTAGCGTGCAATAAAAACATTTAATTTTAACATGCTTTTAAGCTTTGAAGGAAAATAGCTTCTTGCAAATCCCAAAGACCGTTTCTTAAATAGTTAATTTATATACTGTTGGAGTATATTTAGATAGAAGAAAAATTTTTCTAAACATGGCAGACAATTAGGCTTCTAGTTCCGCAGTTGAAAGCCCTTCAGGGTTTACTTATTACCATTGTGCAAGTTTGATGAACGGTAATCTTTTAATGATTAAATATAAGTGCGAACTTCTTTATCCTTTTTTAAGTAATATTCAACACATCTTAAAATATGTGTAAAATATTTATGGTGACCATATATTCTTTTCAATAAAAATACTATTTGATTCTTATATCAATTCAAACAATTCCTGCTAAAATTTCCATCATTCAACTCATTCAGTTAATAATTAATCATTCCCTTTCTATTCCAAAAGCTTGTAAGTAATGTTAATGTTATACGAATTGCATTCTGAACCCTTTGACTAATTTGCATTCAAAAAATGTGTAATTAGCAATTTATAAAATTAATAACTCGTAGATTATCGTTTAAAAATTTGTTAAAAACAAAAAATAAGAATTAATCTAAATATATGAAAATAGATTTGCCTTTTGTGTCTGCTTTCGATTGAAGACGCCAACAATTATTTATATTTAATAGCCTCATTAGTCAGACAAACAAAAGTTCTCTGAAAAGACAGAGATTAATTCCAGGCTACATAGTTGACACTTAAGAACCAAGCAGCAGGCAGACAGACGTTGGCATTTGAAAATAAGTTTAAGTTGTTGACTTTCCAAAGAAATCATTCTTTTAATTGGAATGAGAAAAAACCACTCAAGGGTGTAATTTTTTTTGTTATTAAAAAGGAGCTTATGTAATTATATGCTATTTACTTTTGGTTAAGTAGTCTATTAAATACTGAGATGTGAAATTCAATCTGTTGCTGTGGCAACGAAACGAGTTTTCGTGGTTGTTCTAGGTTTTAAAACTCTAATCCGGTTGGTAAGACGTAAAAAACTGTAAATATTTGACAGGAAATTCGGTTAGCCTTAACTCTAATATGCAGCATTTTTTGCGAATAGTTATCGCTTCACAAATATTAGCAAAACATTAATAAAAGTCACCTGAAAAGGACTCTTTATTTTCTTAAAATATCTATGCCGTATCTATTTTCAAAGCTCTGAAAACGTCTCGCCTTGATTTCGGTAATTTGATAGTCTAAATAGCGGTTTGATCAGCTGGTATGAATCGTATAAAGGTGTGCGTTTACGTGAGACTCAGATAAACAAACATAATATAAATGCGTATACAGTAGAGAAGTCAGTCAGTCTGTGGCTAGCAAACCGGTAAGACCTACTTAATAATTTTGGAATTTTATTCAACTTTATTATTTAAGTCTTTGGGAGACAGAAAATAGTTGGGCCAGAATTTTATTCGTCTCAACTAAGTGTAGCTCAATTATTTTAGAGTTTTACTCAACCTAATTAAGCTAGTCTCTCGCGCCACCAACTGGTAGCGAAACTATTAGTGTTTTCGTGTCAGGCCAGAATTTTATTCGCCCTGGCAAGAGAAGCCAGTGAGTAAGGTTACACTATACCACTTGGGCTAGCATCTTATTCGCCACAATTGGTAAAGGCGAGTTGTGGATAGACACTCCTCAGGCGGTAAACAGTTAGGCCAGGATTTTATTCGTCCCGACAAGAGAGTTAATCCTTGTCCCTTCACCTAGAGTAGTAGCCAGACGAAGAGAGTTCATCTGAGTGAGAGGCACAGAGCTTCTGGTATTGTCGAGTCAGCCCAGAATATTATTCGCCCTGACAAGAGAGGCCAGAATAAGAAGTGCTCTCTTACTATCGGGCCAGAATTTTATTCGCCCCGAAGAGAGAGGCTCATGTGCACTCGCTACGAATAGAGCCGATATCTTATGTAAGCGTCGGATAGTGTGAGAAGCTGATAAGAGTATCAGCGAATGTGTCAATGGCCACCGAAGACCCATAGTATTTCGTGTCGCGCTGTGCTTAGTAATTTAAGTTCATGAATAAAGATTATAACGTTATTGAAAATTAACTCTAAGAGTGCAGTTAATAATTATAAGTACAGGATGTCCTCAAATGTTAGGAAACGAGACACGAAAAAATAAAGATTAGTTTTAGAATGAAAGAAACAAATTTTTTATAAAAATAATTTGATTATTTTATAACACTTTTATAAACCTGGAACTCCCTATAGTATTGAAGTTGTATTTGTCATGACAACAGTGAATTGTGCTAATTTTTCGCTGAATTTTAAGGATTTTCCGGGTTTCATGTTCGAAACTAAATTATCAATTCTATAACATTAAAATTTCATTTTTTGTATTCTTGTGAATAAGTTATCGTAGAAATTCCTAGTGAAATACTAATTTAAGTTTTGGATTTAAGCAAAAGAAAACAAACAGAATTCTTTAATAAAAGAGTTTTTTTTTAATTTAAATTTGTTTAAGTAAGAAAACATGTCTGATTTCACACATGTCTTTAATCATACATTAACTTCAAAAATGTCTGCTGTACAATAGTTGTTGACAAAGTTTTTCCGGTATGACTTCACATCATTAACATGCTATCGATAGCAGTATCTTCGTACAGTTAGTGATTAACATGGTGGTGTTATCGTAACAGAATGTCATGTATACGGCATACATGTTTGAGACCTTTTTGATAAGAAAAATCTTATTAGTTCGCGGTAACTTTCAGGTTTTCCGGTTGGCTAACAATACATCCCGGTACACGTGCTGTAATCTGTAGGGTGAGCAGCCTATCACTTCTCTCTGCAGCGGGCAATTACTGCGAGTATAGCCCACAAAATGCCTACATATTAAGCTACGAAAGTATCTTTAACAGCGATTATACTCTTTTGTCAATGTTATCTTGAAGAAGGATTTAAATTGTGTTCTTGGCCCCGTCACATGTTTTTCAATTTGTTTTATTTTTCTTTTTGCAAAAAAAAATTATTCAACCGATTGTGCACTTTTTATTTAAACTGCCAAACAAAAGCCTCAATTGTATAGCACTGCCTCTGACAACTGTCAATTGTAGTTATGTAGAGCAGGAAAAAAACCTCCAGATTACCAACATCTTCTTTTTTTTTTGCTCTAAAGTCACGTTGTGACTATAACAAATATGCTGTGATATTCGCGGTTGTTCAGTTAGCCTTTCCTTCCTTTAATTGGCATTGAAACACACAATTTATTTAATATTTGCTGATATTGTTGGACAACATTGTCGAGAAAATATAAAAGTCTTTCCGAGAATTAAAATAGGTTGTATGATTTTTTTTTCACACACTTTTCAACAATGTTAACAGAGAATCGTTGCGTGCTGGGTCCGATCACTTTTAATGTGCAGCTAAGTTGTTTTTTAGACTTAACTTTTTTTAACAAAACTGGGTATCGGATATAATTCGATAAAATTAAACAGCCATTGAACTCGATGTAACATCGCTCATTTTTTCTGCAGTATACATTAAAACTTTTTAAATATATTAAGTGATTTAATTGTTAGGCTTAAGTATGTTATTTGTTTTTTCTATTAAGAAAGAAAGTTGCTTGCAAAAAGTGAAAAAATATATTTTTTATAAAGTCAAATTTATTTTTTCTCAAACAGGCGTCAAGAAGCTAAAATTTTACATTAGAGTCGTCAATTTCATATAATAAAATTTAATTGTTTATACCAAGATTAATATTTTTATCAAAGTTTTTCTTTTTTGTAATTGTTTTTACTCCATTGTGTAGCATTATCAGGAAATAAAATATTTGTTATAATAACAAAAACCAACAAACTAAAATTATTTATCTGAAAAAATAATTTATTTCCTGATGATGCTACACAATGGGGTAGCAAAATATTGAATCAAGGAATTTTTTTATATAAAAGAGATCTTCAAACTTGAATAATTTAATCCATTTTTATTTTGTTGTCTTAAAATACAAAAACTTTAAAATATTATTAACATTAAATAGACTGTAGCTACAAATATTGTTTATTAATAGCTTCGTGATCATATAGTGCAATGCCTTAGCTTTCATGTAAATTAAGGTTTTATTAAAACCAAATCTCTTAGAATAATATCTATAGATTAATCAAGGTTTGCTGTTTTTTATTTTGGCTTTTACTAACCAAGGCAAAAATTTAAGAAAAAAATAAAAAAAAAAATCCTAACAATAATGTCCTAGTTAAGAGCCATTTTGAACAAGATTCAGGCCAGTGTGCGTTGTAGTGGCCCTTGTATACGAATCAACGAAAACGTGAACTTAATAATTTGTTAACCTTAATGTTGACTAAAATCATTTTTGACCACTTCAAAATAATTTCCTTCATATTATGAGTGCAGATGATTTTTCTAATCTTGAATCTGGTATAAAGTAAACTAGTAAATTTTTATCTCGGGAAAAAAAGTTTTAAATCTTTATCTTTTTACTTAAAAATAGAAAAAAGTCATTGAAGAAATAAATAGTTAATAAGAAATAAATAGTTAATAATTCATCAGGAGCTAAAAACAAATTTGTAAAGCTTAAGTCTCTTTTCTATAACCTGGTGACTAATTCTATCTACTCTACAATTACTATGAGGGCGTTGCTATAATTAAATAAGCTCTACAAGTTTAAGTTAGTTCGTCGAAATAGCCACCAAAGCAGTCTCGACAAATCCATTATTGAAAAACCTTATAACACCTAATATAATTTTAAGATGCAAGTAGAATGATGAGTTGGACCATTATAATAGACAAATAAGGTTTCTTTATTATGCTTCATCAATTGCTAAAAATTCGTTATGAGTTTGCTTAATACCTTTTATGAACTTTTACCATGATTTGAAGCGTTGTAAGTGGTATATGGACAAGAAATGAGCTTATTTTAAATAGTTAAAATACATGACCATTTTTCATGTGTAGATATCCCCTCAAGTAGTACGCAAACAAATACTAAACAGCATAGTTTTGGTACCAATCTCGATAAAGAATATATGTGTGTGCTTAGAGAGCACGTTCTGACACGAGTATGTCAATGCGTAAATACTTAAGCGAATAACATGGTCGTATATATATATGTTCCTCAAAACTGAAGGCAAATGGCTTTAGGATCATTTTTATTTTACACGCGAAAAAAAATATTTTTTAAAAAAGATTTTCCTATAAAAATTATTCATCTTGAGTTCTTTCTTTATATTTTCTATTTCAAATAAATAATTTAAAAAAATTAAAATTCAAAAACGACAGCACTTTCGCATCCCCATAATTCGACGAGTACATCTTACTACACAATAAATATTTGGTATAAACATTCATAGTCACCTGAATAGAAGTGCAGTTATAATAACTATCAAGAAATGTCAGGGAAATAATGTTTTGGGCTATCCGCTTCACGTGAAATGCCTCTATGTCATATTTTTCGCATTATTACATTAGAGTGTGTCTTAAATTATGAACAATCCGGTTTGATCTATATTAGAATCTACCAAAATCTTCAAATGCAATTTTCCTTGTGCCTGGTAATTTTCTTCATTTCAAGCTACATATTTTAAACCTAAAAATTAATAAAGACAACCAGAATTCACTTGAATATTTTATGTCAACTAGTTGAGATATCGCTGTCAAGAATTAACTTCTGTCAGTAAAGATTTCCGCGAAAACGATTTGTTTTTCGTTTTTAAATAAAATTTTAACGTACGTATTCGTAACAGCTTACAACAGGCAAGTAAACCGGTAATAACCACAACACGTGTATTCTGAAATAATTTTATTGTAGGCTTAAACTATGATAACAATTGTTTTAAATGCAATATTCTTGCATAAACTAGTAATTACAGTCAGTATTAATATTGTTTTAATCTGATGCATTATAATGTTTTAATCTTCATTATTTAAAACCCTCCTTTTCAATCACAATTTTTAGTTTTTAATTGGTTTTGTATAAAACTAATAAAAAGTGAATGCAAATACAAACATTATTTAAGGGATGTATTTGCAATCAAAACAAGTAAAAACTGCTCCTAATTCTTTCCTCACCAAAGTAAGTTGTGAAAATTATTACAAAGGAAAATAAAAGGAATATATTTTTGTTAATTCTACTAAGTACTACGATTTATGCAATTTTTTGTTTAAATTCGTGCAATATTAGCTTACAAATGTGATGGTGTTTGCCTGTACAAAAATTCAAAAATATATATTTCTTTAACAATGTTTTTGAAGACGTTTCTTAGTAAAGGTTTACTAACCTAAAAGTGTTTGTTAACTATTGTGTTCTTTAAACCAAAAAATACTTTGTTACGAATATGACCGTAAGCCATTAGCACAAAATATTAATAGTTAATGAAATTGTTAATTGTCGTCTTTTATTTGCCTTTTTTTGCAAGAACGTTCTTTTGTTCTCTCTGTTTGCTTTTGTATTTAAATTTATAGCAAAAAAATTATACCAAAATAAGAAATACAAAGTGAAACGGCAAAAATCAATAAAAAATTTCAATGTGAATTTAATATTAAGTTTAATATTAAGCCACACACACACGCAAAATAATTTTCCACATTTAGCCATTTTTTCATATTCATAAACTCTGTTGCTTTGGCTTTAACTTTTCTTGCCTACTTAAGGCCAAACTTCTCCATTTACATAACAGTAGCGAAGCGAGAAAGCAAAACTTTTCACTACGTTGTAAAGCAAAATGAAACGAGGAAAAACTAAAAAGAAATTTGTTTGATTATAATTTAGTTTTAATTAGTGACAAGTTGTACGAAGCTCTTCAAAAATACGTGTTACACATATTTAAAAGTAAGTTTATTTAAATATTGTTCTACAAGTATTATATTTAATATTATACTTTTAATGACACATTGATAAAATTAGCAAGAAAAATTTTGAAACAAAAAGGAATATATTAACAATGTATTCAATATAATACATTTTAGAGTGATTTTCTTTATCGCAAGTGCAAACAAAATTTCTTTAGGGTTAATTTGCATCATTTGCAAAATGCTGCAACAAATATCGTTGCATATTTTCTTGGAACATCTGGCGTATAAGTATTATGACCTGACTACTCCATGTGTTTAATAATAATCACACGCCGAGATGAGCAAAGCTAAAACTTGTTAAAACTTGATATATTCTCTCAGCACAAGTCATTGGCTTGCAAGCGAAAAAGAAAGAACAACAACTATTAATCTCGAAGATGAGACAAGCGTCTTTCGCAACGCTCCAGTTGCCGAAATCAAACGAAATATGGGAAGAGAAGGGATGAAATTAAAATAGTTAGTTTTTAATTGCTACTTCTAGGCCAACAGAGCTCTTTTTTCGTAAGCAGACACAATCGCTACTGAAAAAAATATATAGACAATAAAGCTTCTTTCCAAAAATGATTATTTTTAATTAATGTTTTAAAGAAGTCTATTTAGAGAACCTCTTAAACTCTTAACCTAATAAAGTATTTTTATGTTTCAGCAAAACTATTAACAAACGTCTGTTATTTATAGTTATTAGTAACTTTAGCTAAAATAATAGATTATTTTTTTCAATAAATTACAGTTAATAATTTCTCTATTCTAGTAATCATAAGATTAATTAAATGCTTAATTTTTTTTTTTCATTATTACCTATGGTACGTCGACTTCATTAGGCTCTACTATATGTCCATCTCTCACATAATTCATTAAAGACCTGGTTGGATTTCTGAAGAAAAAAAAACGATAAAGCCGGTTATTTATTCAAACAATGGGAGGAAAGAAGCGAACGATGATCTACAATGATTGCATATAAAATAATATTTACAAATATTTTAAAAGTATTTTGAGATTTCCGTCAAATAAAGAAAAAACTTTAAAATTCATGCAGTGCGATTAGCTCTACTTTAAAATGTGGCACCATGATTTAATAGGTTTGTATTGATCATGAACTACAAAAAATATCCTTTTCGGTTTTTAATTATGAACAAATTACCGCAATCACTCTCAAATGTAGGCCAAATAACTCCACAACTGTAAGCTAACAATGGCTTTTATGTAAAGTTCGATAACGTTGAGTTAGTTGTGTGTCCCTTATTATCAAAGAGAGCCTGCTTGGGTGTTTTTTAAAGTTGACAAACAATCTTTTAGTTTTAAATAATACTATTCAAGTGGCTGCTTACGCTTTATCTATATTAAAAGCGTACGATGTAACATTTTAACATCATGAGAAGTAAGTTTAATACAAATTGTATATCTCCGTTAAAGTTATCGTTACATATATTCTGAGAAAATTCGTTTACGTAATTGATAATTCGTACAAACACATTGTATCACATGTATATGAAAAGTTTTCCATTTTATAATAATTATCTTATCACGTTGTTAAAAATAAACTGTTTATTTTCCACAGCACTTTAGTACGTCCTGCCCTCTTATTTTCTATCATGGGACTTAAAGTGTCTGTCATTAAGAACTTTCTAAGATAAACAAATAACACAATCCCTAGATAAAAAAAGAAAAACAGAAGCAGCAAGGAAAGATTTCAATTTAAAGTGAAAATAAAGAAATGGATTTTTTATGCAAAGGGGAACATTTAGTTTCTTAAAGTTTCTTTAATTTCTATGAAATATGTTTAAGTTTGCGCAACTTATAGAAACATTTCACAGGAAAATATGAAGCAAATATTTTGTTTTGATTTCTTCTTGTTTGTCCTGTTATTACTCCTCATATTATGCATTAAGAAGTCGGAAGCTCTTTTTGTTAAAATTCGGTAAGATCTTCGTTGAACACAAGAAGTATTAAACTTTTCCTGTCTTGCGTAACATATACACACTCCACTGCATTAATTCTACCCATCAACTATGCAAACCATATCCATTACAAAATATAACTCGATTCTCATGTATAGAGCGCATACAGAAAAAGGGTGAGGTGGCCAATAATTTTTCAATTATTTCAATGTTTTGTCAATAGTAAAATGACACGTTTTGTGCCATTCTCTCGCGGTTGATATCGGAACGATATTTGAATTACATATTTTCCATTACGATTAACGAGGCTTTCGCTTACCGTGATTTGACCATCCATTGAACTATTATTGTTGCATATGATCATAGAGTTTTGTCAGTTAAACTATGGAAGTATGATGGCGGCAACCTTTAATACATATATGCAGTGGACACTGCTTTTAACATTCCCAATGATACAGCTTAGCAGAATTTTTTAAATACAATTCTTAGTGTCGACGAAGCTGGATCAATATTGCGACTATATTTTATATAAACTTTCATTGCATTTTGAATACTTTTCAATTCAAACAAATGCTCTGGTCTTTAGTTCACTAACTCTCAGCTGTCAGATTTTTATCTTGCATGAATTTTAGAACACCTTTAACAAAAAGCACTCATAAAGTTTGGTTCACATTTCCGCACTTTCAAGGTCGTTCTATGTAATAAATTCTTTGGTGTCTTAAAGTTCAGAATAATGGTAATACAAATTTGATTTATATTTTTTAATAAACAGCTACAATATCTTGAGCACATATATTTATGCTTCAAGTCCTTCAAAATAAATAAACCTGTAAATTGAATTATTTCAGCCTTACGCTCCTTTAACACCTGCCTCTGGGATTTACTCGTTGACTCTTTGTAAACAAATTAGCTTTTCACAATTTAACATTCTCGAAGACAAAATGAAATATATTTTTAGAAGATAATTTGCACGCACTGCTAGGTAGCTACAGCTGTTTAAGAGGCTATATTTATGGGTATCATTGCTTCCGCATATAACATTTCTGAAGTATTTGAGATTTGAGCCAAAATCTTTTTTGATTTTAAAAATTCTTTAAAATTACAAAGGATGAATTCGATACTGTTGCAAAGAACATTTGATTGTGGCAGTGCACACAAATATTTTACCAGAAGCCACACAAAACTTTTTTATAATTGATTTATATAAATTACAAAATAAGAAGAACAATAACTGCATGTTGTTGTTAAGGGCCTTGTAAATTGTGACTTTCGAGTTTAAAAGTTAAACTTTTTTTTAAAAAAGTATTGTTATATAACAGTGTTGAAACAGTTAGGTCATCGTAAGTAAGTAAATTAAAATATATCATTCCCGCCGTTTCTCTACTGAGGCGAATATGTATGATTTAACTCTTTTACACAAGGCTACGCTGGTTATGGGAAGTTTTCTTTACAACCTCTAAACTACAATAAATTCTTAGACGACTGTTGAAAAAATTTCGTCTTATAATTTAAATATTGAAGGCTGCTCGGGCTCTCCTTTTCATGTGGTAAGTCAAGAACATTGAAAATTTTCTTTTTTAGATTCTAAAGAAACTAGTTTATAAAATCCATTGATATCGAGGCATTTCACCTCTTTTACTTATTTTAAATGTGAACCCTATAAATTATGCAAGCACGAGTTAATATTTTTTTATAATAATTTATTTTTGAAAATGTCCTTGTCAAAATTTTGTTGTTTTTGTTAAATCATAAACGTTCTTAATTGGTGTGAATTTCTTCAAATTTAGAATTAAACAAAAGTCTGCAAGTCATTGCATCAAATAATTACCTTAGTTCCGGTACCTTTGACTACCTTTCCAAATATAAGTTTTATATTGATTTAAGTATACTAAGTAAAAATTAAATCTTAGTATAAATGTGGCCCAAATTAGTACCAACCAACACTACACTGCTTAAGCAACCACGCTAATCGAAATATGAAAACCCAACAATAACAAAACAAAAACCCAGAAAAAAACAAAAAGAGTAAGCACATCAGAACGGTAAAAAAATTCCACACAAAGCAAAATATAACTAATAACAGTAAATACTTGCACTGTAAAAGGACAGCTGATGCATGAACAGATGAACAGCTGAAAAGATAAACAGAGCAAACAAAGTGGTAAAATAATTTTCTAAAAAAGAGCCTAATTTCAGCACATGCTGCTCTGATTACTCGAAATATGTGTATTGCTGTGAGATTGCCTAGTGAATTGTTTTTTGTTACAGATATATTGAATGGTTGTTATTATACATCTATGTAGACAGTTGTCTTTTGATGCTTTAAACGCTGGTGATAATCTTCTGTCACAATTTCCAATCAATTTCTCACTAGGTGATAAATGGAATAAAAATTGATGTCCTTATTATTATTGTTTAATATGTATGTGTAAATTTGTGTCTCCTTTTATTAATGTTTTGTCAAAAGTGCTATAAAAGGAAACAGTCTCCTAAGGCGCTCGGTAGTGCGCCAGGTCAAGTTCAATCCTAATGCACACAGTGTCTATTTTACTTCCCTCAAAACTTTGCTTCCTTTAACCATAAAATAATGAAACTTGAAACATAAAGACTCTGCGTACAGGTAACTGCCAAGTCTGAAAGTTTTACCACAAGCTCCCTTTGACTCACCTACTCATCAATAGCTAGAGAGCTGAAATTTGGTAGATAGATACTTAGGTCTTGGTAAAGAAAAAAATCTGAAAACTGGCACATTTTATTTCGGGAAATAGGGTCCCCTTTTATTTGTAACGGACACATCCACCATAACTAGAGAGCTGAAATTCGGTGTACAGGTAGGCCTTGGAGAATAGTTGTTGAGAAAATGGATACTTTTCATCTATGGGACTAGGGTTCTATATTATTTGTATGAAGCATTTCCGCTATAGGTAGACAGCTGAAAGTTGACAAAACTCAATCGTCTGTAAGCTTCAAGTTAAAAGAGGTTTTATATATACGTTAACAAACAAAAATAACTTGGAAAAAGAACTCAGATCAGCACAAAAACATAAATGTGAAAATAAGGCCAAGTTCCAATCCAAAAATTTCAGCCGAAAGAAATACTGAGATCAATATGGGGACCATGTTCTTCATATGTGCAATACCATACCATTTCTATTAAACAAATACGATACTATTGTAGTTTCCATTCCTGACAAGGGATAAATATGTTTTTTTTTGCACACAAATCCAGGCTGCTCTGTAGATACTTTTATTGTTATTTTCACTTTTACTTTCATCTTGTTTATTTCCCATGTTTCTGTTGCCAGTAAAAGTAAACAGAGGCATTTAAATTCTTTGAGCGGCTTTTGACATTTGGTCAAAGAAAAGTATTTTTTAATTGTTTTGCTTTGTTTTCCTAAAAGTTAATGGTTACTTTGTGTGAAAGAAAGCACTAATAAAAAATTGCTGCCAAAAATGTAACAAAAGTAGAAAGACAACAGAAATTAATATGTTTCCATGACAAAAAAAAACAATGAAATTTTTCGCACAAAAAATTTAATTCCGCAAACATAAATTTAATTCAAATTATAATAACAGTGTAAAACAAAATTTAAGGTATCTTAAATTACAGATGGCTACGTGACAAGCGAAAGAAAAAACTGCCTATAACTTTTATATGTCATCCGCAAACGCAATACAATGTAATGGAACAGTAGTGACTAACGTCTACCAATACTCAGCTAAGTAAGTTAAAACATTCACGTCCAAATACGTCAACAAACTAGTCGTACATCCCAACACTCTTGTATGCAATTTATTGCAATTTGACGGGCATCAGAAAATAAAAAGAACCGACACATTGAGACTGGCAAAGCGGCTCTTTCTACACAAATAGTAGATAATTTATTTCATACATATTTTTGATGAATATTTTGTTTGAGTTGCTCCAGCGTTTCTGATTTTTTGCAGATATTCCCACAAAAAGAAGCCCGGAGCAGTCAAATCAGGCGACTGTGGACGCCAATCAGCATCACCATTCCTGGAAATAACTTGTTGTGGAAAAAGTTCTCGCAGTAATTCCATTGTAATCCTGGCTGTATGCGATGTGGCACCGTCTTGTTGAAACCACATGTTAGGCAAGCCCAAAGCACGCAGTTGTGGCGTTTAAAAGTTTTCAATCATATCACGATATCGCTGCCCATTGACAGTTACCGTTACGCCGTTTTCAGTTTCAAAGAAGTCAGGTTCAATGATTCCTCCTGACCAAATGGCACACCAGACTGTCACTTTTAATGATTGCAAAGGTGTGTGTTGAATAATTTGAGGGTTTTCCATTGCCCAGAAACGACTATTCTGTTTATTCTCATATCCGTTCAAATGAAAATGTGCCTCATCACTCATTATGATTTATTCATGAAAATCTGGGTTGTTATGGGCGAGCTGTAGCATTCTATTGGCATATGTACGGCATCGTAAATGGTCTTCTGGAAGAAGCTCTTGCGTCAACTGAATCTTAAATGGAAACAAATGCTAATCTTTGTGCAAAATTGTGGCCAAAGTTGTTCTTTGAAGACGAAGCTCCTGAGCACGGCGTCGAATTGAGCTTGATGGATTGTTTTGAACACTTTCTTGAACAGCAGTGATGCGTTCAGCCGATCTTGCAGTACGTTGTGGTCCATGCTTGCGCCTATCAGCTACAGTCCCTCTTTCTTCGAACTCCTTCACTACAGGATAAATAGTGCGTCAACAAAACGTTGTGTCTCCCAAAAATTTCACGTAACTTTCTCATCGTCACAGAAATTGATAAAATATTTTAACGACTAAAACACGTTGGTTTACCGAATATTTTTCCATAATAAATTTGCCACGTCTCTACTTCACGATTAACAAATATGAACTGTCAAGACTAATGTTTACCAAAATGGCGGCAAAACAAAGTAGTATACTTTCCGGGCGGACACCCTGTATCACATTTTTACATGAAAATTGCCAGCAACAAAAATACAATATTGTATCATAATACAATAATACAATCGGTGCAGCAATACAAGGCGTCAGTGAATTGAACAGTTTAGTTTAACGTAATGAAGAAATATTATATTTAAGCTTCTCTAAAAAACCCATTAACATTCTTATTCAAAATTGACTAAAAATCTTCCTAGTCAAACCTCGTCTAAAATATTACTACACACTATAAATCTTTCCTGCCGCCAAATCAGACAAAAAATTACACCCACTTTGTCTTTTGTCTACCAAAGATTAATTACGTTCTTTATATTCTATAATAAATTATTTGAACGTTGCCAACAAGACCTAAAGAAAAGATTTTACACAACAAAAGCATCTGGTCTTCCTATAAAGAAATAATTCACATAAAAACACAAACCCGCCACTAAAACAAAGATGGCACAAAGAAGAACAGCTAATTACGAAATCAGTTCAGTGTCACTAAATGGCAAATGTGATGGATTGATTCAATTTATTTTTATATTTAATTTTTTTTAAGGAAGGCAAAACGTACATATAATTTTCGGTAAAAAAGTGAGTTTTCCCCGAATTCTTTATTGTTTTTTCCCAAAACAAACATTAATTATTTTAAAAATCTTTTTAAAAGAGGAAAAATGTGCTGCTCTATTTCACTTTAATTAAAATTTTTCGTTTTGTGTTCACAACTGAGTCAATTTTTCTACTTTAAATATGTTTTTTATTTAGATTTACGCTTTACAGAAAACTCAACTCTATAACCTGAATGTTGGCCTTTCAGAAGTTTTATTTTAACCCATTAACCTAGATATACATATAGGCTTTAAACTTCTGTCGCAGACTACAGAAGAAAGCCTAGTTCACATCACCGAAACTTTTCGTGAAGAGAATACCGAACGCTCGGAAGTTTTTAATACAAAACTCAGGGAAATGTTACTTTAGCAAGCATATTGCTGGGTGTGAAAGAGCAATAAGTGCTAACAAGTTAAGAAAATCAACGAAAGCTAACTAGGGCAATACTACAGTATTAATCAGCAGGGAGAATATAAAAAAAAGAAACAACTCATTAAGGAAAGAAACTGTAGCAAAATTAGAAAAGACCCTAGAAATGATCGCACTACCAAAATACAGCAATCAGAAACTCCAATGAAACCAATAGTAGACTACAAATCAGCGCCATGCTACAAACTCTCAAAACATTTAAAAGAAGAATTTAGATTTTCCAAACACGTACACAGTAACCAACACGACAGAATTAATTGAAAATCTAAACGCCGTAGAGATCACAGAAAACACGAGTCCAATATCATTCGATATCTAGCACAAATACCTTAAAAACTACACTACAACAGAACTACTTCCAACTCAACAACGCCATCTATAGACAAACAAACGAACTTGGAATGATAAATTCAACCTCAGCAATACTCATGGAAGTGTTTGTGCAATATCTGGAAGGACAGTAGCATTCTACGTACGATACGTGGATGACATAACATGTGCAATCACGGGGAAAACTATTCAAGATGTCTTCTTTTATAAACGAATTAAATTCTTTTCAAAAGTATTTAATAGAATAAATTTACATTTCTGGTTGAGAAATTAAGTTCTGTAAAAGCGATATTGCGTTAGAATTCCAAAACTTTCTTTATCAAGAAACGGCAGCAATATTTCTGGTTAAATATACTATTTTCAGCAACATTTTTATTATTGAAAAAAAAATATATGAAAAACAAGTCGCAAAGTATAACTTGAAGTTTGCGAACCTTGAAAAATTTCATCTGTCAAAGATTAATGGAAACAATTCTTTGTTGTAATCTTCAGTAATATGACTCAAAATCTTTTCTGTTTATAACCAAATACAATAGTTACAAAAAAAAAATATGTAAAAAAGCCAAGACACACGCTCAAACCCAATAAAGATATGAGCGCAATATGCTGAATTCATTATATCATGTGCGTTTACGAAAAAGTTTTTACAATCTAAAGAAACACTTGAAAAACTCGAAGGTTTTTATAACGCAATTTCGTTTCATAAAAACACTATTTAAAGAAACTATACCAGCAATAGCAATGAAAAATGACAAAATATTAAGGATTAACGTGATATAAATTCCGAGTGCTTCATTTACTATTTCTTTACACAGTTGTTTTGGTAGTTGCTCTAATTTTTTTTCAGCAATAAAATTATTTTAATTTAGAAGTCTTAGTAGTCATGCGACACATTCAACGAGGTAGTCGTAGAATAGCAAACGTAGTTGTCGAATAACAATGAAGTAGCACTTGAAGTAGTCAAAAAATAAGAGAGCAAAACATAATAAAAGGAACAGTCATGAGAGTGTGACAAGTGTTGCCGCTTTTGTGCCATCAGGTACAAATAAGAAAATTGTACGTCGCAAATAGAAAAGGAAAAATGTTTGAAAGAAAATATAGATTTTTCAATAGATTGTCTACGAAAACTTTTAAATATACGTTCTTTTTATATATCTAAAGTAGTACAAAAGCCACTAACAAGCACGGTACAGGGTAAGCTTAACATAAAAATATTTTCTGTTAAAGAAAATATGGCGAAAAAGTAAAAATTTGTACGACTTAATTTCAAGAAAAGTAGTCTTAGTACAAAAAAGCAATTATTTCTTAAAAATTCTCTTTTTTTTCTGAAAAGTATTGCTCTGTAAAACATTGTTTTGCTCTTGGGCTTGGGTTTATATTGAATTGCTTTCGAACAAGCCCATTTTTATAAGGAAAAATCCAGAAAATCCAGAATATTTATATATTGTCAATCGAATAGGGGTTTAACATAAACCTGTTTGCTTCCTTTTTCTGTTTTTTTTTTTTGTAAAAAGAAGGCATTTTGTAATAAAAAAACCTGATTTTGTAAATACGTATTTCTACTTCTGTAAAAACCCCCACTGTAAAAGGTTTTTATGTTATATTTATAAAAATAGAAATTTTTTAATAAAAAAAAACATATGAAGGTTTTTCAAATCGCCTTAAATTAAAACAAAATTATGTTTATTAAAAACTTTTCATATCGAAAAAAACATTTTTGTTTAGTATACGAGTACATTACAGTACGTTAAAATGTTATATTCGAAGTTAAATTACCAAACCTATCAGCATTTTAAGTGAAGTACGTAAAATCTTTGGTGCTGGTCGAATCCACAACCTCTAAAGGAACCAAAAAACACCTAAAAGCTGACTCTTTTTGGCAAAAAACATTTTCATAATAACAACTTCTCTATGTGTCGATCGAGCAAAAGCTTCTAAAAACTTATTGCTAAAAATGTCAATGTTTACAAATTTCGTATGAATTTACCTTAACTCGTAAATCAAGTCCACATATTGAATGACCGCTGACTGAAAGTAGGGTGACAAGCTGGGCAATATTTAGTATTTTAAGTGAAAATGAAACGAAGTAGGAATTTACTGAATATAACTCTTATTATTTGTAGTCGCAAAAAGGAATAATCTATCAATGAAGATAGTAACATTAATTTAATGCAGTGTTTATATAAAAAAAAATAAAAACATTCCCAAAAGAGCAGTTGACACGTTCGTTAATTGATTAGAGAGTAAATTGCTAAGTTGTTCCTACTATTGTTCCACGTTGTGCACAAAATAAAATCACTTGCTCAATTACAAAAAGGTTACTCGAAAACAAGATCAATTTTTAAATATCACTGGAGCAATTCATACTCTCAAAGAATAGTTTGCAGAAAGTTTAAAATATTCTCTAGTTCAAAAACCAGCCCTTCGGGATTATGTAAATCTTAGAATTAGTTTTCAACTTTGTTCAACTACAAACACGCACCTTACTTTATGCGATTACATATCGCGTTTAGCAATACACTCATCCATATACCAACACTAGAAGTACATCAACAAGGAAAAGTTTTTATTTCAAGTAATAAAAAGCTCTCAGCTCTCAGCTCCAACAAAAAAAAATTGTGCTTAAAAACCAATAGCAGCACCTTATGTTTGTATTTACTTTCTCTCTTTAACTCTAAGTACTTTTTATGTCAGTGTGTTGTCGAAGTTGTTATTTTTCTCTTTTGATCCTGTATCGTTAAACCAATTTTCTACACACTCGTGTTTTCTTTATAATTTACTTTAAAAATACAGCTTCATTCAAGGTTAAAACGTAAATATTGACATTTGATTTTCTTAAAATGTAAGTGGCCCTGTTTAAAAGAATTCATAGATGTTTTTTTTAATTATTCTTCTGCTTCTTAAAACAAATTATTTCATAGCACTGTGGGTAGCATTTCAATTATAAAATTTGTTTTGTTGCTTTGAACTAAATTAGATTGGTCAACATATCGTTGCCATTTGGTAGGAGGGTAATTATGGAAGTGAAATATTTTGTATTAAGAAGTTTTCAAACTTTTATGTTATTTATTGTATTTTTAAATACATTCTGATTTTTAATAACAAAATATTAATTGGTTCTGGAGTTCGTAAAATTTTACATTCGTAACTTTTCATTCCAATTGTTCAATAAGTTATATTTGGCTAAATACACTGTTTACAACAATTATAAATTGAAAATCACTAGTCTGAAAAAAAACTATTTAAAAAAGTATCCGAAAATCTATTTATTCGTTAAATTCGTTTAACCTGTTGTGTTACATAAAATTTCAATAAGATTTTTCTCCTGCCAACATTTTCTGCGAAAAAAACGTTAATTAAAATCAACTACAATTAGGTTTTCTGAATTTTCATTTCTCTATTAACTCTTTTCATTCCAGAAATACAGAAGTTTGTAAAGGTCCAATTACTTCTCATATAATTTACTGTGATAAAAATATTGACAAGTTTCGCACAAAGTAAGTATAAAATGGTAGCAAAAGGAATAGTTAAAAATTATCTGTAAAAAGAAGAACTTTAGTTTTAACAAATACAATTTTTTTTTACAAATTAAAAAAAAATCTTCAATATTAAATTGAATAATTAAAAAAAAACTTTTGCGTTTTAAATAATTTATAACCGTGTTATCGATAACATTTTCTATAGAAAAGTATGCTATCAATAATATTTTTTAAAAAACAGATTGCTATCCATAATACTTTCTTTAACTTATTTTACAAAAAATCGATAACATTTTTTACCGACTATGTAATTTATAACAAATTTTGTTGGCGATAACATTTCCTATAGAAAACTTTATATTTCGCATAGAAATTTTTCTATCAATAAACAAAGGTCTTTATAGGAAATTTTGATTACCCCAAGTTTTTCGATGAAAATTTAGCATTTTATATACAAAGTTTTGACACCGATAACATATCTATATCGGATTTTGATCAATGATGTTTAAACCACAAAATTATGCTACCAATAACATCCTTCACAGAAACTTTTGCTCGTAATATCATTTCCTATACACAAATCGTTGATCGTTCTGCGTTTTGCTTTAAAAGTTTTCCAATTCTGTAAAGAAAATTTAACTGCCTATAAATTAAAAGAAAAAAAATTTTCTGCTGATAATATTTTCTATTACAAATTTTATTATCGATTATATTTCGTGATAAAATTTTCTGTAACAAATTATGTGCCGAAGAATTTTTTATAGGAAAATTTGTTATCGATAACTTTTTTGTAGAACGTTATCTTTCTGTTGATAATATTTTCTGTGAAGAATATTTATGTACTCGTTTATAAAATATTTTCTATAGCAATTTTTTAGTTGATAACATATTCTTCAGACCAATTTTTTAAAATTGGTGTTTTTTATACAAAAGTCGTTGAAATTTTTCCTACCGATAACATAGTGTTCAAAAGCAGCTTCTATATGCTACGGATAACATTTTCCATATCAATTTTTTCATCGTTTTTGCATTTTGTATAAAAAGTTTTATTATCGATAAAATTTTTTACACAAAATTTCGTTATCGATACGATATTCTTAGTACAGAGTTTTGCCGTGGATTTGAAGTATACATAGCAGTTTCTACAGAAAGTCGTTTCTATAGTATTTTCTATTAGAATTTGTTTTTATGATCCGCTTATTTTTACAGCAAAATTTTACTTTTGTAAGATACAGCCATGTTTTTATTTTAGAAGTTGTTCAAAAAGTAGCTATTTTTGTATTCGTTTACACAAATAAATCTTACATTTTTCTCTTTTCTTAAACATTATTATGCTATCTTATTTTGCGCGACTTCGCTTACAGTTCCAAACTTATACATGGCTACCTCTTGCTTCGAGTCTGTCTGTTGGGCACAGCAAATACTTAAAATATAATTGTTTTTATATGTCGCGAAATACGCACACCAACAAGCTCCATCCTAATTCGTGTGGCAGTAGCAGATATGGCTGTCATGTTGGAATACCTACCGTATGCTGTGTATGACTATGTCTTAAGTTAATGACGGCTGCGTAAGAAGCAAATCAATTGAATTTCATGCCGTCCGCGCTAAACTGTTGTAAACTATCTAATTTTGGCTAATCGCTATGCTGGTTGTTTGGCGTTACTTAACTGTAATATATATCCACCGGTGTTTATTTATTGGCAGTGGCAATGGTGGTAACCATGAAGCAAGTTTCGAACGAAATATAACCGTTTACCGATTGTATCACAGCGATATGGCCTTACGTAACAGTACACTACGTATGGATACTCTACTTATTTCTTCGGTACTTAACAAACTAAAACCATGTATTGTCTCAACTGTTCTATAATTACGTTTGATAGCCGCTGTCTTGTAAGTGGAGAAACGCAGGCATATGTTACGATATCACTTATTAAAAGCTGAAGGAATATCCAGGCAATCTACGACGATAAATAAACTGATGGCAGTTTCGTCAGCAAGTCTACTTAAACATGTAAAAAGCAGGAGTCGTTCAGTTTCTATCACTATTGTTACCTTCAGATTTTGGTAGCAATAAAAGTAGTTTATTTTAATAGTCTTACTAGACATTCAAAAAGCAGATAACACTAAAATACCTTGCAACAATGGAGCAGTGATCAAGTGGGTTTCGGGTCGTAGAATAACACTGTACGGAAATTTCTGCGACAAGGCTAGGATGGCTATGGAAAGACCGACATCAGTCTTTCACCGAATATTGGTGCGGTTTTTAGTAGTCTGTAAAGTGGAATTAGTTTTTGATTGTTTTCTTCTTTTTAGTTGCAACCACCTGAGAGAGCTTTAGGACTGATTGGAATCCTCGCTAAACCAACTGGTTAGTAACATTAAAATTTCACAGCTAATATAAATCAGCAGCATAGTTTTCTATTGCTTGTTTTAAAACTGCTAATGTTGGATAAAGTTTTCCTAATGAGCTATCTTAAGCAAATTCACATAGAAACTAGCTTATCTATTCTCAACAAATTAAATTTCACTTTTATATTAAAATGAGTTGGGATAGAATTAGCTAAAAATAGTTTTCGATTATTCGGATCGAAAGCAGCAATCAAATAATGCCATTAGCGAGGTATTACTGAATATTACCGCAGCCTTATTTTGTCACCCGTTGCCTTGTCACTAAGATTTTCAAATATTTTTAATGTCCAAATGTCTTGTCGGTGTTTGAAAAACACAACAAAATATAAAAAACTCTGCGCCAATCTTAAATCCAACAGTTTCAGAAGTGTTTTTAAAGGAAGGTTTAGAGCTTGAACCTTGAACCTACGGAAGGCAGATAAAAAATTATCGAAAAATATAATAAGTTCGCATGGTTAAGGTTTCTTTAGGTTTATAATCATTCGCCAATTCCACTGCTAGTTTTTTTATGTATTAAAAAAAACCGATTAGTAAAAACATTCCAGACACTTCAAAAAAAATATTTTCATTAGAAAAATTCCGGGCTTAATGGCCCGGGTCAGTGAATAAAGAAACTTCAAATAGGGCAGCGAACACTTAACTGCATAGAAACTGGGCTTCTAGAACTTTAGTCTTTTAATTATTCATTACATCAAGAGATTGATCGGTTCACAATGCAAGTGATATTTCTGCTCCCTTTACAGCACACTAATTATTTTAAGTTCATCTACTGGTAAACGAAAATTGTTGAAATAAAAGTTTCTAAAGGTTATGCTAACTTTGATTTAAAATAGTTTTTTTTTTGCTAGAATGCAAACTTTAGGAAAAATAACAAATTGAAACAATGTTTATATTTTTTAGCATTTTGTAAACAATAAAATAATAAACAGCTTTTTCTAATGGTCAGCAGGTGGTACAATAGCTACCAGAAATGTTGTGCATAAGTAATAGAAAAAAAATATAGAAAAAAGTTGTTGTTTTATATTTCATCCATTCAAAACTTTTGACACCCTCAAGTCATATAAATTGACCGACTCGAACAGAAGTGACGTAAAAGGAACTTGTAGTGAATGAAAATAAAACACACAACAGAGCGGTAGGGGGGGGGGGGGGGGTCAGTTATTATAAATATTTTATTCTTCGTTATCAGTAGTCGAGGTTTAGTTTACATATTTTACTAATTGAGTGTTTGGCATATAGAAAACGAAAAGCGGTAGTTTTATTTAAAAAAAAAACAGAAACAAGAAAATTTGAAATGCCCACAGGTATTTTTTGTTCATAATTGGCTAAAAAATATTTCTTCATATCAGAAGAGTTATTCGGATTTTATTCTTTTATATTAAAAAAATAATTTAATTATTTTCAGCTAATTTTTTTAATCCCAACTCATTTTATTATAAAATAAAGAAATTTATTGTTGAGGGTGAATATACATGTCTATATGCATATCCTCCGCGAAAGGTTGGAAAGTTTCGAACGAGTACCATTTCGTTATCTAGTTCTTAATTTGTACAAAATTCACTTGGGAAGTGTAAAAGGTTTACACAATCAATTTTATGCGGGTGTGGTTTATGTTCTTCTAAAACAATATATGGTTGCAATAAACAACAGCATATTTGCGCTATATTGCAGAGAGTGACTGGTGCAACTTATTTGTATGACATGGTCGCCCCATCAAAATGCACATATGTACTTTCTTTTATTAAACGACCCAGATCTAGTGGTTTCGCAAATATGAAAAACAACAACAGGATGAAAAAATATTTTTTGACTTTATTCAAATACCAAAGATCGAAAGTGTAACCTACAGATTGGTACAAGCATAAGGTTGGTATCTTATGTGGGGCCTTTTGAAAGTCACTTTTATCTTTAGACAGACGACCTGAAGATCTTCGTTAAATCCACCTCCGTTACTATATGAATCCTGAAAAGATTTTCCATCAAGGAAAAATTCGTTGATAATTTCTCGTACATGATTTATTCAAAAAACCCAAATGTTTTAACTCACCCACTATCCATAGCTTCAATATAATTCATTTGCATGTCGTTGATACTGCAAGTAGATTTCTTTTATTCCGTATAAAAACGCAGAAAGAACTACTTGAGTGCGCAATTGTTAACGTAATAATTATTGAAATGATTAAAGGTATAAAACTGCAGTCCTTTTATGAAGTGTTTTCCACTGCTGCGTGTTGATAACGAGTTGTGTTGCAGTCGAGTAATAAAGCAATAATGAAAAATATTATGCTACGGCATTGGAATGGGAGGAAGGATATGCTTTCAAAATTTTAATGGGACAGCACTTTTTAACGAACACTTCAATGGTTGTGTTAATTGAGTGTGGAATTATGAAAGCAGGTCTTAAATATTAATGATCCTTTAGCGTAATTGTAAATGGGGTTCTCGCATTATGAAATTTATATGCTTTACGAAGTAAATAGTGAAGACATTTTTATGAAAATGGAGGCTTCAATTGGGACAAAAACACTGTGTTTGAGGTTAGTTAGTGGTTGGAAACGAGCAAATGCTAGTCAATGTTTGCATTTCTGTCATAGTAAAATACACGAATACGTAGCGCTTATAATCGTAAAAAGTTACAATCGAAATCCTTAATCGTAACTTAAATTGCGATAAATATCCCCGTTTTCAATCAAAATAATCGTTGCATCATAGCTACAGTCTAATCAATGGACAGGAATTGGAATCCGCTGTAGTCAATATACTTGGTTCAACAAAATTCAGTATTGCGCCCTGTTAGGAATCGATTTTAGGAGAGAACTGATGATTTTTGGAATGTGATGTACGGCTATCATGTTTTCCTAACGAATTAACTATCTAATGTCCATGGCGTTCAAACGGTGTATTAGTACTTTAGCTTATACCAATAAGCCAAGAACACTAAAGGAACAAATTCGATTCCTAATTTTATTATTAAAACTTAATTCCATTAAATCAACTGTGCGTCACTTCGATGGCGATCGAATCCAGGGCGTTGTCTTGTAAAATATTGAATCGAAATATTACCAGTTACAGAAATGCAAACCTTTAAATTTTATCGTAGCCAACATCAACAATTTTGTGTGACCGCAAAAATAAGGTAAGTGCTATAACAAAGAAACCTAAGAGGCACCGAAGGAATTAGCGAAATAAACGGACGAAATTGTTACAAATTACACAATCAATATTAATGTATGTAACAGTTGTCAGTGTCAGTCAGTTATTTGGATCTAGAGATGGAACTGTGAATAACATTTCATTCATGATCATGCATGCTCACTATATTTATAAAATATATAAATATATAAATTGAAATAACTTTTTTCTGAACATATTGTCTTGTATTTACAAAAAAATTTAATTCGTATTAAAACGAGTTCACTTTTTTTAAGCCGCTTAAATGCGGCTTAAAATATAATTCAAATCAATTTATAAGTTTATTTCCCTTTACAGCTCTAAATGTCTTGCATAAAGTTTATTTTAAGTTCAAGAATTTTTTCCATAGAAATTTGATAAGAAAATTTTAGCAGTTAAAAGAACCTCTCCAAGCTTAGAATGTGCTGATCACCTGCATATTTGTGTGTTTGTCCATCATTTATCTTTAAATTATTCCGCATTTATTGCTAACTTTTTCACTTTGTATTTTTAAGAAAATTTTAAAAAGAAAGTCATATTTTACTCTAGAAAAAATTTTAATGAAAGTTTTCTTATAACTTGCAACAATGTGTGTCTTGTGAATTGCAGTGACTGGACTTTTTTATGTTGAATTTTACTTTTGAATTAAAATAATAGTTTTTATATTTTATTTCCCCAAACGTCAGCCAAACACTATAAACTATTGAGTCAAGTATTCCATTTTTTCATCTGTCAGAATTAAAATTTTTTTTAATGTTGCAGAAGTTGATGAAAAATAAATAAAAACTAAAAATCCCTACTGTCCCCCATGAATTATTGAATTCAGTTTTTTCTTGATGTTGGTCATTATTATATCCTACAACGAATTGCAGGTATTTTTTTTACCAAGGAAACCCTTGAGATTCAACTTCTCTAATCTTTCTTGAGAGTTCTAAAGACGAAGAAATATATTGAAATCAAACATCAAAGTTATGTTTCGGAAACGTCGCAAGAGCAATGTTGTAGTATGACAGTGACAACGGAATTGTTTGTTTTTCTATTCTACTTTTTGGATCTCATTTATTTCATTTTTTGTTTATTCCTATGAAAATGTGTGGTAGTATTAATCTGTAAATGTGTTAAAAATAGGCAAAAAGTGAAAGAAAAATTTAAGTTATTTGACCTGTTTTAGACACAATTTAATAAATATTTAACACTCTCCAATAGGAAGTAGATTAAGCATTTAATCAAGAGTTCAATATGGAATTAATACCGGGGAAAAAACCGGGCGATGACTGCACAAAAGTTGTATGAAATATTAAATTTTAAATGAGAATTAATTAGCAAAAGGTCGCTGATGTCAGTCTGTGTCATCCAGGTTGTTTAGCCGACGGGTATTGTTTGTTATTCAGTAACTGATAAGAAAGCACTTTGGCCATTCCAAACCACTTAGACTTCTAAAGTGTTACATCAAACCCCTACATCTTATGAAAACCAGACTTGCCGAAAACATTGTCATTGACCTTGAGGGTGTGCAAAGAAATCCGATGGAGTCTATTCCAAGAACTCAAATTCCCGTTGACTACATATGTATATGTGAACATCTGTTCCGATCAGCTGATCCTAAAATTAATGTTCCACGACAAATCACATACAGAGATAAATAGCTGTGTCGATAAACCATAGAGACCTCTCAAATAAAAGAAGAATGCCTTTAATTTCTTAAGCAAAACTTGTTTTATTATATTTTAATATTAGGAACATTATTTTACTGAAGATACAAAATAAAAGAAATGCAGTATCCACTTCACTAATTAATATAGGAATCTTTCATTATTTGAATTTTTAAATTTCATACATATTAACTAAGCAATACACAATGATGGTCTATGTTCACGCCTAAACAAGAACTATGTTTATATATTCCCTTTGGTTTGAAACTATGGCATGAGCGCGAATACATGCGCGAGAATCTGTGGTTCTGGTAAAAACTTCAGGTACAACAATTCTTGAAGAACAACTAACTATTAATAAAAGGTGACTTAATTTGGGCTTCCACCTTGAACTACATAAAGAAGATTAAATGCAAGTTCCATAACTTTTATTTTGTGTCTTATCTCTTCTTTGACTCGCTTTAGCGGGGAACTTGCGACCTCAGTAGTTGGCGCGTTGGCCATTAATCATGCGATGGCTCTGGATGCCATAGTTCGTAACACAGTCGCTGGCATTCACAGAGTCCTCCTTCGTCGGTACCACTCTGTAGTAGTAAATAATAGGGGAAATAAAATAATGAATAACATAGCGTACTAGCGTTAAGTACTGCACCTGCATAGTACCAGGGGCGATACAACCCTCTTCTAACAATGAATATGACGCGAAATTGCAAAGTGGCTGAATATATTCCATCCTCTCTACTTCATTATATCTCAGTTCTCTACACTATCCCTTTCCATAGAAAGTAGCACGATTATTCAAATAATAATCAATAGGCATTAAATTGCCTGAATTCACTTTCCTTAAAAAAAATTTGAGACCCAAACACGGCAATTTTCTTGTTAACAAATCACTTGAGGTAAAAATGTTCTGATCACTAAATTAGATTTTGTGTCTTGTTCAGCTATACCACTTCTTGGGGTTTAAATGTTTTAACAACTTGAATCTTGTAAATTCTTGTAAATGTTGCATACCGATTCATGTCCATCGAAATAATGGTGATTGTTCCACCAAAATATTTACTAGCAATCGTTTTGATGACGGTTGAATTTTTCAAACTTTCATTATTCCGGAGTTTATGTCGGTGCGCGTACACTTCTTTTCGCCATAAAAATTGAAAAATTGCATTTATCTAGAATTATGTCACTTCCTCTGATTGGACGGAGATCATTTTTAAGATATGACCATGAGAATATTTCAACCTATTAGTCTATACGCTTGTCGAGTTTAGCAGGTTAATGCTAATGCTTGTTTAAGACACAAACCACTCAAAATAAACTAGTAACCGCGATGTTGAACTTGCCATGACATTTCTGCATTAAATACCTACACGACGACTATAAAACAAAATATGATTTAAGACAAAATATTTTATACAATTGAATGCTTCATATCATCCTACACGTTAACCAACGACCTTGTTATTGCCAATTTTTATACTTGAAGTTAACTCTATTTATAAGAAACGTTGTGCATTTAGTAAGTTGATGATTTACTTGTAGCATAATAGATCCGGAAGTTCCTTTTTATAATTTTTCTGAGGAAATCGACTTGACAATGTACTAAATGCCATTTAGTAGAACATAGAGATTTATAATTTTTTAGAAAAAAAGTTAATATCTAATTAAAACTCTTTAAATTGTACGATAACATTTGGTAAGGTAAATAATTTTTTAACAAAAAAAAAAAATTAAATATAAAAATCGTGCAATGAAACTCATGATTCTGCGAAAATTTTGTACAGTAAATTATTTAAATACAATTTATTTACGGATAAGGTTGTCTTCCAATCACTCACACGTCTACCTCTAATGCAACTTTTTTAAATAACAAAATTTAACATAATTCTTGGTATTAATTTAATTGCAAGAGATTACAAAATGAACAACCTTCGAAATTTTTAGTTACATTCCATCAAATATTTAAAATACTCTGAACTTCGAGTCTTTTAAAACAAAAATAAATTTAAAACGAAAAAATACAATTAAAAAGTTTTCAACCTTGGAACCGTGATGGAACCGCCAACTTAACCCAAGATGGTTCCATTACAAAATTGAAGCAATTTTTAAATAAAAAATAATTTAAATTTAGTTATAAACAAATTTCTGCTTATTTTCTTTTTTTGCAAGAACACATAACAATTTTGGATACGTGTCATTGTTTTGTGTACGCGAATTCTTTCAAAGATTTAGTGTAGCGAAGCAAATTCACATATATTCTCTCTGTATGCTTTTTCTAGGTCACACTTATGTCACATTGTATGTATTTATGTTTTTATCATATTAAGTTACAAACCCACAATCCCTTCGTAGCCACCGTCAAAGTATTTCCCACCAGGTATTTAATTTATTTTTTATTTAGATATAAAATAGTTTTTGCACAAGTGGTCAACTTGTTTTACCTTAAAACTTTCATTTTTATTTCGTTGCTATGCAACAATTTTCGGTTGCCGATACAACTGTTCTTTCAATTTGTGCCCTGCGAATGCAAATGTTTGTTATTTGTGGTTACATCGATTACTTGGAAAATAACAATTCATATTCTGTGTGAATGCAATAATCTATTTCCTGGAATTTTGAAAATTAAGAGGGTAAAACTTGTTTATGAAATAGAAGCATCGAAATACAGGCACCCTAAGAAGGGGAGTAAACGTTTTTATGCTTTGATTAGATTGAATATTTGTTACCATTCTACAAGCAGGAGTGATGTATAGGGAGAGAGCAAGAGATATACGAAGGGAATGTGCTAAATGTAAAACGAAGACTAAATGAAATTATGTGTTTATCTTGAACTACAGGAAATATGAAGTGGCTATGAAAACAACAAAAACACCAAAGGCAGTCAGTCTATATTCAAAAATAGCTCGATTACTACCTGGAAACGCTCACAAGACTCTGAAGAGCTAGATGACGGATAGAAGATTAAAAGTAAGATAAAAATATCAATTTAAAAAAAAACTTAAAATCTCTGCAGAGGTAATTCAAGGAAGTAATACTAAGACCGCTATTATACATCATTTATACAGCGGATATGCCAACAAGCCCAAATACGTTTACGTCAACGTTTGCAGATGACACTGCATTTATAAGTCTTAAAAAAGGCCGAAAAGTTATATCCGAACAACTTTAGTCTCATGATAATGAGCAGGTTAATCCACTGATATGTGTTCATGTAACGTTACCCCCCGAAGAAGGACAAATTTTCCACCCATATGAAATATTTCGGTATACACCTTGATCGACGCCTAAATTGGTCCCGTCATATTGAGACCAAAATAACTCCCAAGAAAATTCGAACAACTGAGCTACTCTGGTTAAAAGGTCCTCACTCGAACTTGGCTTTGGAATACAAACTCGTCTTATACAAAACTGTTATAAAGCCAATATGGTCATATGATATTCACCTGTAGGGTACTGCTTGGATATTTTCATTTCTGGTATATAAGAAATGGAGATCAAGAAGTTTCCACTATTCAGATAGAAGTAAGAACATACACCACAAAATACGTCAACAAACTAGAGGTCCACACTAACACTTTTGTTCGCAAGTTATTATAATTTCGCGAGCACCAGGGACTAAAAAACACTGACACCTTGAGCCTGACGGGACGGCTCACCCAACGCAATAATTGATAGTATATTAAGATTTGCATACAATTGATTAGTTATGACATTGGTAATGATTCGTAAATAATATTTTAGAGATAAGATTTCATTACCTATTATAATTTTCTTTTAGAAATATTCTTTAAAATAAAACTAAAGCTTAAAGAAGAAGAATATAAATATTTATTCATAACGCATTTTAACCTACAAAAAAATCTTATTTATACCCTGATCACTCATAATAATACAGATTCATATCAATGTTAAATTTGTGTTAAATTTTCATGTTACTATTTAAACAGTAACAATCAACACAACTCAGTAAACTAGCTATAAGCACAACAATAAAATAGAATCCCGCAGGCGTTTCAGTGTAAACATATTTGAAAAAATAAACAAATCTGAACTTGGCACTTAAACATACATGTCTTCATGTCTTAACACTGGGTACGTGTCAAGCAGCAGTTTTATGAGAATAACAACATCCCACAGACTGTTATTGTTTATAATTTTGCGAAGTGCTACTAAAGAATATGCGAGGAGTTAAAATGGAAAACTATTCAAGACTAATAAAGAATACAATAATTTTTTGCTTTTGAAATTGTAAAGTGTTTAGCCATCCTTCTAATAATGCTGTTCATTATTTGGCTTTTAATTTGACAATTTGTTAAGAGGACCTTTATAACATTGAATCTACTTACATTTTACAACATCAGCAAGCAAGCATTAGGAAATTAAAAAACTTGACGATTTTGTTGACCTGATTCTTGCAAACTAAATAGGCGATTTTTTCCTAATATCGTCTGGGAACCAGCTTGTAAACAAAATGTCAGCTGATTATCTGAACACTGTCAATCCTGGCAATCTGTACAGGGCACAGACTGCAATGCCTTTTTCATTTATTTTATTTTTAATAAATAAGTACACCACCGTTTCCAGAAACATTCACCAAATTGCATCTTATAAATACAGGGTGTCCGCCGGGAAGGTATACTACTTTGTTTTGCCGCCATTTTGGTAAACATTAGTCTTAACAGTTTACATTAGGCATCCGTGAAGTAGAGACGTGGCAAATTTATTATGGAAAAATATTCGGTAATCGTTAAAACATTTTATCAAAATCAATCATCGATTACTGTGACGATGAGAAAGTTGCGTGAAATTTTTGGGAGAAACAACGTGCCAACAAGAAGCACTATTTTTCGTGTGGTGAATGATTTCGAAGGAACCGGGACTGTAGCTGATAGGACCAAGCATGGACCACAACGTACTGCAAGATCGGCTAAAAACATCACTGCTGTTCAAGAAAGTGTTCAAAACAATCCATCAACCTTAATTGGACACCGTGGTCAGGAGCTTGGACTTCAAAGGACAAACTTTGGACACAATTTTGCACAAAGATTTGCATTTGTTTCCATTTAAGATTTAGTTGACACAAGAGCTTCTTCCAGAAGACCATTTTCGCCGCCGTAGGATGCTACAGCCCGCCCATGACAACCCCGATTTTCATGAAAAAATCATAATGAGTGATGAGGCACATTTTCATTTGAACGGATATGAGAATAAACAGAATAGTCGTTTCTGGGCAATGGAAAACCCTCAAATTATTCAACACACACCTTTGCAATCATTAAAAGTGACAGTCTGGTGTGCCATTTGGTCAGGAGGAATCATTGAACCTGACTTCTTTGAAACTGAAAACGGCGTAACGGTAACTGGCAATGGGGATCGATATCGTGATATGATTGAAAACTTTTTAACGCCACAACTGCATGCTGTGGGCTTGACTAACATGTGGTTTCATCTCGCTTACAGCCAGTATTGCAATGGAATTACTACGAGACCTCTTTCCACAACAAGTTATTTCAAGGAATGGTGATGTTGATTAGCCTCCACGGTCATCTGATTTGACTGCTCCGGACTTCTTTTTTTGGGGATATCTGAAAAGCAACGTTTATGCTAACAGATCAGAACCGCTGGAGCAACTCAAACAAAATATTCGTGATGAAATTAATAAAATACCCCGTGAAATGTGTGGGAATGTAATGTGTTCAAAAGGACTCGCATTTGTGAGGCTAACAGAGGCGGACATTTATCTGATATTGTATTCCATACATAATTTCCGACATTAAATAAAACATTTATCATTCTCCTTCATCTAATCAAAAATTATAAACAAACAAAGTAGTATACCTTCCCGGCGGACACCCTGTATATGTTAAATGACTGAACCGACTTCGTTTGTATCCCACCATAAAATGTTTTGGTTTTTCATAGACACAAAACTGGACTTTACATTTCACCTTTATTACGTTATAACCAGAATTTAATTTATCTTTACGAAAACCATATTGTCTTGGATTATATCTTCATAAGGCTGTGAGTAATAGAGTAGCTTTTTCATTATATCTACCTTTATTACTCTATGGGATTGAAATATTTTTAGGAACATCGCAACAGTATATTAATAGGCTAAGGATCTGTTTTAATCGGGTAGTAATGTTCTGGGCATATAATTAGCATATTAGGTTCTAATTTCGAGAGCTTTGTCAATCAAAGATTGCTACCTCAATCCTTGAAAAGTAAAAAGTACGGTAAGCCGCCATGTCTCTTGGATAAAGAAGATCTGCCAAAACTAACTTTACTACTTCTAAACTCTATAGTCTTATGAAATTAATCAAATAAAATGACATATATTCATGTAGAAAATAAAACTTTCTGGTTTCTTCTTATAACCGAATGTAATTATATCTTGATTTAAAATTTCGATTAAGTGATTTGATATAGTTATTTTTAGATTTTTCGTTAGCAGAAAGAAAAATTACACTGAAGATAGTACATAACCAAAACCGGTTTGTCTTCAAACCAAACTTGATGAAAGATGACGCAAATTCGTTGCACAAAACTAATTAAAATGTGCTTAAGTAGCGTCCATCCATACTGTGACGCTGGAAGGTCACTGCATCTAACAAGTCTATGACATTTAAATCATAAAACTAATAATTTGCCAAGAAAAATAATTATGATTAATTAAATAAACTAAAACAAAATACCAATAATTAAATGTAAAACCGAATAGAGTAAAATATAATCAGAAGTAAATGTGTAAATAAAAAAACAAAATTAAATTAATAAAAAATAAAACAAAAGAAAATAAAAAGCACTAATTAAAAATAAATTAAGAGAAGACAACAAATAAAATAAAATGAAACAAAATCTTTTATTGTTAAAATATTAAAGAAATATCCTCACAGTAATTATTTGACTTTTTTTTTACCGATTTTGAAAACTTTCGATGTCTTTAGTTTATCCGTTTATTAATTTCAAAATTCGTTTTTGATTGATTTTTATTAAAATCTCAAATTTTTCCATGTGTGTATTTTATCTGTCAGTCTGCATTTTCAAATATAATAAATTTGAAATGGGTTAAAAATCCTTCTCTAAATCAAACCCCTTTAAAAAGATTCCTTTTGTAATCGATTGTAGGAATTAATCCTGCTTATAAATCTGTGTTAATATAAGAATTTTTTGTTGTGGGACCTTTTGTTAAAACTTTAATATTTTGGTGTTTGATTTGCCTGGATTTCTCATTTGGTCTAAGAAAGTTTAGTCATAAGACGTTTAAGTTTTTTCAAAAGTTGGGTAAAGGTTTCCTCAAGACCTGGCCTAAGCAACCAGCGAAATGTGCATAGAGACTAAATTGCATGATTTTATAATAAAAATGAGTTGGGAGTAAAAATTTAGCTTAAAAATAATTAGTTTTATTTTTCGCCAAAAAACATCCCAAAAAACTCGACTTTAAATATTTTTTTTGTTCTGAATGCAATCGTGGTAGTATCAGTAATTGCTCTTCAGTGATCTTTTCCAGAAATTAACGGTAATTCCTGGTTTCAAGGTTTTTGGAAATTTAAAAGTTAATTATGGTTACTTCCATCTCGTTTTTACTTGAGCAATAAGAAAACAAACTTTTTCTTTTGTTTATGGAGTGTCCCATTTGCCAAGGGAAATCAATTTCACACAATTCTATGGCTGGATTTTTCTGGATTTAAATCTTTTATGTGTCTGATTACGTACTTAGTTTATGAAAATAGTTATTCTGTGAATGCAACAATTCTCATTATTTCCTTTGAATAAAATTGAAAACATTCTTCGTCAGTTAAATGTTTCAGAAGTGCAAACAATTACTACAAAGAATTCCTTCTTGTGTTTAAATCGAATTTACAAATTCAAATTAAGATTTTGTGTTATTGAATTCATTTAATGTTTCTGCTTCATTAGTCGTAAAATATTAAGAAATTTTCTACATTATTTTGTTACACGATATATTTATTTTTGTTTTGATAACTAATAAAATTTAAACGCAAATTTGAAGTAAAAGAAATTAATTTTTATGTTCTTTGAAGAGCATGAATGATTGCTAATTGCAGTTTTTAGCAATAATTGAATTAATTCACATTAGAATAGAGACCAATTTCTTTAATTTATTTTATTTCTTTTCCTTCAGCCGACGAACCCCATGCAGAATGCCCATTTGTCTTTTAGATGTTTATAGGGGTTTAGTAGATTTTTATTACGGAAAATTGTCAGATATGTTCTCCACTAATGCTGATATGACAGGGCACATTTAGCATATGTATATGTTCCAGATGACGTTAATAATTTTCCTTTCGGATGATATATCTCTTACAAGTGCATGTCCGGAATCGGGGACTGTATACTTGAGACAGGATTACAGGACATGGAAAAGTATTAAATATGACTTACGATTAATATTATTTAAACATTTACATTAGACTAATACCAAAACGTGTCTATTCACCAACAAGCCCTCTACTCGGAAACCTTTGCAGTTTTAATTAAATTAAAATCAGAAGAACGTTAATATTTTCCACTCTAATTCTCATTACTTGACCGAAGATTTTCTCATTTTTTTAAATATTTTCCATGGAAGCCAAGGTATTTTTAGTAAAGTTTACAGACCGAGAACTGCGGGATCTAAGCGCTGCCGTACAAAAAGAAAACCATTTAAAATAATAAATATGATGTCCATAATTTGAATACATTTCACACAGCTTATTTTTTTAAATTTTATTTTTCTGAATTTATAATAACTTTAAATGAAATTAACAGCTGTTCTTCTTTAACTAATTGTGTCATAGTCGTCGAATTTGCGTTACGAATTTTAGTCAAATTTTTCGTTATACTGTGCAAAATTATTTTTATGCCACAAATCATATAATCGCAAGTCAATCTTTATTGTCACACAATGGTAACACTGTTTCAATACAACTCTGCCATGACTGCCAAATGATCAGCTGGTACGAATCGTATTATGGTGTGTATATGTGAGACTTAGCCAAACAAGCATGCGTATACGGTAGAGAAGTCAGAGAGCATATAGGTAGCAAGGCGGTAAGACCTACTTATTAATTTTAGAATTTTATTTAACTTTCTTATTATTTATTGCGAGACAGCAAATAGTTGGGCCAGAAATTTAGTCGTCTCAACTACTTGTATCTTAACTATTTTAGAGTTTTGCTCAACTTAATTAAGTTAGTCTCTCGCGCCACCAACTGGTAGCGAAACCACTGGGAGTAAATTGTGGCATTCGATATCGTTCGAAATTTAAATAAAACATAATAGAAATTCAATGGAATATAATAGAAATTTCTATCGATATCGAATGCCGTAATTTGCCCCCTGGTGTTTTCGTGTCAGGCTAGAATTTTATTCGCCCTGACAAGAGAAGCCAGTGAGTAAGGTGAAGCTATACCACCTGGGCCAGAATTTTATTCGCCCCAATTTGTATAGACGAGTAGTGGATAGACACTTCTCAGGCGGTAAACGGTTAGGCCAGAATTTTATTCGCCCCATCCGAGTGCGGTCGGAGTTGAGTGAGCAGAGGAGACATCTCTTAGGTTCGGGCCAGAATTTTATTCGCCCCGACAAGAGAGTCAATCCTTGTCCCTTCACCTAAAGCATTAGTCAGACGAAGAGAGTCCATCTGAGCTTCTGGTATTGTCGAATCAATCCAGAATGTTATTAGCCCTGACAAGAAAGGCCAGAATAAGAAGTGCTCTCTTAGCATCGGGCCAAAATTTTATTCGCCCCGAAGAGAGAATCGGCTCATGTGCGCTCGCAACGAATAGTGGCATTACCTTCTCTAAGCGTCGGATGGTGTGAGGAGCTGATTAGAGTACCAACGAATGTGTCAATGGCCACCGAAGGTCCATTGAATTTCGTGTCGCGCTGTACGTAGTAATTTCAGTTGATGAATAAAGATTATAACGTTGTTGAAAACATGTATATAAACTCGTCTCTCTCTTGGAAACAAACAAGTATTTTCTTGTCACGAACCCTGGGAGCCGCGGACTCTACTCCAGCTAACTGTGAAAACACGTCGTTACAAGCTTCATTTTTCCAAGTTGGTGATAGGTTTTCGTTTGTTGCTTTAGTTTTAAGTTGGTTTTTGTTCCTTATTTAAATCTATAAGACACATATGTGTGAACTTAAGAATATGAGAAATATGCTTAATATATTTAATAGAATTTTTCGGCAATGTATAAAGTCAAGATCCAGTAGTGGGAAGCAGTATATTTTCTTTAGAAATGTTCTTCGAAATTTGAAAATTTACCTTTTACACAGTTGCCAAACCACAAAACCTAAAGCTGCATGAGCCCTTGGGCTACGTAACCAGCTTTTGTGCTCTCAAGTTTTCGTGCACTTGGTCGAGTATTTATGTATTCTAGCACAGTGGTATTAATATGTAAATTTTTGTCTAAAATGAAAATTTTGTTGAATAATAATCTCTTGGTTATATTTCCATTAAAAACGATGGTGATATATTGGGAAAAGCACATGAGGATAAAACCTTGAAATGTGGTACTAAACGTTTTTTCAATTATTTTAAAAATGTCTTTGAAATATATTCTTAAAACCAACAAACCTTCGTTTACAAAAACCACTGCTACTCTTGCTAAATTTATACAACTACAAAACGTATGTTTTCAGGTTAGTAAACTTTTAATATCTCTCATTTAGCTAATGCCCTTAAGACAGTAAGTAAGTCAGCACGCAAGTTCTATTTACGAGCATTAATTCTAAAATGTTATTGTGGCTTTTATCTAAATACTCTGGTGTAATTGAGAATTAGCGAATTTGCCAAAGTTTAATCAAAAACAGACAACTGATTATTTTAATGCAACTGGGCTTAAATAACAGAAGGATTTTACTTGCATTTAATTTGAATTAATTAAATATTCATTGGAAATTGTATTAAATAACGTCAAATCTTTTTGAAAACAAATGTACTGATGTACTTTTTGGTGAAAACAAATGTACTGAACATTAAGGTGTTTTAAAATAAGAGCGTAGAACTTTTCTTAGTAAATGAAGGTTGTAAAAATGAGCAAAACAATAATAAAAAAAACACAAAATTTGATGTTGTGAAGAACGTTTTTTTTTTTGAAGTTATGATGAATCGGTTATTCGTTCAATTTTATAACTTCTACATGATAATTTTGTATTCTAGATATAAAAACAAAACTTTTATATGCGGAACAACTTTCAATACAGCCTGTTAAATGAATGAATTTACAAGAACACAAATGTGTTATTTGTGAAAGTGTTAAAAGACGTTCTGGCTGAATTTTGGAATTCTCTGGAATAAAAAATGTCTCCGAGTGGAAAAAGGTAATATCTTGTTCATAATATTTTATTAATACACACTAAGTTTATTTTATTAACACACAGGTATGGATAGATCAAAAAACATATGCGGCGAATTTGACATATCTACGGGAGACAGGAGGAGGGCCAAAGTACCTATCAGCAAACGAGCAATGCATATATGAACTTGTTGCCATGAGGGAATCGGTGGAAAGTTTGGAATATTCGCTAACGTTTGGTTTGCCAGAGCGTTTTGATGGCAATGAAAAACAAAAGCTGAATAAACTAAAAACACCATCCGAAATTTATGACGCAGCAGTTGAAGTTGGTACTGAGCCACCCCGCTGTTCGAAACAGGTAACATCACCAGGTAACATCGAAACATCACCATCGAAAAACCCCATAATTAATGAAGAATGCAGCGAGAAAATAAAATATTGCCTCAAACGAAAAAAAAATGGAACCAGAGGAAAAACTTAGTACAGCTGAGCTCATTGCTAAAGATTTGATAAGTCAAGAGAACTTATGCTCCAAAATTGCTGAAATATCTGATTCCATAAGAACCCACAATAAAGAAGTAGAGAATTCCTTGAAGTGAGCTTATCGCGCGCTAGAGAAAAGCAATGAACGAAAAGCCAAAATATTAAAAATATTTGTTGCTCCATAACGCAGTGATGGAGAAGCGTCTGTGATGCTTCTATGGTGAGATTGGTGCAGTAGTTTACACTGCTGGTCGTCTAAGCGCCTGCCGTTGATGGTTGGCAACGAATACGAAAGGGGCAACCCACGCATCAATATGCATTCATCACAGGTCTACGATGCCTACGGCTCAGCCGGATCTGTCAAAGAAGAACACGAAAGAGCAAATCCACACAGACGTATCCTTCACATACAGGTCAGCGGCTCACAACGGCTACTAGCTGTATCTACGCGCAAGGGTGCTAAAGGGGAAACCCACGCAGAAGCACACCTTCCACTCAAGTCAGCTATGCCCACTGGTCTAGGAATTTGTGCGTAAGGAATACTAAAGAGGAAACGCGCACAGAAGTATACCTTACACACAGTTGAATCGGAGAGCAAAGCGCATCAAAGGATCAACCCACGCAGAAGTGCACCTTCTCCACAACTCTGCTATTCCACTGGTCCATTATAGTTGAATCTGTGTGTAGGGAATACTAAAGAGGAAACCCGCGCAGAAGAATCTTCTATACACAGCTCAGCTATTACCACTGGCCCACTAGCAGTTTAGCGCTCAAACTGTTGATAAGAAAATACAAGTATTGTTCTTACCTGAAGGCAGTCTGCACACCAACTGCTCTCGAGCAAATGAATGCGCGTGCTTTTATACCCATTCGTGGGCAATCATTTTTTTTTTGTTACAGAGCTGTCATCTTTCGACTTATGACAACACTGTTCTTACAATGATTATGATATTTATATATGAACTGACACATAGATGGCGTTACTAATTAATCTGCCGTTAAATTTAAACTTAATCTACTTTCTTAATATTAATATAAAAAAAATAAAGGAAGGTAAATATAATTCATTTTGAAAACAAGACTAATATCATTCATAATCATAATTTAAGATAATTCAATGATTAAGTAACAGATAAACAATGAATATAAATACATTATTGTGTGGCAAAAAAAAATTTATGACATTTGCCGCTACAAGTTTTAAGAATGAACTAAATTTTGTTTAGCGATCTCAACAATGTACCTACGAATTGAACTGTGAATATAATGCTCCGATTTGAAACATTTTATTTTAACTTAATAAATTAACAAATTTTTCTCGTTCTTTTTATTCCCCATTTATATTTTCTTCTTCCCCATTTTACATTCACTGCGAATTGATAGTGAGAATAAACGTTCCCATAAAATTTACAATTGCAATTTCCCCTTCATGGGGAATGAAAATTTAATTGGAACAAAAATTGAACATGTTATTCACGATAGGGGTGATTAGTTTTTATAAATACGTCTTTTCTTTATAATGAACTTTTATTGATCGTACATTAAACATACATACCTACGTATGCAGCTACAATTGACATGTGTGTTTTAAACATAATTTAAATTTCGTTTGTAAATGAACTCGAAAGTGCTTTTTAAATTTATTTCCTGTTTGATACATTTAACTATTCTGGATTTAAAAATAACTTGCTGTGCACTGATGGCATTCAAATGTCATATGATTCTTGAAAAAATTACTAACAAAAAGACATATTGAGAGAAAATATAATTTGGAAAAACTAATTCAAAACATGTTGAAAAAAAAGGTCCCATGTTTATTTATTTTCCGCTGGTAGCATATGGGAAGTATGGTTGTATGTTTGATACACATAATCGAATTCTCGCATCGCATAGATTAAATTGGTTACCAGTAAAGAATTTGTAATTATGTTTTAGAAAAATAAAGCAGGCGAAAAGGAACTTACTAACATATCCTGTTAGGTATTAATTTCCTTAACGGAAAATCAGTTAAGATAGCTTTTTAGTTTATAATATTTTAATATTGTAGACCAATAGAGGTTTAGAGGTCGCTTTAGTTTATTTTCAAAAGTAATTAGTGACCTCAATTATTTATTAAAACCAAAGCCGTGATAAACATTCTTACTCGAATCTTGAGACTTATAGGCTGCATAAAAAAGCCTTAAGGAAGGCACGAATGAAAAAAAATTCTTGAATTTCCATGGGTAAAATTTTGGTACTTGCCTACAGAAGTGTTTTTTTATTCCCTGGTATGTCCAGGTTTCCCTGTTTAACAGATATTTTGGTTTGTAAAAGTACCTATTTATTTTTTAGCAAATTTTTCAATAAATTTTATCAACATGATCTTTCATAAAAATTTAAATTACCAAAATTGGTAAATAAATTAAATTCCGCTTACAGTAAGATGAAGTTGCGTAATTGTAAGTGCAAATATGACCCTCTGGGCCTGATAAATATACAATCCTCAAGTCTTTAATCCTACTCGAACTCTTTTAATGCAGTCGTTATTTATCGTGTCACTTCCAGAGCTGCTCTTTTCGTTCTTGAAGAATATTGGTAACGAGTCCAATGTAGACTGTAAACTAAGACAATGAGAAATATGACACAAATTTTATCTAAAACAGGTAGCAGAGCTATAAATGGCTGGGCTGAAACTTATATACCCTTCACAAAAATCTTAATTATTTAAAATGAACTACAGATTTTTTCCGCTTCAAAAGATTGTTTGAGATATTTAAATTGGCCCCCGGTTTTAGACTTCTTATTTTACAATTAAGGTCTCCTTACAACTTAATATAAACATTTTCGGTCGATTTGCTTTTGTGTTCTCTAAATGCTTATACATTTTTAATAAACTCTTGATTTTTATTGAAAAATTTCTAATATTTGATAAAGTTTGGAGTTTTTGGTGCATTGGGTAAAGTTTTCCGTTACATTACAAAATATGTTGAAGTTCTTTTGGAACTTGTCTAAGATACGTTTTGTTAAAATTGCAAACTTTTTTTATAGTTTTGTAATATTTTTTGTTTTGTGAATTTAAATTTTTCTCATATTTTTTAAATAAAATTTCGGATTTTTATTAAATATTGGGTTTTTACCAGTTACCTCGGCGTGGATTTTACTGTTTCAACCCTGTTGTTTAAATTTTTTTATTAATTTTTATCTCTAAAAGCTAAACTTTTTTAAATAAATTTTTAACTTTCAAAGTCGAAAAGTCAAAATATATAAGATCATTCATAACATGAACTAATTATTGTTTTTTTTCATCTCTATAAATCAGATATACGAAAATTCATAAGACTTCATATTAAATAAGTGTTTTACGGTCACAGCCAAATGTTCCCTGTTACAGTATGAAATGTATCCTGTATATTTTTAATAAATTTTCAAAAATCAACAAAAATATTCTCTCAAATCTCGTAAACACAAATGCAAATATTTAAAAATTATATACGCAAACACATACATGTGCAAATATTTACAACTCCTGGTGTCATCTATAACCCTGTGCAGAGAGCTGTGCAAATTCTTAATGTATGCAAATCATATTGTGTAGATATCTTTTGCACTATCCTGAATTATGTTAAATGAATAAACACAATTCTTTCCCGAAGTTTAAGCGGGTAAGTCGCAACGGGGAGTGGTTAGAAAGCATAAAACTGGAATAGTTCGTTTCAGTAACAGTTGCAGTTTAACTTTTTTTCAAGAACTTCGAGCAAAAGCACAAAATAAAAGAAGTAGGACAGTATGCTAAAAGTTTTAAATCAAATTTCTTTCACAATGATTCCAAATTTAAGAAACTGCAAAGTACGGACATGTAATTTAACATTATTAGAACATTTATTAAAGGCAATCTAAAATTCAAGCAAGGCTTGAGCTTCCACCCAACGGCAAGAGCATTTGAAATAATAAGAAGTATTCCAAATATTGTGAAATTTATATAAAGTATTTTCGGAATATTGATTCAGCTTCGTAAACAGTAGATTTGAAGTATTTAAACTTGAATCAATTGGAATGACGAAAGCCCTGTAAACTGTTAACACTCATTAAATATTCGTATCGTCATAGTTACAAAGTTAAATTCAAAGCTTAACTACGCCATATAAAACGAAGTTAAGCAATAACCTCGTTAACCGAAATCTAAAACATGTATTATGAAAATCGTTCGGCTATCCGAGACGAAATTTCAGTTTTAGTATTGATAAAACTAGAGGCAAATTATAGGTCACCCAAAAAAAGAGGCACATTAAGAGCTTCTAATTATTTTGTGCATTATATGAGGAATTACTAAAGTAAAGCAACAACAAATTTAGAGGACATATGACATTCATCTGTGGGGTACTGTTTGCGTATCTAAAATTCAGAAGTTATAAGGAAGATAGTCTAGTATTTTACGACTTATCGTATGCGCCCCCTGGTACATAAGAAATAAAAAAAAATATACACAAATATATAGAATTTGCTACTCTCCAGGAAATAGCAAAAACATAATCGTTCAAATACATAAGTGGTACATTCACATTTCATGAGCACTAGACAATCAAAAAACTGACACACCGACATTGCCGAGACGACTCTCCCAAAAGTTTTAAGTACATTCAAAGAGAAAGTTAAAAAAAATAAGTATTGGCTTTACAACTAATTTAAAGTTCTGCTTTGAAAACATATTCTGAATTCTTCCATTTAAATTAAGAAAATTAGTTTTATTATTTTTACTTTAACTTGATCTTTCCTTTCTGCTGTTGTTTGTCTTTCTTTATCTAATCATTGGGTGATTTGTTTGTCTTAGAAAGTTCTTAATAAAACATAATTTAAGTGGCATGATAAAAAACAAAAAAACAACATCTACTGAAGTGGTGTAAAACATAAACAAAGAGCTCCACAGCTCCTTTTTGGCAACGTGATAAGACAATAATTATAAAACTGAAAACTTTTCACATACATGAGTGTGTAAATACAAATATGTGCATGTATGTATGATTTATAAAGTACATAGAATATTTGTAAAGACATTTTAGCAACTCTAATGTTTATATGAAAATAAAGTTAATCTTCGAATTGAAATATGAAACTTAAGTTGTTTCTTGTAAGTGTTTTATAAACATTAGATTGCAAGCTTTTAACATAAGACAGAGTTTAGGCTTGAAGAATATTATTCAAAAAGTTTGGGTTTCGACTTGAAAAAACGGAAAAGTAACAGAAAAGAAAATTAACTCAATATTATCGAACTTTACGTAACATCCGTTGATAGCTTAGAGTTATAGAGAGTTGTCAAGCTCATAAATTCTATCTTCTATCTGAGAGATGCAGTGATAGTTTTCTCATAAATATCACCCGCTATAATTCATAAATACCACATTCCTATAAAACTTTGTTCAGCTTCAACATTCTAAAGCAGAGCTAAATCTAATCTATAAGCATTTTAAAGTTTATCCTTATTATCAGCCGCTGGTTTCTTCTGATAGTCTAAATAAGTCAACGCCTAAACATTTTTTCCATTAAGGTTAAAAATAATCACAAATATTGATTAAATTTGTTAAATTTTTTAAATATCTTGATTTGGTCCCGAGCTTAAAAAGGATTTTAAATGGATTTGTTTAAAACAGAATTAAAAATAGGAATCTAGAAGGGGACATTGTAGTCAATTTATTCTTTTTTTCTGTAGCAGTTGTGTCTGTTTTGGAAAAAAACTATATTTTTTGTGCAATTATTTTCTTTTAATTCGACAACAAGAACGTTGAGAAAGAATGTTGTCTCATCCTGCAGATTTATACATTTGTTATCCTTTCTTCTTCGCTGGTACGTCAAAGACTGGTGCTGAGACCATAGCTCCGAATTCAAAATCTATAGAAGACGTGTCGCTTCGACTTCCAGTACTGTCGTCTGAACGAGCATTTTCAACAATTTCCCTTTTTACGTCGAAATCACTGAAAGCGCTAATGTATGTTGGATATGGAAACGTAGTCTAGTCTGCCAACTGGCATGAAAAGCAAAACAAATTCTGAGCATCTAAGATTAGTTCAGACTAGGATTGGCGGCTTTTAGTGGTTATTAGCCAGGAGTAGCGTATATTCCTCTTGTTACAGGCGAGTGAGATCTTTCTTTTAAACTTAGCGAGTCTACTTTGAGCTCCTGTCACCATAGATACCAAGGCCTAAAGTTCTGCAAAATTTGCGTAAGTAGTTTTGCTGCTAAAGTGCTTAATTGATTATGCGATATTGGTACAATGGGAATTCAGCCTTCAACGCAAGCTAAATTCTTATTATTAGCATTTATTTGTAAAAAAAATGAATATATGTATTTATACTGTATTGCCTTAGGGTGCGAACAGAGTGAACGCTGAAAGCCGAGCCGAGATTGTCAGTGCGATAAAGATTGTCAGTGCGATAAAACTGGTTACATACAAGTCAATACAAATAAGCTTGTGTATAACACAGTGAACGCCGACAAGAGCAGAGAGCAAAGCTGATGAGTGCGAGAAAACAGTTTCAAAGCGTATTTCAACGCCGAAAACATTGTTTATGTTATGATGTTATGATTTCAACTTGTTTGGAAAAAATTAAAAACAAAAATTTAAGAAAATGTAAATGAAACATGCAATCAAAAAATTACAGAAATAATAAAAATTGAAAAGAAAATAAAAATTAAAAAATAAAATGAAAATTAAACAAAAAAATGAAAATTGCACAAACACGAATGAACAACAAATTACATTAATCACACTAGGAGAATCAAAATACTCTTCATCAGATGAATCCATCACCGTGTACAGCAATTTTATAAACACAAATGAACAAAACTAAATATAAATTAAAAGAAAATCTCATAGAATAAACAGAATTTCAGCGCTGATTCTCGCATTCACTGTGTTATATACAAATTTCTCTTGTATGAAAATAAGCGTCAATAAGCTCAGCTCGGCTCGGCTCAGCATCAGCGCTCACTCTGTTCGCACCCTTAGAGCGAGCAAAGCATAAAAGCAAAAGCTTGCGGCTTAACCCTTTCGGGGCTACTGGAATAATACATCCCAACAATTTGTAAACCTTCATATTTTCTTTATATATTATTCAATCGCATACATACAAAATTCCCAAAGCAGATTTAAGTGTTAACTATGATATACAAACACAAATATAACGGTACATGTCAACCTATTTGCAGCAGCTAGCAATTACCACGATAACATCGGTAAAATTTGAGCAGTCTTGATTGATAATTTGCTTGAAACTGCCGCGTAATAAGCTAAAATTGCATTTATTTTCATAAAACGGTGTCTGTTATTATTAATTTATACTGTTTGGTGGTATTTTATTACAGCAAAAGGTAAGTTATAACGTGTTTTGGAAAATTGGGATATAAAGTCGGAATAATTATTTTACGTGGGATATATTGTCCCAATAAATATTTTCGATGGCAAAAAGAAAGCTTACCCTTCAGGATCTTGAGCGTATTGTTTGCGAGGATCAGATTCTGATGTGGATTTTGAGGATTCTGGAAGCGAATATTCATCTGAGAGTTCTGATGACACCGAATCTGCTCCAGAAGCTAACCACAATTTGAATGTACCCAATGATAATGAGTCTGAGTAAACAATTCAGTGGGTAAATGTATCCGCCAATGCCTCTCAAGACTTCGAGACGAAATACAGATATCGTGCTGAGCGAGATTGCCAAATTTTTATCGATTTTTCTAACGATTGCAATGAGTATAAAGTTTTTTCTAAAATATTTCCGTACACTTTGTGTATTAGAATTGCTGAATGTACTAACCAGTGCCTGGTAATCGACGCGCACAGTCAAAGCGCAATTTAACAGATCCAAATGAAATACATTCAAAATAGAAAAAATAATCCTAAATTTGTTGGAAAGCTCGCCAAAGCCAAGTTCAAATAAACACTGGTGGAATTTTGGCTGCTTGTTGGATGGATTCTAAAGAAGTCCTTTTAATTTCCAATTGTCATGCTCCATTACTTGCAGAAGTTGATAGAAAGCAAAAAGACGGAACGAAGAAAAAAATTATGTGTCCTGAAAGCATTAGGGACTACAACAAAATAATGTGAGGTGATTTAGCTGACCAGAAGACTACTGTTTCAACAGCAAGTCCCAAAATGATGGAAAAAAGTTTTCTATAAGCTGCTAATGGCTAGCGAAGTGAATTCTTGATTTTATATGTCGAACACAAAAAGCGAAAGTTATCACTGTAAGATTTTCTGGTGCCTCTTGCTGAAGCTATCATATGCGAAGGCACTAAAATGCAAGCCATAACCCCTCGCCGTCAGGGGGGAGACATACCAAGAGCCCAAAAACTGATATTCTCAATGTTATCGCTGCTTGAAAAGCGCACAAAAATGATATGCTCAGGCTGTAATAACGCTTTGTGCTTATCATAAACTGAGTTCCTTATAAGTTTTTTTTAATGTACTCAAAAATACGTATTGGGATTTTATGTCCCACAAGATATGTTTATTGGGATTATATGTCCCAGGACAAAAGGACGATTTCAGGACTTCTGAGTATGCAGAATATATTTGTTTACCATTTTGTCTTAGAATATGTAACACTTTTCAGAAAAACTATCGAAATTTTCGAAATAAAACTCAGTCCCGAAAGGGTTAAATCATAACGAGTTTTGATGTTGTGCGTCTCGGCGTATGATTATTATTGAACACAGCATTCATAATGCTTATACGCAAGATATTTATACGAGATATAGATTGGGTAGTTAGTGCACTATTTTGCTACGAATTAATTATACACGATTTTAACCCAACAAGAATTTTAGGTATAAGAGAAAATTATTCTCTCTATATTTTATGGCTTTTTATGTTTCTTTTTCTGTTTTAAACTTTCCCTAGCAATTTTAACAAAGTGTCATTGCTCTTAGAAACATATTGGTGTCAGTTAACTTTCTGAATGTGAAAAAAGAGTTACTTACAGACTGTCACTTATTAAAACTAAATTATATTCTAACAAAATTCTTTTTAGAGTGTCCTAGTTTATTTTTTGTTTTACAACATATTGAATAGTTTTGCCTTCTCGCTTAGTTGCTGTGATGTATCCAATCTACTTATTTTAAAATAGAAAAGTATACTATTAAGTAGGCAACAAAAGCTAAAGCGATGGAGTTATTAACATACAAAAAGGAAAAAAAACAAAAATTGTTTTGAGTGTTTGGTTAGTTTCCTACTAGTGGCTTCACATTAAACCTTGAATTCACACTGAATTTTTAGAATTTTTTTAACGCTTCTCTTTGCATTTTTTATATATTTTATTGTTCTCCTACACATTAAAATACACAACAAGGCAGATAAGAGAATACAACGTCCCTGCGAGTTAAATACAAACAAAAGGCAACAAATCGCCATTGCTATTAATATTAATATTTTGTGCAACAGGCTTAAAGTAAAAAACTTAATTTAGGGAGAAAGTTAATAATATAAGAACATGCAACATTTTTCATAATTAAATAAGAGCAAGCAAAATTTGTCGTCTGAAGAGATTTCCAATTGCAGAAATTAATTCTTAATGTCAGACAGTGTAACTGGAGAACGATTAGTTAGATATAGCTTAATAGGACTATTAAAACTTTGCCCAGTAGTTTTACAAATATTGGGCAATTTAAGGTAGTAACGTAAAGTTTTCTCTTTCTAACTTTCTCTGATACTTAGGAAATATGGTTTAAAAAAATTCATAAAATTTTTATATTTACGGCAAAAAACTCTGAAGTTTTGAGAATTCCAATAAAATGTTTGCATAAAGGCTATTTGCCTAAAAATTATTTAGTTTTTTTTCACTTACAGTAATAAAGAATACTGCTGTGATTTGAAGCTATTGTATATAAATTAATTTTTGCTAATTTTGCTCATTTTTTTTTTTGCCTCTTAATAAGTTTTAATTTTATTTAAACTTTTTAATTTAAAAATTTGTTGACAAATAATTGTTTGCCAACTCTAAATTTACCTGTACGCAATAATAAAATAATAACAATGCAGGCTATGAACTGCTGTAGGTAGAAATCCAAGAACAACACGTGTTGCCAAAGTTTGCACAAGCTATAGAGAGTTATTATCAGAACAAATTTTGGGAATTTATTCTCTAATCTATAAAAGTCTAAAAAATTATTCTTATAACAACAATAAATTTCCTGAAGTTGACTGTTCCGCTATAAAGTTCTAGTTTTTTTTGGCGAAGAGAAAAATAATATTTTTTTGCTTGATCGAACCCAGTGTGCATCCGCTACCTGGCAACAGCGGTGAAAAGTATGTAAAAAACACACACATGTTCAACAACAAATGTAATCTATCGCATATTAGAAAAACGGTACAACCACTTCACACACAGCTCAAAGGACGACGACTAAACATCTTACAAAACATGGAAATATACAAACATAAGACATTTGACGGACGCATCATAAACAAACTCCGATTCAGACGTTGTATTCGAGCCTCTAGAACTAATCTACAAAACACACAACAAAAATAACGAACAAGAAACACCAAAGACAAGAAAAACACATTACAAAAATAATAAACAAATTCATAATCCAATAATCACTGACTTCTTTCAACCACAACAAAAAACACTACAAATAATTAATAACAAATTACCGTCCGCCTCAGAAATTCTGGCGCAATAAAATAGTAATCATAATCGTCTAATCTATACAAAAACACCAGGTCCCAATTACAGGCAGCTACATGAAAAAATTTACCTATAACATCTACCTGGCATCCAAAAACACAAATTCTGATGCAAAGCAAAGCAATAACACAGTCATAACTTACATCTACCAATAGGTACAAGACACCCGACTTACGAGCTTTACCTGCTATGACAAATAGATACCTGACATACAATAAAATACTAAAGAATTGATGCAAACTTCTCAGAATGACACATAGCCGAAACTGGTTTGTCTCCAAACCAAATTTGACAAGTGATGACGGAAATTCGTTCCAAAAATCTACATCAAAACTTCCTGTCGGAATATCGAATAAAGAATTATGTAAAAAACCTATTTAAATTTTCTTGAAAGAATTAGCAATAGCGTTATTATGTTGATTCTATAAACTTCTTTTTATTCCTGACAATATTGTTCAAAAATACCAGAAAGTGTTAAATTGCTTGTGTGTTGGATCGTAATTAAAAAACAGAACATTGTCTTGCACATGTTACACTTATCAGTGCCAATCAAAGAACGGAATGGAAAAAGGAACAGCCGCGAATATCACAGCATATTTATTATAGTCACAATGTGAGTTTCACACACAAAAAAAGCATTGAGTTAACTGGACATGTATTTATGCTCTACATTACTGCAATTGACTTGCTTTCAGAGACAGTGCTATACACTTGAGGCTTTTGTTTGGCAGTTGAAATAAAAATTCTTGTTTTAGCAAAAGAAAAAAAAAATTACAAAACATTTGCTGTAGGCAAGAACACCATTTAAACCTTTGAAGGTTCCAGCAAATTTTGACACAGTTGTGTGGGAACTTTTTATGATATTTTTGGTTTAAAAATTAGCGAATTTACTTTATTGAAAATTGTATGTACTTGCGCTTTGGTCGCTAGTTTATTAAAGAATTAGAATCATTTTTCAATTGCGGTCTTTGTTCGACTTTAATCATAATTTTGTGGTTTCTTGGTAAGTCTAAATTTCTATTTCACCTTAGAGATTTTTTTGATAAATAATATAAATATTATGTCTGGTTGGAGCCGCGAACTAATACGATTTTTCCCATACAAACCACTAAAATATGTATGTCACATGCGTTATATTATGTTAGGACAACAGAACCACGTTAATGACTTGACAGTGCAAACCCAGCAAAATCTAATCCAGATTTTGAAAGCAGTACATGCTTTTTCTTGCATACGTATGCACTTGATAGCAATACTGTGTAGCAGTTAAAGAGAAATTTCTTATATTTGCAAATAAGTTTTAGCGATGCAGAATAAATTAAAATTTGTACTGATATGCTTACAGTCGTGCATACCAGAGAGCACTACTGTAAGACAATGAACACAAAATTATACATTTCTCGATTAGTTACGAACAGAACAACAGTAAACGTTAGCGATTATTTTCTGAATTTCCAAATCATTCCAAAAAAGGATTTAGAAAAGGCATGATTGCTTATTTCATTAAGGAGTTGAATTTATATGAAATTTAGCAGAGAATAGTTGAATGGATATAAGTAGTAAATAAGGTATAATGCTGGAATGATTATGACAACTATACTATGTTCTCTGAGAATAATATTGTGTAATTATTTTAAGATTTTTTGGATATTACTTTATTTAGAACAAACAAGTTCGTGTTTACATTTAATCAGTAAATGATTAGTAGTATTAAAACATTAGCGTGGTAATGAATGTAACTTCATAAGCGTTAAGTTACTGAATTAGAAAATTAATTATTTGCCGCTTTTATTTATAATTTGGAAAATTCTTCTCTATCAAAAATACTTCAACGGAGTTTAAAACGTAAATTATTTCAATTAACTATTTAAGAGTTGGTCTTTAAGACCTGCAAGAAGCCATTTTTCTTCAAAACATTAAAGGCTTTTTAGTTGCTCCTTATGTAGCCCATAGAAAGAAAGAGTAGCGGCATGTAATTAAATTGTAATTATTATGTACGCTTTTCTTCGTGGAATTTTGGTATAAAGTTATAAACGTTTCGGCTGCTCAGACAATAAATAATTTTGTTTCTCTACTTTAAACTGAAAAGAAAAAAAACCTGTTGGTTATTTTTTTCCGTGAGTAGTAGCTACAATTTATTTATAATGATAATGTCTCACATTCTTTGTTTTACGATGCGTATGGTTGATGCAAAATTTAATTAGACGATATGAACATCAATTATACGCCCCAAGTTAAAATGCCATAGAAAAGTAGTTTTAGATATTTTACGTTTGGCTATATATTTTTGTTTTTTTTTTTAATGTATTTAAATAACACTGTACAATAAAATAAATTGATTGAAAATAAGAATGTTCTGACATCAGACTCCAGCAGGGTGGACACCAGCAAAATTATATACATTAGCGTTTTGAAAATTTACATCTAGCTTTCATTTTAGGAGTGCCACACCTTGTGCTCATTGTTAAAATGAATTGGAGCATAAAGTCTTGTAATTTTTACGTTTCTATAAAAAGCCTAAAAGACTCTATGTATAAAGCGATATAGTGCTGAAATGTCCTACAAAAATATTTGCCATGAAATTCGACTATAAAACCAATTGAGTACGACGTGCTAACTGCTTTTCGAAAATTTGGTGTTCAAATGTCAACGAAAATGTATTTTTTGTAGTCTCACATAAATCACTTTAAACAATCGTTAGCAATAGAGGCCGATGCACAAAGTAAGAAATGTCCGCAGACATGTGTACCTATCGAAGGTAGAATTACCTAGAAATAAAACAAAAATATAATTTTAAATTCCAAATTCATCGTGTTCTACATAAATATTGTATCTACTGACTTCTTTTGTAAGATGACTTATAATAAATTTTTACGTACGACTTATTTTCGATACTTACTAGCCACACAAGATTCAGTTTTGTGGGTTCTTTAAGAACCAATTGTGAATAAGAATGATGTTATCTTGAATTCATCTTTAAATACATCTTGACATAGTTACCTCTGGCGTTCAAATTGAATTTTGGTGTCTTATAGTAGATTTTTATATAAAATGTTTTTAAGACGTTTCAGTCTACTATATTGCTATCTAAAGGCATTTTATTGCCGTTTTCAGGAAAGAGACTTAAAATACCCACACACTGAAAAATTAGAGAATTAAAATATTTCACGAAAATATTTATCGCAAATGTAAGCTTTTTAAAACGCCTTTACGTTTAAGTTTGTTGATTCTCTCTGCCGGAATCTGTTGTCAGAACCTTGTTATTTTTTTCTGCTGGGTTTTAAACGGTGGAATAACACAAATTCTAAGTATTACCCGACTAAGTAAGATTTATTACGATTTAAAATATATTTATCGAATTCCGAGTCATCATTGTTAAAATATCTTTACTAGAAAACCAATTTTCTCTATTTAATCTAGTAAAGAGAGCACCTATTTTCATTTTCATCACTAATCTTTCCTACCTGTTAACTGTATGGATTATTTAAGATGTGTGTTTATAAATTGGTAGAAAAGATCGGCAATGTTACGTTAAAGGACTTCGCGTAAGTGAGTGCGATAATCTGATAAGTTCGCTACAGTTCCTGTGTCAGTAAACAGGACACTAAGTTAACGCTTACCTATTCAAGTTCTTCACTAGAAATTTCTAGCCAGGTATATTTTTTTCCTTTTTATTGTTTATTGCTTTTGTTTCTGTCACAAATTAAAATTTATGATCTTGGGTTTTTTTAATTGCGGAAAACCTTATTACAAAAACTAGAAATAAGGTTTCGTATTACGCGTAGTTTTTTGAAACGAATTTCCGTCATCCCTTGTCAAGTTTCGTTTGGAAAAAAAACGGTTTCGGCTATGTGCCATCCTCAGTGTCATCCACATTCACTCCTACTAAAGTACTAATTTAAACGTAAAATTTATCTTGTAGCGCATATTTCCTTTCAACTATTGATGAATTTTATATTTTTCAAAAACCTAGCATACTTTCCGGCAAATACCCGCACGTAAATTTATACGCATTTCTATTTATTATTGCCAACTTAATATGAACTCATATGGAAATCTGCACTCAAGTATATATAGGGTAATGTTTTGTAGATCTATTTGTGGTGTTAAATTTATGCGGCAGAATTTATTTTCAACTCAAGTCGCAGATGTTGCGATTGTGTTACTTGGTCGTGTGAAAAAATATTATACGCACTGCCTAGGAACAATGACATAGAAGCTTTTCAAATAAAGAGGATCGATTGAAATCCACCTCGGCTATTACTTGTTGTTCTACATGACAACATTTCGCGGAACTAATTTAAATAATAAAGTTTTCCAACAATGGTAAGTATCTTTTGATAGTTCATGTGTAAGTTTATCTTTGATATAAATGACTAGAGATGTTAATTAAATTTACACGTCTAAAAATACACCCTTTACATGAAGTTTTAACATACAACTACAAAATTTATGATTTGAATAGTCAAGTAAATCTTTCGAGATTATCAACGAAGTAGAAATTAAAGAAACTGTTCAGCTAAGAAAAATAAAATTTATTTTTTGGAATTATGAAGAGGTTGTGCGTGTATAGTTCCATTCAATTTAAATTCGAGTGTTATGTAAAATAACTATTTCATACATGATGACATTTTAGCACACTTTAAATACTGCGAACGAAGAAAAGTAGGTCATTGCGTAAGTGGGAGAAGTATAATTGTGGTAATGGGTTTGAGACATTGAGCAGGCAAGGCATCAGCAATAATAACATGAATTACGACGAAGGTATAAAGACTGTTAACGCAGTAGTTTATTTGATATTAGTTCATATTTCACAGCAAAATGAAAACAAGACGTGAAGAGGTAAGTACTTTTTCTATAACTTTTTTTACCTTTTAAAAATTTTTTTGATTGCGAAAATCCTTAAAAATATTTTTTGTGTATATTTATACAAATAGTTGGTGGCTGCATTATTTTCACCTGGTGCTAATACTACGATGGGATAATATTTTGAGACTAATGCTGGAGTTAATCATAATATATTAGTGCCAATATTTTTTTAGGTCAATTTCAAGATGACTTTAAATTTCCAACGATGTTGAAAAAACATTTTGAAATAATTTAATATTAAACATATTTTTGGAAAGAAAAAATATTTAATATTGTCTCTGACATATTTGTTGAAGTTAAATAAGCCGTCACTTGGTGCATGAATCCTTTAAAAGATGATTTGGCTTTTAACTTCGAATTTTACAAGTCTGTTTGACATTAATATTTTATACATTTGTTAGGTGTTGTAAATTGTTATTATAGCAAAATAAATTTTATACAAGTCGTTTAGGTCTTCCATGATAGTTTTGAATCACTCCTTTAACTTTGTATTGCAAAGCAATTTATGACGTAGAATTTGAATATTCTGCCTCGGTTAGCAAAACCGCATACAAAATACCAAACTAATCAGGCAGACAATCACATTAAAGCAATGGTGATGCAAAATTTTTTCCAATATTTAAAATTTTCCAACATTTTTTTATAGAAATCGAATTTTATTTTTATTGTTGTCTTATTGATTATTTTAGTTTTTAATTAAGAAAGAAATTTATGATAATTTCACGTTGGTTGTTGCCTTTGTTTAAATGACCTCAATTCACCATATTCAACATATAATTATGAGATTAAAAAAATGTATTTAATTAACGCAAATAATAAATTTTTTATTGGAAATTTAGCATATGGGGCATTTTACATGCAGCGGGCACCTCAAAATTTGTTTCGGGGAATTCCTTGATATTTGGATTGAATGTGTGTAAAAAATACTTGTTTGTATGATGTCAACATGTCTAAAGTGTCGCCGGTTTTGAAATTTTATTTTTCTAAAATTGTGTTTCAAACTAGAAAAAAAAAATAAAAAAATTAGGATGAGTGAAACTTTTAGGAAATTCTTTGACCTTTAAAAAAAATTTAAATGTGCAACCGGAATCGATGTTCTAATTGAGCTTGTACGTTTGACAGTAAATTTCTAGTGTTCTGGTGGTTTAATTAGCATATTTTTATACTATTTTTGCCTGTTATCACTTATAATTTAAGTCTCAAATACTATCTAAGAAACTTTTTAAACTATGGATTTTTGTTTTTATTTTTTGGTTTTTTTGTTTTTTTGTACAAAACATCTTCTGCAAGGACAATTGTTGGCGGAAATCCTTAAGCATTTATCTAAATTTTAACTTTGGTCCCCTATTACATAGTCATCTGGCATCCAATCAGGACACCCTGGCTTAATTTCAGCTTAAAAATAACAAAAAAAATCGTGTTTGAAGTTAGAAAAATATTCATTTGAAATAGTCATTACCAGATTCGCTAAAGAAAAAAATAAATCTGAAATTTTTTTGTTAAAGATCGAGGAATTTCTTGTAAGAATCACTTGCCTTCGTTTTATTTTATAGTTCGAAAAAATAATTATAAACAAAATTTAATATCGAAACCGGTAACAGTTCTGCAACACATATTTCGACAAATCATACAAATAGAACTTGGTGTCTATTAAAGCACGGTTATGATAAAATATTTTGGGTTGTCCGCTTCACGTGAAATGCCCCACATACAATACTAACTTGTTTAATTACATACATACATATGTATTGTGTTTAAGTACAATGCGGTGTATGATTATTATTTGTGAAAAGTTTTCTATTTTACATACGCTCTAGTGCAGGAATGTATGAATTCGCCGTTGCACCGCGGTGTAATTAAAAAAAAATATATGTACAATCGGGCCATATACAGAGGTCCATATAACTTGATAGTGTTGTTTTTTGAAACTTTTATAAACGGCAACTACTGAAGTAAAAGCAAATGAGCTACACAGAATTTTTGGGTAGATAATAGAGGTTTCGGCGCAATTTCAGCCTTTGGGTAAATTGTTTTAAGATGGTGAAGTTTTTTTTCGTTCTCTTTTTTGTGAAATCTAGTTTGCGACATTTTAAAAGTATTGATAGTTGGATTTTTTTTGCTAATTTTTAATTTCTCGGTGAAATTTGTTTTATTGAAAATTTATTCAAATTGCAAATTGTTCGTAATTTTTTAAAGCGATTCAATTCTTTTTTGAACTTCGTTACTTTGTTGTTATAATTTTTAGACTTTAGTTTAGTTTTGTAAAGAATTTTTGAAATTTTGGTGAATTCTTGAGTTTTTTCCAGAATTTTATTTTAATACTTTTTGCTGAATTTTTAAATTTGTTGCTAAATTCCTCATTTGCGGTTCTTTAGAGAATTTTATATAATTATTGAACATATATTGGCTATTTTGACGTTTTCATAAAACATTATTATCCTGGTAAATTTAGCTTTTTTTTATTAAATTTGCAAAATGTTGGTGAAATAAAACCTTTTGTTGTGAAATTCCAAAATTTTTTAATTTGGTCTTTGTGGTGTATTTTGGCGAAATTAAGATTTCTAAGTAAATATTTTGTTCCAGTTTTTTTTAATTTAAAATTTAATTTAAAATTTTGGCAAATTCATAATTTTTTGGTGCAATTTTTAGTTTTTAAGTTTTAATTTTTAGGAAAAATTTGTTATTTTTCTAACTAACATTATTGGATTATACTGTTTTGTGGTGAATTTTGGAATTATTCCTAAATTATAATTACAGATTAATTTATAGTTTTGGTGAAATTTATAATATTTATGATATTTAAATTTCTTGGTGAGTTTCCTATTTTTTTAACATATTCATGTAACATAAATTTAAATTTTTTTACAAACAATGACTGATTGTATGGGGGATATCGAAGCAGACCACTTACTTTCTGGGTCCCTTTTCGACCCCTATTTCGCTCCTAAAATTGATTTCAGGGAACCGATCCGTAATCACAACCACCTTTAGCCTTTACTCTTGACTAAAGTGATTTCAGACTGTCGACTGGTAACTATCGACTGGTAACTGTCGACACTCTTCCTCATCACAGAATCTTTTGTAATTGCTAGCATTTGTCTAAGGCTTAGTTCCCCCATGGCATTCACATCTAACAAGTGTCTGCCTGTGGTCTTAAGCCTTATGCTAGCCAGTGCTGGACATTCACACACAATGTGCGCTACCGTCTCAGCCTCTTCCAGGCATAGTCTGCAAGTATCATCTTCTACGACTTTCATCTTAGCCAGATGGTACTTGAAGTTTCCATGTCCTGTCACTAACGCAGTGATCCAGCTTAAAGTAGCCTTATTATACTCGAGCACCTTGCTGGCCTTCATACCGAGGGGCTCTTTGAGCACCATTCTAGCCTGTCTACATGTGGAATTCTCCCTCCACCTATTCAGGTGTAATGAGTTTACCCATTGAAGAACTTTAGCTCGCACTAAGCCATTCCCCAGGGCAACCCTGGGTTCTGGTCCACAGAAATCCACATCAGATCCCCTTTCTGCTAGTTCGTCTGCTGCTTCATTCCCAGCTGTGCCTACGTGTTCCTTAACCCACATCAACGTCACCTCATTCAACGAGGCACATCTGTTCAGTTTCAGAACACATTCCAGCACCAGTTTGGAATATACTTTCACTTGTCTCATGCGTTTTATAACTGACTGATTGTCAAGTTCAATGAGAACCCTTTTCCCATGCACTCGGCTTTCAAGCAAGTGTTCCAACGCATGCAGCAACCCAAGCAGTTCTGCCTGGTAAACTGATACGTACCTCACCAGACACAGACTACAGGACAAGTTCAGCTTAACTGAGAATACATCTGCTCCTGCCCTGCCATTCATAAGAAAACCATCAGTAAAAATGCTGATGTCGTTCTCCATACACTCATTGTGTATAATGCCTTCCGCAATGAGTGTCCGATGCAGCCTCTCAACTACCTTTCTTCTACTCATGCGTTCCATCGGCATCTGAGCAGCCCTAACCTCTTTTCCAACGAGGTCCAGAATACTCTTATGCCCGATGTTCGGCCCAAAGCTATGCCAAACCAAATGACTGATTGTAAAATATCTTTGTTTTTTTTTGTAAAATTTAAAGTTTTGTGTGATATTTTTTTTTATTTTTTTGTAAAGGTTCGGTTTGTTTATTAAATATTGATCTTTTGGCAATTTTTATTTTATTTTAGTTATTCGATTTTCTGGTGAATTTTTGATTTCGTGGTGAATGTAGAATTTTAGTATAATTTTGAGTTTTTGAAAAATTTTTCTACAGTTTTACTATTTAAAACCTTTGGCATATCCAAGTACACGGCCAACATTTGCCAGGTCTGGCAATCTCAGTAAATGGCTTAAGAAATGGGATTTTACTTTTTCAATAAAAGTAGGACTTTCGTTTAAGCTTACAACAAGACCGTGTTCCCCAAACTCTTTGGATAGTTACACTTGGAATTCCTTTCGAATGGCAATTGCTGAAGTTTGATCATTGTGGACCTAGGTTTATTGGTAACGCTTTTTCTCCATGTGTAATTTCATTACTCATAAAGCAAACAAGTTTTCAAGACCGAAATAATCTGTCGATATAGATTAGAGATTTCTAGAGATGGCTTTGTTTTGATTAGAAAAATGTTTAATGTTCTAAACCCAACCATAACTATGTAGTGGTAACTTGAACTAGTGCAAGTCTGATACTTCGTTGTCTTTTATGTCAAACGAATTTGAAATAGAATTGAAGTAAGAAGATTAGTTTAATCGACTATTTTAAATTTTAAACAAAGTCACAATATAAAATCCCACCTCAAATGTTCATGCCAAATGGAAAAAATATTTATTCAGATAAGGCGGTAGATAAAGATAATATTTCTTATGTGCTAAAAACTCAAGCTAAAAGATGCTACAAACAAATGTAAAAGTCATAAAAACCAAAAATCAAGCCGAGTGAAACTATAATTTTAAGAAGAAATTTACGTTTATACTTCAGTAGAGAAAATTGAAAAATAATTTGATACTTGCAAATATGGTCGTTTCTTTGTATCACAAGGATAGTTTTTAATGAAAAAAAATTTCATATTTTAACATTGTTTTTCGGGATTTAGAAATCCCGTGATCCCGGTTCGGGATTTCAGGAATCTATTATATACCGATTGCTATCAGTAATATATATAGACATATATTTAAAACACAATCCAATTTTCGCACAGTGATAATTGTCCATGATTTTAAGACCAAATAGTAATAACTATTGCTATTTCTTTTTTTCGACTCAAACGGCAATAGATGAACGCTTCGTATTAATATGACAGCTAATCGAAAATTTAAGGCTTTAATCATTTTTTACAATATAATCAAGTCAGAAACAAATTTTCAGCAATAATCTGCTAGTGTTTTTAAAAATGCGGTTTCTCTAAATAGTTCAAATTGCATGTTTACATGTTATTTACACATCAGCACATATGAGTTATGTGCGTTTCCAGGAAAATTTAATTACTTTTTATTTTTCGAACAACAATTTGGTAACCGCCCATTGTGAGAAATACTTGGTTTATTTATTTTTGTTTCATCTCTAAACTACTGCCCACAGTCTAGGAAAAATTTAAATCCAACAATTTGAAGCAGCAACAGTTGCAACAATAAAACATAATGTGTATTTTCTTATTTGTTCGCATCTGTGCGGCATGTAACGAGCGTGTCGTATAAGTATGTGTGAGGTAAAAATGAATAGCAAATAAAAAGAACCTTAAGCCTGTATCCCATTTTTGCAATTAGGTAAAGTTTGTTTAGTCGGATATTTGCAAAAGTCTGTATAGAATTTTAAGGGATGTGGTGGGTTTATTCCAAATGGTGAGTCTAAACCTTTGAAGGTTATTATACCTAAATTGTCTACAAAAGCCATTAAGAGTTTATGGGCTATAATAAAACTTTTTATGTTTTCTGAGTGAAATGGAAACTGTAATGTGTAAGAGTCATTAATCATCCACCTTTGAAAAAACAAGTGATAAAAAAATATCATTAAGAGAAAGACAGGTTATAAGTTCTAACTCGAGGATATGTGTGTCCAGGGAACTTCTTGAAGTAATTTTGTTCTTTAAATGATATAAATTCACAAATAAGACAGATGGTAATTGAAAATTTAGACAAGTAGTTAGCTGTCGTTAATAGATTGGATGAAAACCATAAACAAATCTCTTTTAATGTAGCAAATTTCAAACAAAGCTTTTTTACAATATATTTATATATTGTAAATATTTTATAACGATGAATATTGAAATCATTGTTTCGTGGAAAATTTCAAGACTCTTTACTCTATAGCTATGTGTCTTCACAATTAGCTGGAGTGGAGCTCGCGGCTCCCAGGGTTCGTTACAAGAAAATATTTATTTGTTTCCAAGAGAGAGACGAGGCAGCTTTTTTAAAGTTTTCAACAACGTTATAATCTTTATTCATAAACTTAAATTACTAAGTACAGCGCGACCGACACGAAATACGAAGGGCCTTCGGTGGCCATTGATACATTAACTGGTACTCTCATCAGCTTCTTACGCCGTACGACGCTCACAGAAGATATCGCAACTATTCGTTGCGAGTGCACATGAGCCGATTCTCTCTTCGGGGCGAATAAAATTCTGGCCCGATGGTAAGAGAGCACTTTGTATTCTGGCCTTTCTTTTCAGGGCAAATAATATGTTGGCCTAACTCGACAATACCAGAAGCTATGAACCTCTCACTCAGTGGGACTTCCTTCGTCTGGCTACTGTTCTAGGTGATGGGACAAGGATTGACTATCTTGTCGGGGCGAATAAAATTCTGGCCCGAAGCGAAGGAATGTTTCCTCTGCACTTGCTAGCCAGAGGCTGACAGACTTCTCTACTTTATACGCATTACTATTATCTCACGTAAACGCTCCCCATTATACGATTCATACCAGCTGATCATTTGTCAGTCATGGTAGAGTTGTATTGAAACAGTGCTACCATCATGTGGCGGTATTGCCTAAATATTTCTGTTAATCTTAAAACTAAGTTATTATTAATAATAACTACGAATTTAGTTAGAGAAGCAAAATGTGACCCAAAAACGAGTGGAAGGACCTGTGGTCGTCATAACTCTCTTACTCGTTTTTCAACGCTTAATATTTTCTCATATATCTTAGGTGTTAAAACCAATGATATATGAAATTATATATCATAGCATATGAATACAATCTTCACTAAAACTCTGTAACTCTCAGATACCTATTTCATTTAAAATATTATAATTATTTATTTAAGTTGTCTTTGATTCGTATGGATGTTGTATTTTTATGATGATTGATAAAATAAATTAATTTACCTAAATTCATTAAATTGTTCTTAGCACTTGCGTTTTGTTCTCTTTCTTGAGAAACAGCGAGGTAATAAGGATAAAATTCTTAAAAGAAATTTCAATGAATTGTTCTTTATTTAAAAGTAATTTTAAAAAATAAGTTTCTTAGATGCACTTGGAGGAGTTCACCTGATTATTCACTTGTGGCTACAAATAAGTTTACTGTTATTCAATTGACCTAAATCTGTCAAAATATTTATGCTTTTATTCTATCAACACGGTAAATAATTTTCCATATTTAGCTCTTGTTCTTGTTGTATTGATTGTGTTATTTAAAGACGCAGGTGTGTATTTAGTTTGTTGTGAAAACGTTTTTAATATTTTCACTATTTAATAAAACAAACATCAATCATTCACTTGTTTATATTTGATAAAACCGAGAATCAGCATTTTTAAAGAAGCATGTTTTGTTGCGCAGCACTTTTTTACACCAGTTGGTTGGTATCTCTACTAAATTTAGCTGATAGTAGAGGGTGAAGGATGGAAATACTTTTGAAATAAATTTTTGCCTATTTGATGTCGATTTTTTTGATAAACATATAGTTTAGCAAAGTTTAGTTAGCAAAAATTATTTCATTTTATTTCTCCCAGCTGTTTTGATTATAAAAATGCAATTTATTTGTATGATGGGAGGGGCGAGGAGAGATAAACTAGTCTCTATACGCATTTCTACTATTATATACATTCTACTAAAAGTTTTCGTCGATTTAATATTTTCTTCCATAAACAAATTTTCTTATGAAATCACGTTAATACTGGAAACACGCAATATTTGAATTAAAAGATAATAGCTGTAGTTCAACAGACTGGTATTTTTCCAAATAAATTGATTACATTATATTACAATTTCGAATTTTTAGAATTAGCTGGTGAAAGATTTCTTCTTTGGCAAACTTTATTTTTAAAAATCTTCTTTAATGAACATTGAACCAATTGCTCTTTAAAATATTGTTTTTTTTTAATCTCAAGATAATAATAGGAAAAAAACTCTTAAAACAAATAAAACAAGAAACACAACATTTGAATACATTTAATCTCCTGTTATATTTTTTATGACAAAATCAAATGTTGTCATTATTCGATTGTAGTCCTTCTACTTTCACATTTTGTTGTAGTAATGAGAACACAAGTATTTAATGTTAAATAATCTCCGTAGCCATCACTGTGTATAAAATTGTTTAGAAGTAGGTAGATGTATATGGCGGAGCGTGTGATTTTGTGTGGGTGTGTGTGTGTGCGGATGGCTAGTTTGCACTCCCCTAATATAAACTTTGAGATCTATTTTGAAGCATATTTTGCTTATTGCTATGGGTCATTGTATTAATAAAATTATTTACGTGTTTTTTTTCGGCAAAATTAATCTGTTTAATATTTATAAGCAAATTAAACTATAACGAGTTTCTGCTACTTAAGTTTCGTCAATCGATATTTTGTCTTAATAAAAAATTTTGTTACACTTTTCACAAAAAAGATATTTAACAATAGAAACGATGGCAAATAAAAAATGCAAATTATGTTTGCTCAAGATTGCTTTTACATATGGGATAAATGTGTGTTAAGTCCTGGTCAGTTCCTATATGGTAACACAACCCTTCTGTAGAGTGAGTGAGCAAAAGATGCGTCGCAAGGATATATGTAGTTATCAGGTAAAAGCGTAGCAACTTAGACAAGAGGTTTTCTACTATTTTCAAAAATTTAAAGAGGCACCAATTTTACTTTTTTTTTAAAGGACACATTTTTTATTCTTACGTGTATTGCGTAAAAAGATATTTTAGGACAATAAAAAGAGATTAAATTATGTTAGAAATCAATACCATACATATTCAGAAAAATAAATATGCTGCCATTGAATATAGCGTTATTCGGGTGCTTGCGAAATTTTTACTTTTAACTGTAAAAAAGACTTTTGTTATATTTTATTGTTATTTTATTACTTTCACAAGTCCTTTAATAATTCTAAAATAAATTGAGCGTTTTCAATCCTAATTCCAGACAACCGCTGTTGGGGTAGAACAGATCGAAAACCAAAAAATTATATTAAAAACATTAATTCTAAATATTTTTTTTTCAAAAACGTAATAGTTACAGTTGTTAATCAGAAATTTAATCCATTTTATTTTATTCAGTAAAAAATGTTATTTGAAAAACAGAATTTGAAAATATTAATTGAGTGCCATTTTCCACCTGTTCTGTCCCACCGTTCAATATGTGTGCATATGTGTTATAAGAAGCCAAAGAATAATATTATATTCTTTAATATATACCATGTATATGTTGATTATACATTAAAAATTACTTCACTATTAACAAAACACCATCTTCTTAATCAAAAACAGCGCAGTATGCGTAATTTTCTCTTTTTGTTGACATTTTGATGACTCTTAATTAATTCTATCGGTTTGAAAAACAAAGCATTAATTCAAAGTTTTTTAAGGCCTTTTCAAGTAGTCTGCCATAGAAAATACATTGTTGTTGTCTGTTGAATGAACTTATTGATCTCGTTGTTATGGCTATGTTTTGCAGAAAAGATAAGCAGTTTCGAGAAAATATACAGTACATGAAGTTTTAAGTAAAACTAATTATTGAATTGAAATATCAAAAAGACTAACACTGGTTATAGAATTTCACAAAATATTTTATATGAGTATAATCTTATTTCTACAAGAATATTGTTTAATACAGCTTTAATCATTTATGTCAACGCGCTTTTTAGAAATTATATGGCAGCAGCCATTAAAGCATCGCAAGTAAATTATATCATTAAAATTATGTACATTGAGCAAAGTATTTTATATTTTTATATTTTATATATGTATATATATATATATATATATATATATATATATATATATATATATATATATATGTATATATATATAAGAAAACCTCAGATGAATGATGCTTTGACCTGAATATTATATCACGCTTTGACGTATGATTAATTTTAATTGGAATTAATTATTAATCATTCGCTCATATTGCTGGACATTTGAAGGCTGAGAGAAATAACTTGTTTAAAAAAATAATAAAATTCTCCGTAGTTCGAAGTCCCTTTTGTTATTTAATAACGAATTTTGCAGTCGCAGTAATTTTTGTGTGGCTTTGTTTTGAAAGTTTTTCTTTTTCACTATCGTGCACAAATAAACGTGGGGCTATGTTGGAAAATAATTAAATTCAGAACGCAGGTCGCACAGTACTAAGGGATACAAGAGCCTGAAATATCAAAGCAAATTTTATTTATCTTAGCTTATTGCGTGTGTGCTTATAACGCCGAAAACTGACACTATAATACTTCAGTTATTATCAAAACTATAATGGCAATAAATAGATATAATTAACTGACAGAAGCTTGAAAACGAACAACACTACTAATGTTCATATTGCGTCTGGTGTGTTTTAGTTTCACACACTTTAACGCTTCTTTTGAGTTGGACGTTTTGGGTAGAATTGCACCATAATTACGTACTGCTTCGAATTTTGTACCCAATAATTGTTTCTTTATTTGTTAATATTATTAAAATTTCTTTGTGTTATAATTTTATTCCCACCTGTAGTTAAAAATGAACATTCTGAGCATTCTTTGTAGTCTCATGAATTATTTTATTTTATTATCTTTTATTGTTGTTGCTTGTATGTGAATTTTTACTTTTGTGTTACGTTTTGTTAGACATTAAGAACAAACCCCTGGAGTATTGAGAATAATTTATCACCAACATCACAAGTGAAAAGCGAGCTTCTGTTGTCGGTTGTACTTTAAATAACGATTTCGGGTACAACTTATTTTTATAAGACATTTCATGTGAATATGAAAGGATGTGTATTTATTTTATGGGTTTAAGCAGAAAATGTAAACCACGCGTTATATTAGTCTATGATACAAGACACTACTAATTTTGTTATAAAAGTTTTATCTTGAGTACTTCGTGTTCATGTAATGGTGATCTTAAGCCTTTTTCGATAAATAAATATTAAAGAACCTGCAAATTCTTCCCATTGTACCATTACTTTAATATGACTGCTTTGTGTTCCTTAGAAGAATCATTGTTCTTGGCAGAACTGATAACAATCGTAACTGATATCAGCCATCCGCAAAGATAATACATGTTGGATTTCCGCTTGTCTCATTCGAGCATCTCCATAAGATTGTATGTTGTAGAAAATTAATAAATTTTAACGATAAATAAGAGAGCGTTTGAATCATAAGTAGTTGTAATTTAGTAAGAGATCCGTCAGAAGATTTGTCTTACAGAAATATTCTAATCTGAATGACAGTTTAAAGTAAAACTTATACACGCTAGCTGTATGCTGATTATCATATTGTGGTTATTTCAATTAATAACTTGTACTTTAGTCATGAGAAAAACATAATAACAATTTCGAAGCAAAAATGTGTCGATAATGTATGGCTTGTGATATGGAAAGTAGGCAGAGAACTTTTATGGATTGAGTTTAAATAAGTAGAATGATATCGAATAAAGCAGCGATAAAAAGATTGAAACGAACAATTGGAGTCACGATAGATAAGTGAAAAAGTGGAGTCCATAAACAAATCGGAATTACCACAGTCTTATTTTATTTTGTAAATAAAGAAGTATAAATAATTGAAATTATTACAAGTGGTAGATTAATATACTGCAAATGTTATTCATAGCAATTAAGTGAAGTTGTTAGCACTCGTAGTTTCATTTTATTACAAAATCCTTCTACATTTGTTTTTATTTGAGAACCACTGCTTGAATTAATCATGTTATAATACACATATCTCCAGTTTTGCAAAAAGAAAAGAATGTTTGCTGTTTTTATTCATTTCATACAAAGACTTTTTTGCTGCTCATTTAATTAAACAAATCACAATAATGTCGGGGAAATATATTTACTACTCTTAAGTCTTGGCAAATTGAAGGTAAAGAAAAAAAACAATCACGACAAATGAATAAAAAAGAAGGTATAACATCACTTTAGGTTGTTTGCGAAAGAGTTTTTATGACAGTTGAATATGCAATTTGATTTATAGCCCCTAGTGAAACGAACAAAAAAGATGAGTGACATAAAAATGATAAAATACTTTCAAATTCCGTGCGGTACGAATACGTAGGAATAATTTCTTCAAATTCAAAATATCTAAAGAGGAAAAGAAACTTAAAGACAGGAACTAATAAAGTGAAAAATAGTTGATATAGAATTAGTTGTTGATTGCTGAATTTATTTCACATCCACTAGTAGGGTTGCATGATTTAGGAAGTTTATAAAGTGTTTCGTTTAATCGAATTTCTTTTAATTAAATTAATGCTAAAAACCCTGAAGAAGGTTAAAGAAGTTCTTTTAGTATATCTTAAAATCAAGTTTCCTTCTTGTGAAATCTTCATTTCGATCAATCGATCTATATGGTATGCCTCATGATGATAATAAGTTTAAAGCTTGGACACGTACGATTGTTTAGTGTTCGTTTAGCGAGCAAATATAGAAAATAGGTCAGGTATACTAGATTCTAATCTAGGGTCTGCGTTATTGCTTTCCATTAACGATAAGAGAAACCGCAGGAGCTTAGAAGACCTAGTAATAAATCTAAGAAAAAAAATAAAATCGAATATGATTAGTTATTTATTTAAATAGTTTTGTGAATGGACAAAGTAATCATCCTCATCCTGCTCTAATAAAATCAAGTGAAGTTAGTCAGATTTTAAGCCCCAACTGGGAGTGGCGTTTAAGCTACATTTTTTATACGTTTTTATTTTCGTGGTGGTTTTCGAAATCTTCTCAACAAAGCCTTTCAATGGCTACCTAAAGCATTGAAAAATAATTGGCGCCCCATCTATAAGCGTGCTTTTAGCGCCACCGACCGTCATCAATTACAAATCTAAATCATTCATGAACCCACTTGAACACATCAAGTTTTCATTTCAATCCAGCCGTTTAGGAATACATTTCCATACTCACGTACTGATTATGTACTACATACGACTACATACAGTGTGTATAAAGAATAACATTTTTTAGAACAAATGAGAAATTCAAAGAAAATAAAGACAACAATATTAAAGGTTAAACAAAAAGCCCGATAACCACGCTAAGCTGTTAAATATCTCTCATCGCAAGAGTAATTTCTAATTTAAAGGTTTACCATTTCCAATTTGTGCAACCACCGCAGAATGCGCAAAAATATTTGAAACTTACTACAAAAGTGCTGGTTGAAACGAGGCCAGTTTTCCAGCATTAACGGGTGATTATTGTCATCATAATCGACTTACTGTGGAAGAAATTGGCAGGATTATAAAGAAATTTGAAGACGAGGAAAACGTTGCAGAAGTTGTATGGCCTGAGCATCAGCGCAATGCCTACTGCCGAAAATATCGCTTCCGTTAGTGAAAGTGTGACAGATAATGCACATTTGTCCATTTGCAGCATGATCACAATAAACATATTAAAACAATTTATTGTTTTGACAAACATATAATGCTTCTTAAGAAACAATTTAAGTATTACTTAAGTTGCAACAAACGACTTATTACTTACGTTAAGCAATTTTTGTTAACCACTAACAAAGTATCTTACTTATAAAAACAAAATATATAAAATTCTATTACAGCGTTTACTATTAAGCATTCTATGCTGCTAAGTTGTCATTCTAAGCGGACCACAATATTATTGCCTGCAATTAGCTCAAGCTTACATAAACTCGGCTGAGGTCGGTTGGAGCAGAGTAAGTGTAATATTCTATATAAAGCTGTTAACCGAAAGCTAACATTTTGTCTATTGTTTGCTTAAGTCTGGCATTCGAGCCAGAAGTGAAGCTTAAGTAATGAAACACTCTGGAGCATCAATTATGATATGGGATTATAAGGGAGTGGGTCTATTAGTATGAACTTATGACATTATGAGGAAGTGGCAATACCTATAAATTTTGCAAAATAATTTGCCACCTGCAATATAAAAAACTAGTTTTGGGACTGAGTCGTTGTGATTCAGCATGACAATGCTCCAAACACATAGTTAAATCCTGAAAACTTGGTTGAATAGTCCACCATTTCACACAATAAAATGTTTAGCCTAATCATCGGAATAAATCCACCATAAAACCACTTGCCAAGTTTCGCCAAGCTCCAAGTAGCGTTAACGGACTTTGAGAAACAGCGAAAAATATTTGGAAGGCGTTGCTGCGAAAGTATGCTTCTGCGTGCGGAAGATCTTAAAAAATATTTAAAAAGAAGTTATAAAAAAAAAACTATAATACTTGTGCTCCTTTAAAAAATAAGCTAATTCTTTTATCATTTATTATAATGTGTACATAGGTCTCATTGTTAGTTTTAAACTTAACAAATAACTCAGGTAAAAACAATTTAAATTTTGTTGTCAAATAGTTATATATTCAAGGACTTTTTAAAACATCATTTTATCCTGTTACGTTTATGATGTTCAGTACCTCAAACGCTATAATAAGGGATACAATACTACTGTGGGCAAAAAATAGTAAGCCTATGTTCATAATTTTAAATTTCTTTATTTATTCTGCCAAATCTATATCGTCCCCCTCAAAGCAATCCCTCCAGCTGCAATAGACTTATGCCAACGTTTTTTCCAATCTTCGTAACAGTTGTTAAATCCAATTTCATTAGCGATTCACGTTTAATGTCTTCAATTGACTCAAACCGTTTTCCCCGGAGCGGTCGCTTGAGTTTGCTGAACAGACAGAAGTCACACGGAGCTAAATCAGGCGAGTAAGGTGGTTGTGGAACGATATTGATTGATTTGTTGGCGAAAAACTCACGAAGAATCAATGCGGTATGCGACGGTGCATTATCGTGGTGCAAAAACCAAGAGTTGTCGGCCAATTAAATGGCCGATATCAGTAAGGTTTCTGTCTGTTAATCGTCGATTCTCGAACACCAATTCCTTGATTTTATTGACGTGATGATCATCAGTTAATGTTGATAGCCGTCCTGGACGTGGTTCATCGCCAACGCGTTCTCGACCTTCTTTGAATAATTTGTACCAATCAAACGCACTTGCTCGCGAAGGCCTTTAGCAACATTCTGAACGTTTCGGCACCAGAAATTTCATTCCGCACACAAAATTGTATGGAACTTCTTTGTTGCATAATTTGACTCATTTTAAAAATCGCCGAATGCACTTGTTGTACTTCAGAACGACAAGCGTATACTAAACTCTAATGATTACTTTGATGTGATATTTGGCACATATGTCACTGACAGTCATACCAACGTAGAAACAAAAATTTCGACCAATGGATTCCCGCGCGAAATTTAAACTAAGAAGTCTTACCATTTTTTGGCCACAGGTGTATGTCCTTCGAAGAGTTATTTTTCACCTTTAATAATAAAAATATTGTCATTGTAGCACTAATCGGTTTTAATCTATTTTAATTACTTTATCTTGTAATCTATCGTATTTTTAACGATTGGAAAAGCAAAATTCCAAAATGCAGGCCTGATATAAGCATTGAGAATTTCATGAAAAAAGTGCAGCCCAACGGAAAGTATTCGAAAATTTATTCGCATGGAACAGTCCGGAAAAATACTGTTTAGTTTTGTATCTCAATGCAATAATTGGTATGGGCTGTTTTTATATGAAGAGTTGTTTATTGATTTTAGCTCGATGTCTGTTAGTTGCCAAACAATTGTTCGACCATTGGAGATTCCCATCTTCAAAACTCGTAATGCAGTGTTTTCATTCCGCTACACAAACTGCTCTAATTGTCATTACGAAGCAGAATATAGGTGGTTACTACTAGACAAACCCTAAACAAAGTGTTTTTCTTAAACTCTAAATATAAAATTAATTTTTTTGCAACTTTGAATATTTAATCGTTTTTTAAATCGAGTTTTTTTTAGCAAATTTTAGAGTTCTTTTATTTATTACTTGTAGTATTTCAACCGTATGTTTAATTTTGTTCCATTTAGCAACTACTACTAATACATAAAATATGCCAACTACAATATGAAACGCAAACTTAATTATAATGCCAGGACGATTTCTGATAAACCCTATTGCGAATAATTATCATTTTACATGTGAACATTGGGAGACCATTACTAGTGTTCTCCACCTGTTATTGTCAGATTGCTGTAATTATGGCTGCACAACTCATATTTATTGAACATTTAGTTTAAATTCAAAAGGTAGTATTGACAGTAAAATGGGAAAATATGTTAATACTTTCATTGAACCGCGAGCGCCATATGGACATTCCATTTCAAAAATGTATGTGGAAAATGCAAACAAGATAAACAAATACTTGCAATTGTATGTGAAAAATGGCTACCAATAAGGGCGGGTGAATGTTAAAAATAAAACAAGGACATATGTTAATTTATCGCCCTAAATGTTAGACCAAATTAAAATTTGTATAGAACTAAATTCCTCCAAAAATCTAAATTTCTTCAAAAAAAATTGCTAAAAATACAAAATTTTTCTTAAATTTAAAATTCACCATCAAATCGAATAGTTGGAATTAAAAATATTTCAATTGCCAAAATAGAAGACAGTTTTCAAAAAGTAAATCTTTTATAAAAAAAACCTTGAAACTTTAAAAAAATCGATGTTACAATCAAATTTCTCCACAAATCGGGAATTCACCAAAAATTTAAATTCTCAAAAAAGTTTAAAATTTACGAAAAACTATAAAAATCACAAAACTTTGAAATGTAAAAAAAATTAAAAATTAGACTGCAAAATAAAAAACAAAAATAGAAATTTCAGAAAATTTATTATTTGGATCGTTCCATAGACAAGACTTAAGGTCTTATTTTTCAGTGTGGAACTGAGGAATATGTAATACAATAAATATGTAATAAAGTAAATATGGAAGATTTAAAGGCAAACTAAGTTATTAAATATTTCTTAAATATACGTGCGTTACTTTTTATTTGAAAGCTATAAGGGATCGAGTTCCAGAGAGTCACTGCAAATATGAAAAAATGCCATTCAGACATAAGAGTCTTGTGTTCAAAAGATCGTATTCTTTTATTTCTACAGTTATTTGCGAAGGACAGTGTAGTGGTAGTAACTGGTAATAATTGAATAAAAGTACGGTGGCACGATTGTTGGCGGCGCTGACATGCTTGCGGTTGCTCCGGCTGTGGCTCGCCGTCTTGGGGTCGGGTTCTTGCCAACCAATCTGCTCTAAACTTACTACAAAAAAAATTCATGTCAGCCTTATAACGACAATATATAAGAAAATTTATGGAGCCCGAAAGAGAGAAAACGGAGACTACAATTACATCCACTGCATCCACTACCGTTCACACACACAGTTCACGGGGTTAAGCGATGGAATTTTAACCGGGGCCGCCCACCCTCTGGAAACCTAAAGGATTCCACCATGATAACCTTGGCCATCGTGTTTTCAATAGGTTATCCCAAACTCAACACTTACCATCTTATCACCTTCCTATTTACCCTTAGTGACTACTCTCTCATAGCTAAACAAAATCTACATTTTTTTTCAAAAATAAGTTAAATTCACATAAATTTTATTTAGGAATAGAATTGCTAACAACTAAAAAAAATATTAATTTGAAATGAAACCAAAAGTAAATTTGAGATTTAATATTAAATATAAAAATCAAATGCACAAGTTGAAAAAAAGGGAAATTTGTACCGATTATAAAATTATAAATAAAAAAATTAAATGTACAAAACGTAGATTTATAAATCGATAAATAAAATCTTCCAAATATGTAAATTAAAATATAAAATTTTGAAACTGTTCAAAAAGTATAAGTTTTGTTTTTATAAAATGGTGGATATCTTCTTCTGGCGTTTATTCGGCTTCTGTGCCCAGTGGGATTTTCCGGATCTGACGTCCGTCCGTTACGTTCGCGTTATCCGAATGTCAGTAAATATGGCAAAATTTTGTCCCGAATTTATATATATTTTTACTTTCTTTTACTTTTAGTCACGAATCAATTTTACGCAACGATCGGTGCTGAACTGGGCCCAACTTCGTCGTGAAGTTTTATAGTCGGTCGGCAGAATACCTGGTGGATAGACAATCAAAACGGCTGCTGATCCCTCGGTGTCTGGTGCAGGCTTTTGGCATTCGGCTTCGGCAGGTGGCTGTGCTGCCGAATGGTGGTTGACGTGGCGAGTAGTGGATTGATTCAAATTTTGGTGGATTTGTTGATTTTAGTTTTATTTTATTTGTAGGCTTTCATTTAATATTTTGAATTAGTTTTAATTTTTCTAATTTCTCATATTTAGTTTAACGTTTAATTTTATTTTTAGTCATTATCCACTTTATATAATGTAAATTTGTCTTTAAGTTGATTTTTTTTTCTTTTGTAAATAAATCACTTTTCCGCTTGCAGATGTATTTAATCTATTTATTTTGAACTTTGCACTTCACTGGCAGTACCTTTTTTTTCTACCGCCACACCACAACTTTTCCTTGTTCTCTTGCACGTTCCAATCCAAAAAAGACCATCTTTTTCTCTTTTACCGGCCACGAAACCTTCCTGACGCCTCATTATGGCCACTTTCTCCATTTTTCTTTCATTTTCAGCAATATAAAATATATGTTGCTTTAAAAGTTTTGTTGTGATTTGCTTCTTCCCACTCATTCAGTGTTGGCTGTTATTCTCACTGTTTAACCGACGGACCAGGGTTGTACACACGACAACAGTCTATCAAAAAGATATACAGGCTGGCGCGTGTATATTATCTTATGAATGAAAATTAACTAAACTTTAAAGTTAAGCAAATCATTAAAGGAAATTCCAGACAATTGGGATGAATACATTGAGAATCTTGAGCTCCTTTTCAAACCGTACACATAACGAATGATGTTATTAAAGGCGACGTTTAACTTTCTCTTACTTGCAGATTCACAACTAGCGAAAAGTTCGACCCGTATAATAGAGCAGGAAGTAGGTATGTTTTAGCAAGAAGAATTCTTATTTTAGTTGGGGTGTAGTACTGAGATGGCCATAAGGTTTTCAACATACCGAAAATATGACCACTAGCAAAATTAATGTGATCAGGCCAAGTATGAGAATTGTTGAAAATAATACCTAGACACTATGTCTATTTCCTGATCATTGATATAAAGTTTAGTTACACAAGTAATTTGTGCCAATTTTCTTTGAATTACGATACATTTTTTTTTTTTTTTGATATATTGCTAGACCATTAGCAGAGGCCCAAGTCGAAAATAAACCATAGAATTACAAAATCGCCAAGAGCTAAAAAACTTCGCCAACGTCCGAAATTCAAAGGAAAATTCATCAAAAAAAACCAAAATTCCACAAAAAATCTGATATTCCTACCTAAATTTTATTTTAAATTTAAATATCATCTAAAAGTAAAAAAAAATTAATTTCACTATAAATGGAAAACTATAACAAAAATCGAATCTTCACAACAAGTAATCAGGTTACAGAATTTTAACAAAATTTTAAATTTTAGCCAAAGGTAAAGTTTGAAATTTCACAGAAAACTCCAAAATTTGTCAAAAATTTTAAATTTTACTAAAACCAAATTTGTCTTATCAAATTCACATAAATTCAGACGAAAGAGAAACGAATAAACCAACTAAATGAGTCGAAATTTCATCTATTAAAGGATAGAAAATCTCTACGTTAATTCAAAGGAGAGTTTAAATGTAAAATAAAACGTGTAAACAATCGCTGGCACCGGCAAAATCTCCAGTACATTTTTAGTAGTTTTTACTTGTGTAAAATGTATTTAAGATTCGGCACAGTCGAGTATTTTGGCGGACTTCAACAAAATTTATTTAAGCGAAAATAAATCATCCGAAAAATTGACAAAAAATTTAATTTGAACAAAAAATTAAAAAAAAGTAAAAGATTCGTAATCGAAACTAAAACGTCATGTATTAAGAAAATATCACCAAAAAGATGAATTCACAGGAAAACTAGAAAACTCACCTGCTTCACATGTGTAAAACATCACATCACAGAATTATTTGCCAATTTGGTTTAAATCTTGCCACACTGTGCACCGCATACAAGAATCTATTGAAGGACTCACTATAACAATTAACTATAACAATTAAAAATTAATTACTTTGCCAATTTTTTTGAAACCTTAAAAACGAAAATAAATTTAAGATATTTGCCGCCAACAACATCTTGTTGTTTCTCAGTTGCTATTGAAATTTTCATTCAAACAACAATGATATTATGTCTTTGTGCAAACGACAAATAAATAATAGTTTCTGCTTCAATGTATTTTATAATTTCAAAACTGTATCCTTTACCAACGTTTTCATTATTTACAGTAATTAAATAATTCCCAGTCAAGCGTTCAAAGTATCATTGCACAACCACATTAGAAACGTTAGTGAATCATGATGATAACGAAATAAATAGACTTGTCTGTTTGTGATAAGATTGAGAGTCAAACATGATTATTTGCAACAATAGATGGCCGCATTGTAAAATCCAAAACAAAATCATCGGCATCACTTTTCGGCTGACGATAGCAGCGAAAGTGTCGTTGTGTTTGTTATGTTTAAAAAAAGTAAAAAAATAAAATCAACAATATCGCAGTGTAACACAAAATATTATTAAATAGTATCAAGTTTTAGCATTAATAATATTGTTCATTTTAAACTACATTTTCAGAAACTGTTTTGCATAGAAAGCGAATTCTTTATTATTTAAGGAATTGCTATTGTTCGGATTGACCAACCTTCAACAGCATTCGCACACCCACAACAGATTTAAAGACTTGTGCGGTGATAATTGTACAGAAAATTACAAATTAATTTTACTACGAATTACTTTAAAATAACTAAAAAAACAAACTTACTTTTTTTACAAATAAAATAAAAATTTTCACTCCGGCTTACTTTGGTCTTTCCTTGCTGTTGTTTTCTTCAATAATAACTAATTTTCTATAAAATCAAATCAAATTATTTGACACAAGAAAAGCAGAGTTAACTTAGATATCAGGAGTGCAAAAGTACCAAGTAGCCCATATTAAATATTTCTTAATCAACAAGTAATTAAGTGTAGTGGATTTGTAACAACTATTATTTTGTGTTACTTCTTATTTGTTTTTTCATTTTTATGCTTGATAAACTATGGTCAAAATAAAGATCGTCCGCCGGGAAGGTTTATAATTTTTGATTAAATGAGAGAGAATGGATCGTATATAAATAAATGTTTTATTTAATGTCGGCAATTCTGTATGGAATACAATATCAGATAAATGTCCGCCTCTGGTGGCCTCACAAATGCGAGCCCCTTTTGAACTCATTTTTCATTACAATCTCACACATTTCACGCGGTATTTCATCACGAATATTTTGTTTGAGTTGCTCCAGCGTTTCTGGTTTGTTTGCATAAACCTGGCTGTATGCGATGTGGCACCGTCTTGCTGAAACCACATGTTAGTCAAGCCCAAAGCATGCAGTTGTGGCGCTAAAAAGTCTTCAATCATATCACGATATCGCTCCCCATTGACAGTTACCGTTACGCCGTTTTCAGTTTCAAAGAAGTATGGTCCAATGATTCCTCCTCACAAAATTGCACACCAGACTGTCACTTTTAATGGATGCAAAGGTGTCTGGTGAATAATTTGAGAGTTTTTCATCGGGGCGTCATGGGCGAGCTATAGCATTCTATTGGCATGTGTACGGCGTCGAATTGAGCTTGATGGATTGTTTTGAACACTTTCTTGAACAGCAGTGATGCGTTCAGACGATCTTGCAGTACGTTGTGGTGCATGCTTGGTCCTATCAGCTACAGTCCCTGTTTCTTCGAAATCATTCACTACACGATAAATAGTGCGTCTTGTTGGCACGTTGGTTCTCACAAAAATTTCACTAACTTTCTCATCGTCACAGCAATCGATGATTGATTTTGATAAAATGTTGTAAAGTGACAGTCTGGTGTGCAATATGGCCAGGAGGAATCATTAAACCTTACTTCCCAGGGTGTATTATGCACTATGTAAGTGTATGGTAAGTTAATTATGGGAAGGCCTGTTTTAACAAGCTGAAAAGCAGTGGGTTCCTTATGATATACCAAACACTTGTTCATGTCTGTTTTCAACATTTGATAATTATGCTATTTTCAACAAAATTATTAATTCATTTGCACTCATTAATGTCTAATAGACTACAAATTGTATAGAGACAGTCTGTAATGCTTATGTAACAGATATTATGAAGCATTTAGAAAAGATCAGAATAAATTTTGAAACTAAGAAGCAGAACATATGTCGAACTTCTGCAACAATTTTGTATTAACTCAAACGTCTCAGTAAGCAAAAAAACCTTTTGATTTTAGAACGAAGGCATGCGAGTGTGCAAAACTTTTAGTTACTTTTGTCTGCCAGTGAATAGATATGAATACATAGAGTCGACTTTTCTTAAGAAGGGAAAGTGAAAAAATGTTGAGTTAGGACACTATTGTTGCACAAGTGCGATGTGTATAACATTACTAAAAAATTTCCAACTTTATTGTTTTAACCGATTTTTTTTTCTATTGAAAATCGCGAATAAACACTATCACGAAACGGGATGGTTTTTTGGAGTGACTGGCTTTCCCTTTGTACTGGGATTCAAGGGTATCTCTAATAAAGCTCGAGCAATTGTCTCTGAACATAGCATACTCCCATTCACCTTGAAAATGTCTTTTAAGTGCAGTGACATCTTGGTGAAAGCGTTCTGAATGTTAGTGACTAACTGACCTTATATGCACGGCGAAAATTTTCCAAAAATTTAAAATTATTCCTTTTTTACCATCAAGGAAATTTTTTGTGACGTCCATAAAAGCGTTCCATAGATGTTTTTAAATAACCCTTAGAGTATATAAAAAAATATTGAATTAGCTTTTTTATATTTTGAACTACGAAAACGCTCTGCTTAAAATTTGCGTCACTTAGCTTGGAAAATTTTTGCATGAGAAACAATTTGATGTCCAATGCCGGTATAACATTTTTGTCTGGCTAAATCAGGAGATCAAATTTATTATTTTGTCCCACTACTACAAAGTTACCTCATGGCCAATCTTCTTTGATAAAATATTTTGTATAACCTTACTGCCAGTAATTTAACAGAGGACCCACTTTAAGATCTGCGAGATTAGCCACATACTTATGTTCTCTGTAATTATTTTTCTAATACAAGTTTCAGAACATCATGAGGATCTGACAAAAAATTAACACAATTGTACAGCTTTTCGTTAATTTATATTTTCAGTTTTGCAAAAAAGTTATAAATTAATTTTTATTTTAATTAACCGAGAGTCTAGACCAGACCTTTTGGCAACTATGAAAGGGTGAATTATTGGGTTTGTACAATAAACTAAAACCGAACACTTGAGAAGAAGAAGAATGCTTACATTTCGCGTCCTTTGCATGTGATTAGTTAATTAGCTTTAAGAGATATAAATCAGCGACCGCAAACATTTATTATTTTTTCCATTTCAACCAATTTAAGGATTTTCATAGTATTTGTAAAACTTTTACCTTCTTCTATTAACTTTCTTCAGTGTAAAACCCACTGAACAAAGATAATTTGCAGCATTGAAACTGATATTAACTGATTTAGGAACAATATTATCTTCAGTGCTCCCACATTTTCGAAGCAAAAAAAAAACGTTAAAAAGAAATTTAAAAAAAATGTATAACCGTCAGTCCCTGGCGTAACAGTGGAGTCACTATTGATGACGCTTTTTAATTTTGGTTCCACGTTGTTTACTAAAAGTTTATGCTTAAGGAATTAGAGACGTTTGATATCATGATATGATTTTAAAGCTGCATGAATAATCGCCGAAAACAGCAAATTAAGCAAATGCCCAAATATTTTCGTAAAAAACAATTGGCCACGAGAACCATATTTTTTTCTCTACAATAATATATTCTTGCGATAAAATATATTGGTTTTTATTATTAGTTTTTGAGTGTCGGCGATTTTAATTTGGACGATATTAGATAAGATTTAAATGCCATTATATCCATATCTATTATAAAGATTATTTCATTCTAGAAAAATTAAATAATACTTTTAAGAAATCCAACATAAAATTTGTAAACTACATATGAGACAAAGAATTTACACAAGATTGACATAAAAACAAATTATTAAAAAAACTTCAGCAAAATGTAAATATCTTTTGTTGCTGTTGTTGTTGGTTTAGTATTCAAAATATGCACATGGATTTGATATTAAAGAGAACAAGGAAATATATTGAAAGGAAACCCATACAAAAGTGGCTTAAGAAAATTATAACATAATTCTTAGAAAGAAAATCAATGGAATTGCAAAACACGCACAGCCATTAGTTTGTTTTCTTTGAATTAGGGGAATGCATCCTCACTAACAACAAGTTTAAAAAAAATTGGTTACGCTCTAAAAATTACCAGGCACACGTCTACGACTTGCTTAAGCAACACTTTTAATAAATACCATGTCTGAATCCTATGACAGATCGTCTTATGGAGAGTCTGCTTCTTCTTTTACAAGAGCAATAATTATTCATTAAGCAGAAATTAAGAGGCAGTAAGGACTATGAAAACTCCGAAACTGTACTGAATGTCTAAAAATGAGCGAGCAGAGCAAATTTTAGGTGTCGAGCTTGAATGAAACGGGAAGGCTGCACCTTTAATTTAATGGAATCCATAATATTACAACAGCTTATTATGATTGAATTATATAGCTGTAACCAAATCAGTCGCACAGGCGACTGAGACCATCGTAGGCTTAATAGTCAACGCAACGCAACCACGCTGCAGTGATCTTTTCTATGGAATCTTGTCGTCAGAGCAGCCGAAATGCTGTTGGTATGTTGATGTGTAACAACGCCGAGTTGAACTCAAAAAAATTCAATAGCATTAACTCGCATCATCATAGCATATGCTTTCAACTTAACGTGCTTACGGGGATTTGCCTTTAATACATCAAATGTTTTATCATATGTGAGGCATGTATTAACGCTAGTTTATACCAATTATCTGGCGTATTACTTCCAAATACGGCACGAGACGGAACTCCTCGTAAGGAAAATTTCCTGCACGTAATACTACTGTGGGCAAAAAATTGTAAGACTTTATTCATAATTTTAAATTTCTTTATTTATTCTGCCAAATCAATTTCGTCCCCCGCAAAGCAGTCCCACCCCAGCGGCAATACACTTATGCCAACGTTTTTTCCAATCCTCGTAACAATTGACTCAAAACGGTTTTCCCGCAGCGATTTGCTGAACAGCCAGAAATCACACGTAGCTAAATCAGGCGAATACGGTGGTTGTGGAATGATATTGATTGAATTGTTGGCGAAAAACTCACGATGAATCAATGTGGTATGCGCCGGTACATTATCGTGGTGCAAAAACCAAGAGTTGTCGGCCAATAAAATGGTTTTCACTGATCGCTCCGATATTCCAACGATATCAGTAAGGTCTCTGACGATTAATCGTCGATTCTCAAACACCAATTCCTTGATTTTATTGACGTGTTGATCATCAGTTGATGTTGATGGCCGTCCTGGACGTGGTTCATCGTCAACGCGTTCTCGACCCTCTTTGAATAATTCATACCAATCAAAAACACTTGCTTGCGACATACAATTATCACCGAAAGCACCAAAAATTTCATTTCACACACAAACTATAACTTCTTTGTTGAATAATTTCACTAAACTCTAATGATTACTTTGATGTGATATTTGGCACAGATGTCGCTGACAGTCTTACCAACGTAGAAAAAAATGTTGACGAATGGATTTTCGCGCGAAATTTAAATTAAAAAGTCTTACTATTTATTGTCCACAGTAGTATACAGCCCAATCAAATCTACGACATGAAATGCTTACCACACCGGACCACAATTAGAAAATTTGTGTAGTTTGTGGACGAAACTTTTATTTTTTTTTAAACAGTGCAAAAGTTTTAAAACCAAATGCCCTTTTTTCAATATTAATGCTAAAAAAACTAATAAAATTAAAGTTGTCATTCTACTTTAACACACACTGCCGTAGATTCTTCTAATTGTTTTTTGTAAATAAAATTCTTACTCAAGTTTGCTATTAATTATCTGTTCGTCTTGCATTTATTTCGTTAAAAACTTTTTCATTAATAATATATTACGGTCATTGGAAAGTGGTAGCAAGTTGGGTCTTTAACTTGTCTGTCGACAACAACGACCAGTAAATATTGGAAATTGGTAGCACCGAATATTGTGTGCCATCACTTAAAGTCTAGAGGATTTTAAGTAAATATAATTTGGATCGTTGACAAAAGGTTTTCATAAATTCCATTTCCACAATTTTCTATGCTCATCGGCAAAATTATAGTGAAAAGGATTAACGTTTAGCTTGCTAAGCACAAACGCCGGTCAAATGAGATAAATCTATATTTTGAGTGCCACTACTTTTCTTTATTGCAATTTTTGTTTAAAGTTATAGTTTCAGACCTATTAGCGACAAACTAAAAAGTGTCAGCTTTATATGGCCCTCACTGTATAACTCGGTTCCTCGGTTTAGTTACATTTGATATATGTACCAAGCGCCCGAATTTTCAAAGCTCCGAAAAATGTTTCTTTCGACACTTCCTATATTTTATTTGTTTGCGTTAAGACGCATTTTTACACGAATAGATGGCAAAAAGGACTAAATTCACGGATTTTATCGCCATTGAAATTAATTGTTATACCTCTGCTCTCTTTAGCAAAAGTCTAAAGCAAAAATTATTTGGAGCTATAATAGGAAATCATTTGGAGCCTTACTTCGTTGTAGGACGTCATATTTCTTTGCCAGTAGTGAAAAAAGAAAATAAGATGCCTTGTGAACCTTGGCCATTGGGCGTTGGGATACGTTGAAACATAATAGTTGAGAATCCTGTGGTGGACGAAAAATAATTCGTATGAGAGAACAATATGACATCTGATATTTTCTATGAACTACTACCGTATCGTACGCTACATAAACTAATTTTTCAGGATCACAATGAAAAAGTAAACCTTATTCCGATATTTTCCGGAGCCAGCTATACCAGGCAATTACATTTCCAAATAAGACCATGACCATTATAAGTAAAAATAACAGTTATAAGTAAAAGTGACAGTTTTAAAGAAGAATCATTAGAATCCAATAATGATTAGCATTGATTCTTGCCCTATATGTTTTACGAAATCAGTTTGAAGCAATCTGTGATAACCTAATTGTATCTAATTCCTGCTATTCGGGTCCATGACGGTCTATAAAAAGTTCAGCTCTTTTAATTTCGGTGCTTATTAAAGCCCCAATGATTGATATTTCAAAATCTATAGAATATCAAAACCTCTATCTGCTTTACAACAAACAGACAGACAGACATAGTAGCGTTCCAGAATGTGCGTAATTTTATTATCTTTAAACAAGGAACTTCTGAATGAACTTAGCAGTAGCCATTTATAAGAATGAAAACCTGTTGGAACACAACAAGTGAACAGTAGACTAAAGCTATTATTAATTATTTTAGTAGCAAAAAACATAAATTTCGGAATAAAACACAAACTTTAAATCACAAACATTTTTCGGGAGATTGTTTGAAGTGAGAGAAAGTGCGTGTAGCACTCGGCGGAAGAAGTGAAATTATTTATTTAATTTGCTTGTTCATTTGTGTTTTCAAATGAATTTTTTTTAAATGAAAACTTTACTGAAGTAATAAACAAATACTTTTTTTAAATAAAAAAAGTTTGGCTTCAAATTAATTACAAATTATTCCATATGTTTGTAGCAAGTTAAATAGGTGTAATTTAAATTACTTATACCCCCTTTTGTAATGAATTACTTCCAGGTATGTCAATGTTAGATAATCTTCTTCCACTGAAGTGTAAAGACAGAGTGAATTATATATTTTTTTTTAGAGATACAAAATATGCAGTGTTTTTGACTAAGTAAAGATTTAAATTTTTGATTTGACGTAAATTTGTCGAATAAGAATTAAATTAAATAATTTAATGGTCAAGCTTAAGTTCGTTGTACGCTCTAGCTGTTAAGAATGAAAATTCTCTTGAGATAAAGCAAAAATTAATACTGTAGTTGGCTTCATTCTAACGCAAAGAAAAGGCAAAAAATGGAATGTGGATATATTCTCTAACCAAAGTATTTTCATTGTAAGTAGCCTGAAAATTATTACAGATATTTTTTTGGATTCTTGTGCTAAGGAAGTTATAGTTTAACGTAAAATCAGTGTCATAAGCAATCAATAATGATTAATGACTAAAAGCAATTGGGCCGACACGGATGGTATCCACTCGAGCACTTCTTTGCGTTTGGTAATTGACGGCAATTTAAATTCTACGTAAATTTTGAAATTGCAAGTAATGACGTGCACGTGCAAACACGAACACATTCTTTACTTTGTGCTAGAAATGTCAACTCTTCATTGGCATGTTCGCTTAAGTATAAAATACATTTAAAGAAATTCTATTGCAAACACCTGATTTTTAAGCTTCATAAAATAACGCTGTATAACTAAATAAAATTGTTCTCAAATTAAAAAGGTTTTCACAACGGATGCCGGCAGAGGAAACCAACAAAGTAATATGCATATGTTGGCGTTTTGAAACACCCCCTGTTCACCTTGTTATAGTAAATCGGCCTAGAAAATCTTGTAATACTTAGAACACTATAAGAAACATATTTGTGCAAAATTGTTTCTCTCCAACTCTTTTCAGCATGATTCCTTTTAAGCCCTTTCCTACAGAAGCGCAAAAAGTCATCTTAAACTGCAACGCATTGAGGTTTGAAATGTCCTACGAAAGTATTTGCCATCAAATTCTAGTATAATTTTTATATAAAATTCTAGTATAAGCTCAAAATTCCAGCTGCAATTGTTAAATTAAAATGTGTTTAAGGATTAATTTTATATTTACTCACAATTTGTTATAAAAGATAGAAATTGAAAATAATAGAGTTCATTAAATAATATTTATAATATTTTAATTATTTATTGTTTATCCGAGATGATGCAGGATTACAACCAAAACAGTTTTTATTCTATATTCCATTTTTTTAACTGGTTTTATTATCTGTCACTTTGTGCACAATAATCCAAAGGCTTTTTGCAGCTGTATATTTTAATCTCTAAACAAAATGTGATATTATTCATGTTGGTTGGATGGATTTTCATACCACCAGAAGGCATTAGTAATTTTAAGCCCTTAAGCAGTACAATGAATTTTTATCGAATTACAAATTACAAACATTATTGTTTTAAATATTAGCATGCTAAGCATTTAATTAAATTGTTCATGGTTAATTGAAGCGCTCACATATGTGCGTCCAGTAAATCAAAGGGTCATTTTTTTGTCACACTTCCGTTCCAGCTTACTGGATCATCTCCAATTATAGTAAATTAGTTGCGTATGTAAAAGATGGGAGGCGGAAATGGGACTTTTTACCCCTTCGAAAGCGATTATATACATATATCCTTTTTCAATAACAAACGGTTTGTTAACTCAACAGCCATCTAATAAAAATAGCCCCTTCATATAATTTTGTAATTGTGAGTTAAATCAGAGCTTAAGAAATAATATATTTTATTTTAATTTAAATTTAATTTTTGTATATTATTTTTAGACTGGCAATTTAAATCATTTCTATCAGTATAGAAAAACAACAATAAAAAATGAAAAAGGAAAAAAATAGCTTATGACGCCTAAATTATAAGAATAAAACAAACTCAATCAATCACAAAACCACACCCTGGCATTTACTTTTTTTGAGATTCGTTAAGGTTGAAACAGAGATGTTTACTGAGTTGAGTTAACGGAAAGGAAAAAAGTAATAAATGAATACATGTTCCCATATTTATTTAAAGAAATAACCAATGATTATAAAGGTTACGTACTTCTTTGTTTAATATGTGTGCTCTTCTCGGTGGCATAGGGGTAAGCTTAGCTTGGAAATTCATATTAAATAAACTTAAGTATTTATGCCACAGCAGCGTTTGTAAATTCTTTATATTATTTTTTTGTATCCATAATTCGTTTCGAGAAAGTCATCCCGTATTTATTTTTAAAATTTGATTCACTTACAGCAGTGATATTTGGAGGAATTTTATTTAATTTTATTATTTTATATCTTCTGATTTATATATACAGCCTTACAGACTGAAAATAATATTACAAAATCAGTGAATTAAGTATTTAAATGTACAATTTTTTTTCTTAATAAAACACCATTGGTCTATCAAAGACGGTGAAAAGAGCAATCGTTAGCTTAAGCAGTTCTACATTTTTGAAGACTTAGTTGCTGGATGTAGAAACTTCATAATATTTAGAAAAATATGATTTTTTGATATGGTTTTCAAAATAATTATGATTAGAATTAAATAGTCAACGCTGTTTGATACATAGATACACTAACAAGTAAGGTTTCAGTACCTCACTTTCAAGACAATAATATTTTAAATATGTGGTTTCTTAAGGTCGACAGAACGGCCGAGACAATAGACTTATTGAAAACACGCCTGATGAACGATAGAAGTTATGAAAAGGGTCTGTTAGCTTGCACATTTATCTGTGCTCTTTAACTTCATGAGATTATTTCGTATGAGTTCAGCACTTGAAAGCCAACGTTTGAAATATGTCCACATATGCTGTTAAAGGTGCGTAAAAATTGCACCTTTACATAACGCCTGCTATGCAACTATATAACCGAAATCATATACAGTATCGTTTATTAAATAATATGAGTTTTCTTTTTTTAGGTAAAACAGCTTCAATTAACAGTTGGCATACATTCAGTTCAGTCTACAAAATATTTTTAGCGCATATTAATAAACTATGAAGTTGCAAATAAAATGGCAAACTTAAAACTAAGAAACAAAAGTTATCATATGCATTGAGAAATATTTGCGTTTAATGAACAGAAGAAACGATCTTATGTCTGACATAACAGAAATAATGAGATCATTTTTAAACTATTAAAAATTTTGATTTTTATGTTTTGCTTTACAAATTGAACATGCGCTAAAAAATACCTACACTTTACTTCAATACGAACAAAATTTTAGCAAAAAGTATTTTATTTATTAGTAACGCTAAAATTTTCGCATGAGCTGAACAAAGAATCAAATTTTCGAAGAACGTATGATTTACAGCAGTTCAGTTAAATTAAAATAACTCATACGCTGTGTACACATGTTAATGGCGATTATTCAAAACTTTGTGCAGCATATTTTAGGGAGCATATGGCTAATGTTGTTGCCGTGCTGCGTATGATTAATGCAAATATGCTACATTAAGTATATTAAGTTTAATTAATAATCTAACATTTGCCCTAAATATTTATTTGCTTTATTATTCGTACAACAAAAATAACAGCGTCAACGAATGTATCTTTATTAGCTTTGACCTTGTGTTGAGAAATTTGACTAAAAGAGTATTATTATTTTCACGTTACATATACTTATATATTGCTAGTAGCTGTAAGCCGTATCAGTGTATAAGTTGTGAAAGCATTTTTTGTTACATACACCGTCTAACTAACATTATGAGATACAACTGTCAGTTGTTGATTTTAAATTAGGTGTAAGTAGTCAAATTTAAGCAACAGTGAGTGGCGGTGCGTACACGACAAGAGCACGCAACTCAAGTCTTGAAAATTTGATCTTCATTATTATTAAGGCGAAGTAGTTAGGGTATGGCAGATATATTTCCACAGTGACTGCAACTGACTGTTCTTACAACGTCTTTGGCTGATGGGTGTCACATGCAATTGACTTCTCTCACAGCGTGAACAACTTACTGTACCGCAGACCAAGCTAAGGTTCTAATATTATAAAAAGTACCTTTATGTTGTTTTATGCCAACTTAACCGAACTAATGAAGCACATAATCGAGCCTGAATTTTCAAAGCAGTGTGTCAGGCCCATCCGTATTTCCGGAGCGAATCATTATTTGCAATTGCCAGTATCAGTCCAACGATTCTCAGTTGCTATTCTGTCGTCAGGATTTAATAAACCTACGATTGTTTATACCCTATAGACCATAATAAAAAGTATTCTTATTTAAAGCAAAAAAAAAAACAAGAAGATAAAATGAGAAAGATAATAATTATAGCAATTATTGAATATTACTACATTAATCGTTATCGTTATTACGATTCTTAAAAAAAACTATTTTCTCTTTTTCTTGTAAAATATCATTTGAACCGATTGTTGTTAAAATTTCATTGTTTCTCTCTCCTCCGGAAGCAGACGAATTGACAAAGAAATTATTTTAAAGCGGAATAAAGGAATGTAAAATACAAGAACTATTTCTGGATAACAAATGTTTTCCAAATTTTATGAAGCAGAAAGGAATTATCGTCACTTGTGTAATTACAGAGAAGAATAAAATATAAAACAGAAACATTTAAGTCTTTGTTTTTCATGACAACTGCAGAAGAAGCAACTAGTTTTCATAAAGTAGGACATACATTTGTTTACGTATACAAAACACAACTTTAACTTATCTTCATGCAACTGAAGCCAATTGATCTTCTTCTGAAAATTTTTGGTAATATAACCAATTCTGAGCTTTAATTGGCTTTTTGATAGATAAAAAACTTAATTTTTCTTCTACAAAAACAGAGCAGTTTTAGTATATTTGTGTCTTTTTTAAACTTTTCTTTATTAATAAATTTTCAATTGTTTTCCCGAAATGCGCAATGCTTTATGGAACTGTAACTTTGCGGGTTGAATAGTTTTAAAGTTTTATTGAAAAACAAGCAAGTAATTTAACGTAAAAAGTGTTATCTTATCTTGTTCTACTTTTTAGTATGAAAACTAAAGTAAAACATGACAAGTCGACTTTCATCAAGTTGTGCATTTTTCATTTTATTTCTCTTTATTTTTCTTTAAAGAAACGTTTAACGCGATACAATTTAAAAAGTAGGTTTAACAAACTTGCTGTGGTTTTTGTTGTTATGTTGCCCTTATTTGACAAGGTCTGAGAAGGTGAGTGAATTATTATTTGTGGCGGAAATAAAACAATCAGTGTAGCTGAGTTAATTTACCTGATGTGACTTCATTGAAATCTCTTTCGATTCCCCAACACTTCATACAATATTGGATCGAAAATTGTAACACAAGCCATTCAATTTTAGCTTAAATGACCGACAACCACCGTTTTGTGTGACCGATAAAATAACGTAGCTGACATAAAAAAATATGCGTGTCGCAGAACTGCTAGCGAAACAAACAAATGAATAAATTATCAAAAGGCAATCAAAATTTACATATGTAACAGTTGTCGTTGCTTTTTACACATGGGAACTATGATCAAAAACCTTTGGTCGCCATATATTCATGGCAAAAATTAAAGAACCCATTTGTACATTTTTACAACCAAAACTAATCCACATATTTTATAAAAACATGCTGCCAATAATGCACCACGTTTATATGCATGGCATTTATTTCCAATTGTTTTTCAGAGATTTCATTTGACAACTTATAACAATCACGCTTAAATTATACTCACGGTAAAACGAGATCACGCATGAAAGTACAAGCTGTCCGCTGGGAAGGTATACTACTTTGTTTGTTTATAATTTTTTATTAAATGAAGGACTCGCATTTGTGAGGCTAACAGCGGCGGACGTTTATCTGATATTGTATTCCATACATAATTTCCGATATTAACTAACACATTTATCAATAAACGATCCATTCTCTTGTCATGGGCGAGCTGTAGCATCCTATTGGCATATGTACGGCGGCGTAAATGGTCTTCTGGAAGAAGCTCTTGCGTCAACTGAATCTTAAATGGAAACAATTGCAAATCTTTGTGCAAAATTGTGGCCAAAGTTGTTCTTTGAAGACAAAGCTCCTGAGCACGGCGTCGAATTGAGGTTGATGGATTGTTTTGAAAACTTTCTTGAACAGCAGTAACGTTTTCAGGCGATCTTGCAGTACGTTGTGGTCCGCGCTTGGGCCTATCAGCTACAGTCCCTCTTTCTTCGAAATCATTCACTACACTATAAATAGTGCGCCTTGTTGGCACGTTGTGTCTCCCAAAAATTTCACGTAAATTACTCATCATGATTAGTGTTGTTCTTTGTCTCTGTAACTTCTGGATGTTTGATGCTCAAGCAGTCCCCCACAACTGAATGCCATATGTCCACATGGGCTTTAGAATAGATTTGTATAAACGCTCTTTGTACTCTAAAGGCAGCGTTGAGTTAGGAGCTTGTTTTAAGTTTTATTGCTGGCAGTCAATTTCGTTACTACAAAACACATGTTAATCACTGGCTCAACACTATTATAAAAATTGCTAATGTAGTTTTTACCACAAAACGTGTGTCTGTCATGTTTGCAACAGCTAAATCTACAGCAATATACCTAACAAAATAAAAGCGCAATAATAAAAACTATAAATGTGTGTAAATATACAGGGTGTTCCATTTAGTGCGTCGTTGCCATTCGAAAAAAGATATCAGTTTTAACACCCAGCAAGGATATTTTATTGCTGTGAGTAACTTTTGATTTCTCATTCTTTTTATTGTGTTATTGCCAGTTACATTAATGACGTGATATAAATAGAAAATACCTTTTTTGCAAAGGCATGTTTTCAAAAATACTACTACACCTAACTTTAACCTACCGTTTTGAACTTTATTTTTTATAAACAAGTTGTAAATATTATTTCAGACATGACTGCGAGAATCGCAATTAACGTGAATCAACAACTCACTCTTATTATAAGAGTTACAGTACTGCAAGAGCAGTTTTGCTTAATGGTACATTATCTTACTTTACATTTTTAAGATGAAATTTTTTTAAACAAGTCGATACAGCCAAATGGCAAAAAACCAAGAAGTTAATTGAATTCCACGACCAAGAACAGTGTTACTCAAAATATGAAATATAGTTAAAAAAAAATTAAAATATCCTGCTAAATTTAAACAGAAGTCAAAATTTTTACAATTTTAACAAGAGTTAGAAGAAATATTTTAAAAATAGCTGATGGTTCCTTTCAGGTTGTCAAATTTACCCCAAAAAATTAAGAGAACAGGCACTCTTTTGGCAGCAAAGTAGGGTATATTTCGGCAGTAATGTGTCTAAGATATGCAATTTTATTTATCTTTCCCTAACAAATCCTCAAGTTAAAAAGTCCATTATGAGAAGTTACCCGTCTTTGAAAATTTTCTTTATGAAAATTTATTTTTTAAGGCGCAGTATGGCACGTGGTATGGTCACGCTGAGTCTAAATATCTGCAACATTAATGGTTCCCAGTAGAGGTACGAAAAAGTTAGAAATAATATCTCTTCGCCGCTCGCTGTTGACTGTAATATTGTGACTATCATTATTTTTCCGGATATATGAACGTCTAGTTCGGCCACGTTATAGATTACCATCTCTCTTTACAACTTGCTATGTTCTGATTTTATTCAATATAAATTACGGAACTAATTTAACCATAAACAAAAACTGTCAACTTCATCCAAATGTTGTTTTTATACTCACAAAAAAACCGCCATGGTGGCGGCATGGTCACGATAGTCATATTTCACCTTGGGAAACTTCATATCCCCGTAAAGGAAACACCCTTTATACGCATAATAAAAGCAAATTTTACTTCAAAATGAAGTCTTTCTATTAAATATCGCGGCCATACTTCCACATAATGCGAATATTTAATACTAAAAAAAGAGCTGCTCCTGTAAAGTTTTATGTCTGCTAGTTACGATAATTTTGCAGTCATTGTTCGCCATGAGAAAGCAAATGGGTTGATTGGCAGAGTAGATGGACGTATGTGACACCGAGTGTGTGGATATGAATATTCATTTTATAATATTTCTCTATAAACGCAGTTGTAAGTTCGCACATGTTCGTTTCCACTACTGCTGTTGTAAAGTCAAACATGACAGGGGCATTTGTTCACTAAAACACCTCCAACAAAAACGACATTCATAAAACCACAGTGAACACAAGAATAAAACTTAAACTAAAAACTAGTGTTTCACTTTTTAACAACAGCTAGGAAATTAAAGCAAAACATTTTCCTATCCAGAAGTCCATAAAAAGTTTTTAAAAGCCGCGCAGAAATTATTTCGAACAAACAACAAGTTTATGGGAAGCAGAAAAGATCAAAAAGTAAAGGGTGGAATGTTTGGTTTCACAGCGTATTGTAAAACAAAATCGCAAAAATAAAGAAAAGCGAATAAAAGCTGTGTTGCTTTTATTTTGTTTACAGCTAAATTTATAGTTGGCCAACCAACAAACAAATGTAGAAAAGCAAATACAAAAAAAAAAAACAATTTGTTTCTCACTTGATTTGCAGAACTTCGGTCATAAGTCGTATAAGTTTTCTACAAAGTTGGATAAAGGTATCCTGATGAGCTGGCTTACGTATGAAGCAAAATACGCGTAGAGACTATCTTATCAGAAATATTTACTGAACATTCACTGTTATATCTGCGGATATTTAAGAAAAGTAAAAGTCATATTAAGATCCTTGTTGAGAAATATAAAATCTTGAAAATTGAAAAAATGTAAAATTTTTATCAAGCCATGGTTTCACATACATTTATTAAAAACAAAAAAGTATCATAAATTTATTCTATAGAAGTGTAGCAAGTGTCATTGTCCCACTAAAACTAAATGTCTGAAACAATAATGGCTTCCAAATTGAGGTACGAATGGAGACAGCATCTCTGTACCACTCACTGTTGACTTTACTATTGCGACCATTATTATTTTTCGACAGATATGCATCTGTGAATCGGAAATACCAGAGTTAGTAGGTGAAATTTTCTTTTAATCTTAATATTAAATAATAATGGTTCAAAATTTTTCGTAAAACAAAGCGCTGTGGAAAACCCTTTATAAGCGAAATAAAACTAATTTTACAAAAAAACCTTTGGTTTGAAATGTTGCTGCCATACGTAATGCGAAAATTTATTATTAAAAATAGTTTTATGTCTACTGGGTACGCTTTTTTGAGGTCATTGCTCGCCATGAGCAACCAAATGGGTTGATTGGCAGAGCAGATGGCAGAGTATATGTGACACAGAGTGTGTGGATATAAATACCCACTTTATTATTTTTAAACATGAATGCAGTTATAAGTTTGCACAAGTTACCTTCCACGTTTGGTGTTCTTGAGTTAAATATGACTGGGGTATTTTTCATTCAAACACCTCCAACAACAACGACGGTAATAATCGCTATGACATATAAAAACTACATGAAACACCGTATTTAAGAGAGTAATAAAACTTCAACTGCAAACTAGTGTTTGACTTTTTAATACTAACTAGGAATTTTAAGCAAAACATGTTTCCATAAAAAAGTTCTTAAAGGCTTCGCAGGAAAAGATTTTAAACAAACAATTGGTTTGAGTGAAGCAAATTAGTTTCAAAAGCAAACGATGAAATTTTTACGCTTTAATTTTACAAAATAAAATAACTCGTAAGTAAGATAAATAAAAAATTGTTATGCCTTCAGTTAAATAATAAATAATATCTTAGAAGAGAATGAAAATATACCCAAGTCGCAGGTGCGAGCATACGGAAATTAAATTGTCAAGTCGGTGACTAAAAATAAATGGTTTAATAATTACTTCTAAGTCAGCTTATATAAGTTTTAAGGCAGGAAGATCTATTTCTACAGTGACTTATTAACTGACAAAAATTAATTAAAACAAAACAAAAATAAATTTTATAAAATAAAATAAATTTAAAAAAATAAAATAACAATTTGTTTTTTGCGGGGGCTTTTTGTTGAAACTTTAATTGTTTTGTCTTGTGGGTCTTTAAATTTCTGCTGAGCAGTCCTAAGCAATCACCAAAATATGAATAGGGACAACTGGTTCTAGCTTCGCAAATAAATTTAATTTTTATAAAAAAATTAGTTGTGATAAAATCATCTAGAAATAATTTCTGAAGAAGATAAAATACTTTTATTTCCCAAGCAAATAATAGATTTTGAAATATAATTTATTTAAACGATTTTATCTAATTGAAAATTTCGAGCAGCAGCTGAAATTGACGGTTAGCAAATTTTATGAAATTTTTAATAAAAATGCGTTTTGAATAATGCAGAGAAAAACGCTTCGCTTAACTAAGATTAAGTTGGAGTTCTTTATAACTTTTTAGCATTTCGCTTTTATTCTGATTTTTTTGCTTTGTATTTGAAATATAAACAATGTTTGCGGTCTCTGGAAAAGTCGAAGATTATAAGAAATTTTACGTTTTACACTTACCAAAAACACTATCCTTAATAAATTCAAAAGTCTAACCGCAGAAATAAGTCATTGCTCGTTATTCAAAGAAGCCAACTAAACTGCAACTAAAATCGTTAAAATATTGATATTTTCCCAAGAATCCATATTTTCACCCAGCGATCACTGAAACAAAAAAGATTTTAATAAAAATATAATCAACTGCCCTTATAATGCTGCACAGTGTTTTTGTTTTTGTAATAATAAATTTTTAGGAATTGTACTATACTTTACTAACAAGTGGCAGAAGTTGCAAATTATTTAAGGTTTCTTGATGAAGGAAGTTATACAACCTTTTGAAGACATATTAAGTCATGTTAATTCAATATCAAGAATTTAATTTCAATTAATTGAATTTCCCCTAACAGGAAATTCACACTTTGAAACAAACACAAAAAAATGTCTACACGTTTAAGTGGTTTCCTGTAAAATTTCATGTGTTTCAGTCTTTGTTACGTTATTTACTACAACTTTTTTTTAAATTTGTTGAAGTCGCACACGGAAAATTTGTTCAGCAGAATGTGAGGGATGCTGAACTCAATATAATTAAAGCTGTAACATGTTAAGGAAAATCCAAAATGAAAATTGAAAAAAGAACAAAAAACACATTTGCAAATAATCTTATTAGCAATTCATGAGGTGTAATCTAGAAACCAAAGTATAAAAGCGTGGGGGGTACGTCAATTACTGACTTTTTAAAGTCTGTTACTTTCATGAATAGAAATGCCAAACTAAGCTCTACTTTGATAAAATCTAATACTTCTCGGAATATATTAAAATGTTCAGCAGCAAGATTAAGAAGGAAGTGCGCAACTGTAAAGGTCTCGTTTGGACGTACTCAATAAAGGTTGATGAAAAGTTAGCGGACTTACAATATGGTACTTTGTATATTACGGAGAGATCAACAATAACGGTGGACACAGCCGAGTGTGCATTCTGTACATCACTGAAAATCGGACAAAAACTAGTGAATAAGGTGCTGACTAAACAAGTCCAGCTGAAGGAAACTCTGAAAGAATTATAATAATCCACAGCAAAATATCTTGCTCCAAAGGATGTATGATCACGAGGAACTTTGGCACTTACTTTTATACAGAACTTTGTTTCAACTTTCCAGACCTGGAAACAATCGTAGGATCTGGACAAGCCGTAAATAGGTAACTACGTTGGAACATAGGTTGAGTGCGAAAGGAAAGGACGAGTATATCTATGTAGGTTAATCGAATTAAGTTTTTACAACGGAAGACCAAAGCAGTGAATTAGTCAAGCGGGAATTTTACTCTAGAAATAAACGGATTATTTCAGAAGATTGCAATGAAGAGAAAATTTCAGATGCCTGGGATTTTCTCACCTTGAAACACTATGTTGAGAGGTGTCAGAATAGCAGCCATGTGCAGGAAAGCAGAAGATAACTGAGGTGGTGATAGGGCGCAGTTTGATTAAACTTAAAATGAGCTTGCTCTTCTATAAATCATCCGCACAGTCTGGAATTAGAGTGAGGATCGCTATCCGACACAAGTGCAAGCGTTTTGTGAACTGAGTGATAAAAACGAACATCAAAAGCTGTCTGTGTCAAGAATCTGTCTATAACAATCTAAACTACGCCACCAAGAAAGAATTAAAAACGAGTTGTGGATTTAGTATCTCCCCACCACTAATGTATTAAAAATAACAAGTGTTTTAGCAGTACCTCCCTTTGTGATTGCTTTTTGTTGCTCTTTTTTCTCCGTTACAAATTCCCACATTCATTTTATCTTTCGCTGCATTTTTCAATTTAAAAATTGTCACTGCATTTTTCGTCCTTTGCCGTCGTATTTATATAATTCAAAATATATGTTTTCATGTTCGAGTTTCAATTCTCTTAGCGATTCTTTTCACACCTGCTATTTCACCTGGTGCAGGTGTGAAATTTGCTTAGTTTGTATTTCTAATTATTGGTGTCTATGTAGTTGTTTTTGCCGTTGTTGAGGTGCTTAGAATATATTAAGGACACTAATGTGGTGATTTTATGTTTATTTTCTATTAGCTGTATTTCTTTGTATGTTAAAGCATGAATTATGTCAAAACAAAAACAAAGTAATAAATAAATCGTAGATTTTTTAGCGCAAGTAATGAGGATAAAATAGTAAACTCCATAGAAAACTAATTAAAAAACCTTATTGATATAAATGGTGAGCACTAGGCAACCGACAATGTGATCAAATTCTAAAGCCAATATTATCCAACTTGTAATAGTTGAAAAGAAAGAAAATTTTTTATGAATATTTAGTTTGAATGACAGATTTATTTTGGAAAAAACGCATTTGTACTTCCACGATTACACCGCTGATTGTGATGATTTTCGAATAATACTCGAATGCACTCGTTGGGTGTTTCTAAAGCACAATATTACACCGGCAAAAGGCATTAAAATTTATTCAATAAAATTGTGAAATTTATCCGGAAAGAATACAAGCTCAAAATAGGTTAAGTTGCTTTAAAAAAAATTTATTTGCGAGAGGCTATTTAAGAGGCCCGCCTAAGATTGATGTGATATTTTTCAAATCAAAGATTTTTCAAAATTAAAAAAGAGAAGTTAGTGTCTTTTGTCTATAATTTAATACATATTTCTTATAATTTTAATCCTGTGCTTATTTTAAATTGGTACTAATTTCAAAGTGTTAATCAAATTTACCACTACATTCGAATATAAGGTTGCATATCAATTGATTTAATTATTTATTGTTCCTAACAAGCAGTTGTGCTCAGACATACATTTGTCTATATTACAATTATATCATTACACATGGTAAATGGCCTTAAAATAATATTTTAATAGACATTTTAGAATCGGGTTTGAAAGGGGATAAATCATGTCCAAACATATAAATCTCTCAATTAGCTGTATTTGTATATTTTTATATTGGCACACAATTAAGGCAATTATTAAGGGACAATTTACAACTGCAAAGTAAAACTTTTATAATCTAATTTATTTCAAATATTGAGTTCTGTATGGGAAAAAATAAAAACGCAATTACCATTAAACGATTTTAAATTGATTTAAATAAATTAAATACAATTACATTTAATTACATTTGTTGTTAATGGTTTCTTTATTAGCAACTTAAGTAGCAATGCTTATGAAGGGGCTACTCTGTGGGTAACATTTTTGAATTGAAGTTGCATTAAAAAAAAAATTTGCGAATGTTCGTTTTATTTTTAGTGTGAGTAAATTTAAAAATATTTGTAACTTTATAAGCTGCCGTATTAGTTAAGACTATCCTAGGAAAACACAACACAAAGTCTAAATTTTCCCAAAAAATAAAAACCAAAACTACCGAGGTAACCTTAAGTTGAACCACAGATTCCCGTGCGACATAAGATTGTTATCTTATGTCGCTACTTCTCCGTTTCTTACAGAAATGTTTCATTATAAAGGGTAAAATTTAGAACAAAATACAACATTTCGTGGGCGTAAATGAAAGGGAACAAAATAAAACGCAAAACAATTTTACATTTCATTATGTTAAGCTCGGAAAGCTTTTTTTGCTAGGTATCGTTTTAAATTCAATATATGCACTATATACTTCAATTATATCGTAGTATTCAAATTTCTATATCTTAACCGGAACTGTGCAGAAAAATAGAATCGGTGGAGCTAAATTTCAAGACAAAAAAAAAAACAAAGAAAGATAGCGCGATTTTCCGAACAAACAAATGCGGCGTTGGCCAAACGCCGGAGGGATAATGTACTTATTACTCTATTCTCACAAATTATGGTACAATGGATCCAAAGTCAAATGCCAATCTTATGATCGCTGTCCTAAAGCTGATATTAATGATAAGGTTGCTGGTGTAAAATCACAGTATAATAAGCCCATGTCAACTCTACTGACTTGTACGAAAGTGCTTTAGCCAATTATCGGAGCACTGTGCAGTCAAAAAAGCAGTGGTGGCCATTGTTTATTAGGTTGCTTGGCAATAAGGTGGATAATGCATGATAACTATATACAACATACTGGTGTCAACAAATGAACATTTAAAACTTGATTGCAGCTACAATTTTGTACTAATGTCGATAAAACCACTGTAACACAGTTTTATTTTCTATCTGATTTTAGGTTCAGTCTTCACAGGGTTTCACTCAAGGTCTGATTCCTTTAATACATTGATGGCATTGTGTGAACAAAGTGAAACTTCGTCTGCTGAGTTACGGCAAATACAATATTAATTCGTTAAATCTTGTGTTCAGAAATATATGAATGAATATAAGATAACTTTGGCAGACCTTATAATCATAGACCAAACGACAATGTTATGTACGATATAAGACAATTTCAGGAGATTTTGTATTTGGCAAAATACGATTTAATACGATGAATACCACTCAGATTCGCAAGACTTCGGGAAGCCTAAGGTCCACGGTTCTTTTACGGGCGAAACAAGAAACGGTAAAGCTTTCAGACAACGTGTATTTTGTACTTCTTAGTATGTTGGCTACCTAGTACTAATAATGAGTGTGTATTTATAATATGTCAGCTAGTTTGGGAATCGGTTTGCACAGCGGGTGTGTGTTTATTTTTGTAAGTTTGTATACGCACGTTGTATAATCAACCAATACATAAATTTCAAGGCCAAATCATAACCAGTAGAGCTTTCGTTCCGATTTCCAAAAGTATAGTAACTGTAAATCCAAAACCTTTTGATCCTGCCAGTCTAGTATGCAATGAAAGCCTGCACCAAAAAATGTTTCTCAAGATATTCAAAGCACTTCGAATAAAACCCAAAAGCTAAAATAGTCTAGTCCATTTATAAGTTCCCTAATTAAAAAATTTTTTTTATGATTTTTTAACTAAAATTATGCCTTTTTCTTTTGAGCGCACTTTGTCAAAACTACTATACATGTCGGCCAACTTGTACATAAACTTACCATACGTTACGGCATCAAAACTCCTCTAGGAACAATAAAGGAGTGTTTCTACAACATACTTCATAATTGAGTAAATTGTAATGGATTTTCTTAAGGGTTTGGAAAACTTTAGTCCGGTAACACTACCAGTTCTAAAGCTTTTACCTGAATAGAACTAAGCTCGGTTGGCAATTTTGTCTTCAATCAAGTGCTAAGAAGGCAATTAGTTTATTCTAATAAAAATTAAAGCAATTTATGATTTAACTAAAGCAAATTAAATTGTCAATAAATTATTTTTCTGTATTAAACTGTGCTAATGGCAGGAGTTATGACATTTTTTTAATTATTCCGCATTATTAATTTTATTCTGAAATGTGTACTAAAGTGCTTAGCACTTGACGGTTAAAGTACGTAATTGTTGTATAAACTAGTCCTGCTTGGAACTATGGTACCACAGGTAGAATTATATGCTGTGGTAAAATACTACACTTATGATGAATTCTCAACTACCTAAGTGCAAAGCTATTATGTTTTAATTGCGATAATTATACCTACAAGTTTATATTGTGTGTTGATTATAAAAGAAAATAATGCACATGTCGCACACCCACTTCAATGGTACCACAAAGTTTTATAATTTTATTTTGAACAAAAAATAATCAATTCCTTTTAATTTCCTTATTTGCTTTTATTTACTTTGCAATTTGAATTCATAAAAACGATCTTATGATTTATAAACACAAAACAGTTTTGATGCGTTTTGTGAAAATTTGCAAATTTTCAGTTATGTCACCTCTCAAGTGGGTGGGCGATATGTTTGTATGTATTTAACGATTAAAGTATTTTTTTAACTTATTCGTTGCTATTTCTTTATGAAATTTAAATGTGTTTTTAGCAGTTTCCCTCTTTTTTTAATTTTAATTGAGGAAAACTGTCGGATGTGTTCCTGCAAAGTTAAGTAAGAGATATTGGAAATACTTTGATATGCGAACCACTGAAGGTATTGTACTTGCTTTTTTTATACACAGAGAAAAATTCGTTATGACAAGCGAATTTATTGCCAATCAAATTACGTCTGTTTTACGTACTATCACATCGTTAAAAGTCATGCAATAAAATAATTCGTTTGTAAATTAATTTTAAAATATTTAAAGTTCGAAATTGGTTCTAGCTCAGAGCTTAAACAATAAAGCAAATAAAAATATGAGGGTAAAATACATTTTTTTATTTAAAAAAGCGTTGTATTGTTGTATCGATTGATTTATTGTGTGTTTTTTTATGGTAGGACCAGCACTCAGGGGATGACCCCTATTCATGCAATGCATTGTGCTAGAACTAAGAAAATAGGTTATGGGAAGGAGGACAGAGGGAGTAGTGTTTATTAACATTTGATTTGAACTTTTCCACAGAGAAAGTGGGAGGAAAGACCTCTGCTGGAAGCTTATTCCACATACGAATGGTCCGGCTAAAGAACGAATTCTGTCTGTAGTGCGTTGTGCGATCCACTGGCCATTCGACCACAAAGGGATGTGCTCTTGATGAAGTACGTGTGCTGCGTATGAATGACCGGGTTTCAGGAATAATATCCCTAATTTCATCAGAGCACAATCAATTGTAGTAGCGATAGAACAGCGAAACACACCCCACATTGCGACGATGCTCGAGCGAGTCAATAGAGTTGGATACCCTACTGTCACCGATCAGCACCTTTGCCCTCTCCTGTACGCGGTCAAGTAACTCCAAAATAGACTTTGAAGCACCGGCCCATACATGAGTGTTGTATTCCATTTTCGGTCGGATATAAGTGGTATAGATAGTTAGGAGATCAGATGGGGTGAAGTAATTCTTACACCGTTTGAGGAAGCCTAGGCACTTGAATGCTTCTTTCGACACTTGAAAGATATGTTGGGTCCATCTGACATCACGTTGAATCTTCATGCCAAGAACATCAAGAGCTTCTGATTCCTCAATATCTATACCACCCATAACTACAGATGGAGCAGCAAAGTCCGTCGTGCGTCTGTGTGTTAGCATACAACACTGGGTCTTATTGGGGTTAAAATCGAGCCTATTCGCACGACCCCATTCTGTGATCGTCACAAGATCACTATTTAATGACTCATTCATGCGGTGCCTCATGGCCGCAATCTCTAAGAGGCTTGGTCTGTTGATGAATGAGTAAGAATGGCATATGTTGCTGTCATCTGCAAACGAATAAATATTGTTGGAAGTTTGACGAAGAAGGTCATCTAGGAAGATAAGAAGTAGAGTAGGAGAAAGAACGGAGCCCTGTGGTACCCCTGAATTGATCTTGAACTCGTCTGATAAGATCCCATCTACAACAACTCGTATAGTGCGATCTCTGAGAAAGCTCGATATAAATCGAGAGAAGTGATTACCTTCACCAAAAGCAACAAATTTTGACAAGAGCGCGCCTATCAAATGCCTTGGAAATATCTAGAGTCACCACCTTACTTTCGCCAAAATGGTGTATGGACCTACACCATCTCTCCGAGAGGAATGCCAGTATGTCTCCGTAGAGCGCCCTCTACGAAATCCATACTGACGGTCGTGAAGTAAGTTGTTGGACTCCAGGTAATTAACAAGATGGAAATTCACCATACTTTCCATAACCTTGTTTTTGTTGTTGGTAATTTGATCTAAAAAACTGATATTATAACACAACTTCACTTCATATATTTTTTAAATGTTGCTCTGATACCATACCTGGGGCTATGTTATTTATATGATTAATTTGTGTTTAAATACGTTGGACGTTGGAATAGAAATCTTACGACTGATTTCACTTGGATTACAACATTGGTGTAGAGTAAAACTTTGTTAAATAAAAACATTTGATGTGAAAATGTGCCAAATAGTGTACGAACAAAAGTTATGCCAACACACACATATTTACAAATCAATTTGTAATATAATACTTAGCAAAAAATAATAAGAAAATAAACATGCTGTGCACAGCCGAAAGCGGTTTGTCTCCAAACCAAACGTGACAAGGAATGACAGAAATTTGTACCAAAAATCTACATCAAACAGCCTGTCGGAATATCAAATCAAGAATCATTCGGTGAATTATTAGGTGCTTCTTGGTTGGATACCTTATTTAATAAGAAAAGCAAAAATAAAAGAAAGTCGTACAAGTGTCATGTTTTCATTCGTACCATTAATTTCATGTTACGTTCAGAGAACACTATTCGTGATAATGTAAACATCCTTTTTATGATCTCAATGTTAAATTAAGTAAGTATATCAAAGAAGTTGGAGAAGTAAATGTAACCACATTGTATAAAATTAATAATAAAAATAAATTTGTCTAATGAAGTAAAAATAATTTGAAATATTTACTTGTATGTTCGTTTTTATTTCTACAAATAATAATAATAAATGTTTTATTCCACTTTAATTAATTTACGAAAGATGACTTGACTAGAATGCTTAAACATCTTTAATTGTTGACGTTTGAAAAAACAGTAATACCAGAATACAGTAAAATTTACTGTGTACAAAACAAATAAACCAAAAGTTTAATTTAGTACACGATAATATAATACGAGACGTTTCTGAATTGCCTAAATATATAGAACTATTTTACGATACGGTAAAGTTTATACCGATCAAACTTCAATCTATAAAAAGTTAATTGGATTTCTGAAGACTCCAATGGTGGCCACCAATATTCGCTTAATGTAAATCGATTTCAAGCCAATAATTTTTCTCTGCGTATAAAAATAACTCGAGTTTTTGTTATTTTTAAGAGAAAATAACACAGTCAACTTGAATATTCGATAATTGCATTAATTGAACACATCTGGCCAATAAATAGATATCAGTTTTACTTGAAAACAAGTGTTTATTACACACGAAGATTAAAAAAGTGTAAATTGCAGCAATTAGTTTGATAGGGCTTCTTTTGAATAAAAACTAGCATTTGCACAGGAAAACAGCAAAAAGGATACAAAAATTTATAAATATCATTTATAAATTTTGATGTTGCCGTAGGGGCACTACCACCCTTAGGTACGCATTCGTTTGCCTTTAAAGCCAAGGGGGTTTACACTTTTATATAAAGAATGACCCAGTTGGCATGTCGCTACTTCAAAATCGATGTGCGAAATGTAAATTTTTTGTGTTTGTTTTTCATACATTTCTGCTTGAGTTAATATATTTATTTTTTACATTTATTTTTCTTAAAAATATTTCACGTAAATGTTTAAAAAAATATCGTAGGTTATTAAATTTTTCGAGCTTTATTTCAAGCATAGCGGCAGGTATTCTTCTAACAGAACAAGAAGTATTATTTGCAAAGTAAGAAATTGTCGCTGTAGCTTTGTTATATATTTTGTTCACATAGTCCGATGAGCAATAAAAGAGACAGGTGAAACCCCATAACCTATATGTCAGTCTCATTGGTCCTACATGTGAGATAGTATAAATAATTTTTGATTTGATTTTCCGACAGGGCGATTTGTTGTAGATATTTGAAACTATTTTCCATCATCCAAGTTTCATGTCGAGTTTCTCGCCGAAAATTCGTTCCCAATATCTATATAGTACAATAAGGCCTCCATGTGGAAGACAATTTTCTAAGGTTTTGCAATATGGCGTCAGGTCGCCCAGCCTGTGCTCAATACTGTGCAGATGTATTATTTTATACAGGTTGGTGCCCCGGTAGACCAGTTGGTAGTGTGCTAGTCTATCAGTTGGGGGTTGTGGGTTCGATTCCCACCTAAGACTCTGGGTGATTTCACTACAACGAGTGAAGGTCTTTGTTACTATGCTCGGTAATTTAAGTTGCAATATAATTCTACATTTAAATAAATAAATAAATATTTTATAAAGGTAGGTGACGTGCGACCATACCACCATTGAAATGTACAACATTTAAGTTATTTTAGTAGATGATTGCTGATGAGAATGTGAAATTCCAGTAGTTACGTTTTTCTGCTTCTTTTTATGAATTAACTTTTACAATCTATTAAAATATTGAGCTATCAGGGTAGTATTTTTTAGAATAAAATATTTATGAATAATTTTTACGGCACACAAGACCCAACTGAGGCCGTGCACTTGCAGAAGTTCTGACTTATACCTGTCTCTGCAAGAATACTGGTTCATTGATTCAAGCGGAGAAAAATTAACTCCCTCTTATAAAATTCCTAAGTCCATGGTAGAACATCATACACCAGGGATGTGTGATGAAGAGGGTACTTGGTCTCTAGTATGTGAACTCTTCATACCAGTCGATCTACAGTTTTAATACAGACTTACCACTGCATTTAGAGCTCTGTTTGGGTGAACATCTTTTCCTTAATTACTCGTAAGAATTATCTGAAATCTCGGAACGTAAGAATCCGGAAGAGAAGGACAAGAATACCTCGCAAGCGGTAGACGGGTCAATCTCTAAATGTACTTCTAAGGCGTTGGCCCGTAACATTCCGAAAGGAATTGACAATGAGGCCTTGCAAGAGATCGAGAGGTAAACTTCTGCAGAAACTTTGGTGTTTATTAGTCAATGAAGGAATTCTGAAGAGACAAAAAAATCGCTAAGATGCTCTTAAGGAAGAGACTGAGACAGTAGATCACATTGTGCACGAAAATCCAGCAGTACGTATCATACGGCTTAGGACCACGGGCATACATTTGTTAAGTGTAAATGTCATGGGGATCTAAGCATAAATAAATGTCGTCATTTTCAAGACATCCCGCGATAAGAGAAAGGTCCATAAATACCAGTCGATACTCTGAAAACCCTACAGTCTAGCCTACAGCAACCATGACACTCGAATGAGAGTAAGGTAGTTGTAAATTTAAAAACCGGTTACCTGAAATCAATTCGAGAAAAGAAGGGGGATCGAAAACCGACCACTTAAGAAAGCGTTCTGCTACGATATAACCCCTACATTAAATAATAAAAAAAATAGAAACCAACTAAACACCGTGCGTTTTTCTGTGCTACTTAATATATCGGCGGAAGATATTAGTTAATCTTATCCTTTATTTATTGATTACTTTAAATAAAGAATATGATTCCTCTCTAAAACTTCTGGCTTTGTGAAATTCACGCAAAGTCAAATAAACTACACAATTTTCATGGAGTAACATGGGAGTAACTTTTTAGTACAGAACACAAAATTGCCCCATACACTGATTAAATTTAATTACCTAGTCGAGTTTTACATATCAAAGACAATAAGACAAATAAAACCTTTTATATCTAACGTCTGAAAATATTCTTCCTCAAACACTTTTAAAGTATTTAAAACTCAGTTGACATTTAGTGTAAGTAAAAAGTTTAAAATATTAACAACAAAAGCTGCAAAAAACTTGCTAACTATTTCCAATAATATTTGAAAATTGTTACGTAGTTTGCTACCTTTGCAATTATTGATAGGTGTATTACTCACGCTGATAATGGAAACAAAATTTATGGCTCATATAGGAGTTTCACTATCAATTTTCTATCTCTAACTTAAAATCAAACAAAAATAGTTTCATTTACTTTTTACCCAACCTTTCCATTCATGTTTTCTCTAATCGCTGAGTTGTTGTATTTATTTTTTCATATTGCGAATGGTTTCTCATAAATTCTGGATATACAAATAATATATGGCAAAAATAAAAAAAGACTCTAGTATGGCACAAAATGTTTTCATTTCAGTTTTTACCGATATAATTCTCAGACATTCAAGGGATATGGAAACAGCAATAAACGTTTTCACTAACATGTTTTACTAGTTGGGTTTTTATTCTGTTTTATGTTCCCTTTGCTTTCGTTCTAGAAATATGAATTTACAAAAGTACATAGTTCATTATAACTTCTTTACCATGTGCTGAAAGTTTGTATTGCACCACTGTAAAGCTAAATGTAGTTTTCTTTTCATATGAATATTCATGCAATATTAGAGAAGCGTAACATCACAACTTTTAGTTCGAAGATAAATTTAGCCTCCTTCTTGGGGTATATTATCCTCACCACTTTCAATCGTTTTAAATTTTCAAAAATAACTCAAACCTTTTAAAGTTTTTTTAAATATTATACATTTATGGTTTAATTGTGGAATAAGAGTTTTCAAAAATTTTATTTAACATTTTTAAAAATGTCCTCAGCTACAAAAATAAAAGAAAATGTAGACGATAAAGACTGTAGTATGAGTAGATCTAAAATTTTGGAACTATTCGACACACAAAAAACCAACTACTAATTAACTATAGAAAGAAAAAATCCAAAGAAATGGTTTGAATATTTTAATCAACAACTCTTAAGTAAACTTATTAGGGAAACCATGAAAAATACGAAATGAAAACCAATTTTTGTTATTTCGAATTTAGTGTATTTTATTAAACTTCAGTGAAGAGAGATCATACCACTTGCACAGACGAAAGAGAGAAAAATGTCCGACTGCTACGACTAAGTTAAACGGATACCCTTATTTGAGATGAATAGTCGATGTTAACGAAATTATTGCGGTCTTCGAACTAAGGTCAGCGTACCGAAATTGTTAAAAACACTTTCATATTATACTTATAACAAAGTTTTGACATTAACAGAAACTTAACAGACAAAAAGGGTGACCATGATCTTTTATTTTGTGTTTTTTTAACTCACTGGAAAACTTTCTGATCTATATGGTACCTCAATCTTTCTGATATAGAAAAGGAAAAAAATTGTGTATGACTCTAGTCTTCCTATATTCGATCGGTTTTTGATGAGATGTATTATTATTAATAACTGGGGGGATATCGAAGCAGACCACTTACTTTCTGGGTGCCTTTTCGTCCCCCATTTCGCTCTTAAAATTGATTTCAGGGAACCGATCTGTAATCACAACCATCTTACTTTCAATTGAGTCTCGTGCTAGCCCTAGACTTTACTCTTGACTAAAGTGATTTCAGACTGTCGACTGGTAACTGTCGACACACTTCCTCATCACGGAGTCTTTTGTAATTGCTAGCATTTGTCTAAGGCTTAGTTCCCCCATGGCATTCACATCTAACAAGTGTCTGCCCGTGGTCTTAAGCCTTATGCTAGCCAGTGCTGGACATTCACACACAATGTGCGCTACCGTCTCAGCCTCTTCCAGGCATAGTCTGCAAGTATCATCTTCTACGACTTTCATCTTAGCCAGATGGTACTTGAAGTTTCCATGTCCTGCCACTAACGCAGTAATCCAGCTTAAAGTAGCCCTATTATACCCGAGCAACTTGCTGGCCTTCCTTCCGAGGGGCTCTTTGAGCACCATTCGAGCCTTTCTACATGTGGTATTCTCCCTGCACCTATTCAGGTGTAATTAGTTTACCCATTGAAGAACTTTAGCTCGCACTAGGCCATTCCCCAGGGCAACTCTGGGTTCTGGTCCACAGAAATCCACATCAGATCCCCATTTTGCTAGTTTGTCTGCTGCTTCATTCCCAGCTGTGCCTATGTGTCCCTTAACCCACATCAACGTTACCTCATTCAACGAGGCACATATGTTTAGTTTCAGAACACATTCCAGCACCTTGATGAGATGTAACTTGAGGGCATTTAAATAGTGCCTTTTCGCCAATGTATTCATACATCTAAAGATACTCCGATAAAACATTAAAGTTTGAACCAAAAGTACCCACAACAAAATTTTTAATTTTGGTTTTTTTACTTGCCTTCCTAAGTTTGATTGATTGCTTGCCAACGCTAAATGGAGCTGCAAGCAATAAAACAAAAACAGAAACAACACAGATATGATGGGCATTATGAAGAAAAGAAAAGAAAAATAGCAAGCGCTGCTAACCTGTTACTACCTATTACATATTTATGAATAAAGGAATTTTTTGGATTTTTTCTTTCTATTTAATTGTTTATCGCAACTCAATTTAGCTAATCCACCTTCAACAAATAAATTGCATATTTATAATAAACACTTTATAAATGAATTCTATGATGTTAAATAAAATTAAAACTATTCTATATTTTTCTTAACAGTGTTAGAACAACATAAAATTAAAGAACACGTAAAGTAATAAAGATTTGTTGTAAGTAATGTTTATATGTAAATATACGTAGCTAATTAAGAAAACCGTGATACCTCTTAATGGACACTGAAAAAAATTAAGATGTAACAAGCCGGGTAAATATCTGTTTAGATGATATTGACATTTACAACTCATAACCAGTTGAGTCACTTACGGCTTGCTTCTTCATCCTAGCGAACTTTTTTATAGATCTTAACCTTTGTTCTAATCAGTTACCATTATTTCTCCTTAAACGTGTCAAATAATTTAAAATAGTTTATTCATGCAGCAGTAAGTGGGTATGTAAATTCTGATTACTCAAGTTTTTTTGGTTGCACAATAAAATGCAAAATTATCTTATTTTAATTAACATGCAAGAAAAACTAGTAATAGAATGGCAGTCAAATAAAAAAAAATAATAAAATGCATTATCGTGATATTAACAGGGCAGCGATATTAGGAAAAAATCACGATGAATGAATAAAAGAATACAGATAGATAAGACATTTATTTCTTTTTTTATACTTGTCATATTTAATTCAATAAAAAAGTTTAAGGGAAAGAAGTAATTGTACATACCGCACTTGGTTCCAACTGCAATTAGGCGCTGCGTTTTTATGACACAGAAAATGCAAGAAGACAATTAACACGTTCATGAAAATTAAAGGTCACTTTATGTAAAACGAGCAATAAAGTACGGTTCAGTTGTATTTTATAAGTACAACCATCTTTGAGAATAAACTTTATTATATTTAAATTACGGCCAGGTTACAGTTGAAATCGATTACTTTTAAAAGTATTACTCTAAACACAGTGGGAACTTACAAAGGTCTTCCACTTAGCTACGAAATCTTTTGGCCATATTAGACAGAGGCTGAGGGATTTTCAAAAATATCTGGCCGATTGATTCTTTAAAACATTCGTCGTGAAAAGTCAATGATAAAATAATATGGCTGTCAACTTATCGGTTACTTCTATCTCACAATAACCAAAAATTGATAAGTTAAGAAAATGCACTGATACGTTAGCATAGAATTTTTGAAAAAAAAGTCAAATTGAGAATTAAAAAGGCATGCTTATTATATTACTGAAAAGGTTAAATGGCCAACGGAATGTAAACGCGATCGCAATAATGAAGTCAACAATATTTAATATAATGACAAAAATGTATAGCAATAAGTTAAAAATGAAGTGGATGGAGATCTTAACCTAAATCGATCCAACTCATTATCAGAAAAACAAATTCATTCATGTCTTTTGTTGTTCAAGAAACTGGTCAGAATTTAATTTTTAGAATACTTAGGTTCTCTTCTGTGTATCTTATGAAAACCATTTTATACTCAGATCATCAGAAAATACAGGGACTAATATCGTTATTTTTGCATTCGACCGAACTTAATAATAATAAGTGAGATCTATACATTTTATTAGTTTCATTTATCTACTTGCATATACATATAACTTATATGTGCAGCATACTTTAAGGAGCCTCTCAGTCAGGGCGTATAATTACTGTGATTATTCGGTAATGTAAATTGAATATTAACCATACGCCTCCAACATTATGCATATCATTTTATGCAATAACCCATCATACTAAACTAAGAATGCACATGTTATTTGTCCAACAATAATAATTTTATTTTTATTCATTATTATTTCCTCTTTATGGTATCACTAAAATTAAATAAATTCATTTAAAATTGTTTATTTATTCAGTAATACAAAAATATAATTTTATTATTTGCAATAATGTTCATATAATTTTATGGAATTTGTTACACAAACACGTTTCGTTATACATATATATTTATTTTAACTTTTGAAATATAAACATATTTTAACGATTATTAAATTAAACATTGTTTAAGATTTTCCAATGAATTGATTATCAACCCTATTAGGAAATTTATTTTAAATATAGATTTATATTAATTTCAATTCAATTAGTGTATGTATCATGGCGTTTATATTAAAATATTTAAGTATTTATTACAGTTTTATATGAAAAATAAAAATGAAATAATTTTCTAGTTCAAAATCAATATAAGGGATTTAAATAAATAGGATACTAAGGTTAGTAACTTTTTACAGATGTCAGACATTTTTCACATTATACAAGTAAAACAATATATTGAATTTTTTCTACAATTATGATTTTAGAAAAAAGTTCTTTAAAATATGTGACAGCCTACTAAATGCATCTTTAAAAGAACTTAAAAAAGGACAACATACTAAATTATTGCCAAAGTAATATTAGAAATTTATAAAAAAAAAATACATATTCTCAAAATTACCTTTTCGATTTAAACAAATCTGGTCTTATTTTATTCGCTACTAAATTCATGTTTAAAGGAACTTACAAAAGAAATAGGATTTCAAGCAAAGTGTTGAAGAAGTAATCCGCGATCTTTTTATATTGCTGACAACTAACAGACTAATAGACATAATGAAAGTTTGTTTGGGAAATAAATATTTTCTCCTACATAAAATCGATTTCTAAAATTTTTGGCCTCTAAGTTGAAAACTGCAGTAGGAATTTTTTTTTCGAAATTGCAATAACGTAGCAGGTACTGTGGCTCAAGTTTGCTGATTATAGGCCGCCTGGGTTCGTGTATATCAGCGCTTAATACTCAATAACATCAATTATTCTGATATGCATTAGCTTCTAGTCCTACCTGTAAATCAAAGCACCTTTCTTCGCTTGTGTCGCTCTATAGCACTTAATTGTCGGCGAAGTAAAATAATTTATAAAAATGGTTTTACTATATTAAAATAATACGCCTACGTAACACCTGAGATGCTGTTCTGTAAGTAAACATAGTACTTAATTGCAAAGCTTCACTTCTGGAACTATCTTCACTAGTATCTCTTTTAAAAAAACAAGAAAAAAAAGCAGCAGTAGAAAGTCCATTGCAGAGTATCAAAAATAAGATATTTCTTCGAATGACAATGTGCTCCCTAATACCTTACATAATTTTTCTGGGGACAACGGCTTGACGGTCATTAATGATACACACTTTATTCATAAACGTCTGGACCCAATAGCTTTATTTTAGACTAAATACACAACAACAAACAATTAAAGTAAGCTCATGAAAATTTAAGTTACATTTAGTTAAACAAAATTCGTTTTATCGTCACTATTCAAGCACAAAATTTAATTTTTATTTAATTGATTCTTCTTTCATTGATATTCCGACAGGATGTTTCGATGTAGATTTTTGTAACGAAGTTTGGTCACCCCTTGTTAAGATGGATTTGAAACGAACCAGTTTCGGCTATGTGCCATCATCAGCTTCATTGTTCGTTCTTTTTTTGATGCAAGTTTTGTTAATTCTTTTATTATAATTTCTTTTAGCATCATTTTTCATTGGTGTTCTGATGTTCTCTTATCCTTTTGTTTTGTTAAATCTTTGTGAGATAAATAGTGTAGGTTTCTTGATGAGCTGTCTTAAATATGCAGCAAAATTATCAGAGATACTAGCTTATGTCCCTTTCAAAAACTAAACTGCATTTTTATAATAAAATGACAGGAACAGGAAATACTTTTTTTAATAGCTGCTGCATGTTTATTTCACAGAAACATACTAAAAGTACGAACATTTGCTGAAAACGCGGTTATAATTTCCAGCTGCAAAAGCTCTGCTTCTTTTAATACGTTGGTGTGAACAGTGGATGAACAGATACTTTTTCAAGGAAACTATTACGATGAATGTATATTCGCATACTAGTTTAGACCAAATACAAGATTATTGCGTGGAACCTTGTGTTTGGAAAAATATGGAAATATATAAGATAATTTCGGGAGATAATATCTTCGTCATGCAACTAAACTAGGATTAATACAAGATAATTCCAGTAGACCTTGTATTTGTATCATCTACGATCTACGGTTCTACTACGGTCGGTACAAGAATCGGTACAAAGCTGTCGAAATACATTTCACGCGTCCTGCTTGTACCTACTGTTCGTACGGTGGCAATAACTGTTTGTCTTTTCATGACCAAACCTCCACACTATATCCAGCATTTAGTATAAACTAAATGAAAATTTAGACGTATAAACATGTATTTTCGATCTCTTCATACATATATTGGTTATGCGCCAATAGTGTGTGTGTAGTTAAAATACATTAGCAGTCTATTGCTAATATTTGTGTGTTAGCTTGCCCTTTGGAATGGTTATGTTTGTGCTTTTGTAATGGTACGTCTTTTCGAAGATACCAGCAGCGCACAACTAACCCTACACCAAGATTCCAGTACTACAACATGGTTGTGCTCTACTATTGATGTGAGGCATTATGTCCGCTGCTGGTATCAGCAAACTTGAATTTATAGAAAACAAACGTTGAGTAAGCAAAGAGACAATGACTTTTTTTCAAGTTTATATGTTGTGCCATTTAGTACCGATTTATCTAAAGAGTACAACTTTGCCATCCTTAAAAGAACTGAGAAGTTCTAATCAAGTAAAAAAATAAAATAAAAGAATCTAAACCCGATTCTTAAAGAGCAAAAAAACGGGTTATTCGGCAATCGAAAATCTCACCAAATAGATTCGTCTGTACACAATACTCGCGTTATTGGCATTTTATATTAAGGACAATTAAAATATTCTTGTGGTCGTAAGCCGTTCATAGCTTTTAATTCGTTGTCATTAACTTCAATCAGGTTTTTGTTTGCAAATCTTGTTTAGCTGAACTATATATTTTGCTAACTATTGGGGTAGTTGAGTCTATTTAAGTCTGATGGTGGCCATAGAACTTAATATTGCAAAATACCAAGAAGGCCTAACAACTTTAGAGCGACACATCATATGTAGTCCGCTATGGCATTCGCCTATTTTTGGGAAAAAAAAGTGACACCTTTTCAGTAAAAAATTTCTTTTGGAAACAAAATTTAATATATTTTTCTTTAATTCTTAATCACAGTTCTTTTCAACGTATCCGTACATTTATTTATAATTTATTTCTTTATATCAAAATTAATTATTACAAGGCTTAAGTTTCTATAAAATAAATTGACTTAGTCTAGCAAAGAAACCAAATGTTTTCTATTCTATTATTTTTAATTAAAATTTCATAGAATATAACTTTTATGTTTTCTTTTTCTTTTTGCACACAAATAAATTGCAATAGTAAACTTTCTGCTTGTCATTAAATTTAGATATGGACATTTATAATTTTGTATGTTTATAACTATTTATTTAAATACAAAGAATGTTTCTAACAAAAATTAATTAAAGAGAAAAAAAACTATTTGCACTGCTGCCAGTTGATAGCGTTGACATAAAAATTCCGGACATTAATATCTGTGGGGCTCTTTACAAACATATGTCCATTTGTTTGTATATAAAACTTATGTTGCTTACTGTTCTTTTAATAGAAATATAATTTATATATTTTTTTTTTATTAAATTTAACAATAACGTAATAAGCTAGAAATTTATGTAACTACATTAATACACGAGTATGAAGGAAAAGAAAAAATACTTAATTGAAAATGCAATATGCCTAAGAAATGCTCACTCACACATACTTACACAATTCTATGCAAGCATTTTGTATATATCAGAACATTTAAGTGGGTGTGTTGGATTATGGTTTGTTTATGTATTTGTGAGTTTGTCAGTTTGTATGGCTTCGTTGCTATATAATTTCGTTTATATTATTTTGCGCTTTCTTTTCTTTTTTCTGTTGCTAGTGTTTCGTTTTCAATATAATTTTCTACACATTATTTTAAGTTATTAAACTCAATTTAAAGCGTGTTATTAAAATTGAAATGTTTGTAAAGAGTAAAGTAATTTAAAGAAGTAAATTTAAACGAAAGCCAAGAAAAAATTAAAAATTAAATTTTTGTAAGGGTTCTTGGAACTCTTTTGAGCACCGAACTAAAATTTGTTTTCATTATATACAAGAGACCACTCCAATGTTCCAAAGAGTCTTTCATATCCGCAAGCAATTTGCAACAGATGAGGCATAAAAAAAATGTGTGTTCATTTTTGATTCTAAAAATATACTGTCTTCATTAGAAGAATTTTCGATACCATAGTTCACAATTTCGCAGCTTTAGGAAAAAAAGTTTCATAGTTTTTTTGGACAGACTTATTTTCAACGGCCTTCGTAGAACATAAGACTTCGATATTTAAAATCTGTCAGCTCTATTTTATAAAGCAAGATATCTAACTTATATAAGCAAATTAAATTTGGAATTCCTCCTTAATATTCCCACAGAAGGACCAAATTATGACCCATAAATATATTATTTTCTTAAAAATTTTGTTATTTTAAAAATTAATTGCCATTAAGTGTATTGTGATTAAATTTCTAACAAACAGAGATGAATTTTCAAGCGAATGGTTATGTAGGGAGATAGGGGAGGACCTAAATTGAATCGAAAATCGTCGTTACAAAGTAAACAAACAACCCCTAGACAACGAGGAGTTTTTGAACAAAAAGTAAGTAATGTCGTTGCCAATTTTTAGTAGTCATACATACAAATAAGTCAATATATCCCGATTTTGCAAAACGATATAATCTACCTACTAAAGAAATCGACTAAGTGGAGTTATGACATTTTGAAAGTATTTCCTTACAGCTGACGTACAAAGCTGGCAACGAGTTACGGCTAGCGGCAAAACAATTGTTAAAAAGTTGTTATTTGTTAGAGTTATTCCGAACCCTCTTAACAATCTTAATGCTTTAGGAGCAACGAAAGAAATGTATTCTCCATACAATTCAAGAAATCTACAGACAAATGCTTTCGAGCAACATCTTACTGTAATCGGTTCATTTAAATTATGAACTTTTCTTCAAGTTATGACCTTGAAGAAAATGCTTTAACTCTATTCCTTAATATGTGAAAGGTTTCAAAAATATATTCGAGACATCACTGCGCTTCTGAATTGATTCACAAGTGCCTTAAGTTTTTTTTTTAATTTGAAAAAGATATTTGTAATAGATAATGAGCTGCCGAATAGTTTCCAACATAACAAAATATTTAAGAATTTAATGCGCCATCAATCTGAACTTTAAATTTTTTGGGTCGTCTAATATAGAATCTATGAGAAATATTAGGATTGTGGACAGTGGCTCGAGTATTGCATAGCGTTCCGCACTACTTCGTAGATATTAAATACCCAGTGATGCATAGCATTTTTTGTGTGCGAGCATGTTACCAGACTAGCGATTCCATAGTAAGCTGGCCATATTGAAAGCCTGCATTTATTTTTTTCTTAGCACATGCTCCATATAACGTTTATATTTAACTTGAAATAAATGCCTGAGTAATAGCAAATTGTACAACCTGCTATTTCATATAAATTTAATACGTTGATATTGGAAACCCCTAAAATATAGACCTTCGCAAATTTATTGGACTCACTAGAGATTATGAACCACTAATTATACTGTACTCGAATATAGACTGTGAAGTTGTAAAGCAAATATTGCACCAGGATTCGTTGTTAGCATTAAAAAGATTTCGTATATAAGGAGGTCAAATTTTATTTCTTCAAATTCCATAAGATGTCTTAAGAAAATTTTAGAAATTACAGTATTGTGGGAGATTAACAGTAACAAACATTTTTAGCTTTAATAGCTCGGAAAGGAACTACTTCTTGCACTACGTGTTACTTTCAAAGCGTAAATTGTATTGAAATCAATATTGTTTCAATATTCTTTGCTTAAAAAAGAAGACTTAATTTATCATTGATTTGATATTCCGACAGAGTGTTTTGATGTAGAATTTTGGAACGAATTTCCGTCATCCCTTGTCAAGTTTGGTTTGGAGGCAAACCGGTTTCGGCTATGTGCCATCTTCAGTGTCATTTTTCGAACGATTCTACACTTAATTTATCATTTGTCATTGCTAATGCTGACGTATTTCCATTTGTACTTAAAGCACTTTCAGATATAAATTCGAAATGGCAAAAGTTAGTGAAAATCAAGAAGGAAAATCTTTATATTGTTCAGAGTCCGTTTGAATTTATGGCTTTTGATGCACGGGTTCATTTGTTTTTGTTCAGTGGCTGTGGGTGAATATTTGGAAAATTAAACCATTACTCACTGCATTTACTTAATATGCATTTTGTAATCAGGTATTTAATGCATTGGGTTACAAGTAGTTTTATGAATTTTGTTTCTTCTATAAAGCTATTGTATATGCAAAACAAAAGATAGAATAAAAGTTAATGTGAATTCTACCAAGTAAAAGAATGTTTAGATATTTTTAAAAACTTGTTGTAAAAACTTTGTTTTCGCACTTTTAAGACTTACTTTAATTTTATAAAATAAAGAACTTTTAGTACATTTGAACTTAGCTTGTGTAAAAATTGTTGTTGCAGCTTCATGAACTAATTTTCTTGTCAAAGCAAGCCTACTTTTAGGAGTTATGTAAATAAAGGTTTTGAACACACATACACCTAAAGTCAAAAGCTAACCAGTCACTTTGGTTATTGTAATGAAAGAGCATGATATTGTGATCGGAACAAACATTTTTTTGAAACACAAAGACCAAAATATCTTTATGTCTGCGAAGAAAATTTTGTACAAAAATGTTTAAATTTTTATGAATGAAAGTCGTTAAATTATTTAATGTAAACAATATGTTAGTCAAAGCAACTAAAGTAATATATAAAACGCTTTCAAATAACCATTATATGTTTACCACAACAATATATAATTTGTAGAAAACATAATATGGTTATCATGACCACGATAACAAAAAAAGATAAAGATATTGTGTTATTGAATACAAAACGTATTCCCTCTCATGTCCGTGTATTGAGTTCACGTAGCACCCGTATGGATGAAGGTTAGTATCTTTGCAGCTGTATTGACTTAATATATGGTTATCTTTACTATGCAGTTGCTTTTCGATCAAGGCTGCTCCTTTTTTGATAGAACGAACTCTCGATTTTAACACTGGGTTAATTTATATATATTTTTTTTAATATTTTGCACCGGTGCTCTGAATGAATTATTCATGGTTCTTTCATATAATTAGTTGTTATTTGTGTTCTCCCTAAAGATTTTCTGAATTGTTTTTACAAATTTGTTAATTCGCTAAACTTAATAATTCAATAATGTTTGCCTACTGATCGAATTTCGAACACTTTACGATATCAAAAGGAAAAAATTGTGTGAGGCAGGACATTGAAAACATGTCGAAATTAAAATTTATGAAAATGCACAATTTGTTAGCTATAAAACCGATAATCAAAATTAGTGATGATTTTTTTTGTTTTGCACTCTCCAGCTGGCTTATTTCTGCCCTGTATGTATCTGTTAGTTTTCTTACAGTCTTATCACAACGACAGTCCGTAAAACGTTCCTACAAGCCTACATTTAGGCCTTGTTTTTCTAGTTTCCAATTTTCAAATTATTTTCCACGAAAAAAATATTGGGTGGAGTATGGTTTCGGTTGCCATGTGTCTTCGTTTTATTCTCAAATATGTTTTTTTGTTTGCTCGTGCCGTTTTTGGTTAATGTATATCCGAAGAGATAACTTTCAAATTCCACATATCACGCAAATATTTAATTTATTTCATGTTAGAAGTTTTTGATTTTACTTTTTTTAACCCACTTATTTTAATCGACAGATAATCGATTGTTCTATAAATTTCAATTTTTTGTATAAACGTTAAGTTTAATAATACTAAAATTAGTTCTAGCGTATAAAGAGTAGTTCCTTCGCATTCTGATCAACCCTTTTAAAATAAGCCTGCAATTTGAAAACATCTTTGAGACTAAAAATTCATAAATTGCAAAAACAAAAAACAACAATCATCGCACAACTTGAAGAAGAAATTTCGAATAATCACATAAACAAAATAAAACATTTGAAAAAAAATTATTCTAACTTTTACACTTATAAAGGTCATTGTAACTATAACTACCACTGTGACTACACTTACTTGTATTTGTATGTACATATGAGTATGTTTTGTATGTGTGTAAATATATATTTTAATGCATAAAAGTATACAAAGGCTTTCAAAACTTTTAAGACACTTAACTAAAAAGAAATGACAAACGACGTTGTCATTGATGTTAATGATAATAATAGCGCTGTCGTTCTTGTTGCTGCTGCTACTTGTAAGCATTGATTTTGCAAAATTTGCTACATCATCACCATCTTCATCATTGTGATGAAAATCACTTACAACCAAAAACTCATTAGCTTCATTATCATCATCTTCATTTCCATGTGAACTAATGAGTTGTTTATGTTCCTGTGGCTTTTGAACTTTAAGATGTGTTTTGGGATCTTGGCCACAATTAACAATTGCGATTTATCACAATGATTAAATGGTTGCTTATGCTAAGGTTTTGGTCGCTAATGATGATGATGATGATGATGATGATGACGACATTGGTGGTTTACAAATAAATCAGACTAGTCAAAGTAGCTCTTAGTAGAGATGAATATGTTTTTGATGTTTATACTGCTTACAATCGTTTTTCTTTTAAACTCAAACACTTTTTTATTCTTACTCTTATTTATAGTTTGGCCTGCCCAACCTAAGCTACCATTTTCTGCTGCTAGCTTATTGCTCTTTTTAAAAGCATTAACAACTGTTGAGTCAGCAACAAAATGAACATGAAAGCAGCTATTATTACGAGTATTGTAATTATAATAATTTTCATATTGTGTTTGACACTTAATTTTAAAATCGATGTAATACATTTTAAGCTTAATATCTAAATGAAAAATACCTTCTGCTGTAATATTAACATTTCAGCAAACTTACTATTTACACACACTTCTGCTTCTTTTTGATTTGCAAGTGTTTCCTTTCGTCTGTGCGTTACTTTATATCCTGGTTGTTTTTGCTACACATTCGTTACTTGTGTTGTGTTGTTAAAGTTTTGCTCGCCCATTATACTTTTGCTAATCATATCACGTTGTATGCCATTCGTACGTCCCACACAAGCACCACCACCACCACCCAGACGTTGACTGTTACCGCCCATACGGTCACCCGCAGCACCTCCTGCACCCACCATTGTCTCATCATCTTGGGCGACTGGCAGCCATTTGTCCAAAAACTGAGGACGAAACAGAAGTGTAAATGTTGAACGAAATTGTCTGCTCATCGAACAATACAGTATGAAATTAATGCTGGAATTAATTAGTGCCAATATGTCCATTAAATCACCTGTATGGTAAGAGAAGATGTGAATAAAGAAAATTAATTGGTTACTTGTGTCCATTCGAAAAGCAATAACCTGAGTGAAGTGATATGAGATTGAATATAAATTAACACTCGGCAGTGAACACAAAGTAAAAGGATAAAAGAAATTATCTGCGCCACCTGTGTCCACCTGTGTTGTTGGTTTAATCAAGAGCTAATTGACACTTCATATATTCAATATTTCTTTTGAGAATGCCGTTCTATCTCTCTGCACTAGATTCCTATGTCCTACTTATTTTTAAACTCTGCTCTCTTTTTAATACAATCATTTTCGATCGATTAAATGATGAGATATTTTTTTCCATTTCGGTTTTATTAATTTCTTTCCAAGTTTTACCTTTTGTTTGAATGCATATCAATTTTGGAGAAATTCTAGTTTTCTTTAATATTTTATAAAATATTGAATTTTGGGTTTTTCGGTCAATTTAGTTACTAGTTTGTGAAATTTTAAAATTTGTTGAGTTTGAAATTATTTCGTTTTATTTAAGGTTTTCGATTTTATGGTGAATTTTTGAACCTTTGGTGAATTTAACATTTTACCAAACTTTTAATTTCTACCTAATTTTTTAGTACAATTTCGGTTTTTTTGAAACAGTTTGGTTTTGTGGAAAACATTGAACCTTTGGTGCAGTCTTAAATTGTATTTAAACTTTTATTTTAAATAAAATTTCACGTAAAAAATTCATTATTTATGATTTTAAATTTTTTTGGAGAATGTAAAATTTTTTCGTTAATTTCCGAATTGTTTTACGTGTTTATAAAATATTTTTTTTTAGTTTTCGTCTTTTTTCAAAATTTTTTGTAAAATTAAACTTTGTGGTCAAATTTCAAAACTTTTTTATGGCTTTTAATTTTTTTTTCAAGTTATCTGATATTATCGTGAATTTTCAAATTTGTGATATATTTAAAGTTTTGCCAAAATTTAGAATTTGTTGCAAAGTTCTTTTTGAAATTTCGGATTTTTTATTCCTCATCTTTTTTAAGTTTTTGAAATTTCCAAGTCTTTTTAAATTTTTTTATGCGGTCCAATATATACATTCGTAATGGATACCTCAGGTGGATCGATATTTCTGATTTGCGAAAATTCGCCGACCGCTCAAAGTTTCAAGTTCCTAAGTTGTCTAGTGACGTCAGAAAGTTTGGACAGACGGACATCGTTAATTGAACTTTCTTGCCTATAAGAATACAAACCTATATATACCATTTTCATTTCTACTAAGAGTATACATAAAATCCATAAGTGTACATATCTAAATGCCTCTTAAGGTTTTAACTGTAACAATATTTCACAGTTCGCAAAATGATGCATTACTGGCTGTATCAATGTATCCTAGCAGAATAAGAGGCTCGCTGTATTGACAAGCCTAACCAAACTTGAAGAAATGTAAGGGCAAATACAAATTTAGTAAGTGCTGTCTCTATTCAGTACCCTCTGAGCTAAATAAACCTTAAACCTGACGTGTGTTTCAAAAGGATAATCACAATAGTGTTCATAGGAAAGGCTGAATATAACTCATTTGTCTTCAGTAATTGAAAAACATTTCTCAAAAGCATCAATTTTAAAAACATACTTGTTATTTTGTAAAATATTGTCTTAATTAACGTGCGAAAGAAACACATCGCGCTATTCTCTCTTGGTTAAGCACTATATTTATAGAGAAAATATAGACCAAACAAAAAATTTTATCAATTTCGCCTGGTGGTAGGCATTGCGTTTTTGTGTGATAATTTCTAACGGGCTATAATTGTATTCTTAGCTTTTTTATCTACTTGTATTATTTTCAAGTGTTATATCTTAAAAGACCAATGTAGGCAGCATGTGGTCGCGTGGCGGCAACAGCACTTAACAGTTTAATAGCAGCTAGTTTGTTTACAAAAAAAAAACAACACTGTGCCAAACAGCCAGGCCTACAAAAGTTGCTCTTCAGGCATGAACGTGTAAACATTAAAATTATTTAAAGGCTAACTCTAGTTTAATTTTTATTTATACTTTTTGCCAGTGATTTTCAAAATTTCAAAGTGGGAAGTTAGTGGGTCCATATTCTAAAAATAATCCTAAAAAAGTGTAAATTGAAGAGCTTAGCTACCCAATTGACCATGTCTTCAAGATATTTTCAAAGACATATTGAAAAGACATAAGAAACTCTCAAGAGCTGAAAAAATTATTAACGTTTTTTTCGAACAAGGATCACTTACATCGTACATGACAATATGTGCCTACTTTCGTTGACGATTGTATGGACGAAAATGTCGTTAACTGTCGTGGAGCAACAAATTTCGGTGACACTTAACTTTTTTACTTCATTTACAAAATCATGTAAAAATGGGGTAAATTCCGATAGAAAGAAGGTACATTATTTTTAAATTTACGATTATGCCTGCAATTGGCCATAATTGCAGGGATATCCAGTTGAACGATTAATGTCTTTAGGAATTTTATTCAATTTTTAAATTGAATTTTATTACTAAATATTTTTCCAGATTAACTGTTCGAACAATAAACGGGTGTTGGCTTCTAATTTTCAAACCACGTGATACTCTTCAAATATATCTTTTCACTAGGATTTTGAAGGATATGATTTTTGGAAATATTGCTTTCTAATTTTTGTGTTTGGTGTTTTAAAATATTAAATATTTGTTTTTAATATTTTTTATAGAAACTAAAATAACTATGTTGACAACAACTTAAGAGTTTTCATGGTTCCAGTAGCATGACCAAATGGACGCAATTGCCACTCATGCTGTCGTAAATACACTATGTCCTTCATACCGTTTTATTCAAGAAATGTTCATAATCAACAAATCACAAGTAGTTCTGAGGACATCATCAGTGAAAATATCGTCCCTGACTGCCTGGCCAACTGGGCCAGCGTTAGTGTACACAAGCACGTTTATAAAAAAAATATATAAATCAATACAAATAATATTTTTCCCTGATGCGAACTGGTTTTAAAAATGTTTAATTCCTACAATCGTTGCACAAATATTTTGTTTCTTTGTGGGCGTATTTGCAAAGAGCATATTTGTTAAAAACCTCACCTCCCTATGTGGCTTTTCTGCATTTGTATCTGCTTCTTAATTTCTACTTACTCAGTCTCAAATAGCACTGCATAAGAAATGCATCACCCAGCACTGTATTCAGCAGACCCATTATGCCCTGCGGAAACTCGGTTATAAGAAACAACAACAGCACAGCCAGCAACATTCTTGTTGTACGATCTGTTTGTTTCTCCTTCTCCAACGTTTTGCTGTTCTTACGTGGCCTTGGCTGTTCGACAACTTTACCGTTCACTAATGGTTTCATGCCATTGGCCGCATTACGGATGAGCTTTTTGCGGCGACGTTTTGCCTCCAACAGAGCCATTATCAGGCGCACAGACAAAATGGTTAGAGCAATGCAAGGTATTAATTTAATCAATACACTGTAGATGAGAAACGTGGCGTTGTGTAAGGTTCTGTTACGCAAAGCCAAATCACTATGATAAAGACGATAAACAGTTATATTGCGTGCCATTTCTGGCATTGTTGTGCTATTGGCCATTAGGGGGGCAATAGTTGTCGACGTTGTAGTAGTATTTGTAAATGACTCAATTACATATGAAAACATTTCGGCTGTTGTTTGTGTGTCATTGTGCCAGCCTGTTTTAATGTCCCCACTAGTCGCTGCCGCTGCTGTTGCTGCCATGGCAGTTTTGTTCGTTAAACTCTGTTGATAATCAATCACGTATTGTGACAACGCTATTGATTTAACAGTCTTGCCATTTGCATCTAATATTTCTAAAAATTCTGCTATTGATGTAACCAAATAGAGCGAGGGTGATACCACCAATATGCACACGACATAAGCACTTGTTATGGTTATAATGGTGGTTCTCATATTACACCATTGACGATTCTTTTGCGGATGGCCCACGGCTATGTAACGCCATACTGCCAGTGTCACTGTCAACCAAATGGAGATGGTGTGCAACACTTGTGCAAAGATTGAGTGAAATTTAATGAAACAAGCCCAAGGATAACTTAATTGTTGTTCACGCGGTAATCTCTCCCACATGATGTAGTCGTGTATGGTGTAGGGTATGTATTCGAGCATAACAGCCAAATCCGCCACGGCCAAACCGGTCAATATGGCATTTGTAGGTGAGCGCATTTCACGTCTTGTCAAAACAATAATGTTAAGCGTATTTGCCACGGTGCCCAGTATGCAAACAATTAGCGAAATGTAACCGTGCAGATTTTTATAGCTGCAAATACAAGAAGAAAATTAATCGTGTGAATATGCAGAATATTTGAGTGAAATGTTTAACAAATATTAATTGTGTCATTTCAATTAGAAAATGATGTTTAAATATAAGAAACATAAAAGAAGAAAGTTGAACCATTAACAACGATATGCTATGGTCGGACTATTAATGGCGACGCAGTGTACAAAAGACTGAAAGGGTTGAATACAGGACCTTGTTCCTAGTAGCGTTTTAAATCACCTTTTAATAGTTCCTTTTAAATCTTTTTTTTAGGGTTCAAATATATATTTTACAATCAGTACATTTTTACCAACATTAAACTTTTCACAAAATTGAAATTATATTTTCTTAACAACTTTAACTCACATAGCAAAATTCCTTAATGCCTTAATCAATGTGTGTGAATAATTTTCCGCAAATAATGATTTATTTGCATAAAAATATCGACGATTTGACGCATTTCTATTGACGAGATCAAGATGGAATAAAATTTTAAATATTAATTCAGTTTTCTATATTAAACTTCAACGTGAACGTATTTTATGTATATTGTACCAGTGTAAAAGCCTTAATGTTAGTTCTACGCAAGCACTGTGGGCTAAATCCAGGACAAATAGTAACTTACTGGTAACTTGAAATTTTTTGCCTTTACCACAACTCAGGTGAGAGAAGGGCCATTCTACTAGGACAGGTGGGCTATTCTCCTAACCCTTTTCAAATAATAATTTAACTAATTTTTTCTAAGTGCTACAATATCCATATTTTATATTATTATGTCGTGTAGACGAACGGTTAATAAAAGTTTTGCTAATGAAGGAATTAATAAAATGTAATGTGTATTTCTTTATATTTAAGTAAGAAAAATTGTGACAACAAATAGATGCAATTAGGTGAGTTAACAGGAGTAGTTCGAAAATCGGGACAAAGACTACATCTTTTGTTCAATAATTTTTTCACATAATGTTTCTGAAATTGTATTTGAAAGTTACTTAAGTCAATGGTGGAAAATACTGCTCAAATCAAAATAAAAACTCCATTTGTATCTCGCGACGGGTGGGATAAGAAACATTTTCTTTTATATTAAATGAGCTTTTTATTGAATTTGTTTTATAAATCAAGTATTTAATTAGGTTTTTGCAAAAAAAAATTCTTTTAGATTTCTTTTTATTAGTGAATTGGTGATTACGACTGACTTGTCCTTGATGTTGGACTGATAAGTTCACAATAGCAAAATTGCAAAAACTTGAAAATATCGAAAAAAATTATTGGTTTTTAAAACTTATATTATACATAGTGCATTTTTTATTCCGATAGAACTTTAAATTGTAAAAAATAACACAAACAATTAAATTTTAATCAAATAACTGTTTTGTATTCTCAATAACATATGGATTTTTGAAAAAATTAAATCCAATGATGCCAACAGCGTATAAACCGCATCAAACGGTGCAGTTTTCTCGATATAATGAAGAATAGAATCTGTTGTGGATTGGTTTTACTCCAAATGCGTTTCACTCCAAAAGCAAAACTTAGGTGTTTCACTGAACACAATTTTATGGTAAAACATTGGTTCCGTTGATAACTGATTTATAAAGTATATGTGAATAATTTGGTATCGTTGTTAAAGCTTCAGTCTATTAATGATGATTTGCTAGAGTATATTGATCCTAAATTCTAAAAAGTGGAGTTAATCCCTTCGTAATCTCTATCGGGCTTAAAAAATATCCTAAATATGGATTTCATTATGAAGCGCAATCTTTTTCTAACAACGGTATTATTATCGCCGGAGGTGCCCTAAAAGTAACTTTTGTAGAACAAAAAGGCAGTTTATGTTATCTGCAAAATAAAAAAGTGGACAATTTATTATGAAAATAGTCCTATTGGGCACACTGCCTTTCATATGTATGAATACAAATTATATAAAGTTCAACTGAAACTCAATGATGCAAAGCTTAATTGAATTTACCTTAATTTTTTTTTATTACTCCTACGCACACAAAAATAATTGAATAAAAACAACAGACATCAAAACAGATACAGCTATAGAGAAAAATATACTAAACTGTACTCACATATACATACACACATAGAAAAACACACCGGCACAGATTAAATAAACACTTACCTCGTATGGAAATTATCCATGCCAGAACCGCAGTAAAGCGGTTCAGATTCATTAACAGCCATAATGAATGAATGATATTGAATGCAGTGCGTATTAATTCTTTAAAACGTTTTGTTTTCTCTCCCTTCTTCTCTATCATCCAGCTTCTTTAGAAGATAATAGGCAACAATGGTTTAACTAAAATTATATTGAATAAAAAAAACGAAAAGCTTAAATAAATTCAAGGTAAAATAAGTATTTGAGTTAAATAAATTTGTACAAATTATTTAGATAAGTACAAGGTGTTTGTGTGTTGTGTTCTTGGTGTATACGCAAAGGAAAAGCATGGTGGTGGTATGGTCAGAACAACCATATAATATTTTCTACAACAATATATTGTTGTGCCATATAATATATAAAGGTAATTTGAATCATTTTAAATAATACTTCATTTGCGATAAACAAATTATTGTTTACATTTAATTGTTATGGTTGAGCTAAACTGTAAAATGTTTACTAAGAATTTAACCCCAAATTAAAATAAGATAATAACACTAACGATTTTTTGCTTTCCTGCCCATATTATTACTCTTTACAAAAGTAATGTATTTTGTTTACTACCATACAATTCAATCATAATATGCTGCACTTAGATTATGGTTTGTTCAACCATGTTTATTTTTTGAGTATATAATTAATGTTCCTATATAACGAAGTATCTTCAAATCAAATATGTTTTGTGGCAAATTAAATCAAGGTTTTAACTATTCAAAAATAAATGCAATATAAGTAAGCCCTAAATTGTATTTAATCAAGCAGTTAAAATGTCATTAATGAAAGTTGAGTTGAAAAGAAGAATTATAGAATTAAAAGAGTAATTTCTTTTTCATATGACTTGTTATATGAGCTCAAATGACACAAGCTCGAATACACCCATACTTAATATTTCAATATGTCTTTCATTCAAGTTTCATTAGAATCGTTTTTTTTGAAATTTCCTTTGTATTATAGTTGACACAGTTCAGCTAATAAGAAAGCAATACAAGTCTTTGCGTTAATGCACATTGCCATCGATCGCCCCCAAAGTGGTGCTAAATTGATTTTTTACATTTTATTTTTTTTAGTGAGTATTAGAAGTCGATAATATTAAACATCCTCTTACTTACACTCCTTGTTGTAGATAGTATAGTTTTTTGCAACATCCAAAGTTGTGAATGTCTTCATGTTCTTGCAAAAAGACAGACTCTTTTGCTTATGGATTTTATATTAATAATACCGAAAAAATGGTGCACAGTGGTGAAGTTTATGTTTTATGTTCCTTATTTATTTTAACACTTCCTGAAGGTTGCCGAAATATTGAAAATCTAACTTAATAAAATTAGTTTTTGACTTTCAGAGTCCACCGTTATTTTGTATCTATAAAATTAAAACGTTGTCGATAGTATTTCCCAATAAAATATGTAAAAATATCTATTGTAATTTTGGAAAATATTTTCGGTAGAAACTATTAATTTTAGACCGCTTAAATTTAAATTAAGAATGACCAAACATATTGACCGCCATTATTGCGTTAAATTCTTTGTTTTTTGGCGTCAGGTTCAGATTGTTAATGGTACCAAAGTTAATGATTTAAATAATGAAAACATCTGCTTTGATGTTTTCTTTAGGCTTCTTTATCTTTCAATGTAAATCAGTTACTGCCTTCAAAAATATTTAATATTAAGATTAAATAAAGAATTGCATAGTTTTCCTTTCACTTCCTACTTTCTTCTACACTTTTCCTTGTGACAAGATTCTTCGCAGCACGAAACTCAATTATATTTTTACCCCACAATTGGAATAAAAACAACAACCAAGGAAAGAAAAAATATTTCCTTTCACTTTTGATTATTTTGGTTACAGCTAGAAGAACGAGATACTCGGAATTAAGAAAACTGTGAAGAAAACTAAGCTTTAAGCAGTTAATCAAATTAATTCAAGTTAAAGTTCAAAATATGCCAGGTGCTGTAATTGTGCAAACAGCAACGATTTCTTAAATAATTGATTAATTATTGTGTGATATTATTAAGATAAAATGTAGCAATATTTGTTGTTTTATTCATAAATAATAATTTTGACTTAATAAGAGTCTTTAAAATAATTCCCAAGGAACAATTGGCCATAAAATATCTTAAACAGAAAACAATAGTTACACCTATTGAAAGTTTTGCTTAGTTTCAGGTTGTATTTTAACTAAATTTTAATTGATTTACATATTGTCATCATATCATTTATATGTATAAGCTTTTTCTGCACCATTAATAGAGTTTGTTGCAACAGAATACCACATTCTGTGCTTGCAACCTCTTAACTCGATTCGGATATAAAACAGAGCCATCACTTTAGTTCTGAGCTAAGAGCTCACTGGCTGAGCCACCAAATTCCAGCGTTTAAAATTACAGTTCTTAGGTAAGTATCGGGGATTTATATTCCAATATGCTCTGGATACTATAAAAGAGTTGCATTCAACATAAAATTTTTGCATCGGACGGCAAAAGCAATAAAAAATTTAGTTTTTACTAGTCCACCGACTGGCGATGCGACAGTGCCTGCATCGAACCATAGTCATGTGTGAACATATTAATCCTCAATTGAGATAATTTTATTGTGACTCAAGTAGTGTTTATTATAAAAAATCAGCTCGCAAGGCAACAGCTCCTTGATGCAGTTAGCTCAAGACAATTTATGTATTTTATCTTTGAATAAAACGTGCTCTTTTAAATTAAAACATTCTTCACTTTATCTTCTTCCACGTAACTGCATTTTGCAGCGACTATTTTTTCTAATAGAATATACCGATCCAATACATACTCAATTAGAGAGATTTTAAGGTTATATTTGCGCGGTTTTATTTTGGTTCTCTATAAAGCGCTGTCACATCATACTACTTCTATGAGCATTTGGAAAATAGCTGCTGAACTTCTGGCCTGTTACCAGCCGCTGTAGAGTATTAATAATGAATAAAAAAGTCTGTTTAAGTTGAGTATTTTATGGCTAAAGGGTATTTCTTCTTTTTGGGACGGAAATTACATAAGAGCTGAGTAGATATGGGATTAAGAATGTGCCCTCAACACAAAACTATAACAGAAAAGGCGAAGTGTATAAATGCCACCTTGAAGATTTTGAAGGCAACTTTCGCCAAGCGCAGAATTATAGAAAAATACTGGCTTGTAGCATAAGTGAATACGATTCTAAAATGCACATTGCAGTTTTTTGCCACGACCCTTAATACAGATTATTTTTTTTTATTATGTCGTCATTTTATGTATGACGACACCATGTAAAATATCACTGTTAATTGTTGGAAAACGGCTTTCTTTCATTCTTGATGAGTTTTGATTGTAGACACCACCTCTGATATATCGAATCCTTCCCTTAATTTATAACAAATTTATAACAAACTACCGGATAGCCCTCCAAAGACTATGGCCATTAAAATATTAGTTTTTTGCCACTTTATATCGCCTCTGTTATCTCAAAGGCTTCTCTCCTAAGAATCTTCTCTTAAAACTACATAACTTAAGCTTCTTACATCCGATCCCTTGTTCGAATAATTTGATTTGTTAAAACTAGTGAAGATGTTAGCGTTAAAGTTATGATAATATTTGTGTATGGCCGAAATACTCTGTTGGTGGTAAGAATTTTATTAAACATTTTATTGTAAAGTTCAACCTTTTTGCAATTTTTATAGATGGAGATCGTTTGTAGATTAAGTATAAACAACAATTTATTTATCGCAACTAAATTAATATTTAAATTATATTTTCAAATAACCATTATATGTTTGCCTCAACAATATAGTGTTTCAGAGAAAAATTTAATATGGCTTTCATGATCATGTTACCATCACGTTTCTTTTTTGCTATTTCGTTTTGAGATGATTATGTCACTAAAAAGAGTTTCGGAAACGGCGATTCCAAAATTGATGTGAAAACACATTTTAGTGCCTCTTAAAAATTTGGTGTCACAAAATTTTACTATCGCATCACTTAAAATCTACCAAATTTTTTTTTCTCTCGTGAATATTTTTCCCTGCTCTTATTTATTTTTTAGCATAAAATGTATGCTAATAGATATTTGTTTTAAGCAGATCAATTTTAAATTAAACAAATAAATCAATCTGTCAGAAGTGCCCATCAAATAAATTGATATATCGTCTTCCACTTACATAAATCAAATTAGAGTGCAAAATATAAAAATAGAGGTTTCTTTAAAATTAAATTCATACAGCTAACAACATGAAAACATAAACATAAATAAAAATAGAAAACAAAAAATAAATAAAAACAAAACATTCGAAATGTGTTGTTGGAAAGTTTTCCAAATTCTGTACTTTTTGATTACAACTTTAACATATTCATGCATGCATGCATCGATAACCTCTCGTCCACAATATAATTTTAAGCGTGAAAAGTACGTAGCATCCGCGTCCCCAATGCAACGGACTCCTGTGTTACACATAACAATATTATTGTTAAAAAGGAGTTATTGGCTAGAACCATTTTGCCAAGAACAAAGTACACCATTCAAAATGGAAAAAATTGTTTAAGGACAAAAGAGAACAAAAAAATTTATTTGGATTAAATTGATTTTTACAAAATATTTGCAGGGACGTACAACTGAAAAAAGTTACACATGTTGCATAATTCATCGCGAAATTACTCTGCTGAAAGTTTTACTGGGCTGAACTCATGAATTTCACATCTTCATAAGTGTGGAGTAAACGTTATTGAAGCCTTCTGATAATTGTATCATTTTAACATTTTAGCGCCAGACAAACGCAAGCCCTGAAGTCACTTGATTTAACACAAGAGTATCTGTACACCGGTTTATATTACGGTTCTCTTTATAAGTTCTCATGCAGATGTATTAAGGAAGGGATCATCAAATAAGAACATCTACTGGTCATAACGTAGGTTCCCAACGTGGACATTTATCCTTGAAATTGGAGCAAAAACCCTAATTGTTTGGTGAACCAAAGTTTAAGTGTTCTATCTATTGCTGGTCAATGACCAGCTTTGACAAGCTATCGATTCTCGCGGATATGCAATTCAGGGTTTTGCGGACAACTTGGTTATTATAATCAGAGACCGACCGAATGTAATTATCTCTTGATATCACGCATGGCTGCTGTCAAGAGAAAGTACTTTTCATAAATCCGAACATTCACTAGAAAAAGAAATCTGAGATAAGAGAACACAGACTAAACACTATCACTCAATACGAGGATCTAATAAAAATGGTAGTAGTTCTATGTAAAACTCTTACTTGGAAAAAATACTTACCATACGCAGCAAATAAAACCTTAAAAAAATGGGGTCTAGGAACGGAATTTATGGCTTCGTCGTACCAATCCATATTACCATGATTCACTTATACATCTCTTACATTAGGTCAACATGGTACATTGCATAGCCTGCTTCAATGTAATGGGAACATTGAGAACATGCCACAGACCGTCCTTAGGAATGAGCACTGGATCTAGACACTGAAAGGACAGCAGTTAGTGCGCCCTTAAAATTACACAATTTAGCTTAACTTAAAGAAAGCAATCTTACTGGGGGAAACTGCGAGAAGACAGCAAAAAAGAACTGGTCCAAGATGAGAAATGATACTTAGATAGATAATGGAGCGGACATTGTAGGATCACATTTCCGAAAAGCAATTGCAAGGGTAAAAACATATTTCGCCTTTTAGGCAGAAGTTCACTCCTTAGAGCTCTGTACTGGAGAATGTTTTGATAGCGGCAATCGTGATGTCAAAAAATGAAAAACTTTAGACAGCCAGCTTTTAAATAATCAGCAATCTAGTGGTTCCAATCAAAGCTTTCTTTAATTTGGGAGTTCTTTAAACTTCTCGATACCATAACAGTAAGAAATTCAGTTACTCGAATGTGGGCACCGACACGTGAGGGGCATAAATCTAATGAAATATCAGACTATCTGGCTAATAAGAAAGCGCACGGTCACTCCTTTCATATATCTTTCTGTTGGGTAAATAATGTCTTCAAAAATAACCTGATACGCGGAAAAGAAAAATAAGGGCTACCCATTTACTGGGCAGTCCTTGACCCCGAAATTCTCAAGGAAGAGGTTATTCTAAATCTCAGGAGAAATGATAGAGAACTCTACAATGAATGTTACTAGACCACCCAGACTTAACTATCAGATAAAAAACACAGGTGTGTTAGAAAATGATCCTTGGAGACCCTGTCAAGAAAAAAAGCCTACATTATTTCGCTATTAATTAAAAGTCTAGAATTGTTTTAACTTGGCACAAGGCTGTACAATAGATCAAACTGGTCGCGCTGCTATTAGTGAATACATAGAAGATGTCATGTCACATACTTTGACCCGTTCTGCGAGAGAAAGACATATTTAATATATACTATATCAAAAGTACTACATATCAAAAACAACAATTTGACAAAACTTTTTTTGAAATCGCTGGAAAGAAAACAAACATTCTTCGTACCAAATAAAAATTTCTGCCAATATAGCAACTGGTCTTCGTGATATGCTTGTGTACTATGTATTATAGCTCTGAGTATCGTGTATGCTAAAATGTTTTCCGTTTTAATAGTGATTCGTAGTATGGGAAAATGTGAATTCTGCTAGGTCCCACAGCTCTTTGGTGAAAGGGACTTCAAGATGGTAGCTTTAAGTGTTTCCAAACTAGTTGTCATCGTTTGGTATTTCAGAAGATAATAAAAGTTTATGGTTTTCAATATCCAATAGAGGTCCTTAAGGTTTTGTTATTTCTCCAACCTTATTACTTATTTATTTGTTTAATTTTAGTTAATTAGTTTAAATAGTTTAAACTCTAATTAGTTTAAAGTCAGAGTTTTTCTTATCTCAAGATTAAATACCAATTTTTGTCAGCAATGAGGGGTAAAACTAACTTTGTTCGATTCAAAAATGGAACTTTTCCGCACGGATGGAGTAACGTGCATTCTCTCAGATATGGCTAAACCAATTACTTTATTAAGTAAATACATATGCAATATTTTTTTTCTTGTCACAACTCAATTATTTTAATTAAAATGCTATAGCACTCTACCGTTTACATGAGACTGTATCACTTGTATCACATTTTTTCCGCCATTTATAAGCAAATCGATAAAATTATCGCAAACCAACAAGTCATCCATTCAATAATCCAAGAGAACTTTAAACATTGACAACGGAAAACAAGTAAAAGCTTAAATGTGTTTTTACTACTTGGAAAATATTATCTTTTATATTTTGTTTGATGAACAGAGTGCAACTTTTAAAAGCAATAGCTCCTCGTTGCTTATTGTTTACTTGTTTTTAATTGCGGTATCAGTAAATAAACCTTCTCTTACATTTGCTTTGCCAGTGGTGAAAAACCACTATAAAATAAATATAAATATTATTTGGTGTGGAAACATAAAGGGAAGAGTTCAACAAAACAAGAATTCGAATAATGAAAAACAAAATGTTAAAGTTATAGTATTTTTGTAAATGGAGTCATTTATTACTAGAAAGATTTCAAGAAAGTTAGTGAAGTATGTATTACAAATCTAGACTGGATTGAGAAGAAAAATAGATATTTAATATACACTAAAATATTGTTACACTTTTGCTTTGAACAAACGCAAAAATTGATTAAACGCACATATTTTGTATTAAGTTTTTGATGTTGATCTCAGATCATTGCTACCAGATCCTGAAGAAAAAATATTGTTATGATTATGTTTATTTTTTTTTAAGTGTTTCTCTTTATCAGTTTAAACGATAAAAGTCTTCAAACTGAATGAAGAAGTATTTTATTTCTTACATAATAAAACTCATTCTGCAAAAACCCCTCTCGCGTCGATCCCTAATGCAATATTTTACAATAACAATAACAAAAACAAATGAAACAGGCATCCAATCAAACCATAATTGACAAGGTATGGCGGATCATAATGCCCTCGTCACTAGAAGTATCGTAACATTCCCATATATATTTCCATGGTGCATAAATTTTAATAGATCGCCAGTTATTTCAAACTCATGTCTTTTTTTGTAAACTTTTTAAGCAGCATCGACTGCACACTAAACAATTAACAATTTTTGTATGGGTACAATTTCTTTGTTTTGTTGTAATATTTAAGTTTTTTTCACTCTCAGCATTACTTAAAGGTAAAGAATAAAGCTATATACTAGGTTGTGATGCCACATAATTTAGAAAGGTTTGAAATGATAAAAAAACTTATAATAAATAAAAAATTTATTTCAGGTAATAAGATTTAGTTCTAAAAATGCTAAAGTGAAAAAGAAAAAAAGATAACAAATGCCACAAAAGAAAACAATAATTTTCTAAGCTAAAAGGCAAACCAAAGCTAAATTTAGTCTCGAAAAGGTTAAAAAGGCAACGCTGTACACAAAACACAAATGTGGACTACAATTGCATTTTAACGCTCAATTCACAACTAAAATTATATAAATTGCAGGCCTGCTTGAGTTTGCTGATTTTTAAAAACTGAATCACGCTCTCCCTAAATCAAAATTTATCGATAAAAATGATTTATTGTGATTTGGAGAAGAAATTGTGTTTGATGAAATAAAAAAATATTAAGGAATATCAAAGTATTGTTTTCTTATGAGCATTAATATAGAAGCGACGATGCACCACTGCGTACACGTTATATTTAATTACAAACATAAGAAAATATTGCGCATACGCCCATGTACAACTATGAAGAGCAACTCTAAAATAATTTGATGGAAAATATAACAATTTAGTATTTTTCATAAATTTAAAACATATTTTAAAAGGCAACATAAGTGGTGCTCTTTAAATAAAAATTGTACTAAAGCAGCTAAGCAGCAATAACTAAAAGTTTCATAAACTGATCAGAAATAACAACGTATGTGCTTTTATGCGCAAATTATTTACTTGAAAGCAACTGGAATATGTGTGAAATTAGGTCATTTTTTTATTAAAACAAAACAAAAACAATTTCATTATAAAAACACATAACCACCCACATACGTTTATATTTCTGATATTTGCTGGATTAACAGCATTAGTACTATGTCTTGTACAGCAAGAAGTAACCTTATTGATATCTACGTATGGTATTATCTGCTTACACTTTTAGCCACCGTAATATTATATTTGTTTTTCTTTGCTCACACCCATGTGACTGTTACCAAAAGTCTTATATAAAGTCATTAATTTCATATAAATGGTTTTGTAACTTTGCATAAAAATTAAACTTTTGAACATAATCGGTTATTTATAAAAACCACATCCTTACTTGAAATATTTAACTTTTGAAAATAATTATCATGTGCTTAAGGAGATGTAAGAACAAAATGTTAAATTTAAATGGAAGGAATTTTTCATGAAAAAATACTGTACTTCTCCTGTTCTTAGCGACTCAGTGAAGCTCGAAACTTAAAAAATCATAGTTACGGTACAATAGCCTGCTTTATTAGTAGGCCTTGTATATATTATATCTGGTACTTCACCACAGTGTCTAATTTTCTCACCAGCCTTGCATTCTGTAAAGTAACTTTATTAATTCATATGCATTGCATAGTTGTTGCTAATTCTTCAGTTTTACAACAAGGATAAAGTACTTCTAATTTAATATGTTTGACTATGACACATGCCAACAATCGCAAAGGTTAAGAGTTCTTTCTTCCAACGACCAAACAACCAACACCCAAGCAATCACCCTATATAAGGAAATGCTCTACTTAACGCAAGACTGCCTTTTTATTAACAATATTTTACTTTTCTCCATTAACATTAAAATAACGCAGTGAAAAATTCTTTTTTTTCATATTTCTTTTATACACCATCCCGATTGCGTTGTTATGAAGGTTTGTTGTTATCCACTACTTCAGATGAAACCAACTGCAATAGTTACCAACCAACAACCATTTTCATATCCATTTTCATCATAATTATCATTATAATAATTCAATTGTTCAAGCTGTTTCAATAACAGGAGGGTGGTGGGTGAGCAACATAAGATATGCAGTGGCTAAAGATTGTCTGTTAGAAAATGTACTGGGAAAATAAAGGAAGGAATGAATGAAAAAAATAATATTGTTATGAGACCGAAACAAACTAAATAGCTGAAGAAGTAATTTTAGTTTATTTTTTTCTTTTAATAACAAGAAAATAAATTATAAAATTTTTTGCTTTATTACGAAAAGTACGAGGAATGTTGAAACTAACTGAACAACTGTAGATAGTGACTGTAATATAAGTATGGAGTGCAATGGTTCTCAGTAACTACATTTTGGTAAATATGGACATTTAAAAAAAAAATTATTAATTTTCTCTTCTTTGTAGTTTGTTCCTTTATATCAAGTCTATATTTAAGGTAGGAAACATTAGCGACATTAGTCAACAGTTCTTATTTTACTATTTAGTATAATGTGAAAGACACTGATAAACGTCCATATTCATAAGCACTTATAACAGACATATAAACCATTAGGAAGCATTCAAAAGCGATTATGATGGAAGAATTTCATTGCAGTTTTCAAGTAGGTAGGCACCTACGATAAACCTAATTTAAATTGACATATTAAATTTTTTGCGAAACAATTATTTGAGAAGCATTGTTCTTCCATAAACTAATAACTTCACGCGATATAAATACTCTCCGAATAGTATCCGTTCTAATTTTTACATTAATCAATCTCTCCTTTTCATTTTTAGTTTTTAATTGTTATTCCATAAAACTAATGAAAAAAATCAATGTAAATATAAAAATTCTTTCGGTGATGGAGTAAAAAAGCACTTTATTCGAACACTATTTTCATCCCTTACAAAAGTATGTTGTGGAAATTGTTACCTAATTATTTTATTTTTGTTAATTTCACTTAACACAACAATTTATATAAATCTTTATATAAAACAAACCCCACAAAAACCTAAAAAGCGACTACTCGGATCTATAGAAACAATTTTGTTCATCATAAGCAGAAAAGTATGATAGTGTAGCAGCACTCTAAATTTGTTAAAAACTGTTTGTGAATAAGCTTTCGTATTAAAGGTTCAATAGCCTAAAGGTATTTGTTAGCTAATGTTTACTTAAAATCGAAGATAATTTCTTATGGAAATGGTCGTAAAACTTTAAGACGAAATTTTATTTACCCCACAAAAAATTTCTTAAGTAAAAAGGCCCTTTTTAACGAGTACTATATACCACCTGCGTTATTTAAATTTATCCAAGTAGAGACTCGCTTATTGTCTGATATATGTATAAAACCTTTCTATGACTCCAAGGAATATATATTACATCAATACATCTGGACTGTCTTTTTAAATATTCAAAACAAATTAATAAAAATCTCTGCATTACTAGCGACGGCATGATTAGTCGAAAAACGATTCATACCCGATTATTTTGTTATCATTAACCAGTTGATTCGGCCGAAATTTTCTCTTTCGATTAATCAAACATTAATCGATTATTTCAAGATAATCGAAAAAATATATAAACAATTAACTTCAATGATATTTTGTTTTAGAAATTTTGTCTGATATAAATTATTTTGTAGCAAATGAAACTCCAGGTTAAAAATTAATATTTTCCAGAGCCAAAAGCGCTATCTTCAATATTTAGGGACGTAAGAAGTGAAATGGTAGATAATGCTTGTTCAGACGACAAGTCTTTGACTAAGCAGCGAAAGCGAAATTGAAATTATTCTACAAATCCTCAAGACGAGCCTAGCTTCTTTCTCAGCGCTTTCGTTTTCGGATTAAAACGGAATGCGGTTAACGCATGAGCTGAAATGAAAACAGTGTTAACGTAACCTTTACACACTTGCACAATAAAATTTTTTTTTTTATTGAACCTTCTGTACCACCAGAGCGTCTTTTTCCAAACCACAGTCACCTGCTACGGAAAGAAGGAACGCATTTCTACACTCTTATTCTTAAATTACATTTAAAATAAATCAAATTTATCGAGAATCGCTTAAAATCGAAAACAAAATAATAATAATAATGTTAACAATTTTTTAATATTAATGTGATTATAATTTTCCACCTTAGCTAAATGAATCAATTATTTTATTCCCTTCATTAAATAATTCATATAATTAAATAATCGAATAATAAGGATATTGAGTTTGCGCATCATTCACATGTAATTCCGTTTTATATTCACAATCACATATCTTCGCTTTATTTTTAAATCTATAGAGCAAAATTTTGTTTCCATGATGAGAAAGTAACTTGAGTGTAGATATATGGAACGAAGTTCCGTCGTCGTCTGTCAAATTTGATTTGGAGACATGTTGTTTTGACATATAACGGAAGTGCGTTCCAAATAACAATATCAAATCACATTGTCGGAATATCAAAACAATAATAAGTTGAGTTTGTTCACGAAAAGTGAATTTTCTAACTAGACGAACTCACTCATTAAAGTTCTGTTTAACATTGTTGCCTTTTTTGGACTTCGTATTCAAATTATTTTTCCTAAGGTGAGTTTTCTCCTAACAAAATAATTGCTATGCATTAACATTCTTTTTAATTCACTTCAGACTTTGCATATAAGCTACACTTCTTACAAAAAATGATATGATAGACAAAGAGCTTATCATCCGCCAATAGTTCTATATTTAAAACAAATGAGAAAAATGAGCGAAATTAAACATCGTAGTATCCAAATCTTAATTGTGACGACCAAAAGTCCTTTCACTCGTCTTTTATTACTCTAATTAATTTCGTAGCTTTTATTAATAATAACTTAGGTTTAATATTAATGGATATGTTTCGGTAACACCGCCACAAAATTGTAGCACTGTTTCAATACAACTCTACCATGACGGCCAAATGGTCAGCTGGTACGGATGGCGTGAGATTCAGCCAAACAAACATAATATCAATGCATATACAGTAGAGAAGTCAGTCAGCCTGTGGCTAGCAAGGCGGTAAGATCTTCTTAATAATTTTAGAATTTAATTCAACTTTATTATTTAAGTATTTGGCATATAGTTGGGCCAGAATTTCATTCGACTCAACTACTTGTAGCTTAATTATTTTAGAGTTTTATTCAACTTATTTAAGATAGTTTCTCGCGCCACCAACTGGTAGTGAAACTATTGGTGTTTTCGTGTCAGGCCAGAATTTTATACGCCCTGACAAAAAAAGCTAGTGAGTAAGGTAACACTATTCTACTTGGGCCAGAATCTTATTCACCCCAATTGGTATATGCAAGTAGTGGATAGATCCTCCTCGCAGTTATACCAGAGCTTCTGGTATTGTCGAGTCAGTCCAGAATATTATTCGCCCTGACAAAAGAGTCCAGAATAAGAAGTGCTTTCTTACCATTGGGCCAGAATGTTATTCGCCCCGAAGGGAGAATCGGCTCATGTGCACTCGCGACGAATAGTGGCGATATCTTCTGTAAGCGTCGGATGGTGGGAAAAGATGATGAGTGTACCAGCGAATGTGTCAGTGGCCACCGAAGGCCCATCGTATGTCGTGTCTCGCTGTACTTAGAAATTTAAGTAATATACTGTCTCGTCTCTCTCTCTCTCTCTCTCTTGGAAACAAATAAATATTTTCTTGTAACAAACCCTGGGACCCGCGAGCTCTACTCCAGCTAATTGTGAAAACACGTCGTTACAAAATGTTCCTTATATAATTTGAAATGGTTACATAATGTTGATTATTAAAGCACCAGGCTTTAGAAATTCTCTCCTAATACTGTTTTCTACAAATTATTCGTTTTATATGTACGAATCAAAATAAATGATTTGTAGATTTTTGGAACGAATTTCCGACATCCCTTGCCAAGTTTTTATGTTTAAACAGTGACATACAAAACCATAAAAAAAAATATTGTGTATAAATTGCATTAATTAACACTTCTTATATTTCTCGAATGTAAAATTATGACTAATATGACTGCAGCGTATACTCATGTACAAACATTCAACGAAATAAAAAATTACACAATTAAAAGTGGAGTATTTACGATTTACGCTCACAAGCTATTGTAATTAAAGCGCAAATAAATAAATACGAAATTATCCTGTCGGAATATCAACACAAGCATCTGTATAAGAAACCAAAAAGTCGGTAAAATTGCGTAACCCGGATATCTACAGGAAAAAAGCCCCTTCGCCGCAAAATACCAAAACATAAAAATTTCCAGCACTTTTATTTTCATTCGCAGCTTCTTGAAGCCCTTTTATACCCTTGACGAAAATGCAAATTTGTAGATACATATATAGGTTTGTCCGACGCAACAAAGTACGCATGATCTAGATCCTTATAGGTAGGGAAATTCAATTCACGATGTTCATCTATCTGTCATTACGTTTGTCCGTTGATGAAACTTTAAGAACTTTCTGAAGCAACTAGGCAAGCTGGGTGGCGCTAAAACTCTGATCATTTGATCAGCACGTTCGGCTAATTTTTGTTGTTTGAAATTCCTGAGATTGTTTTAGCATTTTCACTCTTACTAGGAAACTTTTATACGCAAGCACAGAAAATTTTTATAGTCTGAATTCTTATAAAATTTGCTTAAAGTCCTTCTACAGAAACGAGCCACCAGATAACTTACGCACCTTAATGCTAGACCGACTTAAAAAACAATATTTAAAAAAACCCTCACAGTTTCAAGAACGAATAAAAAATCCGAATTCCTCCGAAAACCGAAAATTCGTCACAAAATTCAAAAATTCATCACGAAATCGAAAAGTAGAATAGAAAAAAACGAATGACCAAAAAATTAAAATTCATAAAAAAAAATTCACCACAAAAATGTTAATTTTTAAATCAATATTTTATGAAAACCATCGAATTTTCAACAAATTCGATTTTAAACACATACATAGAAATTATGATTTTCACCATAAATGGGAAAAGAAAAATATAAATTTTACCAAAAATCTAAATTAGTCCAAAAATTAAAAAATATATTTTACCATTAATTGGGGACTTACCAAAATTCAAAAATTCATCACAAAACAAACTGTTGTGAACAAATTTTTAATTAAAAAATTAATAATAAAAACCAACATTTAAAAAAAAATTACAAGAAATTCGAAATTTCACCAAAATTTAAAATTTCACGATAAAATCGAAAACCTAGAATAGAATGAAATAATTGCAAAAATACCACAAAAATTAGTATTAATCAAATTACAAAACTCAAACTTTAATTACACCAAAATTTCGCAGTTACGCAACAAATTTGCAAAAATTCAATATTTTATGAAAAACGTAGGAATTTTACCAAAACCGATGTTACACAAGGTGAGAAAGACTTATATCTTACAAAAAAAAAACCTAATTTTCCAAAACAAGGAAACCAAAACAAAGTTCACTAAATTTTCAAAGTTAACGACAAAATTTACCAAAATGCTGAATGTTCACCGAATATTCGAAATTTGTTCAAATATTTGAAGTTTTACTAAAAATCCAATTACACTCTTAACCGATCGAAAATGCTCATGTTAAGACAAAAGGTCTAAATGCAAAAGAAGACGACTAAAACCGAAGGCCAAACTTAAAGATCGCAAGCAATCCTTTACACTGGGAAAAATCTGTAGAGCTTTTTTAGTAGTTTATAATAATTATACACAATGAGTGTATGGAGAATGACATCAGCATTTTTACTGATGGTTCTCTTATGAGTGGCAGGGCAGGAGCAGGTGTAGGAGGTACGTATCAGTTTACCAGGCAGAACTGCTTGGGTTGCTGCTAGCGTTGGATCACTTGCTTGAAAGCCGAGTGCATGGGAAAAGGGTTCGCCTTGCACTTGACAATCAGTCAGTTATAAAACGCATGAGGCAAGGGAACGTATATTCCAAACTGGTGCTGGAATGTGTAACTGAACAGATGTGCCTCGTTGAATGAGGTGACGTTGATGTGGGTTAAGGCACACATAGGCACAGCTGGGAATGAAGCAGCAGACGAACTAGCAAAAAGGGGATCTGATGTGGATTTCTGTGGACCAGAATCCAGGGTTGCCCTGGGGAATGGCCTAGTGCGAGCTAAAGTTCTTCAATGGGTAAACTCATTACACCTGAATAGGTGGAGGGAGAATACCACATGTAGACAGGCTAGAATGGTGCTCAAAGAGCCCCTCGGCAGGAAGGCCAGCAAGTTGCTCGGGTATAATAGGGCTACTTTAAGCTGGATCACTGCGTTAGTGACAGGACATGGAAACTTCAAGTACCATCTGGCTAAGATGAAAGCCGTAGAAGATGATATTTGCGGACTATGCCTGGAAGAGGCTGAGACGGTAGCGCATATTGTGTGTGAATGTCCAGCACTGGCAAGCATAAGGCTTAAGACCACGGGCAGACACTTGTTAGATGTGAATGCCATGGGGGAACTAAGCCTTAGACAAATGCTAGCAATTACAAAAAACTCCGTGATGAGGAAGAGTGTCGACAGTTACCAGTCGACAGCCTGAAATCACTTTAGTCAAGAGTAAAGGCTAGGGCTAGCACGAGACTCAATTGAAAGTAAGGTGGCTGTGATTACGGATCGGTTCCCTGAAATCAATTTGAGGAGCGAAATGGGGACCCAAAAAGTAAGTGGTCTGCTTCGATATCCCCCCATACATTAATAATAATAATAATAATAAATAGTAGTTTATAATTTTTAAGATTCGGCTCAGCCGAATATAGCTCTCTTTCCTGTTGTATTCTAGTTTCGCCTTCAGCCAAACACATTTTTTGCGCTACATTCAATACTATGATTTGCTATTTTGTATTGTAAGAGAGTTGGTTATCAGTGCTATAGATTTTCAACAAAAAACATCGAAACCTTAGTTTAATAAAAAGTATCCAGGTATGCTGGACCCACTTCTCAAAAATTGTTTTTTTTTATTGTATCTTAGTTGTAAATATGTGACTCGTATTCTATTGTGATATATAAAATATGCTGTGATTTCTATATAATTCAAAGCTTTTGCAATATCTCAAACAAGAAGCTACTTTTAATGATATTGTGTCAATGAATTCGAGAACTGAAAGAAAATATTGCCAATTAAATATCTTACAGATTGTTTCTAAAACAATAATAATAATAATAATAATATCTTGTTCTCTCCAGCGTTGTAAAAATTCCATTATCTTTATAAAGTGCATAACCACACTTCCCTTTTGCTGACGGTAGTGAATGAATAACCGTGGGAGCTTTTGTATCCACATGTTTTAAATTAAATTTTCCAACTTGCATTTTCTCTCAAAAACACGTGTTTTTGTTAGTAATTTTTCCACGAAGCAGGTGACTTTTGAATGCCATCAGTTGACAGCAAGTTATTTTTAAATCGAAAATAGTGAAATGTATCGAACAGGAAATAAATTAAAAAAGTGATTAAAGTTTACTTAGAAACGAAGGTGGGAGTATGTGTTAAACACACATGTGCATAAATATGTATGTGTGCATGGATGTAAGTATGTATATTTTAAGTACGACCAATCAAAGTTTTACATTTATAAGTTACATTTGCAACCACTAATATGCTTATTTTATGAATGCAACGCAATATAAATTCTGGCGGTGTACTGCTTTGCGTTTTATGAGAAGATGCCCTAAGTTTCACAAAATATTGAACAATTAAAACATTTTTTCCTTGTAACAATTTTTATTCATATTTCTTTTGATAAGATGTTATCCAGGCATATTTAAGAGAAACGATTATTAAAAAGAAATATCAATGAATTAATGGAATAACAGATCTTAGTTCAGGCAACTGTCATTGTTTATCTGGCAGTATATTTTAGAAACGTGTTCCGCATGTAAAAAAAATTTTGGTCCTTGTTTTAGATCTTAATTCTCGATTCGGTTAGATAAATCAGTGTAAAGTTGAATTTGATTCTTAAAATCTCATTCGAAAGTTAAATAAATGAACGATGTTTCGACACTATTGGCTCTTTTATTTCTCATAGTAAAAATCAAATGAGCTATGATCGTAATAAATTGGAAACATACTTTGTTCATGTGCAATGCATCTGTGAGAGCAATTTTAGAAATTTGATATATTTAAATTTACAGGTTTACATCCTGTTTTTATAAAACATGAATTTTCTCACATAAATATTTCGTTTTTTGACGATAACATTAGAAAAATGTGGTTTTCAAAACACATTGGAAAATATTTCGTTTACTCCCTTTTGACGTACAGAAAGCATTTTCCATTCGCGAGACAACAATGTTGTCAATGCATTTATTTGTTTTCATATATTTTCGATACTTGTATATGCTACCGTACGGTAATTAACGTGAACTCCTCAAATCAGTTGCCTTTGGTTTACAAAAAAAAAATACAAACCAAGTTTTTTTTACCAAAAAAAATTGTTTTTCATGAGAACAAGCTTAAAGGATATTCTAAGTCAATTTCAGCACAATTAAATTATTTAAGATATTCCAGCGCGGCGGACATTGTTCTAGCGCTAAGTTTTGTTGCATATAATACCGTCGTTTAGGAAGTACTTCTTTCCTTAACAGATCAAGTATTTTTTTTATCATTTTTCTACCTACCTTGGCGGTATTTTCTTTATCTTTTCAACATTTACTGGATTTGTAATTGTGATGACATAAGAAGTGCTGTTGTTGTTATTGAAAGTGGTGTGACGTGGAACTTGGAGATGTTTTTGCAGTCGTGTGTAGAATGGAAGAAGGTGAACAAGTAATACTGCTAATCTGTTACCGGGTCTGGGTTGAGCCACTTTGTACTTATTAATGGTAGTACTTAAATTAGGATATTGCCTTTTTATGCAGCTGCAGATGACAAATTGTCTATGTGGCCAATTTACAAATCTATTGCCGTTAAAGTTTTTTTGCGACCAAGTTCTTTTTTTTGTTCCGCTTTTAGGACCCGCCAAGACTGTTTGTTTTGGCATCAAGAGTAAAATGCATGAACAACACAATAATGTTCCTTATTTCAATGCAGGTTTGTTTTTCTAGTGCACTGAAAGCTCTTTTCTAGTTGCTCTCGTGCAAACGATACCATGTTACATAATCGTAAAAGCTTTTGTTCTCGAAATTTTTACCATGAAGCAAATATTTAATATTTACAAAAAACAGGCTCTGAATTTTATATAAAGTCTTTTAATTTAAAGAAACTTTTTTTTATAATTTTACAAGTTTCCTAAAAATAATTTGTTTAAATTAACAAACATTCTTTTACATAAAGATAATAAATTTATAATATTACTTCTGAATCTTGAGGATCATAATTTTATTTTACTTTCAGGTTACTAAATTTTCAATATCTTTCATTTATTTAATGCACTTAAGACAATCATGAGCACGCAACTTCTATTTACGAGCATTAATTTTAAAATGTTATTGTGGCTTTTATCTCTAGTGTAACAGTGAATTAGCGAATACGTTAAAGTTTTAGCAAAACAAAAACCTAATTATTTTAATGCAACTGGGCTTGGATAACAGAAAATTTTTGCTAGCATTTTGTTTGAATAAATTAAATGTTCCTTTGAAAATGATGAAGAAACCTGCGTTGAAACTTGGGAGCATCAAATTAAAATAAATTAAAGTTAAAGTGCACAGGAACTGTGGCACAGGGCTTAAATTAATCTAGAAGTTGAATAAAACATATAAGCTGCAATTATAAGCACAAAGATAAACTTTTCCAAAAAAAAACTCTTTTAGTACGATGGTACTAAGTTGGGAAAAAAGAGAACAATTAGCACTGTTCAGAAATTTTGAAATCAAATAAAACATCAAACTTTTCCCATTCAGATTGGTAGCATGAATATGTATGCGTATCTATGAAAATTAGTCAGATGTTTCAGTGTTTTCAATATCAACCTATTCGAGTTTTATTTCGTCAACGAAACCAGGGTGTCACTTTATGTTTCTTTAAGAAAAAATCTTATCGTGTTTCTGTGGCAGTGGTCCCAGGACTGGCTGAACATATGTGCAATCTATCATCTACAGCTGCATTAAAAGTCAATATACCTAATTTAAGTAGTAGTATTAATTCAATTCTTTTATGAAAACCAAATTTTAAACGTTATCGTCAGAAAACGAAATATTTATGTGAGAAAATTCACGTTTTACAAAAACAGGCTGTTAAGAAAGGCAAACTTGTATTTAATAGTGCCATAATTCATGGTTCTTGATAAGAATATTCTTTACCTAATATAGCAGCATCATATTTAATCCAAAAAAAACTTGTCAATAACACTGTGCTAGCGCACACAAACACTCACGCGAAAGCTTGTGAGCACAAAAGCAGACAACATAGCACAAGCCCTCATCCAGCTTTAGCTTTTGTTGGCCTGACAATTGTACAGAAATTAATTAAGTTTGCAAATTCCAAGAAACATTTCTTACGAAAATATCCTGTTTCCCACTACTGAATCCTCACCTGACACCATCCATTGCTGGAAAATTCTAATGATTTTGCACACATTTTCCATACGCTTAAATTCACACCTATGTATGTATTTATTGAACTAAATAAAGAACATAAAGAAACCAACTTGAAAACTAAAGCAACAAATCAAAAGCTATCACCACCTTGTTTCCAAGGGAGAAAGAACGTACAAAGGAAAACTAGTTCCCTTAAAATAGTTTGTATCTCGTTTTTCGAAGAAAACAAGTTCTAAGTAATTTGTGACCTTATTGATTACTTTCGCCCAAGTTAATCTGAAGGATTGTAGACGAATTTTAGCTGTTAATTAAAATAAGTTATATTGAATGTTATACGAGTAAGTATGTCGATTCGTAAGTGTTAGTAGTGATAGCAAGATTATTCGAAAATCGTTTATTTTGTTGTGATTAGCGATTTAATTGTGTCGAAATTTCTCGTGTGATAAATCGAGGGATTATTTCCAACATAATAAAAAAAACACATAAACCTATAAAGGCCTATAATATGCCGCTAAAAATGATTTCTAATATAAATATAAATATGAGCACTTTAAATCAGCTTGATCGTCGATTTAGCAATTAGCGCTATCTGCTAATGTGAGAAACGTAGAAATCGACACTGTTGAAAATGCTAGTTTAGATGACAGTATTGGAAGTGAAAGCGATACGTCTTCTATTGATGTTGAATTCGACTTATAGTCTCACCACAAGGTTTTGGCTCTCTGGCGAATAAGAAAGGCAGTGCTTTACAAATCCTTAAGATGAGCTCTCGAATTAACGCATTCTATAAAATGAAAACTCTAAAACGAACAAGCTAAGCTGTATTGTGTTTTTTGTAATACTCTAAATTACAATTAATAATTTCTCGGCTCGATTAATCATATGTTTTATTAATCGATTAATGATTTTTTGCCATCACTAGGTGTTGGAGTTTATGCAAAATATATGCATACTATAATTATGAAAAAGGATGATTAATTTAAGGAAAATAATAGAATTTGTTTAATTTTGATGTGCCCGGTAAATTTTTCATTTTCTAACACGTCATGTCTTTTTCGTTATTATAAAAACAGAACCCACATATATGCTTGTGTGTTTGCCCGCTTATGAACTCTTAATGTTGTGGATGGCAATTAAACTTTAAAACGATCGAAAATCCACGGTGCGAAATATTTGGCAGGGAAAGTGCAGTGGCAAATAAATCGCTTAATGGCTACATTGCTAGCACCCTGGCTTATAAGAACTTGAATTATTTACACGCGCTGCTTGAAATTGTAAATTGCCATAGTGATTTGATTTCACTGTGGGATATATTAAAAGGAGTAAAATTGTTGTCTACCTATCCGTAATCTTTTTCTGTAGTACATTGAAAAAAATTTACTTTTTATTTCCAAAAAATGTTTTCAAGCAATTTAATTGTTGAGGGCGCATAATCTAGTCTCTAAACGAATTTCGCTAGATGCTAATGCCAACTTACTAAGAAACCTTTACCCAACATTTAAGGGTAATTAAAACGTCTTATGTCCGAAATTTTTAAACAAAATGCGAAAGCTTAAAAAACCGCACTACCTACGAGTCCTGGTCATTTATTAGGACAAAAAACTTAAACAAAGAGAATAAATTTCTGAATTTTTATTCGGTTAACTTCCATTTAGAACTCTCTTCTTAAAACTAATAACAATATTTATATACTAAATATTATTTCAAAATTCAGCTGACGTCTGTTGAAAAGTATTGCAAAAGAAATATTAATTTATTGAATGATTAGTGCTGACAAAATATTGTCAAATCAAATGTATGCAGTTTGTTGAACTTTAAGTTTAGTAAATTATTATTATTGCTGATTAGTAAAAATTAAGTTTGTTGAACTAGTAAAATGAATAATACTGCATATTGTTATTGTTGCCAATTGATGGAAAGGGAATGTGTTGAGCTACTGGTATGTGTGGTTGACATAACTCATGTGTGTACGAACAACCACATGTTAAAAGGCAAGTAAGAAATTTTAAATAACAAGTTCAGGAGGAGGAGGCTCTTTAAGCTTTCTCATTTGGTTGGAAGAGTCTTGGGCATAAGAGGTTTTTCTAAAAAGTTGAATAAAAATTTCCTAATAAATTGACTTAAACAATCAGCGAAATATGCGCAATGACAGGTTATCCATCATAAAAAATGAATTCCATTTTTGTTTCAATAATTTGGGAAAGTATTAGAATATTTTGGTATCAAGAGAACGAAATTCCAAAAATTCCTTTTAAAAAACACAATTTAATTAAAGCAAATATATGAAAATTGTTTTTAATCTCTTTAGTTGCACTTTATTTCGTCCTTTAACACACACAGTTAAATTTTTATTAAAATCATCTCTCTCTCTCTCTCTCTCTCTCTCTCTCACTACTCCTAATTAATGTAATAAAGAAAGTGGAAATTATTTTTATAAAAATAATTTATGCCATCTCAATGTGGATGTTTATTTTACAAATGTCAGCCAAATGTTGTTTGTAAATTCAAAACGTCGTGATAGTAAAAGAATTACATGTATAAATATATAAATCGAAATAGTATGTAACATAAGTAAAGCTGCATGTTAGCCCAAGAATCCTAATTAATATCTTATAGGCATAATTGCAAATAATTTAATTTATTTATATTTTAAAATTAAATATAAATCTTTACAAACAAAATATTTTTACAATTATTTAACGCAAATTTGTAAAACTAGAATTATTAAAATTAATTAATTTAATTACAAATTATTGCAGTTTTTCGATCTTTTAAACTTGTTAAATTAACTTATTCACATTGAAATTCTCCAACACAATTTTATTATTTACAGTCACTATTTCGCTGCGTTTTTGTATAGCATCATCGCCAGGCACGGCGAAAAATACATATCGCACCCTAACTACAAAAGGGTCACAACTCAAAATACTAAAATTTTCAGGAGAGACAAAAAACTGTTTATGTAAATATGATTGTAATATTTAAAGAAAATATCGTTTCATTATGAAAAAATTCAATATTGAAGAAGGTTCTGCTATACTTTTTTCAATTTTATATTATGTTTGCAAAAATAAAATAAAATTTTCATTTATGACTCGAAATAATTCTCTTTAGTTCATCGTGCAGAAGCAACACACTTAACATAAAAATAGACATAACTGTATTTTTCCAGTTAAATAAGATAGTGATGTGAAAGAAATTTTTGCTGCAGTTAGAGATATGTACCCTGAATTAATTTATGGAAAATAGGAAGTTTTGGAAAATTCTGAGTTGTGACCCTTTTTTATTTAGGGTGCGATATATATGCTTACTTCATCAAAATTGTACTAAAATAGCCGGGAACAGAAATACATACAATACAACCAATGGTTGGCTAAATCATATTGCATATGGTAACATAGAATTCTATAACAAGAAAATTTTAGTGTTGCAAACTTCGTTCTCACTCAAGGAAAAAGCAAGAACATGAAAATTTAAATATTCATTCCAGCCTTAAGTGTTGGGATAAGTAGATGCGGTTTACAGTTGACAAAAAATTAGTAAAAAAAGACAGGAAGCATGTTGAAAAACGTGCATAGCGGCATAGCTAATTGTCTAATAAAATTTTAACTTTTACTCTGTTCAAAGTTATCGTATCAAATAAATTCTTTTTCTAAATAGAAAAAAACTTTTGTCTTAGTATTAAAGGCGTAGCGAAATATCGACTGAAAATAATAAATTGTATTGGATAATTTTATTAAAGACCTTAGTGTGAACAAATTAATTTAATTAAGTTAAGTTCGTTTTTTTACAATTTCTGTTAGGAAAGAAATATGGTTGTATATGGTAAGTCTGAATGCGTTTTTGCAAACATTTTTGAAGTGGCGTCTTAATTTTCTTGCTCACTATTTGTCTACAAATAATTAAATGTTCAAATTGTGTTAATGTAAATATTTACTTAACTTTTGAATAGTCTGCAGATTATTTCTGCACACACAGAATCAAAAGGCATCAACAATTCCTATTTAAACGGCAATATTTCAAATATTTTGATATTTTATTCATTCTAACAGACTGTACTTCGTTTTGTTTTCTTGTTTTTTTCGTTTTGCATTTAATTATTTGTTTACTCATATTTGTGTCAGCAGTGGCGTTTAATAAAAATAAATTTTAGAATATTTTTTTGCTGTATAACATTAGCGGCGTTCACTATGAAAAAAATCTTCATTATTTACAAATTATTTTGAGCCATTTATAAAAACAAAATTTTTAAAGAAAGACGAGTATATTTTTCTATTAGAAAGTTAAACAATAATCCCCCTATAACACGATGAATTAGTTCCGCGTTATAGGAAAATGAGTTTTAGGAGTATTCTCGTATAACGCGCCCGTATGACACCATATACCGCTTTAAAGGGGGTTTAAATCAAATACATATTTAGAAAAAACTAAGTTATGAAAGAAATATGTGCGTTTTTTCAAATCAAACTAAGAATATTTTAAATATATAACTTCTATTTAACAAAAAAAAACAATTAATTTAAATAAATTACATAATTCCAAAAACAGTTTTATTACATGTTACCCCGCAGGGTATCTCAGTAGGAGTGCGCTATGAAAATATTTGCTGAAGATCGCGTACAATTGCATGCCATCCTGTTAAGGCTATCACCAAACTGAATTTTGGTGACACTCTCGCTTAGAAGTACAATGTATTCAAAACTCGACCATACGTCGAAAAAAAGAAGGCTACCGATCCTCGAATTGCTGCCACATTAGTTTTATTTGCTCCCCAGAAAATTCCGCGAAGCTTAGGAGCGGTGAAAGTTAGTTAAATACCAGAATTACAACATTGCTCGAAAAAACGATGAAATTTAGAAATTAGTTTCTTATATAAAGGAACTCTATACAAAGGAATACAATATTGGCTGTGGCAAAAATTGCTATTTATTTAGCAATAGCTGATTTCAATTATAATATATGGTAAACAATATCGTCCCTCAGCAATATTCCGCATAGAGCGTCTTTTTTGCAACACAATTTTTTATTGCATTGATAATTAAAAATGTTGAACCAAAAAAAGCCTTTTTGCAGGGAAGTTTTCTTTATTATTTTTTATAAAAAAAATTCTATAGAAAGTTTTTAAGCCATTCAGAGAGATTGTTTTCGACGCTTCAAAGAAGGTGATTACAGTGTGAAAATAAAGAACTTTGGAAAAGGGCACAAAAGTTTAAAGCTTATTTATTAAAAGGAATACCCGTTGACTTTTTATTTTGTTGACAACAAATCGAAAACCATATATCAAATCACCCTGTCGAAATATCAAATCAAGACGCAATTGTGATCTATCACAGTTGACCAAAAAAAATTGTGTTTCCTTTTCTACATACAAATGTCTCGTTTTATTTATAAAATGCAATTTAGTGTTCGTTTCTTAAAAACTGGTTTGCCCTTTAAAGCGGGGGTGTATTTATTTATAAAAAACACAAAAGGAAGAAGACATTTGTATCTGTTCCCTGCTTAAAAATTAGGCGAAATTAGGGAAAAAATCACCTCTTTTATATCAGGCAGCCGTCATTTAATTTCTGTATATATTTTGAACCAAAAAATTTTATATTTTTAACATTTTAAATAATAAAGTTGAAAGTGAGGATATTATAACTTCTATATAGGTGTCGAAGGAAATGTTAAAATTTCACCATGTTTTGGAGCTGTTTTTTTATTGTTTTTATTTTATTGAATTCCACACATTAGCTGTTTAAAACACGGTGATCAATTTTATTCATACGTTATGTTTTGTTCTAGTGAAATAATGAATAGAATAAGAATGATATCTAAACATTTAATACCTGCACCTTTTAGCACGGGGATGTAGTTTTGGTAGAAAAGAACACACCACAAGCACCTTATTTGTGTCTCTCACTGCCATATGTCTGTTATCACTTTATGTATTTATTCACTCGCTCAGTAAAGCACAAAAAATGTTACTCTTAATTAACCTTGAATAGTTTTCCATTTTAACCCATCGCAAATTATTTCTTAGCATTTTGGAAAATCATAAACATGAACAGTCTGTGGGATTTTGTTATTCTCATAAAATTGCTGCTTGACACGTACTCAGTGTTAAGACATGTATGTTCAAGTGCCAAGTTCAGATTTGTTTATTTTATGAAATGTGTTTACAATTAAACGCCTGCATGTTTCACTTTTATTGTTGCCCTTATATGTCGTTTACTGGGTTGTGTTGATTGTTAATGTTTAAATAGTAACGTGAACATTTAACTAGAATTTATTTTTATTGTGAATGATGAGGGTGTAAATGAGTTTTTTTCTTTGGGTGAAAAGGCGTTGCGAATAAATTTTTCTATACTGACTGACTTTTGTTTTCGTCATTTTCTGCAGCTGCTTTCATAGTCACTTCAGGTTTCCAGTAATCCAAGATAAAATACATAAATTCATTTAGTGTTTGTTTTACACTTTCTTCCCTACCTTGCTCTTTCTCCCACACTATGTTTCTTCTTTTTCTAGAACGTAAAAAAATATTCAATCTAAGCATTATATAAAAACGTTTATTTTCACTTTTTAAAGCCCGTTTATTTCAATGCTTCAATTTTTTAAAATGGTGGTACCCAGTAAATTTCGAAATTCTAGGAAATCCATTATTGCATTCTCACCGTATATTTCACAGAACTTAATTCGAAAAATCAGTTCAATGTTCAACTGAAAGTTGTTTCATTGCAAATAATTAAAAGTTGTAGATCAAATTAGAACAGGTCAAATAAGTTTACTACTCTTCGAAAAATTAATTTAAAATCTAAATGAAAAAATAAATAAAATACCTTTTAGGAAATACTTTCGCAGCCGGAATTGCGTGTGTTTTTTGAATTCATATGATAAAAACATAAATACATACATACTAACATAGCTACATAAATATGACCTCGAATAAAGAAAGGGGGTGAATAAACGAAAACTTGTTTTGAAAGATTTTGCGCGTACCGAGAATTCTAGCAATATACAAAACAAGGACACTTACACTGCACATGCACACTACACTTGAGTAGATTTACCGCCCCAAACTAAGTTCGATCGCCTCCAAAGTGACTCTTAATAGCTTTTTTGGAATTAAGTTTTTTTTTAGTAAATTTGGGTTTTGGGTAAAAGTAGACCAAATTAAACAGTTCTATCACTTTCGTTCCTTGGTGCTGGTCGCGCATTTCTGCAGTATTCATTCAAAATTGATAAAGACTTCATGTTCTTGCAATAAATGATAGAGGGACATTTTTTATAACTAAACTAAAAATAATTTTCCTCAAAAGTTTCAAAGCTACAATCTTATAATAGAATCGTTAACATCAGGTAATTTAGCCAACGATTAAAAATTATTTCATATCATACTGTATGATTATAAATAGATATTGTAGAGAAGGAAATTTCTGTAAAATTATTATTTCTTAATTAATTTGCGCGCATTTTCAACAACATTTCAAAAACATTGAGAAGACAAATAAAACATTTTCCTGCAAAACTTAAAAACTTTCATACATTTTCATGAATATTTAATAAAAGTTTGATTTAAACATTGTAACTTTTCGTTAATATTTATTTATTCGCTTGTTGATTTGTTCATCAAAAGAATTTTGGAATTTTTACAAAGTTTATGCTCCGAAGGAAAAGTTTTTCGCGGGTTGTTGTAGATGTCGTGATAATATCTTTGCTAGGCTGTAAGAGCGCATTAAAGACAGAAAATAATAGAATCAAATGCAGCTAATATATCACAGAAAAGTTTCTGTTTGAGGGGGTTTATAGACTGCTTGAATACTAGATCTCTATCAATTTAATTATGATAGTCGTCACCGGGAAATGGCGCGCACTTTTAGTTAATAGTTTTTAATATCTTAAAAACGAAAAGCAATGAAAACATCTTGTGAAACAATGATTTTATTATGGCCGATCTACACACAATGTGAAACACATGCAACTCAGTTAAGGATTTTTTTTAGAATAATTGATTCGGCAATTGACATTATACAATTCGAATCCTTTAAAATTTATTTAGGGATTAAGTGAAGTCACTGGGCTATGCAGTTAATTGTTGTTTTGAAGAATTATTCAAGATCCTTGATTTGATATTTCGACAGGGTGCTTTGATTTAAATTTTTGGAACGAATTTCCGCCATCCCTTGTCAAGTTTGGTTTGCAGACAAACCAAACTTACAAAGCGTGACGAAAATTCGTTCCAAAAATCTAATATAATTCAAAGATTTGTTATAAGCAAAAAGCTAACTTTATGCTTTGAAAACTTTTTTGACTCACCTATTTGCGACGTAGACACAGATACCTTTTGCATATTATTATTTCCAAAGCCAAATATTTTATTTTGATAAATTTACGGGTAAAACTAACAACAAAAACTGTCTTATTTCTTACACTAAAAACATCCTAATTCCTCTATGAAAAAAAATCACTATAGTATTGAAATCAGTTATTGTTTGCAAAATGAACTGAGGATCGTTCTTGATTTCTTATTTCTCCAACTTCATTTTGGTTTTTATTGTAGTAGTCATGATGCAAAGCTTACAAAGTCTAATAGTCGTTGCAGCAATATAATTTCCGCCTGATGTCTTCGCATACTGGTTAAAAAAATCAAAGCGAAATTTTTTTATATTTTTCTATTTTTTTATTTTACTCAAATAAAAACCCAAATGTGTCTTGAAGAAAGTTTATTTTCAAAGAAAATTCTAAGTAAATAAATTTTAACATAACATTTTTTAAATTAAAAACAAACATTATGGAATATGAAGAGGAGAAAGATACAGACAGTCATATCATTGTTTCTTATGACTATTAATACAGTAGCGGGGGAACACCCCGGCGTATACTAAATATTTAACTACAAACGGCCAAATATATTTCACATACGCCCGTGTGCAATAATGAAACGCAAATCTAAAATTATTAAATGAAATACATAACAAACGCAATTCAGTATTTCTCATAAATTTATTATAAAATTTAAAAGAAAATCTAGAGCAAATGAAACCAAGATCCCTGAATTAAGGCTGCATTAAATTAAAGGATTCAGTATTGCAATAAAATGTCTGTAAAAATAAACAATAAAGTTACCTGTAACTTAAACAGAATGTTCTTAATATCGTTCTTTTTTTTTGCTAAATTCTTTGTAATATATTTTATGGGGTTTTTATCTTTCTTTTTATAGTTGACACAGGCGTGATGAATTGAAGATTAAGTAGCATATACCATCTTAGGTGTGATAGCGGTTGCGATGTCGCATCATTGAAAATTAAGTCATTTGAAATTGTATATTCTAAAAAATATTTTAGTTTTTATACAAAATGAGCCAGTCGAAAAATATCTAATTTATATTGCAATATGCTAATTTGTTGTTAGTGATTTTTGTCAAGAATGATTTGATTATCCATGCGGCATAAGTATGCCACACAAAAATTATAATATTTTTGACGAAGTGCATTATTTTTTCTTTCATATTTTTTATTTAATTGAACGAAAATGCCACATAAAAGCATTAAAGAGCACATATTAATAATTTAATATAACATAAATATAAATAATTTAAATAGAAAAACAGATTAACAGTCACTTATGATTACAAGTACAAGATTTTAGACCAGAGCAACTAAGAGTTGTTATTTATGTTGATGTTTTTTAATTCTAATTTTCAACCTATTTTTTAGATTCCTTTTGATGTCCGATATATATCTTCATCTTCAAAATGAAGGAAGAGGTATGACATATATCAGTAAAACTTGAAAAAGGTTAGTAGATTCAAAGGTATCAGGGAAGTTGTTAATAAAATTCTTTTTATAAATGAAGTTATTATATTCAATATTTCGAATATTATAAATAATATTATTTTATAAAAAAATGTTATTAAAGTTCTAGTGCTTTAAAGTTAATTAACTAAAAATATAACGAAAGATCAAAGAAATAAAATAAATTTTATGAAAGTTTAAATATTTTAAATCTCATCAAAAACAGAAAAAACACAAAATTCCCAAATTTCTTTCTCTGCAGATATACAAATGTTTATGTTTCAAACAAAACGAGACGTAATTTATGAAAATGTACGTATATGAGAGCTTTTATGAATATGAAATCCCTTTACTTATTGTGAATAGTATGTGAATAAAATCATAAGTTGTGCGTCGACATAATTAAATATAAAAGAGAAAGAAAAATTGTTATCCAACAAATTCGTTTGGCACAAGTTCCACGATATTTCTGCAACTGCTAACCGAATTAGTGGGTAATATTGGTGTTGCTTGATTATAATATTATTGCTGAATTTCAGATTTTTAAATTTAATTGATTTATAAAAACTTTTCTTTAGTTATGCTATATTTGTCGTGCAACTCCTACCTTTTTGACCAAACGGTATATCTCCAAAACTAAAATCAACTTTCAAACACCGAATACAGATAAGAATTCAGCACCCCAAGTAACATAAAAACAACTTTTCAACGCTCTAGTCCAAAAATTAACTTAATATCTAAATGCACTACAATTAGGAACTTCTCCCATTACTTGTACTAAATATTACATAAAGAAAACTTTGCATTTGAATTATTTAATTAAAAATGTTCAAATATTCAAGGAAAGTTGAAAAAATGTCCACTTATTTTTCGGTTCATAAAAAAGCAAACTACGAATTAGGTTTAACTCTGTGATAAATCATTTTTCTTGCTTAAATTGTAGGTTATTGTTTTGAAAGAAAATCTTAAACCCTTCTCGGCTTTTATAGGCTTTGGCAAAAAGGAAACTTAACATACAACTCTTTACTTCCCATCACATTTATGAATTTGTTTTAAAAAGGGTGATTCAAGTTGAGTTTCCAAACATTGAACCATGTATCACTAACAAAATGAAATTAATATTTCAGGTAACTTAACAAATTTAGCCACGGAATGTATTAGCGTAAATAATTGCCTTTGTGCAAAAATTTTAATTTAGTCGATAACTTGATGAACCAGTATGTAACAATAAACTGCCTTAGTAAGATCTGCCCTATGATTCAGTGAGCAACATTGATGGAGTTTGTAAAAGTACGGCCGACGAATCAGGCACATCGTCACGTTATCGATTGTAAATATCCAAAGAGCTCACAAATCGAAGCGCACTGTCCATACACAGGGTCATATGTTTGTCGAAGGTATGCGTGAGCAAAAAATCCCTAAATTAGCAAAGCTGTCGTATTTGTATTTCAAAGAATCCAAAACAGATATGCTAAGCCGAAATTTTTTAAGGAAAGTAATACTCAGGAATATTATATACTAATTATTATTCTTTGAACAATTATGCAACTTTTTTGGACAGAGATAGAGTAGAGGAAACAGATGTAGTGAAGTAAAGAGCTACAGGTACTGTACTATATCGCGTCAATACTTGAAGGTAGTAAGCCATTTTATTAATTATTTCACATCATTGATGAATTAGTACCGACAAGGGAGGGCGTGAATAGAAGCTAGTACATATAAGTAAAATTTATGTTATGGATTGTCAGCGGCTGGGATACGGACCCAGGCGTCCAAAGTCATCGGCTGTATAATAGCTAACGTTCTAACTACTAAAGTCGCAGCACCCACGCTAAAGCGATATTCAAAACTGAGACACAAAATACTTAGTTGTTCTTCTACAATTGTGGTTTCTATGATTTTTACCATGACTACAGATTCTGGTCTATGCATTTTCATTCATGTCATACTTTTAAATCAAAGGGAGTAAATAAACATGATTCTTGTTTAGTCTACGATACCGCATTACTCTTATTTTGTCTCTTTAGTACAACATTGTCTGTAATGAAGGTTTTTCTAATAAGCCTGTGATTATGCTGCAGTAGGATAAAACCGTAAAGTATTGAATGAATGCTTGTTTTAATTGAGATGGTCCTGCATGTCAATTATCTATTGTTTATTGGCATAGCCATTTAACTGAATATGCGCTTTGTCGGTGAACATGAATTTAGGGATGTGAAACACAGTTCATATATATATGAAGGCTACGCAAGTCTGAGTTATTATGAATAGCAAGGCATCTACTTTCTTTGCATATCCCAGCACACTTTCGAGTACAGTGGCAATATTTTTGGCTAATATGGCATTCCTTGCATAAATTTTAAGGGCGAATTTATTGGCTATCAGATGGGTGTAATAAGCGCAACAGTTGCATTAACAAACAATCACTTTGATAATAAAGTTTTCACATTGCAACGTAATGCTCAACCCACTAGCAGGACATAGCGTTCTTATATCAGTTACTGAATAACAAACAACACACGCTGCCAAAATAACATCAACGACAGTTGTCGCCCTGTTATTTTTTCTTGTTATTAATTTGATCTTCAACTGTCAGTCAAGTCCCTATATCTACTTTCTATTAAAAAGTGTTAAGTATTTACCCAAATTATTAAAAATAAAATAATATTGGTTTACGATTTCTTTTACATTTGTCCTATTTGTAAGACATTTACAGTTGACTATATACTCGTATAACACTACCTGACATTTTCATACGAATAAATAAAGAAATGAAGTCAATGGGATCCAGTTGTTAAAATAAAAAATATCATTTCCGTTGTCATGGTAACTGACGATGTCGGAACATGACGTTTATGTTTGATTTCAATATATTTCTTCTACTTTAGAACTTTTGATCAAGTAAATAATGATAGAATCTCAAGGGCTTTCGGGCCACAAGAATTTACGATTTGCGAGTATTAACTTTATACCTGCAGTTGATTGTAGCATATCGCACCTGTTCATCAAAAGTAACACAACTCAAAAGTTACAAGTTTTCAGTAGAGGCAAAAAACTAATTCCGCCAATATAATGGAATTATTGTTTTAAGCAAATATACCGTTGTAAAGGAAACTCAATAATATTTCAATAAAATAACAAAATTTATTTCTCTTCTTCCTTTTTCCGAAATTAATACATACACTGTATTCTTCAAAAAAGTGAAAAATATAATTTTTTGAATTGTGTTACTTTCGATGAACAGGTGCGATATAATAATTCTTAACATCAAGAGGAAACTGAATTTAATGATTATTGTACGGCAGTAGGGATATGCTGTCAACTCACTTGGTTTGTAATTACTTTCCTCCAAGTTCCGCAATATTAGAAACATAATGCATTGTGGCAGATGAAGAAATATAATAGTAAAGTCAATATTTGATAATGTAGCCAACATTTAAAGAAACGAAATATAAAAAATATGAATTAAGAGTGGACTTCAAAAACAATTAAAAAATTCAAAATTCTCCGCAAACATTATGGGAAAAAATTTTCAAATTTGTTCACGATGAAATATTGCATAAATTATTCAAAATATTTAATCGATCAAAAATTTATTTCTTTTGGGAGAAAAAATTGTTCCTTTTTTGTTAAAAAAAACTTACCAATATATATTTTTTTAATTAGGTTAAATTTTCCGAAACCGGGACCGGTTGTGGGTTCAGGTTTTCTAATACACTTAACCGGTTTTTTCTGTTTGGAAATTCCTGATTCCTTTTTTGATAACGGTTTTCTGTTTAATAACATTTCTATTATCGCTAAAAAATTATATTTAGTTTTTTAGAAGAAATGTGTGAGCGAAAAATCAAATTTCAACAATTTAAAATATTTTTATTTATTTTTTATGCAAATGTCTCTGCTTACTAATCCATAAAATATGAAGCGTTGACTTACTTTTGAAAAGCCCATACATTTTTATGAAAACCATTAACAAATTTTAAAGGCTTGCGAATTCATTATTTACCAGAAAAGTTTTTTTAAATATTATTTTTAGCTAATTCTTTTATCCCCACTCATTTGTTGAGGGTGGATAAGCTAATCTCTATTTCGCTGGCAACCCTTCACTTTCTAGCAAAAGTTGAAAAACCTTAATAAATAGCTCGAAATTCATGGGTTCAAAACAACGGGACATCATAAATGTCACAAGTCATTTGCAATCACATTTGCCCAACTATTATTCGCACAAAGCGTTTAGCAAATGCTACTGCTAATACTCCAGCTATGTCAATTGTTTTTGAAAACCGATTAAAAAAGTATTTATATTTTACACATAAATAAACCTATCATAAGTATCTATGAAACGTATGTAGAAAAGCTTATTCTCCAATTCAGTTACATTTCGCTTATACATTGATTTGAATATTTTAAAATACTCTTCTACGTTAGCAACTAGTGAGTAAACTAAGACAAACTTATATAATCGTTTGGTTTAAAATGAAAATTTAATACACTCTAAAATCCGATTACGATTTATGTGTTATATGCAATTCTAATAATATACTATTAGTTTTAAATGATACTATAAAAATACTCAAAGCACAAAGAAAAAAACGAATATGAGCATTCGTTATCACAAGATGATTTTATATTCCGGGATAAATGCAAAATAAAAAAGATTTAAATAATTTGCATAAAATTGTATAAAGTAAACGGGGATTCTCATAACTGGTTTTGTAAAAATCAAGCAAAGAAATTATATGAATACTGTTAAGATGATTGCATTTTATTTCTCGACAATAATTTTGAAAAGCAGAGATAAAAAGTTTCATTATATGAATAAAAAGAATGTGTTTCGTAGTAAAAAGTCGTATAAATATTTATAAATAAATTAAATTATCATTTTACCATTTAATTGTTTTTTTTTTTTGTTGTAGGAACAATACCTAAACCGGTTACTCCCAAAACCGGTTTCTTGAAATGGCCGGTTACTCATACTCAACATATTACTTACAAATCATAATTGCGTAATCTTAACTTAAATGTTACAATTGATCGTAGCTTTTAGCTTTTTTTTTGATAATCAAAGTCTGTTTATATTTCTAATTTTGGCCTACAAACTGGTTGTTTGGTCACTGTGTTTGATGTTGCCATTTTTGAATACTCACCTAAGTAAACATCGGCCAAACAATAAAATAAACTGTGCTAAAATTAAAGAAATATGCCTGATTATTAATCATAATCATGGCGATCAGTAACTTTTTAGTTCGTGTAGTTTTTAAAAAATGTTCGAATGTCTTATCAGTTTGACACAATACCGAACATTATTGGGCATTTCACTAAGGCGACTATTTATACAGGGGACATGTGCAGGTTGATCTTTTAAACAAATTTTCATTTTTTCAAAAACAGTTAGCCATCGAAGAAATGATGTACTCACGGTGGGCCTAAATCAAGTAGAACGAATAAATTTCTGGCCAAAGGGTGTAAGGTCACTTCACGTTCTGGCTTCTCTTGTCAGGGCGAATAATATTCTGGCCAGACTCGACAATACCAAAAAGTTAGTGTCTCTTTCAGATGAGACTTTCTTCGTCTGGCTACTGCTCTAGCTGAAGGGACAAGGTTTGACTCTCTTGTCGGGGGAATAAATTTCTGGCCCCAAGCTAAAATATGTCTCTAGCTCAACCACTTACCGGCAGATGGGTGCCTTTTCACTATTTTCCTACACTAATTGGGGCGAATAAAATTCTGGCCTAAGCGGTATAACGTCACCTTAATAAGGCTTCTCTTGTCAGAGCGAATAAAATTCTGGCCTGACACGACAACACCAGTAGTTCCAATACAAGTTGGTGGCACGTAAGACCAGCTTAATTAGGGTGAGTAAAACTCTAAAACATTAAAGTTACTTAGTTGAGACGAATAAAATTCTGTAAAAACTATTTGTTATCTGCTAAAGAATTAAATTGTTAGATTGAATAAAATTCTAAAGTTATTAAGTAGGTCTTACAGCGTTGCTAGCGACAGGAGTGACTGTTATAGTGTATACACATTGCCTTTATAATTGTTTGGCACCATCGTACAATACATAACAACTCATTATTTCACAATCTTGGTAGTGTCGTGTCAAACAGTATAATCGTTGGCAGGTGGTTTTACCATAAACCTTCCGTTAAATTTAAACCTAAATTTTTATTAAACAAAATACTTGTAATTACATGTGATTCAAAAACGAGTAGAAGGACTCTTGGTCGTCACAGAGAAGCTGGAGCTTACCGAACCTGTTCGTGACACTTTAATTAACTAATTGGACACGAACAGATTTTTATTTCTGGATATTTTTTCTGACATTTTTGCCCCGTATGGTTGTAAGAGAATGAGTTTTAATGAAAAAAATTAGGTGTTTAGTGAAATTGTAAATATTCTTCGTGAGCCCTTACATATTGTTACGAAGTAAGAATCAAAGATGTGTAAAACGACCTATTGTGCAAATACGCAATGTTATAAACATAAAGCAAAAACAATTGCGTAGCAGAAATTCCCCGAACCGTTGTAAATTGAGACTTAATTGCCGAATAAAGGACTGTGTATTTTAATACTTGCAATTAAACGAACCCTACAAATTAACGTTTATTGTGGTAATAAACGTAACAATATCATTATTAGGGTTAGAGTATGTAACTGATCAGAACGTCCCTAATTATTACAACAACAAAAATGCTGTACAAAGATGTATCATTGCATAACATACATTTAAGTCTACTGGTCTAATAAAAGAAGGGTCATGCCTAAAAAATTTGTTTCTTGTCTTTAGATAAAATTTAATATTCAAATTCAAAATAAATTCCCTGTATCACTTATTTCCCTATAGGAAACAAAAATGTAATTGTTTTTAAATTAAATAACAAACGGTTTTGTAAAGATAACACAATAATAGTAATAATGATAACCTTAATAAAGTTTTTGTACTCTCAATTTTATGAAAACAATGCAAATATGATACCATGCCCAGAAGCACTATCTCTTGTTCTAACACTATTTCAAACGCTCAAAAGTGCACAATGTTTCGTGTATTAAAAGCAAAAGTTTTTGGTGTGTATGTTTGTGTGAGTAAGTGGGTGTTTTTGAATACACAGCCACCATTTACGAAAATATATGTATTTTCTAAATATTCATCTGTAACCTTTATAAAATCCCCTCCAATGTGTTATTTTTTCACAGTTAATATGTTCTACAACATACTGCATGTGCTGCAGTTCTTTGTGCGAATGCTGATTTTATAAAAACGATGAAGTAACCTTCGTCATTGTTAGTACTCTTAGCTAGAGGATTATATTGAAATACCTTGCCGTCATACTCATAAGTATGTTCATAATAAATTTTGTATATTATTTGTTTTACGCTAAACAACAATGCTCAACACTCTGGCGAATTTAATATGAAATAATGAAATATGTGTAGGGTGTTTCTTCAAGTCCGATAGAACTTTAAATTAAAAAAAAAAACAGCAGAACAAGTCAAATATTTATCAGACATTTTTTTCCATGGCTTCAACATTTAAAAATGATTTCGAGCGCATTCTGAACGTCCAATTTTATATAATAATTTTAAATAAGGACCAATGATGCGACGAAACGCTGCATTCTGGTGGATATAATGGAGACTGTAGGGTCCGTTGTAGAATAGATATACGTCACATGCAACGATTTTGATTCAGCACAAAATTAAGACTCATTCGCTAAACACAATTTTTCGATAAAACTTCAGGTCACTTGATACTGATTCTGAAAATAAACCTGGATAATGTGGAAGCGCTATTCAAGCGTCAATCTATTCATGATAATTTGCCAGAGCCTCACAGTTATAGCCTTTCGTAAGATTTTTCGGGCTAAAAAAACACCCTATAGATGGGTTTTAAAATGGCTTCGGAGATTCCAGATCAATGATTTTCCTGAACGCTTTAGTGGGCGACCCCATTGGCAGAGATTTAAGAGTGATAAAATAAATGATTGCTAACGAACTGACCTGGATTATGTAGCCGAAGAAATAGTTGACTGGAATTTAAATTTAATTTACCAGATGGCTCCAATAAAGTTATAATTGAAATTTTAGCTTGGCTACTTAAATAGGAATCAACAGTTAGCAAATTGTTGATGTTAGAGATGCCAGAAGGTGTAAATTCAACCCATTAAATATAAACAGCAAATGTGAACTGCAAAATTTATGATGACACATTATTTCGTTAAAGCAAAAAATATAACAAATATTCCTGCCAAAGCTGGAAAACGAAGATCGACAACTTCACGGAAAGAAAAACATGGTTCGAGCGATAGAAAAGCAAACCAGTTGAGGTGCTGATTGGCAATGGCTAAGGTACGAACACAAGTGCCTAAAGCCATGGAATACTCACCCTCATACTTTGATTAAACACCAACAGAATTTTACACTATTAAGTGAAATTATTTCGTTTTGTCAAAAGTTGTCGTATGCACACAACAGAATAATGCCCTTTAACAAAATTAGCAAGTGTTGTACTGTTGGATGCATATGACAACTTTATCCAACGAGCAAACATTTACGTTTTGACGTCAACAAAACTACAACTATATGTAAGATTTTTTAAAAATTTTAATAATCAAACCAATCAAACTCCTAAGTTAGATCCTCGTCTACGTTATGTCAAATTAAAAATTCATACTACTGTGGGCGAAAAATAGTAAGACCTTGTTCATAATTTTAAATTTCTTTATTTATTCTGCCAAATCTATTTCGTCCCCCTCAAAGCAATCCCCCACAGCTACAATACACTTATGCCAAAATTTTTTCCAATCTTCATAACAATTGACTCAAAACGGTTTCCCCGACGCGGTTTGCTGCACAGCTAGTAATTACACGTAGCTAAATTGTTGTAAAGGTTGTGGAATGATATGGAATGAATTTTTGGCGAAAAATTCACGAATAATCAATGCGGTATGCGACGGTGCATTATCGTGGTGCAAATCTAAGGCCCAAATGATCTTTTAAATGCTCTTTTTAAGCTCTTTGACTGTTAATCGTCGTTTCTCGAACACCAGTTCGTTGATTTTATTGACGTGCTGATCATCAGTTGATGTTGATGGCCGTCCTGGACGTGGTTCGTTGTCAACGCGTTCTCGAACCTCTTTGAATAATTTGTACCAATCAAAAACACTTGCTCGCGACACACAATTATCATTGCGGGTCTTTTGCAACATTCTGAACGTTTCGGCACCAGAAATTTCATTACGCACTGAAAATTTAATGGAACTTCTTTGTTGAATAATTTCACTCATTGTAAAAATCGCCGAATGCACTTGTTGTACTTCAGAAAGACGAGCGTATACTAAACACTAATGATTACTTTGATGTGATATTTAGCTCATATGTCACTGACAGTCTTACCAACGTAGAAAAAAAATTTCGACGAATGGATTTCCGCGCGAAATTTAAATTAAAAGTCTATTTTTTGCCCACAGTAGTATAACAATACATGCCCTCATAATCTAAAGAAAAAATATCTTACTTTCCTTAACAGTTTTTTTTCAATTTAAGCGATTAAAACTAGAGAGATTAAATTAAAAAAAAAGAAACTGAAACCATATCATATATAAAGGATTTTTCAATAAATGTTTTTGCCAATATATCTCATGAATGTCGTGGACTTTCGACTGATAATTTCACAAGATAACATGATGGCCGAATTTCACCATCATCTAAAATACACAGTTGTATGTCCCCATTGAAATCCCTTTCATAATATAATTTTCTTCACTACTATGCATCTAATCTCCTCTTAAAATACTCTTCAGCAGAAAAACAATCAGCTTTCATAATACGAGTATCCTCCTTATACTAACGTTGAAGGAACATTAATATGTAATAACTTGTTTTCATGATTTCACACTCAATTAACACAACCATTAATGTTTCCATTTAAAAGAATTTTTCCATTAAAATTTTTAAGGCATATCCTTCCTCAAATTCTTTTTTTCGTAGGATAATATTATGCATTATTACTTGATTGCAACACAACTTACGTTTCACATGCTGCAATAGAAAACACATCATTAAAGGACCGCAGTTTTATACGTTGAAGTCATTGCAATTATTTTCTTTTCCTTGAATACAGTAACGAATCTGCACTCAAGTAGTTATTTCTGCTTTTTTATACGGAATAAAGAAAACAACGTAGTTGTAGCATCAGTGATATGCAAATGAGTTAATTTTAGTTATGAATTAGTTAAAACACTTGAAGTTTTTTCAATAAATCACGTATGAATAAATATCAACGAGATATTTCTAAATAGCAGAAAACACTTCTAGTCATTTTGCGGACATTACAAAGCCCTATTAACACTTGCGAGCCATAATATGTATATTTGCTTGATTCTTATGTGCAGGCGACTCGATCTAACGATAATCTTCAATTCGTCTATCTAATGTCTTAGGCGAATTTCCACATGAATGCTTCTGATAATCTACGGAGTGACTACTGAATATACTGCAGTCCAATATCTCTGTACAACAAAATAAAAATTTTTCAAGGTTTATATCCAGGAAAATAATTTTTTTTAATTCTCAAATAAAGATCTTGTTAAGATTAGTTAGCAACAGAATCCGGTAAATATAGAGAACAATTTCAGCAGATATGTGCACCTATTGAAAACGATATAAAGACTAGAGTATTCACTCTCTATCCTAAGTCTGTTGTATATTGTTTGATAACGATATAGAATTGCCTACACTCAACAACATCAGTGTTAATTTGACACTCTACGTTGTCACTTTTTATTAACAACGATGATGCTCAATTTGTAAACGAACGTGTACAAATTGTCAATTCGTGCACGTTTCTGTCGGTTGTGCTTCCATCACTACTTAATTCAACATAATGTAAACAAATGAAAGAGATTGAGAGACATAACGTGCTTGCGGTTCAACATTTTATTTAGGAGTTATAAGAAGTGACTTGTATTATCGTGGTGGTCAGCCATACATCCGCTGCAAGCACTAATATTACTGAAGACAGTGAGGACGATGTTAAGCTTAAGAAATTCCCCTTTTTATATCTAAGCGTTAATAAATGAAAGTTTAGGAAGCATATATAATGGCATATATAATGTTTTAGCGTTAAGTAACATTTAGCACTGTGTCTTATTTAAAAAAGAAGATATAAAGGAAGCAGGGCCATTATTAGCAAAAAGACGGAGGTATTGCAGTGTTTATCATTGTGTATTCATTGTATGTTCATTTATGATGAAACAATATTAGTGTCATCTGCAGTGGGGAATAGTGGAAATATAGGGAAACGACTTCCACCACACTAGGTTCGAAGTGCTTCACAATTGGCGGAATCTTACAAAAGGTAAAAAATAATTTCTATTTATATAACGCATCTCTAGCCTAATTGTGATAAATTTGGGACTCTAGGGCGTTGTTGAATGAGACACCCAAAGGAAAGTTGGCGATTGAATACGCTAATGAAAATAACGTGGACAAAGAGATGACATTGATTAATCATTATTTTAAGAATATACGTAGTGCTTTAAAGTAAAGGCCATTGACTAAAACGTGTTGAGTTGTTTCGCTGGATAATGAGAGGGACTTTATATTTAAATATCATGAATATAAATTTTTGAATTAATATTGTTTTTTAAATGATGGAGAATCAGGACTATGTGTGACAAAGGACAAGCCTGTGAGGGTAGCTAAGCTTGGAATTTCAAAAATACGCTTTAGTAGGATTTCATGATTTCGAAGTAAGCTGCAGCATGTTCTAAGAGTTAGAGTTGGAAATATACTTCTTGCAGAAGTTATAATATTAAAACAGGTTGTGAGAATATTAAGTTCCATTTTTGACTATTCGCTCAGTAGTCACCTAGTATTTTACTATTGAGTAATTGCTCACTTACATTGCTTGAAACGATTACTTAAAAAAAACTTGTTTTACGTGCTTGCTGGCTACTTCCGCTCAAACTTTAAACAATTATCTAGATTTTCCAGTTAAAAATATGTAAATTTTCAATTATTCATATAACATTCCAGAACAATATTATACGTATGTTTAGCTGATCCAAATAAAAGAGTGCAAGTGAAAGTTCGATACAAAAAGTGTTATAAAACTAAAAATCTGGAAATGACTCAAATGTACAGCAAAGTGCGTTCTACATAAATGAAATGTATTTATATAAAACGATTTATGTGATCAAAGCTTGTACGTATGTGTAGATATAAAGCAAATATGTAAAGGGACCTACATTCGGTTGTTGCAAATCTTATCTACACTTCATCATCACAGAATTCTGGATCTATCACATCTTGAGCTTTTAAAATGATAACAAGAGGCAGATGTACCTTATGGTGCTGCAAACAAACTTTCTACTTTTATCAGTTTTCGCCTACATCAAGGGTAGTTAGGAGCGAGTTCGCTCTTTTCTAATACCAGACTTTTTCATTAGTAGCCAACAGATCGAAAGGTTAATTTCAACTTTGGATAGACGGTCGTGATAAAATTGAGTACTCCAGGATAAATAGAGATGCAATGAAGAAATATGCTTGAGTAAAATCTCAATCTTAAAGCAATCAAATTATTATTGTAGATAATACCTACAATAATAGGAACATATATAACTTGTATATTATTGAAGGTATTCACATCATAATCATATTATTAATATAATATAAAAATAATATTGTTCGTACATAATAATAATATATAACGAGTAAAATTATATTCTGTTTTTGGTTTTATACATATGAAACAGTCTTCTACGCATTCAAATGACGGCGGTTTCATTTAAGTCGTATTAATGAAAAGGAAGTACACTGGCATACCCAACTGAACTAACTGAATTGCTCAGAAACCAAATGCCAAACTTATAGAAAAGCTTTCAAACGTCATAGTCATACGAGTACTTTGACAAAACACAAGAAAAATATTACTTATTTATGCAGTTCACAAATGTTTTGTACTATTGTATCGTGTATTAAAATAAACCTTTTTTGGTAGGGTAAATTTTATTGACATCGGGTCCGTAACATTCAATGTCAGGAAATTGAATTAGCTATGGGAACTTTAAATTAGTAACATTTACACTTGAGCAGCATGGCCACACATCAACCAGCCTGAGCAAACCTATGCATGTATGCATTGGTAATATTTTATTCTGCTTCGTACAACCACACATCAAATTTATTCCATCAAACTTCATTTCAAAGTTGTTTTCAAAGAAAAAATATTTTTGGTCGCAAAATATTTCAATATTTTCCAAATAGTTTTTTTTAAATTATTTTTCTTGGGGAGTTTTCTCTTCCTTTTCTGAGAAATATAACTGAAGGTCTACAATCATCGGAGCTATTGCACAGGTGCAAACAATTACTAAAACCAAAGAAAGAAACGTAAAGCGTCCTTGGATTAAGGGGTGGTTCAAACAAACCCCGATAATGAAAATCAAAAGTAACTTTGACTTTCGTCAAAGTTACATCAACTGATATTTATTTTAATTACATTGCTATCTAGCACAACATGTTATAAAAGAAAGTGCTAGTGCATAAAACATAAAATGGATACAAAAAATCAAGAAAAAAGAAAAATCAATAAAATAAATTTTAACAATAACAAAAAAAATTATAGAAATTTGATAGAGATTGAAAATAAAAATTTAGTAAAAAACGTTAAAAGAAAAATATTATTAATCATGAATGATATTTACATAAAAAAAAATTCTGAATAACTCCCTTTTAATTACGCTTGCGTTGATTAAAAAAGCATTCCAAAGACTTGTGGTATAGACAAAGAACTTTGAATAATCTTTCTAGCGCGGCAGGATCTAGTAAGCTGAATTTATGGAGGTTTTTTTGTAGAAATTTTTTTGCATTTTTTCAAATAACTAACAACCATTTATTTGTATATGAAAAGTTATTGTGATAAAAAAGAGGTTGAAAAACAAAAATTAATAAAAAAAGTTTTTTTTATACAAGTTCCCCGATAACTGTGGAACCACTAAACAGATTAAATGACAATGTTGGCGTGGTTTGTTGCTGAACTTTTACATAACCGTTCTCGAGTTATGTTAATATTTTTCGCGCAACGACTTCCTTTCTTAAGATTGCGGTCTATCTAGAAAACTGAAATTAATTTAAAGTAATCGAGTATAGATTTTAAGTCAGTATCTCATTTAGTATAAGATATAAATGTTTTTAGTTTTATACATACATATTTTAAACTTGTTTTTTATATTTCGGAAGAAATTCCATAAATTAGTTGTAGTTAAATCATTACGTGTAAACACACATTAACCAAAACAATAGCTTAGTCTTTGGTGTATATGTACACGATTTAAAGTTGCCAAAGGAATATTGTACAAATAAAGAAGAGAATAACCAACCGATATTCATATAAATCCCTCCAACATTGTGTGAAGGATATGAAAAGTTCTTGTTACCAGTTATGCATGAAAAATACGTCAGCAGAACGTTATATAATTGCAAAAAACAATTTTTTAAAATAAAAATTATTATGACATAAATATTAACACTACCATTTCGATATGCTTACCCAAATAGTAAACTAAATGTCCTTTTAACAACATACCCCACACCACCCCCCCCCCCCCCCCCCCCCCCCCCCTCACAAAATAGTTTGTGCTTAGGTCAGTCAATTTATATGGCTTGAGGGTGTAAATGGATGAAATGGAAAATAACTATTTTTGCATATTTTTTTTCCTATAAACTGTTCACAAAGTTTCTCGTAGTTGTGGCAACATCTGCTGAGCATTAATGCAACTTGTTTATTATTTCATTGTTTACAAAACACCAAAAATATACACTTTGTTTCAATTCATTAATTTACTAAAGTTCGTTTTTTAGCAACAAATTAATTTTTAATCAAAGTTTACAAAACATTTGCAAACTTTTATTTTTAAAATTTTAATTTACAAGCAAATGTGTTATAAATAATTTAAGTTACGTATATGGAGAGGACTTAGGACTTATGAAGCTATAGGACAATATGAACCTATTCATCTGCCTATTAACTCATTGGAGAATGTAAGGACTAAAATTCTAGAAGCTCAGTTGCTGCAAAAAAAAACTTCTTACGGTTGGCATATGAGAAGCATATATATTTTTCGGTCCACTATGAATAAAAGAAAAGGTTTTATTGGACATAAAATTTAAATTTTTCGCACATTTTTATCGAAACTGCAAAATTTCGGTGAAATTAAAAATTTAGTTTTGAATTGAATATAATTGTGTAACATAAATTCTATATTGACGTTTTCATAAAATATTG